>OX422212.1:450129613-451329613 GCA_949130495.1 Sambucus nigra | reverse complement strand
AACGCTCCGACCTACAAGAATCCTCCGAGGAACTTCAATACACCGAGCAACTTATGGGTACCGATCAGCTTAGGCGGTCCGAGCTGCACCTCGAACGGAGCATTGATTGCAGGATAACCAACAGATCGACTGCTCATTTAATGCTTATCATTATCATACAGATGTATACGCCTAAGGGGCATTAATGAATTACCCTTTCACATGTACAACCTAAGGGCTATAAATACATTGTATCATCCTCATTGTAGAGGGATCAGAATTTCTTGACAAAACCTGTAATCAAGAATTCCCAAAAACTCATCAATAACAAAAACAGTGGACGTAGGCCATTCTTATAAGGCTGAACCACTTTAAAATTTCTTTGTTTCATTTACATTTATCTGTGATTAAATAATTAGACATCATCTAATTATTTACATCAACAGATTGGCGTCGTCTGTAGGAAACGACTGTTAGTATTGTTTTTCACCAAAAACAATTCATCATCAATGGCTGATAATCCTGAATCCAGTAATCGAAACGTTGGAAATCCCCCACATCCATCTGCTCTGCCAAACATTCCAGATCTGGCTGGAATAATGACAAATCTGGCCCAGGGTCAGACAGTCATGCAAGAAACTATGCGACAACTCATACAAACCCTTCATGGCGGTGCACCAACCCATTCAGGACAACACAGTGTTCAAAGAAACACCCGTTTGCTTCCTTCGCGTACTGGGCGAACAGTTTCATATCGAGCTGAGGAATCTGATGATTTCTCTTATCAACCTGGGCGAACTTCATCAGTACGAGCCACAGATACTGAACAACGTATCACTCTCTCTCTCCAGAAAGGACCAGTGCATTGGAAAGATTAAGTAGGGTTTCTCCTTTCGATCGATTAGGCCCTAAGAGGAACAAAAGTCCTCCTAAGGCAGCGTCGAGGAGTTTTCGACGATCAACTGACTTAAGAGAAGGATCTTCCCAGTCGCGACCAGCTACTCGTCAAGATAGATCCCAGGAAGCCACATCAGCGGGATCAATTGCTCGAACCAACAAGCCCGAGGAAGGAAATGATGCATGGAAAGGGTCTATTCAAAGGTTGGAGGATAGATAAGGGGAAATGGCTAGGGCCAAGAATCCCCTACAACGAACTTTTGTTCAAGGGACGCCTTTTGTCCAGGCCATTGTGGATTTTCCAACACCGTCAAAGTTCAAAGCACCTGTTGTGACCCCCAAATATGATGGAAAGACCGATCTTGTTCTTCATATAGAGCAATATCAAGCTGCCGGCGACATCTATGATGTCCCAGACGAGATGAGATGCAGAGCATTCTCGGGAACCCTTACCGGATCTGCTTAAATATGGTACAATAATCTTCCTCGGGGTAAGATCTCAACTTTCTTTCAACTGGCCGAGTTATTCATTGGAAATTTTTGTTTTGGTGCAAAGCCAGTCAAACGAGTAGCACATTTGCTAAGTGTTAGACAAAAAGCTGGTGAGAGTACTAGAGATTATATAACTCGTTTTAATAACGAGAAACTCGAAGTCATAGATTATGAGGAAAAGACAGCGATCACCGCCTTGATGAGTGGGCTGTTGCCCAACAAGTTGTATTACACTTTGGCCAAAGATCCACCCATAACCATGTCAGAACTGATGGCAAAAGCAGCCAAAATCATGAATGCCGAGGAGGCTATGGCTGCGAAGAAGAATATGGATAAAGTAACCAAGGTGGAGGTAGATAAAGCCAAGGAGAAAGAGCATAAGAACAATGGTGGTGACAAACAATCTAAAAATAGGCCGTCATGGGAGGTATTGAGGAAATTAGATAATTATACTCCTTTGAAGGTAGACATCAACCACGTCCTGGAAGAAATTAAGAACAACGACGAGTTAAACTGGCCAAAGAAAATGAAGGCAGACCCTGACAGGAGAAATAAGGAAAAATATTGCGAGTTTCACAAAGAATATGATAAAAAATTGCATAGCTCTTCAGAATGAGATCGAAACACTCATTAGACGAGGAAAACTGACAAAGTATGTTGATCATAGAAATGAAAGAAGAAACAACGACCGAACAAGAGAGAGATATAGATCTCCTCGTCGAGCAGAGGAGAACAAGAAAATAGACCATGAAGATGATCCAGAAGACGACCCCGATCTTCCCAAAAGACCAAGGCAGCCAGAACGTGAGGTATTTTCAATACGTCTTGGGTCATTTGATTGTAATGTTATTACAGGTGGAGATGCAGGAGGAGGAGATCTTACTGCAGAAATAAAAGCTTACCTCTATGAGGCTCAAGCTTGCTCGTATATTCAACGAATAAATCTAGCTGAGGAGGATCGCCCGAGAAAGGTAAACAAAGAGAAATTGGTCATTGGATTTTCAAAGAACGACCTCGCAGGTGTCCTATATCCTCATGATGACCCATTGGTAATCAAAATGAGGATGAAAGAAGTGATGATTTCAAGAGTTCTGGTAGATAATGGTAGCTCGGCAAACATCATGTTCTACTCGTGCTTCGACAGTTTAAACCTAAAGCTATCCCAATTGGAGCCTTATCACAGACCCCTCCTCGGTTTTGCTGGCGAGAAAGTTTTTCCACTTGGGACGATCAAGTTGGATATATTCATTGGTACATGGCCTGCTTGTCGAACGAAAATAATACGCTTCTTCGTGATGGATAAGAATGTTCAGTTATCCTACAACATCATCATGGGAAGGGTCGGATTGAAGAAGTTCGAAGCAATCCCATCTACGGTACATCAATGCCTAAAGTTTCCAACAAATTTTGGAGTAGAAGTTGTGAAGGGTGATCAAAAAGTAGCTCGGGAATGCTATTATTCATCTGCCGAGCAAGAAGAGCTGGAGGAATCGAGGAAAAAGACTACTACCTATCAAGTGGATGAAGGTACAGAAATTGAAACATTGGATCCTAGAGATGAATCGCAACTCGTGAAAGGTCAGGTGGTGGAAGCTACAGAAAACATCATTCTGGACGACGAGCACCCTAAACGAACAACTCAAATAGGTTCGTCATTGGATGCCTCACTAAAACAGGAATTGATAACTTTCCTAAGAAGTAGAAAGAAAACTTTAGCGTGGAGTCATGAGGATATGCCCGGAATAGACCCAAATTTCCTATGTCACGAGCTCAACGTGAATAAGGAGATCAAACTAGTGAAGCAGAGAAGAAGAGTATTCAGTCCCGAGAAGAATCAAGCTATACAAGAGGAGGTCGAGAAGCTCCAGAAAGCTTGCTTTATAGAAAATGTTAAATAAACAGACTGGTTAGCCAATGTGGTGATGGTAAAGAAGAAAAAACAACAAATGGAGGATGTGTGTAGACTTCACTGACCTCAACAAAGCATGTCCAAAGGATCACTTTTCGTTGCCTCGTATTGATAAACTAGTTGATGCTACCTCGGGACACGAGCTGCTGAGCTTCATGAATGCTTATTCTGGTTACAACCAGATTAAAATGAAACCTAAAGACAGGGAGAGTACTTCTTTCATTACCCCTAGGGGAACTTATTGTTATAATGTTATGCCTTTTGGTTTGAAAAATGCAGGTGCGACATATCAGCGGCTGATGAACAAGGTCTTTGCAGAGCAAATCAGTAGCAACATGGAAGTCTATGTCGATGATATGCTGACAAAGAGCAAGAAAGTTGTCGATCATCTAGTTGACTTAGGCCAGACCTTTGATCAACTGAATAAATATCAAATGAAGCTGAACCCGACAAAGTGTATATTTGGAGTACGAGAAGGCATGTTTCTCGGGTACATTGTCAATCAACGAGGGATTGAGGCAAATCCTGACAAGATCAAAGCTCTATTAGGGCTGCGATCTCCAACGACGAAGAAAGAAGTACAGAGTCTCACAGGACGAGTAGCAGCACTCAACAGATTTGTATCGCGAGCAACTGATAGATGTCTCCCATTCTTCAAAACGCTCCGAAAGACTTTTGAGTGGAATGATGAATGTGAGAAGGCTTTTCAAGACTTGAAGAAATATCTGGGAGCACCTCCACTGTTGTTCAGGCCGGTGATGGGAGAAAAATTGTACTTGTATCTGGCAGTATCAGAGAATGCAGTTAGCTCGGCGTTGATTAGAGTGGAGAATGGAGTGCAAAAACCAATTTATTACACAAGTAAGGCCTTCCGAGGAGCAGATATCAGATACCCAAAACTGGAAAGGTTGGCACTGGCGCTGATTGAGGTGAGTAGGAGAATGAGGCCATACTTTCAGGCTCATACTATAGTCGTATATACTGATATGCCATTGAGGCAAGCCCTTAATAAACTAGAAAAATCAGGAAGATTGATGTACTGGGCAATAGAGCTTGGTGAATATGATATAATTTATGAACCCAGATCATTGCTTAAAGGGCAAGCAGTAGCAGATTTTATAGCAGAGTTCACCTATCCTGATACCCCCGAGGAGCAAAAGCTGCTCACCGATCAACCTGTGGATGTTACAGGATCATCAAACACAAGCCCAAACCAACTTAGGTTGGTAAAAGGGCAAGTGGATGTTACAGGATCATCAAATTCGAGCCCATACCAACTTAGGTTGGTAAAAGGGTAAGAAAAGATGATCGACGAAGAGCAAGAAATATTAGGGGAGGGTGAAAGGAAGCAACAAATATTCCACCGAGGAACTCTGTCAGATCAGAAATTAGAAAATGAGTTGCCTATATGGAGGCTCTATGTAGATGGCTCATCTTGCACTACAGGTTGTGGGGCAGGGATCGTTTTGAACAGCCCGGACGAGGTCGACATGGAATACGCCCTACAATTCCAATTCAAAGCTTCCAATAATGAGACTGAGTATGAGGCTATGATTGCATGTCTTAATTTGACAAAAACTATGGAGTCACAGCAGGTTATTGTCTTCAGTGATTCTCAATTGATCGTAAATCAAATGTTGGGAATATATGCAGCCAAAGGAGAATTAATGATCAAGTATCATGCAAAGGTGATGGAATTGGTATCAGAATTTGTTGCTATTCAGCTGGTCATAATACCAAGAATGGAGAATGTGAGAGCAAACGCCCTAGCCCGATTAGCATCAGCTACTCGTACCGAGCTATGAAGAACAATCCCAATTGAAGTATTGGCTAGTCGAAGCATAGATGAAGATCTGATGATGAATTTTATTACCCTTGAGTTAGGACCACCTTGGATGGATCCCATCAGGGCATATATTGAGGAGGGAGAATTACCAATTGACAAGCTCGCAGCCAAGAAATTGAAGTTTAAAGTTGCTCGGTATGTATTAACTAGCGGTATTCTATATAGACGAGGAATTATGGCAGGTTTGCAAAGATGTGTACATCCCTCTGAGGTGAAAGAATTGATTGAAGAGATTCATGAAGGGTCCTGTGGAGCCCATGTAGCAGGTCAGACGCTTTTGCAAAGGGTGATGACGCAGGGATACTACTGGCCAACGATGAGGGCTGATTGTATAGCCTATGCTAAGAAATGTGACAAGTGCCAACGCTTTTCCTCCATCCGAAGAACTCCACAAGCATTATTGACACCCATCACTTCCCCTTGGCCATTTGCCATGTGGGGAATAGATTTGGTCGGACCACTGCCAACGACCAGAGGAAGGTTCAAATGTCTCGTCGTCACAGTAGATTATTTCACTAAGTGGGTAGAAGCCGAGACTCTAGTCGACATGACGTACGAGAAGGTATATCAATTTATTTGGAAAAATATCATCTGTAGATATGGTCTTCCCCATGCATTCATTACCGACCATGGAACACAATTTGATAATGAGGAATTCGCTGTCTATTGCCATCAGCCCAATATTTTGAAGATCCACTCGGCACCAGGTCATCCCCAAAGCAACGGACAGACTGAAGTGACAAACAGAACACTGCTAAATGGCTTGAAGAAAAGACTAAGTGATGCAAAAGCAAACTGGATCAACCAGTTGCAGTCAGTACTGTGGGCTTATCGTACTACTCCCCGAGCAGCAACTGGAGAATCCCCATATATGATGGCGTTTGGAAGTGAAGCTGTTATACCTGCCTAGTTGGGCCTCCCAACACACAGGGTACTGAATTTCAATTTCCCTGTCAGCGACTTAATGAGAAGATTGGATTTTGACATGCTCGAGGAAGTTAGAGAAGAAGCAGCCATCAGGAATGCTGCTTACCAACAACGAACAACTTTGTTCTACAATAAGAGGGTGAAGAAGTGCGACCTGAAAGAAGGAGACTATGTGCTAAAGAAAGTGATTCAAAAGAACAACAAACTGGAGGCAAACTAGCATGGACCATACCGAGTTACAGAAGTCGTTCAACCTGGAACTTACCGAATAGCAACTTTAGAGGGGGAGGAGTTTAAGAATGCGTGGAATGCAGAACATCTGCGCAAGTGTTATCAGTGATGTAAACTCTCATGTAACGCAGTTCCATCAGTATGAATAAAATGACGATATTCTGCCAAATTCTCTCATTTTATCGAAAATTTTTCGGGGAATAATAGTGCTACACACTACTCGGCAAAACTCAGACTACTCAGCAAAATATTCCTAAAAATGCCAACTCGGTTTGGTTAGGAAGCAAAAATATTCCTAAAAATGCCAACTTCGGTTGGTTAGGAAGAAAAATATTCCTAAAAATGCTTACTTTGGTTGGTTAGGAAGAAAAATATTCCTAAAAATGCCAACTCGGTTTGGTTAGGAAGCAAAAATATTCCTAAAAATGCCAACTTTGGTTGGTTAGGAAGAAAAATATTCCTAAAAATGCCAACTCGGTTTGGTTAGGAAGAAAAATATTCCTAAAAATGCCAACTCGGTTTGGTTAGGAAGCAAAAATATTCCTAAAAATGCCAACTCGATTTGGTTAGGAAGCAAAAATATTCCTAAAAATGCCAACTTCGGTTGGTTAGGAAGAAAAAATATTTTCCAAAAGTACCAAAGTTGGTCGGGAAGAAAAAAATTCACCAATTTAGGTTGGTCGAGAATAAGAAGATGTTGACTACTGTTAGTCGGAAACATTTTATTTAAACAAAGTATGAATATATGAAAGAGATCAAGTAAAATTTTTGTTACTTGTGATTTTTAATTGCTGCCAAATTGGTCGAGAAACAAAACATCACTAAATTTTGTCAGTCAAATGATCACCACGAATTCAAGCTAGTCGACAATAAGTTTTAATCAATCACAGTTGGTCGACAAATTACATAATGTTGTTATCTTTTTAACAGATATACATACACAAATTAAATGTGTTTTACAACTACTGACAAGTAAGATTGCGAACAAAAATAAATGTCTTTCATTAAATCCAAAAACAAAATACATTGAGAATGAAATGTATACTAACTATTACATCAAGATTCCTACTCTATTGGTTTCTTCCCCTCTGCCTTTGAAACAGGTTCCTCGCCAGTGGGACGATTATCCAAAGCATAAGGGGAGTTTATGAAGTTAAGGTCTTTAAGCATCCTGATGTTCATCACAGATGGTCTATCGAGCAGGTGCTCGGGGCGAGATATCTCGACATTAGAATGGAGATTGTAATCGCCGAGGTATTTAGAAATCAAACACCGAGGGATGGCCCGAGCAGGGATCCAGCTCATATCAAGCTTGAATGGTGGCACTGGTAGGTCGAGCAGCCCAGGATTATGGTAATCCCATAGGTAGTGACCCTGTTCCAGTTGCAGTACGCCCAAAGCATTTAACCAGCCTTGTTTATAACCTTCATTATTGGCATTCTTGATACGATCATCCAAATGGTAGAGAGCCTCATTGTAGCCAGCCATCCAGAATTCTCTGGGCTGCTTGTGGAATTGATATGTCAATCTTTCCAGTTGCTCATGAAGATTTTTTGCAAAGAGTTTCTTATTCTCTAAGGCAGATTTCTGGGAAGGAAGTTGCTCCTTGAGATTTATGATCTTCTTAGACATTTCAGCCAATGCCTGGTTCTTTGCCATCAATTAGAAGGCCTGATTCTCCAGAGCTGATTGGGTTCTTTGTTCCTCGATAGTAATTCGAGCAGCTCTTGCTCGTCCCCGAGCAGAGGTAGACGGACCAGCTTTCTTCAAGGTTTCCAATTCAT
The DNA here is from genome assembly GCA_949130495.1 of Sambucus nigra. Taxonomy (NCBI): domain Eukaryota; kingdom Viridiplantae; phylum Streptophyta; class Magnoliopsida; order Dipsacales; family Adoxaceae; genus Sambucus; species Sambucus nigra. Next base: position 451,321,548 of record OX422212.1, on the reverse strand, counting down.
CTCGAAGATTGGCGTTTTCGACCTCCAAGAAAGAGAATCCCTCATCATTCACAGGGACTAAAGCATTTGAAGTAGAAGCAGCAGATTTCAACTAGGAGACTTCCCTTTGCAGGTTATTATTTTCTTGCTCCAACAGCTCAGCTATTTGCCTGTGCTCCTCAACTTCAGTTTTCAAAGTTCTCTCTCTCACCTCATAGGCAACAAACATTTTATCGTATCCTTTATCAGCATTCAGTTACTGATATTTTTTCTCGTACCCCTCGTGCAAAAGTGCAGTAGAGTCCTTATATTGTTGTTGAAGCTCTTCAAGAGTACCCTGGAGATCTTCAATCATATCATAGTATGCTACGTTGTTAGCTACTGCACGGTCAAGCAGGCACTTCAAATATTGGTATGCTTCAATTGCTTGCTCTGAAGCATCTTGGCCGAGGATGTCAACGATTTGTGCTTCACTCAGATTTGTGTGACCAGTTATGAAGTACTCATTACATTGCCTCAACAGCTTTGTATCATGAGCAGACAATAACTCCATTCTGGCCATAAACTAATAAAGAAAGAGAAAGCAATAATCAATAAGAATGCAAACAGAGTATGAAGAAGATAATCAACAGTATGCATAATCAAAAGTTCAAGTTTTATTACATCATAGAGAAGAAGTACAAAGTCAGAGTTACATTTGATAAAGAAAAAAGAAAACATAGAGAAAGATCCGAACAACTCTACACCTTTTCCTTGTCTCCCAAAACTTTATCGGGAGGTTGAGACGAGGAGGTGGGTTGCTCGGATGGAAGAGAGAGTTGCTCGGGGAGTGCAGGAAGTTGCTCGGATGAGATAGGGAGAAGTTGAAGTTGCTCGCTGGTAGACTGGATAGCTGGGGGGTGAGAAGTTTGATCTCCCATCACCATGGAAGATTCTTCAGAGGCAGCTTCGTCCTCTTCTTCTTCTTTGGGAGTTGGAGGGGGGCCCGGGATGTGTCACTGAAATAAGTCAGAATTTTCACCGACTTTCATTTCTTGCAGCGCAGCGACCCATCCATCTCTAAAGTATTTGTGGCTACCATATTCTACCTACGACATCATGGCAGCCAAACCTTTGTTCCACCCCTTGTCCCAGCCGACGCTGAAAGACTTCTTCACAGCCAACTTTCTTTTTGCCTTCTCCAAGGAAAGCTTCTCGGAAAGAAGATCCTCGGCAGCCTTCAGCTTATTCTCCACTTCTTCCTTTTGACGACCTACTTCACGAAGTCGGCCCAATTCTTCCTCAACAACCTTGAGCTTATTCTCAAGCTCTCCAGCATTTTTGAGCTTCTCTTCGAGCTCTTTATTTTTCTCTTCCAAGTCCTTTATTTTCTTCTCTAATCCTTTAGAGGCTTCAACAGCTTGGTTCCTCTCCTTCTCTGTGGAATCAAGTTTCTTCTCCCAGGTAGTCTTATCATCGTCATATTTCTGAGGAGAGTCCTTCAAGGACTGGGTCAGGCCCACCAAAGCTTCCTCTACACCAGACGAGGAGCTTGAAGCTTTGATAGCTTCGTCTTTCTTCAAAATGGTATTAAAACATGTCACCAACTGGAAAAAGAAAATAATGACAAGTCAGTACAGAGACATATATAACTAGGGAAAGATGAAAAGTTCAAAACAATAAGACTTACAAGAGGCAATATGGCGAGCAACCAATGATGTGACTATGTTTCGAGAAAGGTTTTCTTCAATACCTTGGATCTTGGGAATGATCCAATTCTTCACCGAGCTCATGGCAGAGCTCGGGGCGATAAAAGTAGGAACACCAGTTCCAGTAGTTAGGGGCTGAGAAATGGTTTCAGCCAAATTGACCGAGGAGCTTTTCTTCAGCTTCCCCGGAGGAGCAGGAATAGTCTCGACTAACGACGTAGTCTTAGTTGGAGAGATAACAATCACTTCACTTGGAGCAACAACCTTGCTCGGAGCCGCTGGGGGCTTCTCGGCAACCTTCACAGGAACAGCCGGAGGGGGTGCATCAATTTTCTTTGTCCCTTCTGGGACATCATGTTTACTTCTTTTTGCCTCTCTAGCAACAGAGGCAGGTTTCTCGAAGAGAGTAGGAGGTCTTCTTTTCTTCATCCTTTCACTTAAAAGGATGTGTGACTCAGGCGAAGAACTCGAAGAAGCTGGTACTGGTTCTACTTCACTTATCACCAGACGAGCAGTAAAAGATGTAGTGTGTGTAACTCTTATACTGCAGCAGATACGAAGCTGATCTTATATGCTCATCGGCAACAGTCTGATGCAAGCTCCAGATAAGTTTTAAATGCTTTAAGTTAACTTCTATCTCTTTTGGAGACTTTCTTTTGTTGTCAACTGCAAACAAATGAACATGAAAATATCAGTGACACCTTTTATCAAACACAAAGAAAGCATAGTTTCAAAAATAAAATTAAATTAAAATAACCTATCCCATTGCCATAGGGAGGGCATCTGGGACCCTGATACACTTCATCTCCAGTTAAAGGAGCATGTTGCCAATTTTTTATAACAACCCCGTGCTCAAAGTAGTCCCTATTGGCATCTGGGAGATTGACCACTAAAGCCCTATTTAAAAATCTAGTTTTTAAATAAAAAGTATTATCACCAACAGCCCATCTATAACAAAACATGATTTCTGGAATTCCTATGCGAGTTCCATGAATTTGATTTAGTCTATGAATCCCATTAACTATCCTCCATGTATTGGGGGCTGTTCTTGTAGGAACGTCAAAATATTGACAGAATTCCAGACATAAAGGATTTGGCGGAAAGGAAATCCACATTCAGCAACAAAAAGACTGGGGAACCAATGTCCCTCAGCCAAACGAAAATAATCTGAAGGTTCAGAAAGTTCCTCCAGAACAACCCATGAAGGGATGGAAAAATCAGAGCGAAATTTATCAAGAGATTCAACAAGGTAAACCATGATGAATAAAGGAAATGAAGAAGAAGGAAGAAGATCTTACAGAAAAAGAGTGGATCTGTTGACAACGAATGATGAAAAGGATGAACGCACAAGAGAGAAAGACAATGAAAAACTCAAAGATACAAATTTGAAGAAGTAGAAGACGATGGGATTGTCTGTAATGCTTAAATACCTTACCTTGGGAAATGGTAAAGTTAATGATTACAAAAAGAAATGATTAAGCTACCGGCGACTAAAAGGACAAAAAGTGCGTGGAGATCGAGGCGGTTACAAAAATTCAAAAAGTCTGATTCTATGAATTTGGAAGAAAAAATAAATACAAAGGAAACACTCCTAAAAATCAGGAAGACCATTTAAAACCGCCATATTCAGAGAAAGAATGTTCCACACTTGAAAACGCCGTGTGATATCGATTCGATTCGCAAATTAATAAGATGGCACACTTATTTAATTAGAGTCTATTAAAACAGCCCCTACACATGCATCTAACCAAGATAAATCATTCAAGCCATGCATGGTAAAATAAAGACGAGCAATTGAGGAAAAAACCCCTTCCGGGTAAAAACCTTTTATAACACTTTGAAAAGTTAACAAGACCTTTGACTTACATACAATCCTGATAATCGCCCACAAGACTATACTGCACGGTGCCTTCAGAAAACCTTCAAAGATACGAGAGACAGCGAAAGTACCCTCCAGGTGTTGGTTCGTCGTCTTTGGCTCGTCCACACGTAGAATGACTACGCTCGGTATCCACCGATCAAAGTATGGAGATACCTTCTTCACTGAGGCTAAACAAATACACAAGATGTGTTCTTGGGTTACCAAAAAGATTCACAAAGGTTTGGCAATTGTCTGAATCAAAACATGAGTCTTGGGACTCAAAAAATATGAAGACTAGAGGTATTTGGACTCTCAAAAACGTCTTCTAAAGTCTTGCAAAACAACTCCCCCGAAGTTGGTATTTATAGGAAAAAATATGAAGAGTCCCGCTTTGTTAAAACTCTTAAAAACTTATTAGCGTACAGGTACACCGAACCCCATCTGGGGTACACCGAACCGGTTTGGTTGTACCATTCTGGTATGGGGTTAAAAAACAGCATTCTTCAAGGATTTTTCTCCAACTTCAAAAGGTCATAACTTCTTCATTGTAGCTCGGATTGAGGTGACGTTTCTTCCAGTATCTTTGTTGCGGCGAGCTCTTAAACTTTCAAGTTGACCAGACCTCCGGAATATGGATGTGAAATTACGAAAATGCCCTTGAACTTTCCTATCGTGCCTTTTTTTCACTGTTTTGACTTCCCTTGCGTACCACTTGCATTAAGTCCCTAAAATCTTGGAACGTGAAGTCATTGAGGAAGATGTGGGACACATTAATGGAGATGTTGAATGCTTGATTCCCGGAATTCGGATAGAGGCCGTCATGTGAGATCGTGAGGTGACGTGCCAAATGTAGCGGCGTACGACATACATAAATGTAACATGTTGGACATGAGAAAAATGTCCTTACAAATCTCCCCCTATGTCTATGCCGGTACATACATAAAAAATCCGAATTATCAAATATGAAATTGCCTATACAAATCTACCCTCCCATGAACCCAAAACTGGAAAAGGTACAAATGAATAGTCTTCATCGTTTGTTCTTCAAATGTTCAGGAATCTCAAATCTTTTCTCATCAGGGTGTGCAATTCAGAGATCATCATTGTAGTACCTACACACATGAGATAAAGAAAAAATATCAAGTGACGTATCGAGTTTGATATGAGATAAACATAGATACCAATAAATTATAAGCATACGTCAAATCTCAAAACTCCCTAAAATTCAAACTCCCCCAAAATAAGATAATTCTTTCTCCCCCTTTTTATGATGTCCCCAAATAGACAAACAAGAAAAATGAATCAAATAAGCAAAATCGGGGTGTCACGGTATTCAAAAAAATACACAAACTATTTTTGAATTTTTTCAAATTTTTTCATACAAAAATAAGATACCAATATGAACAAATATGAAACAAAAATCACACCATGGATTTAGACTCAAACAACCAAGTCATGGAAATGGAATGAATGGGTGTGAACACATTCGATAGGTAAATCAACTCAATCAATCATGTGTGCACGATGCATACGTGTACTCCTAACGAATGAACATCAAAGGTATCCTTAAGTGTAAACGTTTGTTGAATTTAGATGACATCGTTTTATGCAAATCAACAAATCAAAGTCAAATGATTTTCACACCAATAACGTCCAAAACTATATAGCGCATTTTCAAAAATTTCAAGGACGTGCAAACCCGTTATAAATTCTCCAACCAAACTCCCTCATATATATATATATTCTTTTAGAGGTAATCTAAATTCTCAAACATTGGAGAATTGGTGCAAAAACCTAAATGGCCCCTTTTTGGCATGAATATCTTTTTATTGCCTTTCAATTTTTTCGGGCTCTTTTAACCTCTTTGGACCTCGGATAATAAAATTCCTCAATTTTTTAGGTCCTTTTTAACGGTGGCTTTTGCGCAAAGGATAGATGATTACCTTTCGCAGCCCTTCCCCGTTATCAAACAAAACACACAAACTCACAAAACGGTTTTTATATGCACAGATTCCTTATCAAAAAATTATCGCGCTTGGTTTATTTTTATTTTTTTATTTTCTATTTATTATATATTTTAAGCTATAATTTTGGAAATTATTACATTACCCCCGCACATTGCGCGGGTTACTTGCTAGTTACATATAATACTTTGCACCTCATGCGAATGATATAATCATAATGAGTAGATAACTCATATGTCGAACTCCATATTGAGTAAATAAAATCCATTTGTCGAAATGATAATAATTGAAATATTTTATCATAGTTGAGTTTGGTGCAAAAATAATATTTACTTGGGTAAAGATATTCTAATTAAATGATTTGGAATAGATAGTCCGCTTGGTTCTCTATTCAGAAAATTCGATTTAAACGCTGTTTTTAAATACAGTTTTAAAATTCAGTTATTTGTGTTTATAATTATTGGTGTGCGCTTGGTAAACTTGTTTTTAAATACAGTTTCATAAAAATTTGACAAAATTGGCAAACATGTATAGTTATATCATAAATATGTGTGTGTGTGTATGTGTATGTGTGTGTGTGTGTGTGTTTGTATGTATATATATATATATATATATATAAACATACATAAAACTTTCATACATACATACATACATACATAATAAATTATATACATGTACATTTAATATTATATATTTTTAGGTATATTTAATAAGGTGTGTTGGAGAGTTTAACTATATAAACATATATAAAACTTTCATACATACATGATACATGAATACATACATACATACATACATACATACATACATACATACATACATACATACATACATCATAAATTATATACATGTACATTTAATATTATATATTTTTAGGTATATTTAATAAGGTGTGTTAGAGAGTTTAGCTATATATATATACATACATGATACGTGAATGTATATACATACATACATACATACATACATACATACATACATACATACATACATACATACATACATCATAAATTATATATACGTACATTTAATATCATGTATTTTTAGGTATATATAATGATATTGTATGTATAATTCACTATAAAATTATATACATACATAAATTGATAATATTTTTAATACATATATACTATATGTATATTTTATACTAGTATGGAGGCCACGCGATGCGTGGCCGAATTTATGTAAACTATTTTTTTTTTTGCTAGAGTATTATTTTTCATACACTCCACTAATTTAAAATGAAAAAGGTAACATACCTGATTTTGGGAGCTTCATCTATGGTTGTCCCAACTTAAAAAATTTGATTGTAAAAATGACTAAAATAATGAAAATGACAAAAAATAAAAACAAAATCATATGTACCTATAGTGTTTCGACTATGAATGCTTTGCATTCACATGTAAAAAGTTACTTTCACCACCAACAAATTATGGATTGTTTTGGGTTGTGTTTTTTTTTCTTTCGCTAATCCTTTAACGGATGGTTCATATATTAAAGGGGAGAGAGAAGAGGAAAAGGAAAAGGAAGAGGTTGTCTTGAAAAACTAAAAATGGAGTACATTGAATAGGAAGCCGGTTAGACGGACTAAATTCATTGTATTAGAGTGTAGAGAAAGATGTTGTTGGATTTCGGTAGGAGGAAAATAAATGAGTATTGAAAATTTGTCTTGAAAATGTAAACGGTGGAAGAGAAGAGAGGAGAGATGATTTGAGGAGGAGAGATGTACATTTATGTCAATGCCACGTGTCATCCTCCCATGATTTGAGTCTATAGTTTTTATATAGATATATAGATTATTCCATACATTATTAATACACGCATAAAACTATATATAAGTATCATGTGCATATATATTTTTTATTTATAAAAATTACACACATATTAATGTATTATGTATTTATATTATATATTAAGGTATAACCGCTTTAAAATATTAAGAATGAATAATTCTGAATAGAGAAATAGAAAACAGAAGTTATAAAACACTCTAAACCCGTTTTATGAAAACCTTGATTATAACACAATAATATTATAATTATGTGTTTAAAAATAGGTTGTCAAACGAAGATTTTTATCAGAATTGTATTTAAACATAGAAAGCAGAATTATAGTTGCAAACCAAACATGCCCAACTCTAATACGAAATATTGTCTTATACATTGTGGAAAATAATATATGAAAAATCGCATGTTTCTTTTCTTTAACAAATTGATTATGTAATTTATAATGTTGTTTTCAGACCCTCAAAAGACTAATCTTATGACTAGAATGAATGAACATGCATTTTTTAATCGGGTATACTCGAAAGCATAAGCATGTATTAATTTAAGAAATAAGATTAATTCTTATTCAATACTAAAACTCTATGAGTTTAGATTTCATTTTATTAATTGAAGATATAGTGGGGGAACATTATATGTTACTTCTCAATGCTATAGCTAGAGAATAGTGGGGGCACTCAGGCGAATACCTCTCAATTATAATTAATGAAAATTTTAATAGAATCTAAAATTTTGATATTCAAGAGAATTTTTTTTTTTAGTTGTGACTTAAAAATAAAAAATTGCTTATGTTACTGAAATGGATTCCAAAAATCCTTAGAAAAATAATGTCATAAATGTTTGATTGAATTCCCCAGAATAAACTAGAAATATTTTTATAATTGACTTATCTTAAAACTTTAAGATAATAAGGTGTATATACATCCTTTGAAGGAACAATGGGACTGTTATCATTTATGAATGTAAGATTTGTGTATAGCCAAGATTTATCAATAGTAAGATAACTTAGTTATACATGATGCGTGTTAAATTATTCTTATGAAAATGCAGTAGATTCATTTAATTTGATTTACATTGATATTATACATGAGGTGGCGTTAAAATTAAATGATTATAATATCATTTTTCGAAAGTGACCTAGGTAAGACAACTTACTTGAACCAACTTAAAGTTGAAAAATTTATGAATATGGAAAGCACCAATATAATAAATGGCCTAATATTTTGATAATTCAACTCATCAAATGAGATTTAATTGAGAATGATATAAATTGTATTTATCATTAAGCATGTTGAAATACGAATGCTCTATTATTTGTTCATGCTAGAATGATTAGCTAATATTTGGTTAAGATATTTTGTTGCCAAGAAAATCAGATTTATGCTAAGTCAAAGTATTAATGAGCTTCCATGAAATAAGTATATTAATTGTTAATATTACAAGGCCAAATGTGGATTATTAATAGACCTAGTACCTCGAAATCAGTGTTCTAAATGGCGCACCTAGGCTTGAGGCTTATGAGAAACACCCCACCTTAAGCCTTTTACGCCTTATTCTTGGTAAAAGGCTTAAGTTGCACTTTTTTTAAAACAAAAATATTTTAGTGAAACGGTATCACCCTGTAAAGACTTTTTTTTTTAAAACCAGACGAATATCTCATTCAAAACATTCAAAAGACAAATGGTATCTCAAACCTCTTTGCCTCTTGTCCAAAAAAACGCGCATTCTTTATTTTTTGTTTTCTTCTTAGTATTTAAAAAAATAGTATTTTAGTTTGTATATATTCAGGTATATTTTAAGGTATGTACCATTTTAGTATTTTTAATACCCTTGTTATAGTTAAAAATATTAAAATATATTAAAAAAGGCTTAAACGCTTTTTACGCCTAAGGCCCGCCTAGGCTTCTAAGGCTTAAGGCTTGACCTCCACGCCCCAGTCACGCTCCGTATTTTTAGAACCTTGATTGAAATACAAGAATATATATTTATTAGATATATGCTTATTGTGAACCGTCTTGTACTCCACATGACCCAAGTAAAAAAAAGACTATATATACTGTTAAGAAAGATGAATATGTGAACATCTTAAGAAGTCTCCACTGAGCTACTAAATCCAGTTATCATGGGATTGTTTATTTTGTGGGAGTACTATGAAATTTTATATTTGAAAAGTGCATTCTTAGTCAAGAAAGGTTATGCGTATTTATAAAAACCATGAACCTAGAATTGATTATAAATCAATTAATAAATGTGTCAAACACATATTATGATGCATTCTTTTGGAACTCCAAGAAATATTAATTATTAACACAATTAATATTGGATTTTATGATGATACCATTATCTATGGCTAGTAAGGAGATAAAAGGTTGAAAGACTTATTATAAGATACCCATATATTGGAGGATACTAGTCATTTTATCCACAACAATAGATTCATGGCTATTATAAAATTTTAGAACCGTTATTATAACTGCAAGAACGATAAATATGTCATAAGAACAACATAATTTTATAGTTTAAAACTAATGATTTATTAGTGTGGATTATTTCCTAGGACTAGTGCAGAAAAATATGTTTAACACCTAGAAAGTAATGGGACGAAAGTCTGTTAATATTGAATCACTTATGATGGTAACCCAACCTATAGACAGGAGGTTCTAAGAAATACGTTCAAAGGGTAATAACAAGTCACAAGTGATATGGGTTGAATCATGCTAACTGTTGTATACAAGGTTTACTCCGAGTCCATCTGTATGGAGCATGATATCCTGAAGTGAGTTAAGGTTGAGTTAATTATAACTCTTAATGAAGATCTCTAAATTTATTTTGAGTGGGGTACCTAACTAGGGGAGTATCCTTGATAGACTCACCTATGTGAATGTGAATGTGGAAGTGTCATCGCTTTCTATGGTAATTTTGGACAAATTTCCTAGGGCGTTCACATACTGGGATACAAGCACATGATTGTAAAGTGTTGGTTTGAGTACTATACGCAAGTAGAGTTATGTGTGCGATGTTGTTAAAGATAGAGTTCAAAAGTATGAGTTACTTTAGTATATTATGAATCATCTTTACTACATAAGTCGAAAGATACCTTTGCTTAGCACAATTCTATGAATTATTGCTCGATAATATTTTTTTAAATTTACAAATGGGGGATTGTTATCGATGGGTGTGTTTTTAAAATCCAAGTGGGGAATTATCGTGAGTTTCTATTTTAAAAAACTAGTGAGAAGCTAATTCAAACCACCACCCTTGGTTCTCCTTGAATTCCTCTACCATTACTTATTGCTTTTCTCTCCCACCAGTAACATATTTGTTTGTATATAAATGGCCTTAAGCCATTGTTTTGAGAAGGTAGAAAACTTACTGGAAATTTTTAAAATAGAAAACTCATTTCCTCAAAGATAGAAAATAAAGAACAAAGAACACATAAAATACTCTGCATCTCATAATTTCTTTCTATAAATTTTTTCTTTGTGAAAATATTTATTACTTCAATTTCAACACTGTGATATTGAGCAATTAATTATGAATGGGTGTTAGTATGTCATATAACTACAATGCATAGTTATATGAGACATAAGAGATTTGTTCTTCTTTTATCCTAAGAACGGCATGACGGTATACTACCTACATAAAGAGGGTAGAGCCACGAAATGTCTTAAAGAGAGTGACCTGGTGCGCGATTCAACCCAAGAATCATCTATTACAAATTTTATAATAAAAATAAAGGTAATATTTAATATTTTATTGCAAGTATATATTTGGATTATAAATCATACGGTCCATATTTACGATAATTGCATGAGGTAAAAATTTCATTTTGAGTAATAGACTAACATAAAATATTAATTTCCTTTTTCGAGTTCTCCATAAAAATCTCTGACGTAATTTTTAATTATAATATATAAATTATACCAACAATAAGCATAGCAATGGAGGCAACGACCCATAGCAGTGACGACGAACCCTAGGACTAGCAAAAAATATGAACATAAATGCTTCGATTCTAAACTTAGAAATGAGAATGACCCAAATGCAGAGTAATGAACAATTAAAAGGAAAGAATAAGGAAGAGAAAGTAACCAAGGAGAGGAAGTGACAAAGATTATATGGAGAGAACGGAGACAACATGGGTTAAGTGAATAAAAAAGATTTTGAACATAAAACAAAGTGGTTTACCTTCGAGTGTAGTTCTATAGGGGCAACATTTATTTACATTTAAGAATAGTTCTATAAGACTACTCTTTAATGCAAGTTTTGGATAATAATGATTTTTTTTACTTTAATACATTATTAATTTTTTATTTTAGACTTTAATACGATTTGATCAGTTTATTAGACTTTAGTACATTTTCATTCCTAAATTTGAAAAATTCATTTGATGACATTTAGCAACGAAACATGTCATTTAACAACGAAATATGTACTGAACTCTAATATAAAGATTAAATTGTACTAAAGTCTAAAATCGAAAATTAATAATGTATTTAAGTAAAAAAACTTTAATGCATTTATGCTGACACATGGTATGCCTCCGATTTTATATATTTATAAATAATATAAAATGCACTACAAATATTTTAATGTGAACCCCATTAGAGCATCCACGTGTCATAGAAAATGGAGATGGAACCCTTCAATCAGGGGCGACCCTGAGCATGTGCCAAGTGGGCGATCGCTCAGGGGCCCCGCTGGTCAATTTGCAATACTTATATGTTGAGGACCCATTTTTTATATGGATACACATAAAAGGGGGATATTTTGTAATTTTTACACCGCGGTGCATTCATCTCATGTTGGGAAGCCACTTCATAAGTTCCTTCATGCCAACTTTAGTTTTTCGTTCTGCTATAGATTGAGATATATTTGATTTTGGTAAAATTTTCAGTTTTACAGACATGAAGTTTAGTTTACTGTCTGACTGTAGGTAAGTATTAACAATACGGCTATTTGCAATTGTAAAAGGTGAATTAATTTTCATTATATACTCATTTTACAGGTACTTACACAACTATTTTTAATTACAAGAAATGAACATTATAAATAGGTAGGAAATGTATAGTGACTAATATTATCCAAAGTCCATGATGTTAAAGAAGAAAAAAGGAATTGGCGATTAATTAGAGCCTTTTATGCCTTAGCCACTCATCCTTTGAATCACTTTCATACCCCCCCCCCCCCCCCCCCCAATTTATGTATTTTAGTTTCAAATTTTTTAGTTGCGAATCCTTCGTGATTCTGATCTAAAAGGTATAGTCTCAAGACTATTCAAATGAAAATGGTACAACAAGTCTGTAATACCCTCACCTTGAAATTGTACTTGCACGATTATCCTTTTATTTAGCGACCCTTCGTTAATGCAATTTTTACTTCGCATGTTCCCGCATGAGTTATGATTTATGTTCGTTTAATTATTTTAAGAATTTTGGTTAAGTTTCACGCGATTCAGATAAGCAACGAACGCTACGCGACCTTGTGTACTAATTGTCTTACGACGCGCGACACAACGAAAGTCTAGTTTTGCGCGTATTGTTTAGAACCCCTCGAAAAGCCAAAAAAATATTCCGACCATATATTTTGACTCATAAAAATATAAGGAATATTACCATATGAAGAAAAATCGATCAAAAAAATATTTTGACCATATATTTAGACTCATAGAAATATAAGGAATATTACCATGTGAAGAAAAATCGAAAATAAATATGTTTTGCGCGGACGTCCCGTTTCTTGTACGTATTGTGTAGGACGCCTCGAAAGGTCAAAAAAATATTGTGAATATGTTTTTTGACTCACAAAATATAAGAAATATTATTATGAAAAGCAAAATCGAAAAAAAATACTTTTGCGCGGAGGTCCCGATTTTGCGCGCCATGTATGGGACATTCCGGAAGACCAAACGATTAGAGTGAATATAATTTTTCACTCAAAAAATACAAGGAATAAGACCCTTAGGTTAAAAGTTTAAAAGAAAAAAAAAATTAGAGAGAGAAAGTGACGATGGCACTATTGAGAGCAGAGTGTGCTTCAATTGAGCTTGGTCTTGGGTGGTTAAGTGTAGTCTCTTTCAAATCCAGGAATAAGACTTTGGGAGGAGTTATACGAGATTTAGGAAATGCAACTTCTGAGGCTATGGGTCAAGAGTTGAAGTTCCTTAAAATGGCTTTTAAAAGAGAGAGAGGTAGAGGAAACCATGGGTGTAATTAAGCAACAAGGTGTTAATATTTTCTCTCAAAATCCCTCAAGTTCTAGCAAAAGTAAGCACCCCCATATTTTCGTAGCTCCATCTCCCCCCCCCCCCCCTTTTTCCACCATCCAAACACCACTCTAAGGGTCTCCAAACACCATTAAAGCTAATCTCAAGGTTGGTACAGCTTTTGGGGAATTTTCAGAGAGCTTTTTGGAGCTCAAATGAAGTCTTGGTTGGAGCTTTTGGTGGAACTTTTGGGAGCTCAACTTCATATTCTTCACATCTACACTCACTCTCATTCATTCAAGTAGGGTTTTCCTCCACTCTAAACTCTTTTGAAATATAAACCCATGTGTAGTTGTTAAATTCACGCTAGATAAGTGATTCTCCATATTTACTTATATATGTGAAAACCCTTTTTGTCAGTGTTGAAAAATGGAGAAGATGATCTTTTGAAGAAATTTCAGAATATTGTTATTGCTTAAATCATGTTTGAAATATGTAAATCTCATGAGATAAATAATGAAAATGAAATACTACATGAAAATACACATATTAGTTGCATTTAAGGGCATTCTTAGGTAGAATACCCATTTGTTTATGTAGAATGTGTAATATGCTTAAATCTTGAGATTTAAGATGATTAATGATTAATGATGAAAACTATTAGTTTAAATATGTGATTCAGAATTTGATAAAAACAGCCCCAAAATCATTTAAGTCATGATGCCAATTTAAGCTTCTTAAAAATGTTATATATGACTTAATATTAGTATAGTTGAACTATTATGCAAAGTTATGTTAAAATGGATTAATCATCATTAAAATGGGTTAAAAGGTTATTGGAACTTTGTAGTATAATAAAGATGGAATGTTATGCTAAAAATCCACTTAAAATGGTGAGTATTTGGTAAAAATGCCTTGTGGCAGATTTGGTAAATAAGTGGAAAATTTACTTAAATGGTGTTTTTGCATGAAAAATACTTGAAAAATGCTAAGAAAATGCTTTTTTTTTTATAAAAAGTGTAAGATGGCGTTTTGTTAAATTAAAGTGAAATGGTGATTTAGTATATTTTAGTGTTCGACATTGACACTAGATTCCCTCCTCGGCTCGTAGGATGTAAAGGCTAAAAGCGAGTTTTAATGCTAAGACTGGAAATGTAAATGTGAACATTGAGAATAATGTTGAACATATGAAAGATAATGATATTTGGATGATGTAGGGTTAAATAATTAAGCAGGGCTATGATGTCCCTAGTGGTGAAAGACTCCAAACCAAGTGTAGTTAGCATATGACGCTCGGTGCCGGGCGGTGAAATTCTGTGAAACCGTGGTTGTGCATGTGTATGGGTGAGTGTTTCGGTGGAATCCCAAAGAAAATGCTAAGTAATTAATCAAATATTCATGAAAGATGCATAAATAAACAGTATAGATATGCATTGGATTATTACGTGGTAACATAATAGAATATGATTAAGTTCCTGTCATGGAACATTAAAATGCCAAGTGTGAGTGGGCACGTAGCCTAGGGCATTTCATATAGGTGCATTTATGACTAAGTTAAAGAATCTTGTTAGTATAGATAAATGACAACTTAGTTGAATATAATGAAGACTTCTTGAATATTGTCAGCATAGTTAAATGCTAACTAAGATAAATATTAATGATAATGACTGAATATGGTACAATGATGGTTCTCAAAATTACTAAAAATGCATTGTATATGTATAGTATTTTGCTATGAAAATTATTGCCTAGTATTTCCCACCCTAGGCATTTCGCTCACACCCTATTTTCCAAAACCCCAGGTACAAGAGGTGGTACATCGGGTAAGGACGTTGAAAAGTCCGCAAAAAGCGCTAGTCGTCGTTAAAGACTCTGTAATCGATTTTAATCCATAGGCTTATGTTGAACTGTAATTCCTTATATTGTGTTAAGACAATTTGGTTTGAACTGGAACTATTTGGAAATTGTAATAATACAGGGATTTATGCTTTATTTATGGATTAAATCTTGTTAAAGGTTTACTTTTTAAATTATTAATTGAATATTAACCTGCATGATATGGACCTCACCTTTTACAATAAAAGAAATCAAAGGTTTTTATTAAAGTATAATGCGGAAACTATTTTCCAATTTAATAAAATATTTTATCCCCTTCCCCTTAACACCTTGGTCCGGATACGAGTTATTCCAATGGTAACTCTAATTCGGGTTGGGGCATTACAACTTGGTATCAAAGCATTAGGATCCTTGTGAGCGTCAGAGTGATTCTCATTTTAGTTCCTTTCATTTCTGCGTACATTATTGTTGTACTAAACTCT
The DNA here is from genome assembly GCA_949130495.1 of Sambucus nigra. Taxonomy (NCBI): domain Eukaryota; kingdom Viridiplantae; phylum Streptophyta; class Magnoliopsida; order Dipsacales; family Adoxaceae; genus Sambucus; species Sambucus nigra. Next base: position 451,305,749 of record OX422212.1, on the reverse strand, counting down.
CCTATCTTATAGTATGGCCCCTACTCACAAGACCGATGCTAGTGGTAACAGTGAGCTGCAGAGAATGGAGCAGACAGTACACCAGTTAGCTGAGACTATCTCCCAACAGCAGAGGGGTGATTGTAGCGGTACAGTCGAAAGCACCGCAGTGGCCTCAATTCTCAAGGAGTTCTGGCGGTTGAAACCACCAACATTCAAAGGCATGACAAGTCCCAATGCGATCGAAGAGTGGCTCGATGAGGTTGCTCATATCATTGACATCCTTGATTTGCCAATTGGGCTTAGGGTTAAGCTTGCTACTTTCCATCTAATCGAGAAGGCTCAGAGTTGGTGGTCCACATATATGGCCACTTTGACAAAGCCACTTGATTGGGATGGTTTTCAGACAACATTCTTAGACCGGTACTTTCCTAAGGCGTATAAAGACGCGAAGAAGGATGAGTTTTTGGCACTGATCCAGGGGAAGATGTCTGTAAACGAGTACCTAGTTCGCTGTCGAAGCATGTGAAGGCAGTTAAGACTGATGAGGCAAAGAAGACCAGGTTGTTCGTAAGGGGTTTGAACCCACGCATTCATAGATTGGTGATTGGGTTCGATCACTTGAGCTTTGGTGAGGTCGTAAATAAGGCCATTCGATTGGAACTGGAAGCAGAGGATTCCTAAGCTATTCAGAAAAAAAGGAATCTAGTGGAGCATTGGAGAGGGAGTTCGGTGGGTCCAGCGGTAACAACAGCAAGAGGTTCAAGAGTGGGGCAAGGGGTTTTCTTGCCAAACTTAAGACTGCCATGAGCATTACGTCACCAGGTTAGTGTAGCAGTGACCAGAGTCCTATAGCCTCTACCTAGAGGACTTATTATGTTTGTGGGTCCCCCGATCATCTCAAGTGGGATTACCCTCGCTAGGATAACAAGGGTCAACAGGGTGGTCAACAAGGTAGTAGTTTCGCTTCTGGGCGAAACTCGAGTTATACAGGTCCCACCCAGTACCAGCAGCAACAACAGAGAGCCCGACACAGTGCTGACAGTTCCTACTATAGTCAGGGGTAGGGAAACCGTGGGCAGGTTATGCCTAGTAGTCAGGAAAACTGATTCTCTTATGGACGAGCTTACGCCTTCTCTCAGCAGTCCGCACTAGTTCAGAATCCTTATATGATGGAAGGTATGGTCGTATTGTTTAGTACATGGGTTAGATCACTATTTAATTCTAGTGCATCACATTCTTTTATATCTAGTTCGTTATCTTTCTATTTGGGTCTTGAGTTCGACGAGCTTCATTCGCTGATATTCGTGGGACTGCCCATGGGTGACGGTGTCTTTCTGTGTAGAGTCTGTCGAAACTCCATAGTCGTGGCAGGGGATTACATTCTCGAGTATGATTTGATTGTGATGGATATGGATGGATTCGAGATGATCCTCGTTATGGATTGGTTATCTAGCTGTGACACCCCGCCCAATTAAATATCGGGTTATCAGTCCTTTATAAAATTTAAAAAGAATGTTCGGTTGGTTCATTCTTAGCATCACTGTCAAAAACATAAACCTTATTAACAACCCAGTAATTAATTAAGCTAGTGTCAAAATATTTTCCTTTTTCAATAAAAATCATTCAATTATTAAATCCAAGAATTTAAATATAATCCATCCACCACATAACTAATTAATATAAATAGTGAATCTGAATCACACACTGAAATAAATAAGGTTGGATAAAACATTCCAGTTCAAAACTCTAAACCAATAACCATAGTAACAATAAATTCAAATGAAATGAAACGAAAGTAAACTGAATACAATCTCTGATCAAATGTCTAAGGAATGGGTGACACATGCCCTAAATAAAAAGTCTAGATAGAACTGAGGGAAACGATAGAGGCGTCTAATGCAAAGACCTACAACTTCCACAACATCTACAGCAGGCCAAGCAATCCAAATCTCTAAGTCTCGTGTCCCTGTGACTGAGCACCTGATATAATACATATATATAGCAAAAGAGGAAAGTGATACAAGAAACGGGTCAAAGCCCGATGTGTAAAAATATTTGTTTTAGCAAGTATTTAATGTTTGCAATAAAGAAAGTATCAAATGCATGTTAGTTCGAACTCTCTAACATGAGATTCTCACCTCTCAGCTAATGTGCACGCCTAACGTACAAATAATTCACCCTAGCCATCTCACACACTTCTAACTAGGAAAAAGACTTATCCTTCTAGCTTCCCCTCATAGTATTCTGTATTTGATCTCAACATTTATCATTTTAATTAAGCGTTAACACACTAAAGTTAAGTATTCACTATTTACGTTATTGAAGATCTCACTATCTTAACAGTCTACAATTATCCCACTATAGATATACCACAAGCATACATATATATCCCTCACTATTTTATATATATATATATATATATATATATATATATATATGTGTGTGTGTGTGTGTGTGTGTGTGTGTATTAACACAATCTTAATAGACTATAATTATCAAATTATAAGTATAACACAAGTATACATATATATCCACCACTATATATATATTCTAACATAGGACCCCAAGGATACACCTGTAGTGCACTGCATACTCTGCTATCATGTCCTAGTACATCTCGTACTCCAACAAGGACTATCGGTTCGGAAATCTCCCACGAACTATATAAACAAATCACACATATTGGAGGCAAACATAGTTCCCATACCTATATATATATATATTCTAACAAAGGACCCCAATGATACACCTATAGAACACTGCATACTCTGCTATCATGTCTTAGTACATATCATACTCCAACAAGGACTATTAGTTCAAAAATATCCCACGAACCATATAAACAAATCACACATATTGGAGGCGAACATAGTTCCCATACCTATGGGTCATGGACATACCTACTCTCCCATAGTCAATTGACTTATCAACTCACAAATAACTCTTCACAGTCCTATGTCCTGAGATACAAGTCAAATATCCCCCCGAAGTTCACCCAGGATAAGACTGTCTCTACACAACCTCCCGCGATAGCAAGCATCTAGGTATGTCATACACATAATATATCAAATATAGGTATACACACAATCCTTCAAATGAAACAGTATACACATAAACCAAATGTCATATTCCATACGTAGTATTACCATCACTAAATACTATCAACATATTCTTAAATTACGATATTCACTCTCTCGTAATATATAAGGATAATATGTCACCCGAAAATCTTTAATACATAATCATAAGAAGTTCCAAACGTAACCACTAATTTTTATTATTCTTATAAGTTCCATATCATTAGAATTAATATCGTAAGTATTTATCACTTAATACTCTCAACGCATTTACAATTATGATTATCTCTCTCTCGTAATCTTCAAGGAAACTCACCATCACAAATGTTTGAATCATTACACCTAAACAACTTCCAATAATTCTGCACTATTCTGGGTTCATCGGACACTGGTTTTCCTCACTCAAATTGACTGTTTGCTCAAATAGGGGGAAAATAGAAAATTCTCTAAAAATTAGAAATATTGCTCGAACCAGAATAAGATCTCGCTCGAACCAGAAGAGCATTTCGCTTGAACGTCATACACGTGTCGTTCGATGCAGCTTCGCGCGAAAACTCTATCTCTCTCGAACGACTTCGTGCGAGATACTGGTCTCTCTCGAACGACTCACTTCGCTCCACTTCGCGCAACATCTTGCGACCTGGGCTGTTTCGTCTCTTACCTCTAGATTTAGCATTTTCCCACCATTTTTGCTCCTAAAACCTCTAAAGATCAAGCCCCAAACTCCCAACAATCAATACCAAACATTATTCTAAGATATATATATGATTTCCCACAACCTAACATCATTAAATCCTCACCAATCATCCATATAATTCGAAATCCCCAATTTATTGTCAAGAACCCTAGTTCTTAAATTGATATGCATAAATTCTAGACCTAGATTTGTTCATAGAAATTATCATAAGTTCGTAGGCATCATCTTATCTACACATGGGATTTAATTTCTTATCAAATCAACCATAGTTTATGATATAATTCTCCAATTTAACTCAAATTAACTTTCATAACAATGGTTTATTAACATAAACTAACAAGAACACAATTATCGCTAAAGAAAGCAAGGAATAAACACTTGCCTTGATTTCGAAGGTCTAATCCGTTGGTGTTGTTGGTATGGATGCGCTCCTTACGTTCCGATCTACACGATGGTGGTGGTGGTTGTGCAAGGTAGTGTGAATTGACTCTCCTCCTTTGGAATTTTCTCTCCCTCACTCACTGTGGCTCTCTCTTGATTTTGGTGTATCCTAACCCTAATTGTCCCCAATTAGCTGATATAATATTTCTCCAATTTTCGTCCATATAATTTCTCTAAAAATCTAAATTACAAAACTACCCCTACTGGGTGCCGGCTTGTCCTAAAAATATCCCGGAGTCCAAATAAAATACCTGGGTAGAGTTTTCTGACTATCTCGACCCCTCCGGACTCAACGGCGCACTCGAAATGATTATAAGAGTTACTTAAAATAATTTACCTTTATTATTCCACTCAATTAGTCCTCACACAACTCACACGCGCGTCCAGACTTAATATACCAAACTGTCGTATTTCTCTCTCACGACAAGTTATATAAAATCGTCATTCCATATTACTTATTCTCACAATAATATCAATAATTACTAACTTATCGTCACGTTAGTAAATATTCAATTTTAACCCGGATTAATAATTAATTTTTCACATTCTAATTTAAATAATTCAACAATAATAATAAATGACATGATTATTTAAATCCTCAGAAATACGAGGTGTTATATACTTCCCCCCCTAATAACGGAATTTCATCCCGAAATTCGGAGGATGAAGCATTTCTGGTAAGGACAACTTCGGGTATTTACCTCACATCTAATGTAATCTACGCAGTATAGCCCATACAGTACATTATCGAATACACTTAATAATGAACACCTCAATGATGTTATAATTTACTCTCCAATCCTTACCATTTAAGTTTCACCACTTAAAATTTAGATAATTACTATCTAGCCTCCTACTTCTTACACTAGTAGATTAATCAGTATTTAGATATATATGAATTTGTCTTACTACTGTGTTTCATCAGTAGTTTATTCTTGGTTGTACGGTATATACTTTACACATAATATATACTATAAATGTTAACACATTTGTGCCATACTAGCTCCACAGGAGACTATGGAACCCAAGCATGTACGCTACTGGCTCAAACTTAACAATACTAGAAAAAAAATCCCACATCACTCGGTACCAATTTCCTCATTCCAACATGCAATAATTCAACTCTCAATCATTTCCATCCTGGTTAACGAGCCCTAAAATTCATCTGGACCTAGTAGATTATTATCCTCCCCTCTATCCAATAAGCACAAGAATAACAAGGATTGATATAAAATGCCTCAAATGGAATCCTATCGATAATGAGCTGAGGGGAGTCGTCTTACTCTAACTCCACCAGTGGAAGATATTACACTAAACCTTCCCATAACTGGAAATAAAACATACCTCGCAATGTGTAACTTGAACTCTCAGTCTTCCCGTCCTCATGCGAGTGTGTTAGGCCGGATACGTTCGCATCTCGATACTCATGGCCTCCCAGAAACTCTTCCCAATAATCGAGTCATAAATCTCTTGACTCTATAAAAAAAAAACTCTAATTGTACCCCATATAACCTTACTATCCCAGGAATAATGGTTGGGGTTTACTGTTACACGTTATGATTTGTCCTAACTTAGCATAACGTGAGCTACTTTAATTACCCGACTCACTTTCACCCACATAGGGTCGTGATCTGGTTGTGAAGTAATTAACTTTTTAATGGTCCAGGGATTCACTCTCCCATTACTCCCAAGGAATTCCTAATGCTGAAGGAATTCTATTTTTTTCCTGATGGTCCACTTCCAATTGGAGCTCAGTAATGTCTTTCTTCTGTTATGCCATCACTACCACGACTTTATCTCATTATGCATTTTACCTTTCTTACAACCGCATCCACATCTATGACTCAGAGGAAAATGTCATCACAGCGCATCGCAAGTCCTTCCCCCTCTCTTTAAATTTCAGATTCTTGTGAAACATGTTCTCTCCATGTCTTACCAAGTAAGTTTCAACTTTTCCCGAGTTAAACTTTATATAATTCTTCCTATACCATCCTCGTGGAAAATTTGGTAATTAAAGGTCCTAACTGACCTAAACCATCAAACAACTAAGTCCTGAAGTCACAACTTTTATATTCAGTTACCTCTAAAATACGCATTGTGTCACAATTCTCAATTATGGAAAATACTATAATTCAACTATCTAGGGTGCCCATACACCCAATGTTTAATGCATTGCACCACCACCATACTAGACGTGTTGTAAATGTCTCAAATTATGCCCCACATACTTGGCATGACTATATGGTAAGGTCCTACTCAGCCACCCTACCTTTTCCACCTAATAATATCTCAGGTTGTCCCACCGGCCTGCTTGTGGTGTCAACGATTGGTGACATTATCATATATAAATCTTATACGGCTCTATCGACCTTAGTCTATAATATAACCATTAAGTCACAGTTATAACTACATACGTGCAATCACTACAATACTAAATCCATGAACTAAAGGAAAACTTCTCCCAACTTCCAACGTTCGTTAAGTTTCATGCGTGGGATGTCTCGCAAAGTGAAATCCAAACAAGGAACCCCCGATACACTACTACCTAACACTGCTGGTCGTCGAGATCTGTTAAGTCCTTAGTCCAAAACATGTATCCCAGAATTCACGTCTATGAACATAAAAAGTCTACTCGTCCATTCTCATGTTACTAAAGACGACATACAAAGCGACGCTCTTACTATCACAAGTTATTAGCGCTATATGATTAAAGAGCTATATCTCTCCGCTCTATGAATCACATTAGTAAAACATCTCTGCTCACCGGGATCAACATAGTAAGACAACATACTCACTGAAGTCTACAATACAATACAATACAACACATATGCAGGCTCAACCGTCTTTCAGGTGATTCCTTGTTAAAACCATATATTTAAAATTTGAAATTTCTAGTACGATAGTCTTATCACACAATTTATAACCGTTCAAACCCTCGGTAACCAGTAACCATACAATATAATAATAATATGCTCTACTATCATAACGTTCAATGGAGCACGAATCGTTACATAATACCATATATAAATTCTTCTTATTGCCCACACCTACTCCTCCCCACAGGTGGCACAAAGGTCTTGTTAGCAAACGGTAGTCATTTACATAATAAGGCTGTTATTGCCAGCGCATTTACTACTAGATGTACACTCGAATCCATAGTGCTAAGCATTCACACATGTTATGACGCGCTCATGTCATTGAATCCATCATTTTCTCATAAGGATGAAATAAAGCTTCTTCAGTCTAGTCCTGATCGTAGGGTCCCCGCACGTACTTTTCATGACCACTAACAATCTACAACCGTTATACCTTTCGGATTCCATTCATTAATTTTCCTCTCTCTCTTTGTGGGTAAATTATTATGTTCTGCGGCTTACATGCCTCGCATTGATATATTGGCCCCATATCCCTAGGCCTCATTTATGTTCTTATTGGCCTTCCTTTTTATTCCCTAGGCCCCATCGGCCCTGAAATATGGTATACTATAATAGTTAAGGACTACACCGGTCCTGCCTAGATCCACTACTCTCAGGTCATTAGTTTCCTGGGCCCAATTATTTTGACCCGAATTCTACACAGGATATGTTACTTCTCCAAGGTTATGCCTTACCAGCACGGTGGCAGTCTTAGATCCCAATTGTCATTTTCGTTGTTCCTTTGGCTCTACTGGACTCATGGAACACGTGGTCGACCTCGCTGGTCTTGGATGAATTCATCGCCACTATGTTGAAATGGAATCATGTCCTTTTAAATAGTCTTCCCCACTGGGTATACCTTCTGGTGGTGTTTCACTAACACTGTTGAATTCAATCTTGCCCTTCGACTAGGTATCACAAATCTAATGGTTCCCTTTCTTCTGGGGCGTTGACGTATTCTTTTAAACATATAATTTGACGACATTATTCACACCTCCCATTCACGCTTGGGCATTCCCCTCACGAGCCCATTTTCAACTTATGAACTCTTTTTGTCTTCTGTAAACCCTACTTCGGTTACGAGGTTTGCTTGTTAAGTAAGCTTATTTTCTCATAATCGGTCCCTACCTGACCTACTTGTGATAAGTTTGAAATATCTTCCCTATCTCCGTCTGACTAGTAGATGGAAAATTACACGATCAACCCACACCAAATATCTCGTTGTGATTAACTATTCTTACTCTTAATACTGCTTCTCTGAGCTAAAAAAAAATTCCGTCTGAAATTAAAATTCTGAGTGTCACTGCACTCTACTCTACATTATTGCCTTTGGATTAGCTCCCTCCATTGGCCCATCACACTTAGATATTACTGTTGGTGACTTCTATCGCGATCACCGTTCCCCAAATGCTTCACAACTTTCAATTGTTTTCCCTCCTCCTGCAGTCCCGGTAACGGTCTTTTCTCGTCGTCCCATATTATTCGGAGTAGGAAGTCCAATCACTCTCGCATCCGAATTGGATTCACTAAACTAAATCGCAGGAGAGCATAAATCTCATACGCAGTGGAATATAATAATCCTAGAATAAGGCTTTACATCAAAGAATGCTACGCTGAAACGTAATAAGCCGTACAGATCCTAAAAGACTCTAGAACTTGATGCTCTAACACCACCTGTGACACCCCACCCAATTAAATATCGGGTGATCAGTCCTTCATAAAATTTAAACAGAATGTTCGGTTGGTTTATTCTTAGCATCACTGGAGAAAGCATAAACCTTATTAACCACCTAATAATTAATTAAGCCAGTGTCAAAATATTTTCCTTTTTCAATAAAAATCATTCAATTATTAAATCCAAGAATTTAAATATAATCCATCCACCACATACCTAATTAATATAAATATTGAATCTGAATCACACACTGAAATAAATAAGGTTGGATAAAACATTCCACTTTAAAACTCTAAACCAAGAACAATCGTAACAATAAATCCAAATGAAATAAAATGAAAGTAAACTGAATACAATCTCCGATAAAGTGTCTAAGGAATGGGCGACACATGCATTAAATGGAAAGTCTAGATAGAACTGAGGGAAATGATAGAGGCGTCTAATGCAAAGACCTACAGCTTCCACAATAGATACATCATGCCAAGCAATGCAAAACTCTAAGTCTGGTGTCTCTGTGGCTGAGCACCTGATATAATACATATATATAGCAAAAGAGGAAAGAGATGCAAGAAACGGGTCAGAGCCCGATGTGTAAAAATATTTGTTTTAGCAAGTATTTAATATTTGCAATAATGCAAGTATCAAATGCATGTTAGTTCGAACTCTCTCACATGACATTCTCACCTCTCAGCTAATGTTCAGGCCTAACAAATAACTAATTCACCCTAGCCACCCGACACACTTCTAACTAGGAAAAAGGCTTATCCTTCTACCTACCCCTCGTAGTATTCCGTATTTGATCTCAACATTTATTATTTTAATTAAGCGTTAACACACTAAAGTTAAGTATTCAATATTTACTTTATTGAAGATGTCACTATCTTAACAGTTTACAATTATCCCACTATAGATATACCACAAGCATACATATATATCCCTCACTATTTTATATATATATATATATATATATATATACACACACACACAGGACCCCAAGGATACACCTGTAGTGAACTGCATACTCTGCTATCATGTCCAAGTACATCTCGTACTCCAACAAGGACTATCAGTTCGGAAATCTCCCACGAACCATATAAAAAAATCACACATATTGGAGGCGAACATAGTTCCCATACCTATGGGTCACGCACATACCTATTCTCCCATAGTCAGTTGACTTATCACCTCACAAACAGTCCGATGTCTTGAGATACAAGTCAAATATCCCCCCGAAGGTCACCTAGGATAAAACTGTCTCTGCAAAACCTCCCGCGATAGCAAGCATCTAGGTATGTCATACACATAATATATCAAATATAGGTATGCACACAACCCTTCAAATGATATGGTATACAAACAAACCAAATTTCATATTCCATACGTAGTATTACCACCACTAAATACTATCAACGTATTCTTAAATTACGATATTCCCTCTCTCGTAATATATAAGGATAATATGTCACCCTAATACATAATCATAAGAAGTTCCAAACGTAACCACTAATTTTTATTATTCTTATAAGTTCCATATCATTAGAATTAATATCATAAGTATTTATCACTTAATACTCTCGACGCATTTACAATTACGATTATCTCTCTCTCGTAATCTTCAAGGAAACTCATCGTCCCAAATGTTTGAATCATTACACCTAAACAACTCCCAATAATTTTGCACTATTTTGGGTTCATCGAACACTGGTTTTCCTCACTCAAATTGAATGTTTACTCAAATAGGGGAAAAATAGAAAATTCTCTGAAAATTAGAAATATCGCTCGAACAAAAATAAGATCTCGCTCGAACCAGAAGAGCATTTTGCTTGAACGTCATACACATGTCGCTCGATCCAGCTTCACGCGGCAACTCTATCTCGCTTGAACGACTTCGCACGAGATACTGGTCTCGCTCGAACGACTCACTTCGCGCCACTTCATGCGACATCTTGCGACCTGGGCTGTTTCGTCTCTTACCTCCAGATTCAGCATTTTCCCACCATTTTTGCTCCTAAAACCTCTAAAGATCAAGCCCCAAACTCCCAACAATCAATACCAAACATTATTCTAAGATATATATATGATTTCCCATAACCTAACATCATTAAATCCTCCCCAATCATCCATATAATTCGAAATCCCCAATTTATTGTCAAGTACCCTAGTTCTTAAATTGATATGCATAACTTCTAAATTTAGACCTAGATTTGTTCATAGAAATTATCATAAGTTCGTAGGCATCATCTTATCTACACATGGGATTTAATTTCTTATCAAATCAACCATAGTTTATGATATAATTCTCCAATTTAACTCAAATTAACTTTCATAACAATGGTTTATTAACCTAGACTAATAAGAACACAATTATCGTTAAAGAAAGCAAGGAATAAACACTTGCCTTGATTTCGAAGGTCTAATCCGTTGGTGTTGTTGGTATGGATGCGCTCCTTACGTTCCGATCTACACGATGGTGGTGGTGGTTGTGCAAGGTAGTGTGAATTGACTCTCCTCCTTTGGAATTTTCTCTCCCTCACTCACTATGGCTCTCTCTTGATTTTGGTGTATCCTAACCCTAATTGTCCCCAATTAGCTGATATAATATTTCTCCAATTTTCGTCCATATAATTTTTCTAAAAATCGAAATTACAAAACCACCCCTACCGTGTGCCGGCATGGCCTAAAAATATCCCGGAGTCCAAATAAAATACTCGGGTAGATTTTTCTGACTATATCAACCCCTCCGGACTCAAAGGCGCACTCGAAATGATTATACGAGTTACTTAAAATAATTTACCTTTATTATTCCACTTAAATAGTCCTCACACAACTCACACACGCGTCTCGACTTAATATACCAAACTGTCGTATTTCTCTCTCACGACAAGTTATATAAAATCATCATTCCATATTACTTATTCTCACAATAATATTGTTAGTTACTAACTTCTCGTCACGCTAGCAAATATTCAATTTTAACCCGGATTAATAATTAATTTTTCACATTCTAATTTAATTAATCCAATAATAATAATAAATCACATGATTATTTAAATCCTCAAAAATACGGGGTGTTACACTAGCTTTGACGCCACTATCGAGTGCCATCGACATAGTGTTTCGGTGTCTCTTCGTGATGGTTCTCGTTCTCGTTTCAATAGTGAGCAACGTATAGACTATCCTTGCAAGTTTTCCACTACCCGAGAGTAGAAGCATTTCTTCGGGTTGTTGAGTAGCATCATGGCCCAAGAGGAACCAGATCGTATAGCTACAGACTACCCCGTTGTTCGGGAGTTTCCCGATGTATTTCCTAAGGATCTCCCAGGATTGCCTCCGAGTCGAGAGATCAATTTTTCCATTGACGTCCATCACGGTGTGACACCTATCTCTATTCCTCCTCATAGGATTGCACTAGCAGAGTTACTAGAGTTGAGGACTCAGTTGGATGATTTTATGATCAAAGGCTTCATACGCCCTAGTGTGTCCCCGTAGGGAGCGCCAGTCCTTTTTGCCAAGAAGAAGGACAAATATCTTTGGATTTGTATCGATTACTGACAACTGATGACTTGTTTGATCAGCTTTGGGGAGCAGGGAGGTTCTTCAAGATTGATCTCCGGTTAGGTTATCACCAGTTGAGGGTGAAGGAGGAAGATATTCCTAAGACCGCATTCCGCACACGGTACAGACATTATGAGTTCTTTGTCATGCCTTTCGGTTTGACTAATACCCCAGGCGCATTCATGTATCTCATGAATCGTATATATCGCCGTATTTGGATCGATTTGTGGTCATCTTTGTTGACGATATCTTAGTGTATTCATTTTTTGATATTGACCACGAGGAGAATTTGCGTTCGACACTTCAGGTGCTTAGGGAGAACATATTGTATGCAAAATTCTACAAGTGTGAATTTTGGATAAATGAGCTCAAGTTTCTTGGCCATGTGGTATATGGCGCTCGTATTTCTGTCGATTCGTCCAAGGTTGAAGGCATTATTGAATGGTATATACCAAAGACAGTCACAGAGATTCAGAGTTTCCTTAGTTTGGCCAGCTACTACCAAATATTTGTTCGGGATTTTTCTAGAGTGGCATTGCCTCTCACGCGGTTAACGTAGATGGGTGTCCTTTTTGAGAGGCTAGGTGAATGTGAGTCTGCCTTTCAGGAGTTAAAGGTTAGTCTTACCTCGGCACCCATCCTCATTCTTCCTGAATGGGGAAAGGGTTATACCGTATACTGTGATACTTCCGAATCAGGCCTTGGAGCAGTACTCATGCAGGAGGGTCAAGTAGTTGCTTATGCATCTCGTCAGCTTAAGATTCATGAGAGGAACTACCCCACCCATGATTTAGAGTTGGATGTAGTTGTGTTTGCCTTAAAGATATGGCGGTATTACTTGTATGGCAAAAGGCTTGAGGTATTCACCGATCACAAGAGCCTGAGGTACATCTTCACTCAGTAATACCTTAACCTTCGATAACAGAGGTGGATCGAGCTTCTAGAGGACTATGATTTCACGTTAGAGTATCATTCGGGGAAGGACAATGTGGTGGCCAATGCTCTTAGTAGGAAGTCGGGTCCTGCCTTAGCGGCAATGAGGTGTTACCATAGGAAGTTGTATGGGGAGCTTCAGATATGTGAGCTTCTTGTTCAGCGAAATAATGATAAAGCCTATTTATGGGGTATAATGGCTAAGCTAGTGGTTCAACAGAAGGTTCTTGATGTGAAACTCTGTAATGAGGAGATTATGCATTTTCAAAATTTCATTTAGAACGGTGAGGAATTTGATACTCTTACGGTTGATCAGGAAGGAGGTGTCCGGTATAAGGGTAGATTAGTTGTGCCAGTTAACGAAGAGCTTTAAGCAAAGATCCATGTAAAATTCCATCAGTCTCGATTCAGCATAGATTCAGGTGCAACGAAGATGTATAAGGACTTATGTAGATATTTCTAGTGGTCTGGGATGAAGAGAGATGTAGCGATGTTTATTGCTAAGTGGTATACGTGCCAGCAGGTGAAGGCCTGGCACAAGAAGCCAACTGGGTTGTTGCATCCACTCCCGATAGTCGAGTGGAAGTGGGAGCACATCACCATGGACTTTATCATAGTGTTACCTCTATCTGAATGGGGTCACGATGCAGTTTGGGTCGTGGTGGATCGCCTCACAAAGTTTTCACACTTCTTGCCGATCAAGATTATGGATAACATAGCAAAGTTGGCCAGGATGTACATACGGGAGATTGTAAGACTCCACGACGTACCCCTGACCATTATTTCTTATAGAGATCCTCATTTTATTTTGCGGTTTTGGAGGAAGGTTCAGCAGGATCTAGGTATGGATTTGAATTTGAGTACGGCATACCATCCATAAACAGATGAACACTCAGAGTGTACGATCCAGATTCTAGAGAACTTATTGCGCGCATGTGCGTTTGACTTTCAGGGTAGTTGGGATGAAAGTTTGCCTCTAGTGGATCTTTTGTACAATAACAGTTACCAAGCCAGTATCGAGATCACCCCCTTCAAAGCCCTTTATGGGAGACCGTGTCGTTCTCCAGTGTGTTGGGCATAGGTGGGCGAGAAGCATCTTACAAACTCATATATGATCAGGGAGGTGAACAAAAAGGTTCAGTTGATACAAGAGAGGTTAATGACGGCTCATGTCAGACAGAAGAATTATGCCGGTAATCGATGTACGCTATTAGAATTTGGAGTGGGTGATAAAGTGTTGTTGAAGGTCAGGGCTAGGACTGGTAGTCAGATTTGGTCAGAATGGAAATCTTTCTCCTCGGTACATTGGACCCTTTAAGATTTTGGAAAGGGTCGGGGATGTCTCATACCGATTACCCCTACCTCTACAGTTAGTTCATGTTCACAATGTATTCCACGTCTCTATGCTGAGGAAGTATCTACATGATCCTCGCCATGTGATCAACTGGCAGAACATTGAGTTAGAAGAGGATACAACATTCTCAACTCGGCCTATATCATCTTGTAACGAGAAAACCGATTTCTGCGCAACAAAGTCATTCCGTTGGTGAAGATCCTATGGGAGTCGCAGGGAGTCGAAGGTGCCACTTGGTAGCGAGAAGTCAAGATGCGAGAGAAACATCCATAACTTTTTGAGTGACTTAAGATGAATTTCAAGGATGAAATCTCCTAAGGAGGGGAGAATGTAATACCCGCGCCTTTAAATTGTACTTGCACAATTATCCTTTTATTTAGCGAAGCTCCATTAATGAAATTTTTACGTCGCATGTTCCCGCATGAGTTATGATTTATGTCTGATGGTGCTAAGTTTCAGCACCACCAGATAAGAGGTGGTGAGCTCAAACAGTGATAATAATGGAAGCCATATAGTCATGTGTGTGTATAGGTATATAGAAGGGAATGAGTATAAGAGGAATGAAGATAATGATGTATAGTGGTTCAGCCAATCAGGCTTACATCCACTATGAGTGTGTGATCCACTAAATATGGGCACCACTGGACTTGGATACAATGCACTCAAACTCTCTCTCTATTGTGTGTACAAGAAGAGTTTTAGCTAGGGTTACAATTCTTGATCCCTTTATAAGGACATAGATGAAAGGTATATATAGGGATTGGGGGGTGTAGTGTACCCCCAAAGCATGCATTCATGTGAATGATAGTCTAGCCAATTCCATGTCGACACCTGGCAATTCCACTTGTGATTAATGATGACATAATATTTCCTCACGTGAGGGAATGATATTGTTATAACTGTCTAATCGACGTGCTATATGAGACCCACGCGTCCCCCAAATCATGCACTATGATGATGTCACCCTCAGCTTATGATGTTAGGTTGAGGGTAAGGTTCCTGTTGGCAGTGAGATCGGCTGTCAGGAGGCCTCGTACTGTCGTCCCCTCGTACTTGGACTGCTATGGGGGATCGGACCCTTAAAAGGTCGTCAGATAGATGGAGAGGGGTCGGCCCCTTTTAGGTTCGTCTGCTATACAATGGGGGGTCATCCTGATCGACGCTTACCATAGTGGGACTGTGTTAATTGGACCCTCATCCTGGATCCGAGCCCTCGTCTGAGAGGTGGACACCTTCGGCCTGGCTGAGGGTCTATATTGGTATATCAATCACTCCCAGCCCTTAGTCATCGATGTTGTTGAGATGGCTGAGGGGTAATGTTGCCTTTGAATGCGAATTGTGTGGTCAGTTTGATGGGCGACACTTGTCAAGCTGATTGACATCTTGTCAGGTATCCATCATTATTTATGTTTCCAAGGTGCGATGGTTGCACACCACTCTTGGGATTGTGTGCCCTAATGTGCCTTTTCTCGTGGGCTGAGCCTAGGATTGATTACTGGGCCCACTTGTAACTAGGTATTTAAGTGATTTTTCAAAATCATTTCTTTTCTTCTTCTTCTACGCGCGTTAGCTTTCTCTCTCTAGCCTCTTAACAGCTCAATCGCCATTTCCTGCAATTTTAGCCTTTGCTTCCACGTTTCAATCTTCATTCAGTCGTCGTCTCCGTCTTCAGGTAACTCTTCTGCCACAAATTTCTCTTTTAGCTTCCATTTTTACCTGTTTCTTGCATTTGATCTTCTTTCCATATTTTCTTAGTTGTTCATATTTTTCGGCGTGAAAGTCCGCCTTGCTGTGGTGGCCATAGGGCTGAGAATTAGGTTTTAGGCTTCTTAGGGTTCCTTCTGCCACCTTTTTGTAGTGGTTTAGCTCTTCTTTGTAGCATTTCTTAGGTTTTTGTGTTCTCCGACATTCGTCTCCGACGAACTGAGTTTTCCCTGTTCTTGAGTGTTCAAACCTAAAAACTCTTTATTTCCTTAAGTTTGATCCAAGAGTCAAACTTAGTCAGCTGTGAACTTATTTATAGTTAACTTAAACATATTCCTTTAAGTGTAGGGTCGTCCCCTTGATGCTTAGGAGACTTTATGGTTTAGCTAAGGAATTCCCAACCTTAAGTGAGAAATTCTTTACTGAGATTAGATAAATAAAGGAAGAGAACGAGAGAAGATGAGGGGCCAACCCTAATTGGGTACGACCCATTTTTCCCATTCCTTTAGCCACAGTTTACCATCTGAGCATTCTTCCTGTCGTCCAACCGATTGTTCGACATATGAGGGTGAGATGAATGAGAGATCGTCGTCTCCAATTGGTGCTGGGCCTTTTGGGAGGAAAGAAACTTCAAAGCTTAGTCCAAGCCGACAAGCAGAGGGGACAGTTCCTTCTGAGGTTGTCCCTGTGACAACCTTGTCCCCTCTTGCATTCCAGATGGTCTTTTCAGGTGGGCCACCGACAGATGATGAGGCTGAGGTATCTGAGGGTTAGAGAGAAGAGGATGATAGTGAGAGTTCAGATGCAGACCAAGTTGACACTTCTAGTGCTTTGGTTTACGTCTCATCCGTTAGGTATCGTGACCTCTTGCTATGGAGGAACACATTTGGTGTATAGTCCAATATAACCATGAGGGACCCAATGCAGATGAGAGAGTCTTCCAAGGGAATGAGGGAGAAATTTCTATTTATGAGCAGATGCTCAGGGTAGGTGTTAGGTTTCCCCTACACCCTGCAATAGTTAACATACTATATGCCCTTGGGGTTGCTCCTTCTCAGCTTTCTCCCAACTCTTGGAGAATCATCCTCGGCTACATCTCCCTCTGGAAGAATACTTTTACGGACGAGCCTTCAGTCGATCTTTTTATAACCTGCTATAATATCACTTCCTCGTCCAAACAACCTGGGTATTTTCATCTGGGGGCGAGGAAGTCCGACAAAAGACTTGTTCATGTGGCTCAAACCTCCAACCATGACTGGAAGAAGATATTTTTCTTCATTTACGGGGATTGGGAATTCCCAGTCGGGGTAGAATCTTCAGAAGACAGTCTGAGGGTTCCAAGATTATGGTCAAACCCTTCAACGAAGTCACGTTCAGACCCCGGACTTAGTTTGGACGAGAGGGACATTGTCCAATATCTGAGGGAGAAAGGGAAAGAGGGTGAAGTTGCTAAATTTGAAGACTTGATGACCCTTCATTTTCTCAAAGAAGCTGGTTTGAGGGTCGGCCATCTGACAGAATTATATGAGTTGCTTATTTGCTTTATTTATCTAAATGTTTCCTCTTTGCTACTGTCTATTTCTGATGTATCGTATCCTTTTCAGGTCGTCCTTCAAATATTTCTGATCAACTCTAGGAGATGACTTCCCTAAGTTTAATGGTTGGCCTAAGAAAGAAAAAAGGCAAAGAGCCTCAGCATACCCAAAAGAAGTCAAAGGTTATGGGGCCGACCCAGGTGGAGCCAACTACCGACACTCAAAAAAGAAAGGAGCCTCAAGTCCCTGGTGGCTCTCGACCTGAGTCTAGGACGAGGGCGAGGGTAGAGGCCCCTCAGACACACATTGAGGGGACTAGCTCCTCTTCCATCACGGGGGCCTTCTGGTCCCAGAATTTGACATTCTTTAAGGCTGAACCCTCTTCCCTCATAGCCAATCAGAGGGCAGTTAAGGCCTCGATGTTCTCTACTCCCTCGGCTGTATATTATGATTTTTTGTCCAAGATGCCCCTAGCCAAGGTCTATGACTACGGTCTGCACACTCTGGCTCAGGTATATCCTTCAATTCTCACTTTTTAATTTATTAATATCTTATCAACTATTCCCTCAGTCGTTTAATATTTGCTTATCTTCATGCAGTCTGTCTCTGACTTTACTTCTGCCACTAAATGGATGGCTTCCAATTAGCAGAAGTTCTATAATACCGAGAGAGCCATTCAGCACGAGGCCGATCTGAAGACCGAGCTTGAGACTGCTAGGGCAGAGTTAGAAAGTGCTAGTACCAAGAATGCTAGGGTCCTTAATGAGTTGGTGAAGCAGCACGAGGCTGACCTTAAGGCGAAGGAAAACCTGATCAAGGAGAAGGAAGAGGCCTTGACCAATCATGGGGTCCAATTCAAGACTAAACTTACCAAGGAAGTTGTCGAGGTAGTTAAAAAGGTCGAGGTCGATATTGTGGAGGCTTAAGAGCTTTCAGACGAGTTTTAGGGCTTTGGCCTTAAGTATTTGGAGTGGGGCATCAAGACGGCCTGTCGGTGGGTCATCCTAAAGTTTATAGATGCTGTTTAGTCCATCCGCCCTTCTCTGGAAGCAGTGAGTTGGATGACCTACTAATTATCGAGACTCTGTCTCATGTGGAGTCCCAAGTGAACGTCAAGGGCACCGGCACCTCAGAGGATCGGCTTGTCTTAGTCGTTAAAGAGATTCATTCAACAGACGTTGAAGCCTTGTCTACTGATGTTACCCAATAGGGTGGCTATCTGTAGCTTATACCATTCTTTTTGTAAAGAACATTTTTTGTACTTTATATTTTGGACGAACATTTGTAACACTTTGTAATATAATCTCTCTTCTTGTCTTCCATTGTTTACCTTTTGTGTGATTTGTCTTGGTATATTTATGTTATCCAAAATATGTCCCTCCTCGTCTTTTTTTAGGGTGAGTGAAGGGTCGTCCCTACCATTCACCCTTACTATAGCCGAGGGTGGTAATTCACCAATTTAATGATGTTTTCAAATTATAAGTCCCCCCTCATCTTTCTTGGGTGTGAATGAAAGGTCGTCCCTATCATTCACCCTCATTATAGCCGAGGGCGGTAATTCACCAACTAAATGATGTATTTAAATTATAAGTCCCCCCCTCGTCTTTCTTAGGGGTGAATGAAGGGTCGTCCCTACCATTCACCCTCATTATAGCCGAGGATGGTAATTCACCAGCTAAATGATGTTTTTAAATTACAAGTTGGGGGTGAATGAAGGGTCGTCCCTGCCATTCATCCTCATTATAGTAGAGGGTGGTAATTCACCAACTAAATGATGTTTTTAGATTAAAAGTCTCCCCTAATCTTTCTTAGTGAATGAAGGGTCATCCCTGCCATTCACCCTCATTATAGACGAGGGTGGTAATTCACCAACTAAATGATGTTTTTAAATTACAAGTCCCCCCTCGTCTTTCTTGGGGTGAATGAAGGGTTGTCCCTGTCATTTACCCTCATTATAGCCGAGGGTGGTTTAGGAAGAGTTTCCCCAATCATACCAAAATCGACAGACACAAGATGAGGGGTCAATATGATATTCTCATTAATATTCCAAGTGTTTTGCTAGAGAAACACATTCATTACAACTGTGGTCCAATAGGACATTACAATATTACTGATACTACTTCTTCAAATGGTCTGCATTCCATGGGTTCGAAAAGGGGTTCCCCTTCAAGGTTCTCTAGTCTATAGGTTCCAGGGATAACTTCATCAATGACTCTATATGGGCCATGACAATTTGGGTGGAGCTTGTTAGGCTTCTACCATGTCTTCTTGAGGACTAAGTCCCCTACAGCGATTGGCCTTTGCATCACCCTCTGGTTGTAAAACCTGGCAGTCCTTTGCTGATAGGCTGCTTTCCTTATGCCATCGTATTCCTTTCTCTCCTCGATTAAGTCTAGATCAATTATCCTTTCTTCCATATTTTTCTGTGGGTCATACATTTGGACTCTGTGAGTAGGATACCCGATTTCGGTGGGGATGACGACTTCTGACCCATATGCTAACATGAAAGGGGTTTCCCCGGTAGGAGTCTTTGTCGCCGTTCTGTAAGCCCACGACATAACATATACCTCTTCAACCCATCTTCCTCTGGCCTCCTTAAGTTTTTTCTTGATCCCATCTAGGATTGTTTTGTTTATGACCTTAGTTTGCCCATTTTCCTAGGGTCAGCCTAGGGTAGAGAAGAATTGTTTGACACCCAGTCTTTCACACTATTTCTCCAGGGATGCATTCTTGAATTGAGTTCCGTTGTCTGAGATGAGGGTGTTGGGGAGACCATATATGCATATGATGTTTTTATAGATAAACTGGAAGGCCTTCTTCTCGGTGATCGTGACCATTGGCTCTGCCTCTACCCACTTTGAGAAGTAGTCGATTGCTACGATCAAGTATCGATAATTGTTGATAGCCCTGGGCGAGGGTCCTACCAAGTCGATTCCCTATACTACGAATGGCCATGGGGATGTGATGGAGGTAAGAGGATGATGGGGTTGATGAGGGATGGTGGCGAACTTCTGGCATTTATCACACTTCTTTACGTATGCCGCGACATCCTTCCCTAAGGTTAGCCACCAGTATCCCTGGGTTACTATCCTCTTTACTAACGACCTACCCTCGATGTGGCTTGCACAAGACCCCTCGTGTACATCTTTCAAAATGTGTGGAACCTCATATGGGTGTACTTATCTTAACAAAGGGAGCAAGAATCCCTTTTTGTATAAGGTGTCTCCGCTGACAGTGAACTTTGTAGATCTGTATCTCAACTTCTTCCTTTCTTATTTTTCTTCTGGCATCTCCCCCTCTTTAATGTATCTGACTAGGGGTCAATCCAGGGTACCTCCTTAGATATATTTAAATAGGAGCCAAGTATTTCGTCTACCTCTTCAATCGTTGGTCGCAACAAAATTTCCACTGGAACAATCCTCCTAATATCTGTCCTAGTTATTGTGGCTAGCCTGGCAAGTGCGTCAACTCGACCATTATCCAGCCTAGGTACCCTTTTCAACTTTGCCTCCTTGAATCTCTTCAATAATGACTTTACTCTTTCAAGATACTTGACCATTCTTTCATCTTTGGCCTCATATGCTCCCAGTATTTGATTTATCACCAATCTCGAATCACTGTGAACCAAGATCTAGTCAACGCTAAGAGACCTAGCCAAGGTGAGGCCTGCTACCATGGCCTCATATTCAGACTCGTTATTGGAGGCTTTGAAGTTGAACCTCAGGGCATACTCAATGTTTGTGCCGTTAGGTGCTGAGGCTATCAATTCAGCCCCATTTCCACTTTCGTAAGAGGAATCGTCAACGAAGAGGTTCCGCACAGTTTGTTCATCTGAGAAATTTCCCTCTACGAGGGTTCGCTGTCTGAAGAGATATCTTACCTCCTCATTTTCAATAATGTTTCTCTTTGTGTTGCTTGCCTCATCCTCATTTGTGGACGGGTCGACAACTCTTCCTCATTGAGTATCTGTCTTCCCGAGGCTTTTGTCTTCACCCTAATCATCTTCGCTTTTGTCTTCACCCTTATCATCTTCCCAAGTAAATTCAACCGCGAAATCTTCTAATGTTTGCCCCTTAATGGCCATCCTAGGCTGATACACAATATCGAACTCTCCCAACTCTATAGCCCAAGCCATAAGCCTCCTCAATTTTTTTTAGCTTGTGTATGACCTGCCTAAGAGGAGAGTCAGTGAGGATGACCATTGTATGGGACTGGAAGTATGGCTTCATCTTTCTTGATGCATGGATTAGGGCATATGCTAACTTCTCCATCCTGGGGTATCTTTGCTCTGCCCCTTGGAGTGCCTTGCTATTGAAATACACAAGCTTCTGCACCCCGTCCTTTTCTCTCATAATGGCAGCACTGATTGCCGATTCTAAGACGACCAGAAACACATATAATCTCTCACCCCGCACTGGGCATGACAATAGCATAGGAGACCCTAAGTATGACTTTAACTCTTTGAAAGCCTGGTCACACTCCTAGCTCCATTCGAAGGCCTTTTTGAGAATTTTGAAGAAGGGCAGACACTTATCTGTGGCTCTGGATACAAACCTGTGCAGAGTAGCCACTCTTCCCGTGAGCCTCTAGACGTCTTTAATGGTCTTGGGGGTCTTCATCTCTAGTAGGGCCTTTATCTTCTCAGGATTGGCCTCAATGCCTCTTTGATTGACAATAAACCCTAAGAACTTCCCTGCTCCGACCCCAAAGACACGTTTAGCCAGGTTGAGCTTCATCCGATACTTGTCCATCGTGTTAAAGGTCCTCTCGAGGTCGGCTACATGATCCTATGCCTTCAAACTCTTGGTTAACATGTCGTCTACATAGACTTCCATAGACTTCCCAATTTGGTCTTTGAACAGTTAATTTATAAGGCGCTTATACGTTGCCCCTGTATTCTTTAGGCCAATGGGCATAACCCTATAACAGTATGTCCCCTTATCGGTAATGAAAGCCATTTTTTTAGTCTTTAGGGCTCATAAAGACTGGTTGTAACCTGAATATGCATTTATGAAGCTCATAAGCTCATGGCCTGTGGTAGCATCTACCATCTGATCGATGCGAGGAAGAGAGAAACTGTCTTTGGGGTAATGTTTATTGAGGTCGGTGAAGTCTACACACATCCTCCATTTCCCGTTGGCCTTAGGGACTATAACCACGTTAGATAGCCATTCGGGATAGATGACCTCCCTGATGAACTCGGCCTCTTACAACTTTTTGGCCTCATCCCTTATGACCTCATACTTTTCTCAAGAATAAATCCTCCTCTTCTGTTTCACAGGCTTTACATCTACTACCACGTTTAGCTTGTGGCACATAACTTCGGGGTTAATCCTCAGCATGTCTACATGAATCCATGCAAAGACGCTCTGTCTCCTTCTTAATAGCCTGATGAGATCTTCCTTTGTTTCTGTCTTTATAGATTTACCAACTTAGACGATTTTTCTCGACTCATCCTTATTGAGGATGACGGATTCTACCTCTTTCGTAGATTCTCCTTTCTTCAGTTTAGTCTCATCTATGGGGTCAAGAGTATCAATATTATAAGTAGTTGTTGCCTTCATGTGTGCCTCTCTTTCCTCGGTAGAGTTGAAGTAGCACTCCCTTGTCGTGGTCTGGTCTCCCTGAACTTCCCCTATCCCATAAAGGGTCGGGAATTTTATCACATGGTGAATCGTGGAGGGCACAACCTCAAATTACTTGAGGTCCACTCACCCCAGTATGATGTTGTAAGCTGAGAAGACGTGCTCATCCATCACAAAAAAGTTGACCTTCTTGGTAAGCCATCTCGGCCACTCATCCCCCATTCTGACATCGATCTTGTACACTCCTAGGGGATGAACTTTTTCCCCACTGAAACTAATCAAAGGGTGGTGGTACGAGATGAGCCTAGCATGGCTAAGCCCTAAGGCCTTGAATCACGGCCAAAACATCACATCTGCTGAGCTTCCCCCATCCACTAAGATTCTCGACACCTCACATCCGTGCACCCTGGTGGTGATGACTAGAGGATCATCATGTGGGGATAGGAGGCCCTTAAAGTCCATTCTTGAGAAACCCACTATTAAAGTGTCCATGTCAACTTTCTTCCTCTTCTCTGGCTTCGTTTCAATGGAAGTTGAGAGTACAGTTTTTGTTACTGCCTTGGCCTCAGCCACATAAGCCTTCCTATCGGTAACCTCTGATCCTCCTCCCACTAGTCCTCCGGAGATCATCCCAACACCAAATGAGATCATATTGAGCCTTTTCATCGGGCCATGGTCGTCTCTCAGCGAGAGGTCAAGATCGTCTTCATCATCTGAAGGGTCATCCCTTCTGTTTAGAGGATCTTCTCTGCATATATCACCTCTCTTCTTCCTGGGGTCGTCCGCTTGGCCCCTCTTGAAAGCACCCTTGTCCACGTACTTTCTTAGCTTCCCTTCTTTTAACATTTTTTTAATTTCATCTTTCAAGGCAAAGAACTTTTCAGTTACATGACCATGATCTTGGTGAAAGTCACACCATAAGATTTTGTTCCTCTTGTGAGGAGGTGCCCTCAACTTCCTAGGACATTTCAAGGATCGATCACTCTTGATCTCATTCAGAATGTGCTCACAGCTGACTGTAAGAGGGGTGTAATCAGCGAACTTATCATTTGCTAGCCTCCTCTTCCCCTCCTTATTCTTTTTCTGGTACTTACCGCCAATAGTACTTCCTTTTTCATCCTCATACTTGGCGGCCATCGCCTCTTCGGCGTTCATCACTTTTCCTGCTGTGGCCAACAGCTCTGCCATGGTCTTCAAGGGATCTTCGATAAGTTTCCATAGTAACTTACCCTTTTGGAGTCCTCGAATGAGAGCCGTCATGGCTATACTTTCCTCGTAATCTTCGACCTCCAGCTTTTCTTTGTTGAATCTGGCTATGTAGTCTCTTAGGCTCTCATTTTTCCCCTGCTTAACATATAGCAAGTGAGTTGTTTTCTTCTGTGGCCTCACTCCGAAGCAGAAGTTGTGGATGAATCGGTTTGCTAGCTGCTTAAAGCTTTCAATGGAGTTCTTTGGAAGAGAGGTAAACTAGACATGTGTGTCCCCAGTCAGAGTGCTGGAGAAGTCACATCACCTCATCTCTTCTGGAATGGAGTATATGTCTACCGCTGACTGGTACATCTCAATATAATGGGTCGGGTTGGTACTTCCATCATATCTTGGGGTGACCACAGGTGGCTTAAACTTGGATGGCGTAGGAAAGTTTACTATCTTCGCCACAAAGGGTGAGCCTGTGGAGTATCCTCTTTGAAGAGGGTCTCGGCTTTTCAAGATATCATCGATTTTATTCTCCAACCTTTAGATCGAGTCATTCCACGGCCTCATAGGGTCGTCTTGGCCGATGTTATCCCCTACCTCTTCATCGAGATGAATCGAGGTATCTACGCCCGCGGGTCTGTGTCGACTATTCACTTCCCTTTGACCGTCATCCCGTCGATGGGGTCGGCCTCCATGGGGTTGGCCATCCTCTAGCTCTCTTCTGGACCTTGCTAGACTTCTCTATCTAGACAATCTTTCCCTCAGGTCATTCATTGGGCCCAGCCTCTCAAAGGCCGACCCCTTGCTTAGTCGATCGAAAGCAGAGCCCCTTGGGCGATCATTGGGATTTTGCCACCCACACTTCCCTCTGCTCTCCTGGAGGGGTCGCACAGTGTTGTTGGAGACCTCATATGGCTCCCATCATTCTATGGGGGCCTCTTCAACCTCCACATCATCATACCTATACTCCGGGCAAGGGTTCCCCTGCCTCCCCAAGCGTAGACACCGGGGGTCAGCAGCATCCCTCCACCATTGTGGAGGTGGCATGTCTTTGCGCGGTGCCTGGGGTGGTCCCCTGGCCTCATATTGCCGTGGTGCAGCCTCCGGAGTGATCATCTCTGGTGAGACTCCAGGTGGTCTCAATATGTTTTGGCTAAGAGCTGCAAATAGCTACTGCATAATATGCTAGCTCGCTGCTAGTGACTTCAGGGCAACAGCCATATCAGCCATCTCAGACTAAGGTGTCATGTGACTGGAAGAAGGACCTACTCCACTAGTTGGTGGAGGAGGCGGTGGAGAAAACTCTGGTGCCATATGTTTGAGCTACGAAGATTAATGAGCTTGAGAACCTTAATAGGTCTCTTTTAATGGTGAAACAACTCCACACGAAGGGGGAGAACGGGTTCACCACCAGAGTTTCCGATAAGGTCAAGTTGTATAAAGGAAGAGATAGCTTCTCGTTCCCACAGACGGCACCAAACGGATGGTGCTAAGTTTCAGCACCACCAGATAAGAGGTGGTGAGCTCAAACAGTGATAACAATGGCAGCGATATAGTTATGCGTGTGTATATGTATATAGAAGGGGATGAGTATAAGAGGAATGAAGACAATGATGTATAGTGGTTCAGCCAATCAGGCCTACATCCATTGTGAGTGTGTGATCCACTAAATATGGGCACTAATGGCCTTGGGTACAATGCACTCAAACTCTCTCTCTACTGTGCGTACAAGCAGAGTTTTAACTAGGGTTATAATTCTTGATCCCTTTACAAGGACGTAGATGACAGGTATATATAGGTCTTGGGGGTGTAGTGTACCCCCCAAGCATTAATGATGACATAATGTTCCCTCACGTGAGGGAATGATATTGTTATAACGGTCTAATCCATGTGCTATATGAGTCCCACGCGCACTGTCCCCAAATCACGCGCTGTGATGATATCACCCTCAGCTTATGATGTTAGGCCGAGGGTAAGGTTCCTGCTGGCAGTGAGACCGGCTGTCAAGAGGCCTCGTACTGTCATCCCCTCGTACCTGGCCTGCTATGGGGGGTCAGCCCCTTAAAAGGTCGTCAGATAGAGGGAGAAGGGTCGACCCCCTTTAAGGTCGTCTGCTATACGATGGGGGGTCGGCCTGGCCGACCCTTACCACAATGGAACTGTGTTAATTGGGCCCTCGTCTTGGATCCGAGCCCTCGTCTGAGAGGTGGACACCCTCGGCCTGTCCAAGGGTCTATATTGGTATATTAATATCCGTTTAATTATTTTAACTACTTTTGTTAAGTTTCACACGATTCAGGCAAAACAACGAACGCTACGCGAGCTTGTGTACTAGTTGTCTTATGATACGCGCGACACAACGAAAGTCTAATCTTGAATCCTCGAAAGGTCAAAAAAATATTCCGACCATATATTTTGACTCATAAAAATATAAGGAATATTACCATGTGAAGAAAAATCGAAAAAAATATATATTTTGCGCAGAGGTCCTGTTTCTTGCGCGTATTGTTTAGGACGCCTCGAAAGGTTAAAAAAAATATTCGGACCATATATTTAGACTTATAAAAATATAAGGAATATTACCATGTGAAGAAAAATCGAAAAAAAATATGTTTTGCGTGGAAGTTCCATTTCTTACGCGTATTGTGTAGGATGCCTCAGAAGGTCAAAAAAATATTGTGAATATATTTTTTGACTCACAAAAATATAAAGAATATTATTATGAAAAGAAAAATCGAAAAAATAATACTTTTGCGTGGAGGTCCCGATTTTGCGCGCCATGTATAGGACATTTCGGGAGGCCAAACAATTAGTGTGAATATGGTTTTTCACTAAAAAAAATGCAAGGAATAAGGCCCTTAGGTTAAAAGTTAAAAAAAATAGAGAGAGAAAGTGATGTTGACACTATTGACAGCACACTGTGCGACAATTAAGCTTGGTCTTGGGTGGTTAAGTGTAGTCTCTTCCAAATCCAGGAATCAGACTTTGGGAGGAGTTATACACGGTTCAGGAAATGCAACTTCTGAGGCTATGGGTCAAGAGTTGAAGGTTTCTTAAAATGGCTTTTAAAAGAGAGAGAGGGAGAGGAAACCATGGGTGTAATTAAGCATCTAGCTATTAACATTTTCTCTCAAAATCCCTAAAGTTCTAGCAAGAGTAATCACCCCCCATATTTTTGTAGATCCATCTCCCACCCCTTTTCCCACCATCCAAACACCATTAAAGCTAACCTCAAGGTTGGGACAGCTTGTGGGAAAATTTCAGAGAGATTTTTGGAGCTTAAATGGAGTCTTGGTTAGAGCTTTTAGTGGCACTTTTGGGAGCTCAACTTCATCTTCTTCACATCTACACTCCCTCTCCTTCATTCAAATAGGGTTTTCCTCCATTCTAAACTCTTTTTAAATTCAAACCCATGTGTAGTTGTTGTTAAATTCATGCTAGACAAGTGATTCTCCATATTTCCTTATATATGTGAAAATCCATTTTGTTAGTGTTAAAAAATGGAGAAGATGATCTTTAAAAGAAATTTCAAAATATTGTTATTGCTTAAATCATCTTTGAAATATGTAAATCTCATGAAATAAATAATGAAAATGAAAGACTACATGAAAATACACATATTAGTTGCATTTAAGGGCATTCTTAGGTAGAATACCCATTTGTATGTGTAGAAGGTGTAATATGCTTAAATCTTGAGATTTAAGATGATTAATGATGGGAAATATTAGTTTAAATATGTGATTAAGAATTTGATAAACAGCCCCAAAATCATTTAAGTCATGATGCTAATTTAAGCTTCTTAAAAATGTTATATATGACTTAATATTAGTATAGTTTGACTATTATGCAAAGTTATGTTAAAATGGATTAATTATCATTAAAATGGGTTAAAAGGTTGTAGGAACTTTGTAGTATAATAAAGATGGAATGTTATGCTAAAACCACACTTAAAATGGTGAGTATTTGGTAAAAATGCCTTGATGGAAGATTTGGTAAATAAGTAGAAAATTTACTTAAATGGTGTTTTTACATGAAAAATACTTGAAAAATGCTAAGGAAATGCTTTTTTTTTTTTTTAAAGTGTAAGATGTCATTTTGGTAAATTAAAGTGCAAAATAGTAATTTAGTATATTTTAGTGTTCGGTATTGACACTAGATTGACTCCTCGGCTCGTAGGAATTAAAGGCTACAAGCAATTTTTAATGCTAAGACCGGATATGTAAATGTGAACATTAAGAATAATGTTGAAAACATGAAAGATAATTATATTTGGATGATGACGGGTTAAATAATTAAGTAGGTCTATGATGTCCCTAGTGGTGAAAGACCCCAAACCAACTGCAGTTAGCAAATGGCGCTCGGTGCCAGGTGATGAAATTCCGTGAAACCGTGGGTGTGCGTATGTTGTGATGGGTGAGTGTGTCGGCAGAATACCAAAGATAATGCTAAGTAATGAATTGAATATTCATGAAAGATGCATAAATAAACAGTATATATATTCATTGGATTATTACGTGGTAACATAGTAGAATATGATTAAGTTCTTGGCACGGAACATTAAAATGCCAAGTGTGAGTGGGCACGTAGCCCAGGGCATTGCATATAGGTGCATTTATGACTAAGTTAAAGAATATTGTTACTATAGATAAATGATAACTTAGTTGATTATAGTGAAGACTTCTTGAATATTGCCAGCGTAGTTAAATGTTAACTAAGATAATCATTAAAGATAATTAATGAATATGGTACAATGATGGTTCTCGGAATTACTAAAATGCATTGTATATGTATAGTATTTTGCTATGAAAATTATTGCCTAGTATTTTCCACCCTAGGCATTTCACTCACACCCTATTTTCCAAAATCCCAGGTACAATAGGTGTTACATCGGGTAAGGACGTTGAAAAGGCCGCGAAAAACGCTAATCGTCGTTAGAGGCTCTATAACCGATTTTAATCCATAGACTTATGTTGAACTATAATCCCTTATATTTTGTTAAGACAATTTGGTTTGAACTGGAACTATTTGGAAATTGTAATAATACAGGGATTTATGCTTTATTTATGGATTAAATCTTGTTAAAGGTTTACTTGTTAAATTGTTAATTGAATATTAACCTAGATGATATGGACCTCACCTTTTACAGTAAAAGAAATCAAAGGTTTTATTAAAGTATAATGCGGAAACTGTTTTCCAATTTAATAAAATATTTATCCCCTCCCCCTTAACACCTTGGTCCGGATACGAGTTATTTCAACGGTAACTCTAATTCGGGTCGGATCGTTACAAAGTCTTTGATAAAATGTGAAAGGGTAAACTTGGCTCAAATATGCAATTGTGGGTATATATATTACTCATTAGATTTCTTTATTCATGTGCTACAAGTCTACAATTTTGGCAAGAAAAAAGTTTTTTCCTTTTATATGCATTCTCTGAAAGTATTTTCCTTCTTTTATACATTTTCCTTCATTTTTTTTATCAATACCTATACTATATGTTGGCTACTAGAATTAATTGGGTTTATGTTTATTGGTGAATTAGTCTTCATTTTTTGGGTGATTTCAACAAGCCATACGAAATGCCCGCACATAGCGCTAGACTTAAATCTAGTTATAAAACAAAGGATTATATACACTTAGTCCCCTTGAACTATATATCCCAAACACTTTGCCACCACTTCTTTCGGTTTTTCCAATTCACACCCTTAATTTTGAAAACGGCTACAATTAGCTCCCTGACGCCCACCTCCGTTAACTTTTGGCAAAAAACGATAGTCATGTTCGTTGCAGGTGACTTTAAGCAAGGGATTTTTTGTCCAAACCTAATTGTTTTTGAAAAAAATCTTTAAACAATAGCAAAAACATTGAAACATTAGGAAAATACCAACAAATATTATTTAAAAAATCAAAAAAATTGGACAAAATTCTAAAAATACGAATATATATTTAAAAATTTTGAAAAATATCAAAAAAATATTTAAAATCCATAAGATTCTAAAAAATAATCGCTGAAAAATTATTTCCCACATAAAGAAAATATTTTCAGCAATAAAAAATGGTTTCATTAATATAAATTATTTTCATCATATAAAATATGATTTCTAGCATGCAAAATTCTAAAAAAATAATTCAAAAATAATATTTAAAATACTAATATTAATTGGAAAATACTTAAAATAAAAAAAATGATTTCCATCAAATACAAATTATTTTTAGAATTAAAAAAATGTTTTTTAGTAATACAAAATTATTTCCATCATAGATAGGAAATATAAAATGATTTCCATCAATAATAAATCATTTCCATCAAATACAAATTATATTCAGCAATAAAAAAAATGAATTTTTAGCAATATAAAGTATTTCCAACATATAAAAAAGGATTTTTAGCAAAAAAATTGATTTGCAGAAATAATAAATTATTTCAAGCAAATAAAAATGATTCCAAAAAAAATTATTTTTCAGCAATAATAAGTTATTTCCATCAAATACAAATTAGTTTCAGTAATAATTTCTAGCCAAAAAACAAATATAAAGAGGAAAAAACAGATCAAAACCTCCAAAAATTATTTTCAACAAAAAAAAAAGAAATAGATCTAAATAGAAAAAACAAATCTGAATTATTTCCACCAAAAAATAGACCTAAACCTCCAAAAATAAAGAGAGGAAATAATGAAAAAAAAAAGAGAAAAAAATGAAAAACAGATCTAACGGGAGGGGAGGGGGCAGTGGGCTGGGGCGGGGTGGTTGGGTGATAAGGTGGCAGGGGTGAGTAGGTGGGGGTGGGGTGGGGTGGGTGGGGGGTTCACTGTGAGGAGGGGGTTGGCTGGGGGTGGGGGCGAGCAGTTGGGGGTGAGGGGAAGCTCTTAGACCATCTCCAATGGTTCCACTTCTAAAACCATTTCTTGATAGCAGTTAAGAAGTATTTCTATCCATTTGGCAGCGTACCAAAAATTGTGGAATAGAATTACTCTTGCCCTTCTCCACCCATCCATTTCTACCAATATGATGTGGCATGAATGTTGAAAAAGTAGAACACAACGGATATATATTAGAGGTACATTTATGTTACCTTGAGTTTTATGACACTAGGGACAAATCATGAAAATCTTTTCTGAATATTTATGACACTCGGGAAAAATCTATTAGAATGAAAAAACAAAGAAAAAGGCAGAGAAGAAGAACAGATCTGGTGAGAAATAGAGAAGAAGAAGTGGTAGGAGAGCTGTATCGGAAGAAAATAAGGAAAAATTATGGCGCCAGAAACAAGCGAGGGTATCCACGTCACATTGAATAACTGTCTCAACATTTCTACATGTAGAAATGTGAGTAGAAAATTTTCTTGTGAGTCACCAGCCACATAAGATTAGCGTGTCTAAGAAATTGTGGGTTGGAGAGGTTTTTTTGAACTTCCACTTTCTTAGCTGAAAAATGGTGTAGTTGGAAACTACCATTGGAGATGGTCTTAGCAGTGGAGATGGAGAGAGAGAAGAAAGAGAAAAAATAAAAGTGAGAGAGAGAGAAAAGAAAGAGGAAAAAAAATAACTTTGGACAAAAATGTTTCTACTGCAAGTCATATGTCATGCACAGGTTAACGTTTTTCGCAAAAAAAATCGGAGTGGAATAGCAAAGGACTAATTGTAGTCGTTTTCAAAGTTAGGTGTGAATTAGAAAAATCAAAAAACTAATGGCAAAGTATTTGAAGAGGATAGTTCATGGATCCCAAATATAATTAACCCTAAAATAGAATAGGTACCATCCAAATTTTGCATCTCTTACATTTAACATTTTTATACATTAACTATCCGCTATGACTGAACTTGATAGATCCTATCATCTTACTCACTAATGAGCTTTGTAACACGAATGAACTTTGCCCACTTATCTTGGGTAATATAGTCAAACCACTCTACCACCCACATTTTGTCATAGTTTGCGGTAGATACAACACGTTACATATCTTTTCACCTTTAAAAATAGTGAGACACCCGCTTAACTTCTACGACTATATCTCATCATATATATCCACTAAGGCCTCGTTTGATACGCCGTATAAGGGGTTCGGATATGATAGGATAAGAGTCGGATTGGATGGAATAAGGATGGACCGTATAAGGCTTATTCCAATACTGCGTTTGGAACAGATTCGAATAAGAAGACGAGATGGGATATAATAATACAGCCATGTGTTTGAAATGCTCCGGATATGATTAATTTATCTCCAGTTTTCCAAAAATACCCTTCTT
Source organism: Sambucus nigra (assembly GCA_949130495.1). Classification (NCBI taxonomy): domain Eukaryota; kingdom Viridiplantae; phylum Streptophyta; class Magnoliopsida; order Dipsacales; family Adoxaceae; genus Sambucus; species Sambucus nigra. The sequence goes on along the minus strand of OX422212.1, from coordinate 451,272,854 downwards.
TTGTATTTAATAATTAAAAAATACAAAAATATATTGTTATCACATATTTTAACTCAATAACATAATATTTAATTCCACGTGGGATGTTAAAAAATAATATTATGAGATGAAAATATGTATTTGTATTTGTATTTATAATTTGTACACATTCAACCACTAGTAATCACTTACACGCATACAAATACCATGTGTACACAAACTAGCAGCCAGAAATAATGAGATAGTAAAACTGGTTGCTTACTATCTTCTCTTTCGATTCAAAACAAATCAGTTGCAGAAAATTGCTTGAAGTCACAACTGAATAATATCGATTTTACCCAAAATAGTCGTCGGAAACATATATAAACAAATAAATTGAATTGTACACAACTTTCAACTTGTCTAGCATATAGGTTAATAATACATTAAAAAATATGTGTAAAAAAATATTAGTGATGAATTAACAACACATAACTTTCAACTTGTCTAGTAGGTGAGTTAACATAATATTTGCATCGATTTAAACCAAAATATTAGTTCATGATAAAGCAACAAATAGAAGAAAAAAATGAGGATGTTACCTACCGTGATGAAAAATATGAATGGAGAGTTATGTGAATCGAAGGGATCGCTGACTGCTATCTAATACATGAGATAGTGCAAGTTGCGTGAGTTTTTTTTTATAACTTAATAAGAGTAGAGTAGTAATTTTTAATCAAATTTTGACACCGTATAAATTTATACGATCTTGGAGGTGGAATTTTTTTATCCCACTCCTTTGTGGGATAAGAATTTCACTTTGGATAACTTATTTCATCTCATATCCTATCCTAAAATATACCAAAAATTGGATAGGATAATTTTATTCAATACGAATAATCTCTTATCCGACTTATCAAACGAGGCGTAATACTACTTACACCAGTAATGTCTCTCTCTAGCACACACTCAGTTTCTAGTGGAACTGTGCAGGTTCTAATTTCTAAAACTGCCTAAAGACCCATGACAAGACACTCTATTGCAGGAAAATATCTCATCTTGTGTTTTCGATAGTGAATTTCAAGTCTTTATTCTCATTTGTTAAGGGAGATGATGATGGATGGATTGATGGTCATGCCACTTTTTATGGAGGCGGTGATGCGTCTGGCACAATTGGTATGTTTTATATACTCTTTTGCTTTCATGTAATATTAGGTGCCCCACAAGAAAATGCTAAAACAATTGGTTATGTGTATTGTATTCAGGTGGGGCTTGTGGGTATGGTGACCTGAACAGCCAAGGGTATGGGACTAACACAGCAGTTTTGAGCACATCACTGTTTAACAATGGGTTGAGCTGTGGGGCTTGTTTTGAGATTAGATGCGCCAGTGATCCAAATTGGTGCCTCCCTGGTTCTATTGTGGTTACTGCCACCAACTTGTGCCCTCCAAACAATGACCTCCCAAACGATGATGGGGGTTGGTGTAACCCTCCCCGACATCATTTTGACCTCTCCCAGCCTATCTTTCACCAAATTGCTCAATACAGCGCTGGAATCGTTCCTGTGGTTTACACAAGGTAAGCTTACAATCTTCCCTAGGTGCTGTTTCGCAGCCTAGCTAAAGACTAGTCGTCCGCGCACACATTTCAGATTCAAAAATGTTTTTTCAGAAACTTTTTCCCGACACTTAAATGTGCTTCATTTTGGGGAATTTGAAATGAGGGATACTGCAGGGGTGAATTGAGAATTTTTTCCTAAGATCAGATTAATTTTGTCCACATTAATAGTCACAAATTGATGTAAATAAGGGACATATTCATCATTTTATCATTTTTAGTACTTTTATTTTTAGTTTTCATTGTATTTTCCTTTTTTGTTAGAATTTAGAAGAAGTAAGGTTAATTGACACTTAAGGGCATAATTGTAATTAAATTGTTAGCTTAGAAGCCAAGCAACCTCCTTCCTATAAATAATTTTTTTGTAAACTCATTTGAGTCATTCTTCCATATTTTGAGATTTGATTAGAGAGAGTTTAAGAGAGAATTATCTTTTTTTGCCCCCATTGACATCATTTACGTCAATTGGTATCAGAGCCTCGTCGTTCCACCCATTGTTGTTGTTGTTGTGTAAACAAAAACTTGTAAACAACGTCACGTGGGTTCAAGAAAAATGAACACCTCTGCATCAAACCCTTTTGAACAAATAATGGCAGCCCGCAATCAATTGAAGACCCAAATGGATGCAATCGATGCACGAAATCCTTCACCGGAAACCACCACGGACCGCCCACAAACCGCCCCGGTAATTTCTCAAAACCCTAACCCTAATTCCCCAAGGTCCACTCATTACTATACCCCTATCCCAAGAAAACCCTATAACAACAAACCCTAACCCCATAATAATCTCAGCAGATGCCCCCACCCAAATAATCACTGTACCACCACCTTCCACCGGCCAAAAAAATAAAAAAATCCAAAAAAATCTGCCCCTACCTCTGATCGTACCCACCGACCCTCCCCACCCCCTGAATCAGCCCCTACTGCCTCGGCAGAGGCGCCGCTCCTCGGAAACCTCACCCCCATCCCATACGGACACCTGGATAGATCCTAAGGGTACCGCCACCTGCTAGAAAATCCCTCCCACCCTCCGGGTATTACCCCCGAAGCCGGGCGACCCTAACACTTGGGCAAACCATCCCGATCCAAGATCCGTTGCTCCGAGTGGCAGCCCCTCCCGGTTCCTCCATTGTACCAGTCTTCGGTCAAGCCCTAAAAGGATTAACAATAAACCCTACTGATCCACCACCCATCCCATTACAAATGGAGACTTGTCCAAATATTTCCTATCCTTTTCATAACCAAACAGCACCCCCAATGGTGGAAACACACTCCCCAACTCTCGCCGAGATGATTCATGACATCCGGCATACAAAAGGTTTGAAATCAACCCAAATTCATCCCCCATTGTCATTTCCCATGCTAAATGAACCCTACCCACACCTTAACCCCAATCTTGAACCCCAAACCCTAAAATTTTTACCCTCCCACATTCCAAATAATTTTAACCCTCAAGATTCATCACCACCTCCTATACCGCCCCCACCACCAAACATATCCATACACCACCATATGCCATCCTCACATCTTCCCCCACCCCAACATGACTACACCCTACTTCCTATCTCCATTTACCCCCACCACCACCCACAAAAATACCTCAAACACCCCCATTTACCTTTAATACCCCCGTCCGTTACTTCAAATCCCCACTCTTCTGCCCCCAGCTATTCTACATACCTCTCACCTTCCCCACTTCCCACATCATCACACTCCATGGGATACCCATTATGTCCATTCCGCACCTGTTGATACCCATGAACAGGTCCGCGAGTGGATTACCCTACCCCCTCATGATGATCCCCCTTCACCTCGACCTCATTTCGCCCCCGCATTTGAGCCACCCCATCGTACTGAGTGGCGCACCGATGTTTCTCCTTTTGACTCCCTGGGTCCGAAGGTTACTCCATATGTACCCCTTCCTAAGCGCTGTTATTTTTAATGTTATCAAAAGGGACACCAAATGAACCACTGTCCATACCGCCAGCCATTGGTTCCCCCACCTACTGCTTCCCCTCCTCGTGAGACTCCCCACCTCATACCACTCCTCCCCCAGCTCCAGCTCCCCCACCCGCTCCTGCCCCCCCCCCCCCCAATCATCCACCGCCTCAGAGGCGTCCGCAACGAGCCTTACTTCCCGAGCCTTCGCCAGGAGATGATGATATCGATGAGGAACCTCTAGCTCTTCCAGGTGGTGATGTTGTCACCCAGTTAACCCTATAGTTATTATCCAGGAGCATAATGGGTGATATCCGCGTAGATGTCCTGATGTTTGATGGTCATCTTCAGCCCGATGCAGTAGTTGATTGGCTTACCTCCATGGAGAGGATTTTTGAGTACAAATTACTTAAGGGTCGTCGGTGTGTTCTCTTAGCGGCAACCAAGTTTCAGGGCTACGCTAGTGTGTGGTGGAATGACTTGGAGCAACGTCGTTCCATTGAGGGTCTTTCCCCCATTCAGTCTTGGACAGAGCTCCGTGCACAATTGATGTCCGCTTTCGTTCCATCCACTTATGAGCGTGACTTATTTCTGCGAGTTCAGTCACTTCACTAGGACTCCATAGTCTTGGATTACACTGAGCGGTTTCAGCTTCTATGTACCTGAGCCCACCTCAACGAGAGTAAGGAACAGCGCATTAGCCGTTATATTCACGGACTCTAGGGTTACATCTAGCATGACCTTGCTTTGAAGTAGATCACATCTTTTGCCAAAGTCGTGGAGTATGCCATAAAGGTGGATTCCATCCACCAGACTGCCCCTCCCCCACGTAGTTGCTCCACGCCTACTCCTCCAGCACCATCGACCTTTGTACCTCTTGGGACTCCTTCCACCATTGCCCCTCCTTCTGCCACGATTCCTCCTCTTGCTCCTGCTCATCCGGTCACCTTGAAATGCTACAATTGTGGGGTGATGGGTCATCGCGCCTCCGATTGCCCTCTCCCTCGCCGCCGAGCTCTCTTAGCTTCTGGGGACCCAGATTACATTGAGGAGGCACCTGAGATACCCTCTCTTCCATCTCTTGTGATGATCCTTGATGGTGATACTGAAGCCTTCCCCTCTGAGTTCGAGGACGAACTCTTTCCAGGGGGGAGGATGATGTAAATTAAGGACATATTCGTCATTTTATCGTTTTTAGTATTTATTTTATTTTAGTTTTCACTGTGTTTTCCTTTTTTTGTTAGTATTTAGAAGAAAGAAGGTTAATTGTCACTTAAGGGCATAATTGTAATTAGATTATTAGCTTAGAGGCCAAGCAACCTCCTTCCTATAAATACCTCTTTTGTAGACTCATTTGAGTCCTTCTTCCATATTTTGAGATTTGATTAGAGAGAGTTTGAGAGAGAATTATCTTTTCTTGCTCCCATTGATGTCATTTACGTCAAAAATCTTTGAGTTTAAGGGTTTACTAGGTGTACCCGCGGGTGACGCGTAATGTGCGTAAAATAAGAAAAAAAATATCTATCGAATGTTCCCAACAAAACTGCCAATACATAAAAAAAGAAAAGAAAGTGAACATTGGAAAAACATTCTTAAGAAAAAAAGCCTTTCTCAAAATTTTCAAATAAACTATCAATAAGTAAAGCAGAAAAAAAGTGAACAGTTGAAAAAATCTAACATTGTTATCCATAGCAAGCAGAATAATAAACCCTACATGACTAATCCCCATAAATCTAAATGAATCTTCATTTTTCTAAATCCATAGAATTATGTAGAAAAAAATCCAAATAAATATTCAAACTTAAACTCAACTTAAATTGGTCGTAATTTCGTATCAAAAGCAAATAACATACTTTGCATTTGTATCAAAATCAAAATAAGACAAAAATAGCAACCTAACCGGAATTAAATCGACATCTATTATTCTATGCCTCATGGTTGTTTCGGTTCCTGAAGAGAGAGGTCTCAACAGAAAATTACATAGAATTCCATGTGATATTTACTGGAAAGACATCTATTATACTTTCCGGGAATGAAAGGAATTAACATATCTTTTAAATGAAGGAAAGGAAAGGATAGGGATAATATGTTATTTAGTGTGGAGACATCTATTATTTTATGCATTTTTTTCAACGATAATCGTTCCAATTACAAAAAACAAAAACATAAATGAAAATTATCAATCACTTCAAAAACACGCAAATATTTTAGTACCTATTTATAAAAATAAAGGGGACATACAAAGTTGTTCAAATTATCATGGTATTAAGTTAATGAGTCATACAATGAAACTTTGGGAGAGAGTGATTGAATATAGATTGAGATTGAAGACAACAGTATCTGAGAATCAATTTGGGTTTATGACTGGGAGGTCAACAATGGCAGCAATCTATTTATTGAGGAGATTAATGGAGAGGTATAGAAAGAAAAAGAAGGATCTTCATATGATTTTTATAGATTTGGAGAAGGCGTATGATAGGATACCCAGAGATATAATATGGTGGGTTCTACGTAAAATAGGAGTGACTCGCAGATATATTGACGTGATCAAGGATATGTAGGATGGTGCGATGACTACAGTAAGAACATCAGCTGGAGAAAGTAGTGAATTTTCAATTACGGTAGGGCTACACCAAGGTTCAGCATTAAGTCCTTATCTCTTTGCTCTTGTTATGGATGAGTTGACTGGACAAATACAAGATGAGGTGCCATGGTGTATGATATTTGCAGATGATATTGTTTTAGTCGATGAGACTAAGATGGGGATAAATGCTAGGTTGGAATTGTGGAGAGAAACTTTAGAAACAAGAGGGTTTAAAATAAGCAGAACTAAAACAGAATATGTGGAGTGTAATTTTAGTAGTAATAGGAGAACAAATGGAGATGTGGTGAAATTGGAGGGTCAAGAAATACCTAGAAATGATCATTTTCGTTATTTAGGATCGATTATACAAAAAGATGGAGATATTAGTGATGATGTTACGCGTAGGATTAGAGCAGGCTGGGTTAAGTGGAGAAGTGCGACCGACGTTCAGTGTGATAGGCGTATACCTTTGAAGTTAAAAGGAAGATTTTATAGGACGACCATTAGACCCGCCATGTTATATGGGTCAGAGTGTTGGGCAACTAAGAAACAAAATGTGCAGAAAATGAGTGTGGCAGAGATGCGAACGCTAAGATAGATTTGTGGTAAAACTCGAAAGGATAAAATTAAAAATGAACAAATTCGTGAAACGCTAAAAGTAGCTCCTATAGAAGATAAATTGAGAGAAAATCGACTTAGATGGTTTGGACACATCAAGCGTAGACCAATGGATGCTCCTGTAAGGAAGAGTGATTTAGTTAGTATTGATGGTAACCCAAGGGGTAGAGGTAAGCCTAAATTAACTTGGCGGGATATTATAAAAAAGAACATGATATCATGTGGTTTAACCGAAGATATTGCACTGGACAGAATGGAATGGAAAAATAGGATTCATCTAGCCGACCCCAAATAATTGGGAAAAGGCTTTGTTGAGTTGAGTTGAGTTGAGTTGAGTATAGACAATACAACCCCAAAAATTTTAAACCCATAATGTTGAATGCCAAAATTTTGATCTAATTTAAAGAACAAAAAAATACAATGCCAAGAATACCCAAAAGCAGAGGGGAGAGATAGAGAGAGTACACACACACACACACACATATATATATATATGGTGTACCCGTGCCGTCGGCACGGTTGAAAAAACATTCTGGATATTTCGTAAATTAATGATTGATCCCCATAATAATTTCAAATCATACAAGAACTAAACTAATAAAATATGATTCTTAATGGGTAAATTTGTTTTAATCTATTTCTATTCGTATCATCACCAATTTAATAAAATACGATAGTTACAGTGTAAAGGAGAAGATTAATTTTCAAATAGTGAAATGGTTTTTAACTTTTTAAGTGATTAATATATATATTTTTTAAATTAGTAGGGGTGATAATTTTAAACACAGCACGAAAATGCGAAACAACATAAATATTTCAAAATGTTGCTTGCCCCAGGATTTTTTAAACTAAGTTGTGTTGTATTCGTGTAAAAATTACCACTCATGTTAGTCGTATCATGTGTTTTGTCTAAATTGTAACAATTATGTCCTCTGTTATTACATAAACCTCTATACTATTCATAGATATATACCAAGATATGTATTCATCCTGTTTAAAAAATAATACAACCAATCAAAGCTGTATACTTTTATTACCTAAACATGTCCTCACATTTAAATTAAATGATCATGACCATAATCTTTATTCCAAGATCTTACATTTAATTAGTATTTTGAATTTGATAAAGTATATAAATCATAGCACATAGTTCTAAATAATAAGCTAAAATGAACACAAACCACCAGATAATAAAAAAATGTACTGTTTTTCATCGAATGCAATAAGAGTCCAAAGAATATATTAATATTAACTATCCTCAAAACCCTAAAAAAAATACTGTGTAAAACACCATCGATATATACTATATATGTCTAAAATCAACTACTCAAGGCATTAGATGAAGTTTCAAAATTCCTATACTCCAAATTGTAAAATATGTTAAATACTAATCACTAACAATCTCTCCTATAAATCCACAAACTAAAATTGTTAGGAATATCATTGCAACCATTGAATCTAACACCAAGAATAGTAATACAATTTTTTTACGATAGAATCTTGCTTAAAAAATTAAGAAACCAATCATTTCAAAAGGCATTTATCTTAAATTATAAAATCATCTCATACTACGAAGTACTACTGGTCAAAGTACACATAGCATCTAAAAGGAAGCATAATCAAAAGTTAGAAAATATAATGGTTATCAAACTTAAGGTCCCAACCAAGTTTCTGGTTGAAACACCCACTGGTGTCTCCCTCTTGTTCATCTCCCTCAAAGGTTTGGACACAGAGAGAAGAAAATAGTTTGGACTAAAAGCTCAAGAATTCATATAATGAAATTTGGCACTTAAAATACAAACCAACAAAAACACAAAAAAAAAATACGAAATAGGCATTCAATACAGAAATAGAAGTATGAAAAATTGCTCAGTTACATCCATGCGAAGTAGTTTAACCTCTTGTTACCATAACAGTAATCAACACATATAATGTCAAATGTCTGCTCATCCGTTGAGAACTATAGCTGTTGTGAATAATAAAGCGGTGATATAATGCAGCAAAAACATATGCATAAAGATTACCATACACAAAAGGCAATAAGTAAAGTCAGAATCAATAAGCCAACCCGTGAAACTTAAAAAATAAAGCAAATAAAAAACAATGGAAACACAACTACGTCTATGAAATTCGGATTCATCACAACAATCTTCAAGTCTAAACCTAGAAAAAGAAGCCCAAGAATAAATCTGAAATTTATTTAAACCCGTAAATTTCTATTGGCACGAATAAAATCCACATAATAGGTGACCCTTGCTGGAGCGACAGTGGCTTCCGATGTTGGTAAGGAACTCAGCATCGAAGATTGTGTGGAAGGGAAGATTGTGTGGCATCACCAACATAATTTATTCCTCCAACACCCATGGCCTCATCAAATATTAAATTAAACCTGCAAATCCAAATCTCCAAAAATACATTATATCTAAAAAAAGACTTGTTCATGAGTTTGATGGGTCAACTAAGCTAATAAAACTCAAACGAACAGCCAAGTTAACAAAACTCAAACGAACAGTTAAGTTAACAAAAATCAAACGAACAACGAACAACTAAGTTAACAAAACTCAAGAAGCAAAATATCCAAGCATACAGTTATTATAACATGAAGCCGTTTGAGGCTGAAACAAAAAACCCAACTTCAAAATATGTTGGATAAATTCCAATATTTATTGATAATTTAATTTTTAGTTGTTAATATTTTATTATATTATTGGTGTTTTATTTTAAACATAGTTTGGGTTTTATTTTAGAAGGTAGAAACATGAGCAAATGGGTGTGAAAGATATGGGAGTGCTCAAAATCCCATATTGTCCCACATTGGAAGAATACTATAAAAAGTAGTGGTATATCAACTAAAGGACAACTAAGATTCTTAGTTAACAAGTCAAATAAGAGGCTATGATCCTACGCATCGCGATGGTGCTTAAGCATCACCAATCGCGACACGCGACACGCGAAAGGGCGATTGGGCGACTTCGAGCGCATTGCGCGCTTTGACGCGCACTTGGCACTTCGTCGCTTGGAGCGTGGGAGCCTAAAGTTTTGACGAGGTAAAAGAGATCAACGATTGTGATTAAACGATCCGATCAAAGGGTTTAAAATTCAAAACGACTTGATCTAAACCGTTAGATGAACTCGTAGCGTTTCGTGTAGGGGATGTCCATTCGCTTACGATGGGACGCCTAATATGAACCGTTAGATCGCAGCTGTTCCAAACAGGCACGATCCAACGGTTGCTGAGTCACTACATGAAGAGCTGTGACTGTTGAAGAACAGTTACATAAATGACTATAAAAAGAGTTCCAGGTCTCTGTTTTGGACACCAAAAATTGCTAGTTTCTCTTCTCTCCATCCTCTATATTTTGGCATTATCAAGTTACATATTCAGAGTGTTCTCAGTTTGATCAAACAGTACATAGTTTGAATCAAACAACTATTTATACACTGCATTGTATCCTGAAGGCAGATTCTATAAAACCCATAGTGTACTCGCAGTTCTGTCTCAACCGGATTGGGAGAAATTTTGCCTAAAAGAAAGCGTTCCAAGAACGTGCCTTGCAGAAATTAGTTAATATATTTCGTTCTTTCCATATCAAAACTCCAACAGTTTTTGGCAAAATTTTATTCTTATTACTCCACTCAAATGGAAGGAATTGTGGCACAATCTATCCAAGTTATGACTCAAGACTTAATTCGACTCGACCGTTTTGATGGCGAAAATTTCACCTGTGGGTAAGAGAAAGTTATGTTCTTCCTCAAATCACTAAAACTTGCATAAATTCTAGATGATAACCTTGAACAAATTCCCGAGCCCACACCCGAAGACACCGAAGAAATAAAGCAAAAACGTGTGAAGAGGAAAGAAGACGAATTTATGTGTCGAGGACACATCCTCAATGCTTTGTCTCAAACTGTTTATAGAGCTCATCGAATGATTCCGACGACAAAGGAATTATGGAAGGCTTTGGAGACAAAGTATCAAAACGAGGAAGCGAGCAACCGTAAGTTTCTAATTTCAAACTATATGAATTTTAGAATGAGTAATGATAAATCTGTCGTTGCACAAGCCCATGAACTCCAACAAATTGTTGGTGACCTTAAAGCCGCTGGTATTAATCTTCAAGATGAATTTCAAGTAGGGGTGATTGTTTCAAAACTTCCATCCTCTTGAAATGTCTTTAAGAAGAAAATTAATCATGATGAAAAGACTTATATTGTGGAATCCCTTCTACATCACCTTCGTATTGAAGATGATACTTGTATTCGAGAAAAGAAGGATGAACAAGGTGAGGGTCATTCAAAATCTAATATGGTTGAGGATAAAAAATCCAAGATTACCAAAGACTCAAAATTTAAAGCAATGAATGATTCAAAATTCAAGAACCAATGTACAAATAAGAAAAAGAAGGGAAAATATTTCTTCTGTGACACATCGGGCCATTATTCTCGAGAATGTCGTCTTAAAAAGAAAGCATTGTAAATTTGATAACCTTTTTAAATGTGAAATTTGTGCTCAATCGAAGATAACTAGAAAGTCGTTCTAATCTATTGAGAGGAAATCCGAAATACTTGATCTTATTCATAGTGATGTATGTGATATGAAGAGTAATATGACTCGTGGTGGAAATAAATATTTTTTAACTTTCATTGATGATTACTCTAAGTATGCATATACATATTTACTTGAAAGTAAAGGTGAAGTTTTCGAGAAATTCCTAATTTTTAAAGCAGAAGTTGAAACTCAACAAAATCGGAAAATTAAAGTCCTCCGATCCGATAGGGGTGGTGAATATTACCCGAGTGAGTTTATACGATTTTGTAATACTCATGGGATAATCCATCAAGTTACGGTGCCATATATGCCACAACAAAATGGAACGGCAGAAAGGAAAAATAGGACTTTAGTTGAAATGATAAATTCAATGTTAATCAGTTCTGGTTTACCTTTGTCGATGTGGGGAGAAGCGGTTTTATCCGCATGTTATATTTTAAATAGAGTTCCATTGAAAAACAAGGATATTACACCATATGAATTATGGTTTAATCGTAAGCCTAATCTTAGACGTCTTACAGTTTGGGGATGCCTTGCTTATGTAAGAAAACCCTAAACCTAAAAGGCCTAAACTAGGAAATAGGACTTACAAATGTGTTTTTATTAGATACTCTAGTAACAGTACGACTTATAGATTTTTAAACCTTGAAACTCAAGAAATCATTGAGTCGGTAGATGTGCAATTCTTTGAACATCTAACAAAGTTTAGTACTTTGAATCAAGGTTTAGAAAATTATAATCCGACTGTTGACTCCTCAACTTTAGAAGAAAATTCACAACCTATATCTTTTTTCGAAACAACGAATGACGTTGAACCACGAAGGAGTAAAAGACAAAGAACTGAAAAAACATTTGGGCCTGACTTTGTTATTTATTTAGTTGAAGGGGATTTAAATGAGACTAAGAACAAAACTAAATTTGTTCTTAATGTAGAAGATGAACCGACCACATTTCATGAAGCGGTAACATCTAGGGATGCTGTCTTTTGGAAAGAAGCAATAAATGATGAAATGAACTCAATTTTTCAAATCAAACTTGGGTTATTTCTGATCTTCCCTCCGGGGTTAAACCTATTGGGTGCAAATGGATATTTAAAAAAAAATTAAATCCGGATGGTTCTATAAATAAATTTAAGGCAAGACTAGTTGCTAAAGGCTATAAGCAAAAACATGGAATTGATTACTTTGATACATATGCTCATGTTGCTCGAATCACTTCCATTAGGATATTGATATCTCTTGCTTCTATTCACAATTTAGTTATTCATCAATTGGATGTTAAAATTTCTTTTTTAAATGGTGATTTAGAATAAGAGATTTACATGGAATAACCCGAAGGGTTTGTTTTGCCTAGCCAAGAAAAGAAAGTGTGTAAATTGGTTAAATCTCTTTATGGCCTTAAACAAGATCATATGCAATGGCATGAGAAGTTCAATAATATTGTTATATCCCATGGATATAAAGTTAATGATGCCGACAAATGTATATATAGTAAATTTGAAAATGGTGTTGGTGTTATTATTTTCTTATATGTGGATGACATGTTAATATTTAGGTCTAATCTCAAATATGTTGAAGAAACCAAAAGGTTTCTTTCATCAAAATTTGATATGAAAGATATTGGAGAACCTGATGTGATTTTAGGAATCAAAATTGTGAGAGAGGATAATTCTTTAGCGCTATCTCAATATCATTATAAAGAAAAAGTTCTTAAAAGATATAATCATTTTGAACTTAAGCCAGCTGCTACACTAGTGGATCCTAGCATCAAATTAATGAAAAATACTGGGCGTGCTATGGACCAACTTAAATATGTTAGTATTATTGGGAGTCTAATGTATGCCATGCATTGCACTAGACCAGACATTGCTTATGCAGTGAGTGTATTGTGTAGATTTACAAGTAATCCAGGATAAGATCACTGGAATGCAATTTCTAGGGTGCTTAGATACCTGAAGAGGGCTTTGGATTATGGCTTACATTATGTAGGATATCCATCTGTTTTAAAAGGATATAGTGATTCAAGTTGGAATAATCTTGAATCAAAATCCAAGTCAACTACTGGTTGGATTTTTACGCTAGGAGGAGCAGCTATCTCTTGGGGATCCAAGAAACAAACATGTGTATCAGATTCAACAATGCAATATGAATTTATAGCCCTAGTAGATGCATGTAAAGAAGAAGAATGTCTTAGAAATGTGTTGTATGATATTCCTTTATGGAAAAAGCCATCACCTTCTATTATGATAAGTTGTGATAACCAAGCCACAATTTATAAAGTTTCAAACAAAACTTACAACGGAAAATCTAGACACATTAGTCTAAGGCATCAAATTATAAGAAAATTACTCAAGGAAGGAGTAATTATAGTCGACTATATTAAAACGAACAAGAATTTAGCAGATCCTCTGACTAAAGGTCTTGTTAGGGAGATGAGATATATCACCTCAAAAGGAATGGGACTAAGGTCTTTTAAATAACACAACTATATTTAATGGGAACGCAACTCATATCTTGAAAATATAGATAGAGTTCAATGTGGTACAAACAAATTAAATTATAGTTTATGGAACACTAGGAATTTTATACAAAAAGTTCCATTCCTATATGCCTAGTGTTGCTTTTCTGCTTTTTAGAGGATGAAGGTTACTTCTTAATAAATCATATAAGTGTGACTCGCAGAATCACTAAAGTTGATTTACCTATACGAGTGTCGAAAGTGTGGCCGCTTTCTATGGAATCAAGACCGATCCTAAAGCGCTCGTGAAATCAGGATTAGCACAAGGCCATAAAAGTTCATGCTAGAAGAACACTTATAAACTCAGAAATCGGTATGTGTGATAGTTCCGGCTAGTCTCAAAAGGTCCTTGGTTCAAGATGCGTTCACCACAGCACCTTGATGAAACTTTGAATTATTTTCACTATATGGAAGTTCAAGTCCGAAAGACACTTCTCATTTATGTACTAGAGTTTAGCGATAATGCCAAAAGTTATTTATTATCTTTTTGCTTTGCTCTCTTGTGTATATTGAAATTGGTGGGGGAATGTTGGATAAATTCCAATATTTATTGATATTTTAATTTTTAGTTGTTAATATTTTATTATATTATTGGTGTTTTATTTTAAACATAGTTTGGGTTTTATTTTAGAAGGTAGAAACATAAGCAAATGGGTGTGAAAGATATGGGAGTGCTCAAAATCCCATATTGTCCCACATTAGAAGAATACTACAAAAAGTAGTGGTATATCAACTAAAGGACAACTAAGATTCTTAGTTGAAATAAGAGGCTATGATCCTACGCATCGCGGTGGTGCTTAAGCACCACCAATCGCGACACGCGTAAGCGCGACACGCGGCGCACGAAAGGGAGATTGGGCGACTTAGGGCGCATTGCGCGCTTTGACTCGCACTTGGCACTTCGTCGCTTGGAGCGTGGGAGCCTAAAGTTTTGACGAGGTAAAACAGATCAACGGCTGTGATTAAATGATCCAATCAAAGGGTTTAAAATTCGAAATGACTTGATCTAAACCGTTAGATGAACTCGTAGCGTTTCGTGTAGGGGATGTCCATTCGCTTACGATGGGACGCCTAATATGAACCGTTAGATCCCAGCTATTCCAAACAGTCACGATCCAACGGTTGCTGAGTCATTACATGAAAGAGCTGTGACTGTTGAAGAACCGTCACATAAATGGCCATAAAAAGAGTTCCAGGCCTCTGTTTTGGACACCGAAAATTGATAGTTTCTCTTCTCTCCGTCCTCTATATTTTGGCATTATCAAGTTACATATTCAGAGTGTTCTCGATTTGATCAAACAGTACATAGTTTTAATCAAACAACTGTTCATACACTGCATTGTATCCTGAAGGCAGATTCTATAAAACCTATAGTGTACTCGCGGTTCTGTCTCAACCGGATTGGGAGAAATTTTGCCTAAAAGAAAGTGTTCCAAGAACGTGCCTTGCAGAAATTAATTAATATATTTCATTCTTTCCATATCAAAAATCCAACAAAATAATCCGGGTGCTTGTAATGGCTCAAGGGTCACTCGTTTATAGACGGCATTGATGAAAGAGAAGGGTAAGATTTCAAAACCAATGCTAATTTTTTGTCCCTCTCCTGAATAGTCATTGATGTTGTTGCTTCAACGGTGATGACAAATAGTATACCGAGTTCGTCTGTTCTTGCATACCGTTTCCCTATCGATGTGCCTCTGATTTGATTTCGAAACACAGTGGTGAGAGAAAATTTGTGTGGTGAATGGATATATCTGGTGGTGGAATCGGAGGAAGAATCAGGACCGCCATGGTGAGAGATCCTTCTCCCTTCAACTCTCAGCATCTTATTTGTTTTTGTGTTTCACTCTCTATTCCATTGCCCCTTTATTTCGCCAATAGAGGGAGAAGATATGGGTTTAAAATAAAAATTATATTTGAATAAATGGGAAGGATTTGAGTTTGTATGTGATGGTAAGTACAGTGTCTTGAGCCCTGTGCTATTAGGGCGGGTGAAAGACAACAAAAGAGGGTGGGAAGTAGGTGACGTATTTAGAGGCTCGAAATACAAATCAAGAGTAGGTGGGAGCAAAGGGCTGGCAATTTTGCAGGCACATGTTAGATAGAAAAGGCCAAAGTCCCTCCTCCTTAGCACGTGGGTATTTATTATATAGGTAGATACAAAAGTTGTTTATATAGGTTTTGTATTTTATGATGTGGCATATACCCTCTCCTCCTTTATATATATATATATATATATATATATATCAGGCTCTCATAGTATAAAATAATTTTGAGATGATATTTTTTATATGAGTTGATGATATTTTAGTGTACCCCTGTAAAAAATATCAACTGAAAATAATGTCTTTTGTTATTTTTAAAAAATAGGTAAAAAAAAACTGACTGTTTTTACCCTATAAATATGTCTGTTTTTTTACCTATTTTTTAAAAATAACAAAAAATATTATTTCGAGCTGAATATTTTTATATGGGCGCATTGAAATATCATGAACTCATATAAAAAAATCAACTCAAAATTAATTTTTTTATTGTTTTAAAAAAATAGGTATGTTCATATGTATGTTTAATGAGTTATGTTGTGTTGGAAAATAATATGTATGCAAATACAAAAATGAAACTCTTTATATATCACAATAATGTAAACTTCAAAACAATAATGTAACTTCTGAATAGATTCTGAAAAACTTCAAGGTGTGATGTCACTTTCCTAAATACAGTATTTACCCGACACGAATAACTTCGGTATATAAACGGGAATTCGCAAATCCGTACTCAAGATACAATGAAGCAACTTGTACTGTTTGCAACTTGTATATTTAAATACAACCTTTGGATGCAACAATAAAGAACAGTCAATCAAATTCTTATTTTATTTATGTGCAAAAACAGAATAAGATAATTTATATCTCCTGAAAATTGTAAGAGAGTAATTGCAAGGGTTGAAAAATTTGGAACTGGGTTAATCCTAATTATGTGCAATTTCGAAATAGGATGCCTTTATTTATAGGAAATGAAAGGCTGCTTCTCAGGGGCCATGACTGTTAAGTTTTAACAGTCTTTGCTTAATTCCTAAATGGTATGACTGTTAATTACCAACAATCTTAAACCATTTTCGAACAGGTACAGTAATACAAAAACGGTTTTACACGGACCCACCAAAAAGTGACAGCAACCGAGCTACCGCGATCCGGCCTGAACGAATCCCTGCAACCCGCTACCACTGCGGACATGCGGCATGCGAAATGCAAAGTGCGCCACTAGCGCCTCAACAGCCCACTGCTCTGCACGCGCGCGCGCGCGTGCGTGTAAGTACGGTGCTTCACACCGTATTGGAGGTCTCTTGAATAGCATCTTAAATGCTAGATGAAGTAACCCTTCGTCTTCAATTTCTACTTATTAAGTGCACACTTTCTTACTATTTTTCCAATGTAAGACTCAAAGGTAGCCCACTCCTTTTATAGCTGTAAGGACATTTTTCTCAAGTCCGATATATTACATTTTTGTATGTCGTACGCCGCTATATTTGGCACGTCACTTCACCGTCTCACATGACGGCTTCTATTCGAATTCTAAGAATCAAGCATTCAACATATCCATCAAGTTTCCCACATGTGCCTCAACAACTTCATGTTCCATGATTTTAGGGATTTTATGCAAGTGGTACGCAAGAGAAGTCAAAACAATGAAAGAAAGGCAAGATAGGAAAATTCAAGGGCATTTTGATAATTTTACAGTCATAGCCCAGAGGTCTGTTCAACTGGAAAGTTGAAAATCTTGATGCCACGAAGATACTGGAAGAAACTACACCTCAATCCGAGCTACGGTGAAGGAGTTATGACCTTTTGAAGATGGAGAAAAGTCCATAGAAGAATGCTGATTTTTTAACCCCAAACCAGCGAGGTACCGCGAACCACAGAGTGAACCAATTTGGGGGGTGAACTGGTTCAGGGTACATAGGCAAAACGGTTCGGGGTACACCCTCATCAAAAGTCCCACCGACTCAAAACTCTTTTGGTTATCCTATAAAAGCTAACTTCGGGGGAGTTATTTTGTAAGACTTAGAGAGACGTGTTTTAGAGTTATAATAGCTCAAGTCTTCAGATTTTTGAGTCCTAAAAACTCATGTTTTGATTCACACATCATTCCCATACTTTTGTGAATCCTTTTGGAACCCAAGAACACTTTGCTTTTGTTCATCTATCATGGAGTGCGTCTTTACAACGTATGGCTGCGTGTCAGTAAGGATCTTGATGCGTGAAGATTCTTTGCTGAAGATTGAGCTGCGAGTCCTTGGAGGGTGCTGCATGTATTCTCGTGCTGAGTTTAAGACTGCGAGTCTTTGTGGGTTGGTTGCGCGTTGATCCATTGCGGATTTCTCTATGTAATTGTAAGTTGCGATTTATGTATTCATAGTGAAATAATGGTTTTTACCCGAAATGGGTTTTTTCCTGAAATCTGTGTTTCAGCATATTTATTGTTTCGCATGCTTTTATATTTGATGGGTTGATTTATTAACATATAGATGCATGTTTAGGGGTTGATTTATATTTGTTTGGGTTGTTCAAATTTAGACATCCAATTAAATAAGTAATTCGATAAATTGGAAATTTGTGAACTTGGATCGATATTACACATTCTCAAATTGGTATCAGAGCGGGTTACTCTAAATTATCGAGTGATCCTGATTTTTAAAGTTTTTTTTCCCTGATACAATTTGAATTCTTACATCTTCAAATTGGTATCAGAGCGGATTACGCTAATTTATCGCGTGATCTTTGTTTTCCACAAAATTGTGTGATATTGATTTTTTTTTGAAAAATCTGTTTTGTGAAAAAATCGCAATTTTTTTCATGGAACTCTTATGTAATCAGATGCCTCCCTTTGATGACACGAGTCAGAGTTTTGATGATATAAATCATTTGAATATGACGTTTGCTAAAAGAATTGATTTTTTGGAAATAGAGGTTTCTCGTTTTAAATCCGCGATGGATCTTTTGCAAACGGTTCAAAATCAAAGAGCTTTTTACCGTGAAAATTTTTCTTCTTTGGACCATGAATTTAATGCTTTAAAATTGTCCAAAGGAGAGTGCTGAGAGAGTCCTATTTTTAGAAAAAGAATTAGAGGACCTTAAAAATTCGATGGCTTGTGTTTGTGCCAAAGAGGACAAAAATATGTTAGTCAATGAATTTGTGGCACGTGAAGAGACGTTTAGGGAAAAGTTTGTTTTCATTGAGAGAGAGAGATAACCTTTTAGGAATTGTTGAAAATTTGAAAAAGAAATCCCTGTCTTTGGAAGAGTCTAATTTCTTGCTTGAATCAAATATTCTGAAGTTGGAAAATGATTTAAATGATTCAAGTAGGTTTGATAGTGATGGTAATGGCTCATCTTATTCTCATGCTTCTAGTGCTAAATTCAAAATCATTATTTATTTTAGAGGGTCAATTAATCCCAAGGACATTAGAAAATATCACACTTTAGGTAACATTCCTCCCGTTTACACATGTTCACATTGTGGTAGGAAAGGTCACCTTAGGCGTTTTTGTTTTGATCTTAGAAAATGTCCTAGGAAGTTTATGTCTAGTGTTCCCTTGGTTCCTAAATCCCCCACATGACGTTTCACATCTATTTGGGTTAGGAAATCAGTTTTAGAGGCACTAGATTTTAGACAAGTTGATTCCTGTTTGCTTGTACATGATTCTTTTCTTGCCATATCATATAGATGATTGTGTTTGCATGTTTGTCATACACTTGTTATGGTTTCATGATATATATTTGCTACTGTAATGACATGTACTTTTTGTATAAATTTTTTCTTTTGAAAAATACAAAAAGATTTTATTTTGATAAAATCCAAAAAAAGTTTTGTATTTTGTTTGCACCGTATATGGATGGACACTTAGGATGACCAAGCACAATATCATTCCATTTTTTTCATGTGACTATTTGTTAGAGTTTTGAGACAATAGGTCAATTCATCCTTGTGTTTTATAATTTTTGGAGTCATTAAGATGTAATTCGTTGTTACTTCCTACATGTTTGACTCATGATTTCCTTTATTGCACACGTGCACAGATTTTTTGATTATTGTGGTTGTCTTATCACATGTTGGTTGGGTGTTTTCACTTCAATCATGTCCTTAAAATGAACCAAACTTGATAAAACTTGATAAGAAAGTTGTGCATGTAAGAGCTGTTTGTGAGGTTGTGTGCTTTATTTGAAAACGGTGAAGGGCTACGAAGGATTATCATTTATCTTTTGCGATTAAGCCACTGTTTAAATTGAACCTAAAAAATTGAGGAATTATATTATCCGAGGTCCAAAGAGGTTTAAAAGAGCCCCAAAAAAATTAAAGGCAATAAAAAGAAATTCATGAAGACTTACTCATTTGTATCTGTGACACCCCGCCTAATTAAATATCGGGTGATCAGTCCTTTATTAAATTATAATCAAGGTGACGGTCGGTTCATTCTTAGCATCACTGTCGTAAAAATAACTTTTCCAATTTTTAACACCCTAAATAATTAAGCTAAGTGTCAAAACCATTTTCGACATTACTTTCCAAATTTTATTTATATAAACTAACATTTAACTTTACATAATTCATAGTTAAAGAATCACACAACAACTATCCTGGAACATATAATCCAAATAATTAAACATCCAACTAATTGATTCCAACATTAAAACTTAAAGGAAAAACATCCTGACAATAATAAATCCCAAAGTGTAAATACTGGAAATAAACGAATCACAATATCCAATTAAAACAACTGAATAATGAAAAAGGGCATCACATGCCCAACTGGATAAAATAATGCTAGGAGTGGAATCAAATAAATGAGGTCGTCTAAGCAAGAGGCCTGCAACTCCCACCTAAGCTGCAACGCGTTCCTTCCAAAGGATCCTATGCAAGACGCCCCTGTGGCTGGGCATCTGTAATATATACATATATACAATAGAGAAAAGAAAATGGAAACGGGTCAGAGCCTGATTGTAAAAAATGATTTAAAATTTGTTTAGCAAGTATTTAAAATGTTTACTGGCCAATGCAACAACATATTAGTGCGTCACTCCCTTGAGAAACTCTCACCTCTCTTCTAATGTGCACGCCTATCGCACTAACAATCCCAACGGTTTAACTTATCTTATCTTAGGTTGTTCGTAAGATTTACATTGACAAATTCAATTATTTAAGAGGTTAATTTCATTTAATAACAAAGTTCTCATTTAAACTTTATTTGCTAATAAAGTTTCTCAGTACATATTATACTTTTCAAACACTCATTTCCATGTTGAAATAATTATTCATTTATTACTTACCATAAACACAATAGGTAGTTCCCAAATTCCAGAATTAAATATATATATTAAATACTCATATAATATGTATATTCTAACATCACCCCACATAATAATTATAGTGCGGGCATAGTCTACTATCCAATCCCCGTATCACTCGTACTAAGGGAAATACAAGTTCGGAATCACTGTCGAACTGTATTAATACAAACACAAACAATATTGAGACGAAGCATAGTTCCCAAGTCTCTAATAGGTCAGCACATGCCCTCACGTCTCTTAGGACCGTATGACTATCGATCCGATAGCCTGTACCAAAGGATTTCTATCTTCTAGGGTACGAGTCAATATCCCCCATAAAGGTCCCATCGAGATAAGACTATAACCTCAGGGATAGCAAGTAGCGCGGGCATGATTTTTACACGTATATAGTATATGCATAAACACAGTCATATAAATATACTACTATTACCATATCAAATTTAGGTACATTCTCATAACCCATAATTATGATATTTATCCTTATTTCTCATTATTTAGATATCACATATCATGGTCCGTCTCTTATTAATTTTATTTTCGAGATTTAATTTATTCCAACTCACTTCTCATCTCTCGAAGTATTTCCTTTACCTAAGTAAAATTTCAGTAAGCCCTCACTCATCTTCTAATCTAACTCCTAGACATTTTGATTTTTAAGTCCACGCACGTTAGATTCCTTAGGTATGAATATTTCCCCATTTACCCTTCGTTTGTCCCATTTCATTAAAGTTTCACCTAACGGGATTACCTTGACCCTACAGGTCCTTTTTATGGTTCCTTATGTGCTAATAACATTAATCAAGATTTATTACGCATTTAATCGGATTAAGTCAACCCAAGGAAAAATCTTATTTTTTCCCAGAAGGGGTCGATCGATCGATAGAAAGGGGTCGATCGATCGAACCGTGGATCGATCGATTCTCTTGGCTCGATCAATCGATCAAACAGGTATGGCGAAATCTTCAGAATACCAGTTACGGGTTCTATCATCCAACATCATCCAAATCCTAATTCTTAACTCCCAAAGTCCCAGAAATTTATACCACAAACATTATAAATCCAAATGATCAATATTCTACGTAAAACATGTTGTTTTCATCATGATTTATGGATTAAAAGGGCCAAAACTTATATAATTCTCATGAACCCTAGAAATTTCTTTAACTTAGTTATTATTATTCTTTTCCCAAAATTTCTATTTCTAAACCAATATAAATCCGTGGTTAAACCTCTACATGTGAACGGGATTTCCAGATTATTGTTTATATCACTACAACATGCGATTTGTAATCTCCAACATGGGTTTTCTTTCATAAAAACTCATCCTAATCAACCGTAAACTAATATGAATGAAGCATTAACGAAATTAAGCAAGATAAATACTTGCCTGGGAATTTTTGTTTCTGATTTGCGGCTGAAATCAGTGTGGTTGTGATCCTTGTGGCGTGATCTAGCGTTTGGCAGTGACGGCGGTGCAAACGGAGAAGTTTTCGGCCTAGAACTCCTTGGTAAGATCTTCCTTTCCTTCTCCAATGGCCGTCACTTGTTTTTGGTTGTGTTAACCCTAGAAGACAACCCTAAGCATTTGATATAACCTTACAATTTTCGTGGGTTTTCAGAACTAAAAATGTAAAATGTCCAAAACGCCCTCACGGGGTGTTAATTAGGCCTAAAAATTACCGAGACCTAAACTAAACCCTCGGGTACATTATTTTGACTATCTCGACCCTTCCGGACACTTTGGCGCACTCGAAATGACCATACTGGTGATTTATAATTTATTCACTTTTATTAATCAACATTTAGTCCCGACACGACACGGGCGCGTCCCGACTTAAATTTCCAAAATTGTCATTTTATTCACTCGTGACATTTAATAGTACCAATATTATATATTACTTTGCTCATTAGTAATATTTAACAAGTTTTCAATGATTAATAACTCTCGTCACGTTAGTAATTATAAAAAAAATAATTAATTTCTGGATTTATATTAAATTAATAGCTCACATTAAATTTAATAGATCCCCAAATTTAGAAAGCATAAAAATACGGAGTATTACATACTTCCCCCCTAATAATGCAATTTCTTCCCGAAATTCGGAAAATAAGGCATACCTGGTAAGAATAAATCTGGGTATCTCTCGCGCATATCTGCCTCGCGCTCCCAGGTGGATTCCTCCACATTATGATGCTCCCACTGGACTCGTACAGGTGGAACTACCTTCGACCTCAATCTCCTTTCGCTATGGTCTAGGATATCCATTGGTCTCTCCTCGTAAGAGCTATCAGGATGTAAGTCTATCTCTTCTATCGCGATGTGGGTGTGGGCCATATCATCCCGAAGGTATCGTCTCAACGACAAGATGTGGAATACATCGTGGATGCGATGTAAATGCTCTGGCAGTCCCAATCTGTATGCTACCCGGCCCAACCCTCTCGATAATGGGAAATGGTCCCACGTACCTCGGGGCCAATTTCCCTTTCTTCCCGAACCTCATTACTCCATTCATAGGAGATACACGTAGTAATACTTGGTCCCCCACATTAAACTTTCGAAAGAACCGTTTTGCATCGGCGTAGCTTTTCTGCCTATCCTGGGCTACCCGAATTCGACTCCTGATCATCTCAATCCTCGCGGAGGTTTCCTGAATCACCTTTGGTCCTAGCAACTTGTTATCCCCCACCTCTAGCCAACAAGTTGGGGAATGACAAGGCCTACCATACAAAGCCTCAAATGGAGCTATGCCAATCGTGAACTGATAAGAGTTATTATAAGCGAACTCTACCAGTGGAAGATGTGGCTCCAAACCTCCTCCAAAATCAAGGACACACATGCATAGCATATCCTCTAACATCTGATTAGTATGCTCTGTTTGTTCATTTGTCTGTGGGTGATAAGCTGAACTCAACCTCAACTCTGTACCCATAGCCTCTTAAAAGCTCTCCCAGAAATGCGACACGAAAATCTTGACTCTATCTGACACAATATTCATGGGCACCCCATGTAATCTGACAATCTCAGCAATGAACAACTGAGCATACTGACCTGTGGTATAGTCTGTCCGCACCGACAGAAAATGAGCCACCTTGGTCAAACGGTCCACAATCACCCAGATGGAGTCGTGGCCCCGCTGTGATGTAGGCAACCCAGTAATAAAATCCATGAAAATACTCTCCCACTTCCACACGGGTATTTCCAATGGCTGAAACAACCCTGACGATTTCTGGTGGTCCACCTTTACTAACTGGCAGGTAGAACATTTGGACACGAACTCGGCAATGTCCTTTTTCATCCCACTCCACCAGTATTTCCGCCTCATATCCTGGTACATCTTATCTCCTCCAGGATGTACCGCAAATCGGGACCCGTGAGACTGGGTCATCACTGCATGACGTAAGTCTACTCCTTCTGGGACCACCAATCTCCCATTAAACCTCAAACCCCCATCAGAACTAACAGAATAGGACTCAGCACCCACAGCTAAAAGTCGTACAATCTGCTCCTGAAAAAATGGGTCTGCGGTCTGCGCCTGTATCATCCACGTAACAATCTCGGGTGTCACTGTCATGACAGATATGAAGGAACGAGCTACTGCGTCCTGGTGACCCAACTCTTTCCACTTTGCTTTCCAGATGTCCGCTACATCGTCTACCGGTATACGGCTCAACGCATCGGCAACTACGTTGGCCTTCCCCGAACGGTACTGTATGTCAAACTGATAGTCCTTCATAAACTCTAGCCACTTGCGCTGACGCATATTCAGCTCTCGCTGAGTGAACAGGTACTGCAGTGACTTGTGGTCTGTGAACAAGCGAAATTTCTCCCCCAATAAATAGTGCCTCCATATCCTCAACGCAAAAACGACTGCTGCTAACTCTAGGTCGTGTGTGGGTTAATTCTTCTCATGAGGCATAAGCTTGCGGGAGGCAAAATCTATAGCCTTCTCCTCTTGCTGAAGTACTCCCCTAAGTCCCCGTAAAGAGGCATCGGTGTAAACCAAATACTCCACGCCCGACTTAGGTAAAGCAAGGACCGGTGCTGAAGTAAGCTTGTCTTTCAGCTCGTCGAAAGCCAATTGACAAGCATCGTCCCAAACATATGGTACCCCCTTGCGAGTCAGGTTCGTCAATGGACCCGCTATTTTGGAGAAACCACGAATGAATCTCCTGTAGTATCCGGATAATCCCAAGAAACTACGTACTTCTATCAGTGTCGTGGGCTTTCCCCACTCCCTCACCGCTGACACTTTACTCGGGTCAACTGCTATCCCTTGTTCAGAAACAACATGTCCCAAGAACTGCACTTCGCGTAATCAGAACCCGCACTTCTCGTACTTAGCATACAGTTGATGCTCTCGTAGAGTCTGAAGAACCTGCCTCAAGTGCTCGGCATGTTCCTCCTCGGAGTGTGAATATATCAGGATGTCATCTATGAAGACGATGACAAACTGATCCAAGAACTCTCTGAACACTCGGTTTATCAAGTCCATGAATACGGCTGGAGCATTTGTGAGTCCAAATGGCATCACTCTGAACTCATAGGACCCATATCTCGTCAAGAAAGCAGTCTTTGAAATATCCTGCTCCCTAATACGTAGTTGATCGTACCCTGACCTCAGATCTATCTTCGAAAAAAAAGTTTCTCCCCTCAGCTGGTCGAACAGATCATCGATTCGAGGCAACGGATAATTGTTCCGTATCGTGACCTTGTTCAGCTCCCAGTAGTCCACACATAGCCTCAGTGAACCATCTCTCTTTTTCACAAACAAAACTGGAGCGCACCAAGGTGAGGTACTCCTGCGAATGAAGCCCTGACCTAACAGCTGCTCTATCTGATCTCGTAACTCTCGCATCTCTGTCGGAGCCATACGGTATGGAGCGCGTGTTATAGGTCGAGTATCCAGTAATAAATCTATGACAAAATCTATCTCTCGACTGGGGGGTAGGCCTAGTATCTCCTGAAATATATCGGAATACTCACGAACAACTGGGATCGAGTCTAAGGGAATCATAACCTCCTTAGAGGTATCCTCCTCTATGTAATACAAATGAGCGGTCGAGCCTCTCTCTGGGCGAGGCATCGCCACTACAAACATCTCTTGCCCCGGAATGGCAAAAACAATACTCCCACCAAAACAATCTATCATGGCTCTGTAAGCTGTGAGCCAATCCATACCGATATTAACGTCGTGCTCATGCATATCTAAGACTAACATGTCTGCTGGTAGTACCAAGCTACCAATCTCTACTCCCACACCCCGACATATAAAGAAAATTAGCGATCCACTTCCTAGTGGTGAGTCTACACACGTCACAGTGCTCTCTGCTGTGGCTTATAACCCTAAGGCCTTCGTAAAATGGGTAGCTATAAAACAGTGCGTCGCCCCAGTATCAAATAAAATCCGACCCATAGTACCATGGATAGGAAACATACCCTCAATTGTGGGTGGTGCTTGTGGAGCTGCTGCCTGGTGGACGTTATAGACACGTCCGTACTGTAACTGTCCCTGCTGCACTGGAGCGACTGGAATGGCTGGTAGGGCTGGTACCTGAGCTAGTACTGGGAGGGCGGCGAGAAAAAGTGTCCTTTGTGGCTCATTACGGGCACCCTGCTGCTGTGGGGCCCTATCACCCTCTGGACAATCCTAGCGCTTATGGCCATTCTTGTCGCACACGAAACATCGGCCCCTGAAATTACCTCCCCTCTGACCCTGCTGACCACGGCCCTGTTGGCCGTTACCGCCCCGCCACTGGCCCTGTTGGCCATGATGAAAACGATGTTGGCCCTGCTGCTGACCCTGCTACTGGCGGTGTTGGCCTTGCTGGCCCTGCTGACCCTGCCTAAATCCCCCAAATCCCCTAAATCCCTTCTTGGAACCACCTGATCGAAACCGCTTGGCAGGGTCCCCTGATGGGAACTCTGCTCATGCTGATGAGTCTTCCCCTGAGATGTCGGTGCTCCACTAGCACCACTACCCCCTGTCCTGCCCTGCTGGTCAGACTCTCCTGCTCGCTTGCTTCCCTGCAAATGGAAGCGGTGATCCTGGCAGTGTAGCAAAGCAGCGTTGAGTACATCTGTGTAGGTACTCAGAGACAGATTCCCTATAAGGTTCTGACAGATCCTCCAAGCTAACCCGTCCACAAACAATAGTATCTTCTTACCCTCAGTGGGTGCCTCATCTGGCACTATAGTGAGAAGTCTTGTGAACTCCTCCTCATACTCAGCAACAGTAGAATTCTCCTGTTTCAAGTTCAGTAACTTTCGCCTTATCTCAGTTTGCACGGCGGATGAAAAATACTTGCGTTCAAATCGCTCCTAGAATGAGTGAATCGGGATAGTATCCCTCTCCTCCAAGGTGGTGGTGGACTCCCACCACTGCAAAGCGGCCCCACTAGCTTAAAGGAAGCCAACAACTGTTTCTACACATCTGTGCACTCATACATACGCAGATGCCTCTGGATATCTTTCTTCCATTGGTTGATAATGATGATATGTGAACTACCCGAGAACTCAGGGGGATTTGCCTTCTGAAAGGCATCCCTAACCCGCTCCCATGCTGATGGAAGTTGTTCAGGTACTGGCGCCACTGTTTGAACTTGGGGTGGAGCCTGCTGTACTACCGCTAGCGCGGCATTCACCGCCTGAGCAACAATAGCGGCTACCTCATTAGCATTCATTGTTCCCTGAGTCGGAGCTACTGGCTGCTCGGCTTGGGCACGCCTATCCTTTAGTGCACGTCTCAGAGGCATATGAAATGTGAAGAAATTTATTAGTCTACAGTTATCATCAAATCTCAAATAGCAAAAGACGTAATCGTAAAAGCAGGAATACAACAATCCTAAAATAGGGCTCTATAACAAAAGTGCTAAGCTGAAAGCGAAATAAGCCGTACAGATCCTAAAGACACTAGAACCTGATGCTCTGATACCACCTGTGACACCCCGCCTAATTAAATACCGGGTGATCAGTCCTTTATTAAATTATAATCAAGGTGACAGTCGGTTCATTCTTAGCATCACTGTAGTAAAAAAAATCTTTTCCAATTTTAAACACCCTAAATAATTAAGCTAAGTGTAAAAACCATTTTAGACATTACTCTCCAAATTTTATTTATATAAACTACCATTTAACTTTACATAATTCATAGTTAAAGAATCATACAACAACTATCCTGGAACATATAATCCAAATAATTAAACATCCAACTAATTGATTCCAATATTAAAACTTAAAGGAAAAACATCCTGACAATAATAAATCCCAAAGTGTAAATACTGGAAAGAAACAAAATTACAATATCCAATTAAAACAACTGAATAATGAAAAAGGGCGACACATGCCCAACTGAATAAAATAATGCTAGGAGTGGAATCAAATAAATGAGGTCGTCTAAGCAAGAGGCCTGCAACTCCCACCTAAGCTGCAGCGCGTTCCTTCCAAAGGATCCTATGCAAGACGCCCCTGTGGCTAGGCACCTGTAATATATACATATATACAAGAGAGAAAAGAAAATGGAAACGGGTCAGAGCCAGATTGTAAAAAATGATTGAAATTTTTTTTGGCAAGTATTTAAAATGTTTACTGGCCAATGCAACAACATATTAGTGCGGCACTCCATTGAGAAATTCTCACCTCTCTTCTAATGTGCATGCCTATCGCACTAACCTTCTCAACGGTTTAACTTATCTTATCTTAGGCTGTTCGTAAGATTTACATTGACAAATTCAATTGTTTAAGAGGTTAATTTAATTTAATAACAAAGTTCTCATTGAAACGTTATTTGCTAATAAAGTTTCTCAGTAACATATTATACTTTTCAAACACTCATTTCCAAGTTGAAATAATTATTCATTTATGACTTACCATAAACACAGTAGGTAGTTCCCAAATTCCAGAATTAAATATATATATTAAATACTCATATAATATGTATATTCTTACAGCACCCCACATAATAATTATGGTGCGGGCATACTCTACTATCCAGTCCCCGTATCACTCATACTAAGGGAAATACAAGTTTGGAATCACTCTCGAACTGTATTAATACAAACACAAACAATATTGAGACGAAGCATAGTTTCCAAGTCTCTAAGAGGTCAGCACATGCCCTAACGTCTCTTAGGACTGTCTGACTATCGATCCGATAGCCTGTACCAAAGGATTTCTATCTTCTAGGGTACGAGTCAATATCCCCCATAAAGGTCCCATCGAGATAAGACTCTCCCAGCGCGGTAACCTTAGGGATAACAAGTAGCGTGGGCATGATTTTTACACGTATATAGTATATGCATAAACACAGTCATATAAATATACTACTATTACCATATCAAATTTAGGTACATTCTCATAACCCATAATTATGATATTTATCCTTATTTCTCGTTATTTAGATATCACGTATCACGGTCCGTCTCTTATTCATTTTATTTTTGAGATTTAATTTATTCCAACTCACTTCTCATCTCTCGAAGTATTTCCTTTACCTATGTAAAATTTCAGTAATCCCTCACTCATCTTCTAATCTAACTCCTAGACATTTTGATTTTTAAGTCCACGTACGTTAGATTCCTTAGGTATGAATATTTCCCCGTTTACCCTTCGTTTGTCCCATTTCATTAAAGTTCCCCCTAACGGGGTTTCCTTGACCCTACTGGTCCTTTTTATGTTTCCTTAAGTCCTAATAACATTAATCAAGATTTATTACGCATTTAATCGGATTAAGTCAACCCAAGGAAAAATCTTACTTTTCCCAGAAGGGGTCGATCGATCGATAGAAAGGGGTCGATTGATCGAATCGTCGATCGATCGATCGAATCGTCGATCGATCGATCGAACCGTCGATCGATCGGTACTCTTGGCTCGATCGATCGATCAAACAGGTATGGCAAAATCTGCAGAATACCAGTTACGGGTTCTATCATCCAACATCATCCAAATCCTGATTTTTAACTCCCAAACTCCCAGAAATTTATACCACAAACATTATAAATCCAAATGATGAATATTCTACGTAAAGCATGCGGTTTTCATCAAGATTCATGGATTAAAAGGGCCAAAACTTATATAATTCTCATGAACCCTAGAAATTTCTTTAACTTAGTTCTTCTGATTCTTTTCCCAGAATTTCTACTTCTAAACCAATATAAATCCGTGGTTAAACCTCAAATGTGAAAGGGATTTCCAGATTATTGTTTATATCACTACAACATGCGATTTGTAATCTCCAACATGGGTTTTCTTTCATAAAAACTAATCCTAATCAACCCTAAACTAATATGAATGAAGCATTAATGAAATTAAGCAAGATAAATACTTGCGTGGGAATTTTTGTTTCTGATTTGCGGCTGAAATCAGTGTGGTTGTGATCATTGTGGCGTGATCTAGCGTTTGGCAGTGCAAACAGAGGAGTTTTTGGCCTTGAACTCCTTGGTAAGCTCTTCCTTTCCTTCTCCAATGGCCGTCATTTGTTTTTGGTTGTGTTAACCCTAGAAGACAACCCTAAGCATCTGATACAACCTTACAATTTTCGTGGGTTTTCAGGCCTAAAAATGTAAAATGTCCAAAACGCCCTCCCGGGGTGTTAATTAGGCCTAAAAATGCCCCGAGACCCAAACTAAACCCCTGGGTACATTATTTTGACTATCTCGACCCTTCTGGACACTTTGACACACTCGAAATGACCATATGGGTGATTTATAATTTATTCACTTTTATTAATCAACATTTAGTCCCAACACGACACGGGCGCGTCCTGACTTAAATTTCCAAAATTGTCATTTTATTCGCTCGTGACATTTAATAGTACCAATATTATATATTAATTTGCTCATTAGTAATATTCAACAAGTTTTTAATGATTACTAACTCTCATCACGTTAGTAATTATAAAAAAATAATTAATTTCCGAATTTATATTAAATTAATAACTCACATTAAATTTAATAAATCCCCAAATTTAGAAAGCATAAAAATACGGGGTATTATAGTATCTTTCCAGTTTTGGGTTCATGGGAGGGTAGATTTGTATAGGTCAATTGAATGATAATAATTCGGATTTTTTTATTTTGTACCGGCATAGACATAGGGTGAGATTTATAAGGACATTTTTCTCAAGTCCGATATGTTACATTTATGTATGTCGTACGCCGCTACATTTGGCACGTCACTTCACGATCTCACATGATGGATTCTATCCGAATTCTAAGAATCAAGAATTCAACATATCCATCAAGTGCCCCACATCTGCCTCAGATTTTAGGGATTTTATGCAAGTGGTACGCAAGAGAAGTCAAAACAATGAAAGAAAGACAAGATAGGACAATTCAAGGGAATTTTGGTAATTTTAAAATCATAGTCCAGAGGTCTGGTCAACTAGAAAGTTGAAGAGCTCGACGCCACAAAGATACTGGAAGAAACAGCACCTCAATCCGAGCTACGATGAAGGAGTTATGACCTTTTGAAGATGGAGAAAAGTCCATAGAAGAATGTTGATTTTTTAATTCCAAACCAGCGAGGTACCGCGAACCACATAGTGAACCGGTTCGGGGGGCGAACCGGTTCGGGGTACACGCTCAACAAAAGTACCACCGACTCAAAACTCTTTTGGTTTTCCTATAAAAGCCAACTTCGGGGGAGTTATTTTTTAAGACTTAGAGAGACGTTTTTTAGAGTTTTAATATATCAAGTCTTCAGATTTTTTAGCCCCAAAAACTTATGTTTTGATTCACACATCATTCCCATACTTTTGTGAATCCTTTTGGAACCCAAGAACGCTTTGCTTTTGTTCATCTATCGTGGAGTGCGTCTCTTCATCGTATGGCTGCCTGTCATTGAGGATCTTACTGCGTGAAGATTCTTTGCTGAAGATAGGGGTGCGAGTCCTTGGAGGGTGCTACGTGTATTCTCTTACTGAGTTTAAAACTGCGAGTCTTTGTGGGTTGGCTACGCGTTTCTCCATTGCAGATTTCTCTATGTAATTGTAA
Organism: Sambucus nigra; assembly: GCA_949130495.1. NCBI lineage: Eukaryota > Viridiplantae > Streptophyta > Magnoliopsida > Dipsacales > Adoxaceae > Sambucus > Sambucus nigra. The sequence goes on along the minus strand of OX422212.1, from coordinate 451,240,738 downwards.
GTTGCGATTTATGTATTCATAGTGAAGTAAATGTTTTTACCCGAAAGGTTTTTTTTTCCTGAAATCTGTGTCTCAGCATATTTATTGTGTCACATGCTTATATTTGATGGGTTGATTTATTAACATATAGATGCATGTTTAGGGGTTGATTTATATTTGTTTGGGTTGTTCAAATTTAGACATCCAATTAAATAAGTAATCCGATAAATTGGAAATTTGCGAACTTGGATCGATATTACACATTCTCAATAGCTAAGTGCGTATCACTTAGCCTTACTCATTTTCCAATGTTGGACACTCTCCCTTTTTATATTCGGTTAGCTTCCCACTTTTCTACACACACTTCCAATGTGGGACAAGCTTTTAAGCTTTTACTCCCAAATCTCTTACTGAATTATTTTAAAAATTCTCCAACATTCCTCCACCATTTTCAAAATAAGTTTTGTAAATCTTTGATGTGTCTGTAAGACTGTGTATAAGCATTGGTGTCTCACGAATTGAACCAATACCCTATGAAGATTCGTCAAGGCTAACCATGAAAGTATAATAGACTTGTCTTTGAACTATCAATCCATATTGATCAGCCGAATTTGTCTTCACACACAAATCGTTTAGTCACTGATTATCCATATAAGCCGACACATGTATTAGGCCTTGTGTTTGTACCTTGATTTCATGGGTGCTTTAGAGTTAAGCCCAGTTCTCATAGGAAGCGGCACCACTTCCACATGCATATAAGTAGACTATGATAGGTGTCCATGTAACTAAAACACGATAAGTCTATTAAGTTCAAACACATCCTCATTCTTTATTCATTACATGTACTAAGCACTTGTACTTGGGATGTTTTATTTGTAGTGCTTACAACCACGTCATATGATGTACTTTAATAATTTAACTTGAGACTTGAATATATCATGTATCAAGTTGAGTTTGCATTAAGAATGATTACTGTTAATGGGCTTTAGTCCCATCCCCAATGATGTCTTAGACACCAATCCTCTTGTAAGACCTTTTGTAAAAGGATCAACTAAATTTTGACTTGATTTTACATAATCCACTGTGATTACACTATCTGTAATCATTTGTCTAACATAACTATGCCTTAGGCCAATATGTCTAGATTTTCCATTGTACACTTTACTATAAGCTCTAGAAAGTGTAGATTCACTATCACAATGTATATATATTGGAGGCATTGGGTTTGGCCAAACTGGAATTTCAATTAACAAATTCCTTAACCATTCTGCCTCTTTACTAGTTGTAACTAATGTTACAAACTAAGCTCCCATTGTAGAATCAGCTATACAAGTCTGTTTCCTTGATCCCCAAGAAACATCTCCTCCACCAAGAGTGAAAATCCATCCATTTGTTGGGGGAATGATCCTCCCACTCAGTTATCCAAATGGCATCAGAAAACCCTTCTAATACTGAAGGATATCCACTATAGTATATACCATAGTCCATAGTTCCTTTTAAATATTTTAATGTTCTATTGACAGCATGACAATGCAATAAACTTGGATTACTAGTATATCTACTTAATTTACCAAAAACATATGCAATATCAGGTCGAGTATATGTCATGGCATACATTAAACTACCAATTACTCGTGCATATTCCAATTGTGAAATAGCTCTACCAGTATTAGGGATCGTCTTTAGTTGTGGCTCAAAAGGTGTACTAACAGGTGTGCAATCAAGCTGATTTAATTTCTTTAAAATTTTCTCAATATAATGAGATTGATTGAGAATTATATTTTTATCTTTCCTTATTATTCTCATTCTTAATATGACATCAGCTACACCCATATCTTTCATATCAAATTTAGAAGACAAAAAACTTTTTGTAATATTAATGATTTCTAAATTAGTACCAAGAATTAACATGCCATCTACATATAAACAAATGACCACACCTTTATCATTAGCAAATTTACTATAAACACACTTATCAGATTCATGAATTTGAAAACCATAAGAAAGAATGACTTTATCAAATTTTTCATGCCACTGTTTAGGTGCTTGTTTTAGACCATATAAGGACTTAATTAATTTACATACTTATTGTTCTTGTCCAGGCATAACAAACCCTTCAGGTTGTTCCATGTAAATTTCTTCTTCTAAGTCACCATTTAAAAAGTTAGTTTTCACATCCATTTGATGAATCTCAAAATTATAAATAGATGCTAATGCAATTAAAATTCTAATAGTAGAAGTTCTAGCAACTGGTGCATAGGTATCAAAATAATCAATTCCTTCTTTTTGTGTAAAACCTTTAGCAACTAATATAGCCTTGAATTTATAAATTATTCCATATATTTTATTTTCTTTTTAAAAATCCATCTACACTTAATGGGTTTAGATCTTGGAGGTTTAGATCCATCTATAGGCCTTACTATATTGTGCATAACCTATGAAAATACACTCAACGCCTTTGCTTACTAATTTCTTTCTCTTGGTTTTAGGTAGTATTACAATAGCTCTACAACCCCAAACTTTAAGATGACCTAAATTAGGTTTTCAATTCCTCCATAATTCGTAAGGAGTTTTCTTATTATCTTTAATAGGTATCTCTAATACCCCGTGATTTTTTATGACTTTTAAAATGGGTTATATTTTAAATTAATGGATTAATTGGATTTTATTATTAATTAATTCATTTGGGTTTTATCCGAATTGTGGATATTAAAATGTATGATCCTGAATATTACTTAAAGATATTTAGGTAATATATGAATGTGATGCTATTGATGTGGCTGTGTGATACTAATTCAGTAATTTGAATTTTTAGTCGGACGTGTCGGGACTAAATTTTTTTAAATTAAAAAGGAAACTTATTTTTACATCAACCTTATAGTCGTTTCGACTGCGTCGTTGCATCCGGAAGGGTTGAAATAGTCATAAAAGTCTATTTGGATGTTAGTTTTGGGTCTCGGGTCATTTGGAAATAAAAAGGCAACCCAAAAGGGCATTTTGGTTATTTTTACATGGGGGATGAATAGTGATTTTGGGTTTTGTCTTATTATAAATATTTGGAGATTAGTTGAAAGTGGGTTCATTCATCTCTTCTACACAAAATTGAAAGGTCATCTTCTTAGAAAGAGTGAGAGGTTGCTTAGGAGGAGAAAAGCTTACTTGGAAAGGAGAAGAACCAAAGACCAAAGGTCACCACCACCAACCACCACTGGAAGTGGTTGGAGAAGGGGAGAACCACCTGTGATATACCACCCCAAAGGATCAGATCTTCATTAGAGGTAAGTGTTTGATAATTTCAATATAAGTTTGTATATTGTCCATGTTAGAATAGTTATAAAAAGATGAGATTTTTCATGTTTGGAAGATGAAAAGATAAAGTTGTTAATGAATTACTAGATAATGGAGATATATATGAATCAAACTCATTTTGTAGGTAGATAGTAATCCACAAAATAATCACAAATCTGTTGAGGAAATTATGAGAATCATTGGTGTGTTCTTGAAGATATCATGTATATTATTTTCTGGAAAAATAGGATTGCTTTTAATTCAAACTCTTGATGATTCTAGGATGTTAAGATCGTTAGAAATCATTCACATATGTTTCTATATCATGTAGTAAGGATTATATGGAATTTGGGTAGTTAATATGAAGGTTTGAATGATCTAAAGTGATGAAACCCGTAGTAGAAGAAATGCAGAAAATTGGGTTGATATCTGGGCGATCGATCGATCGACCTCCCCAGAATTCTTAAAGTTGTTTCTTTTTAATGTTGGTTCTTGTCCCAAACCTTTTGTAGATATTTGGTGATTATTAATTGGATATTATGGGACTTAGAGAAGATCAGTAGGCCCTAGATAAGATTTGAATTAATTTGATTGGGATTTAATTCATTAGAATGATGATAATTATATTAAAAGAAATTTCGGTTGCAAGATTCATGTGTTGGATTCTAATTGGTATGCATGAGGATTAAGGATAGGTCCAGTAGGGAAGATTTAATATAACACCCGGGTAGCCTTAGGGCTACAATTTAAACATCAAGGACTGAGTTAAAGCTCATTATTGATTGCGCAAGGACTGACTGTAATGCAAGCGCTTAGCGGTATGGCTACTGGATAGAGATGGGAGTTCAGACCACATTTGGTTGAAAGAGGGGATGAGGTTATCCCGATCGCATATTTGAAGTTGACGAACCTCCTCGATCGACAAAGTTACGTAGTAATGTATTGGAGGGGTTCCTTGTTTGGATTTCGCTTTGCGAGACGCTCCGCGCATGAACCTTAACGACGTCGGGAGTGGAGAGATGTTATAGGATGCGAGGATGTTGATTTTGTTGATAAGTCATATAGTGTGAATGAAACACTATAGACTATGAGCCATGTGATGATGGTATTCAATCCTAGTTGATAGAAGATGTGTTTATAAGAGATTAGAAACTATATGTTATAACCCTAATTAAAGGAGGGTTTAATTCATGGTAATTCGGGAGATATGATGATATGGATCAGTAGGATATTAGTGAGTTCTTACTGAATATTCTATTGAGGAAAACCTATTTGAACCTTGAGTAATGAGTGAGGCTCGAGGATAATTGAATTAAAGAAGTAAAGTCATAATATTTTAATACGTAGGATTTGAGAGATATAATGCTACGTATGGGAATTATGTTTGGGTAATGTGAGTACCTTGTTGATATTATATTATAGGTATGATAATATCTATTTGATTTATTGATGATTTATGTGTATGACATACCTAGCTTACTTGCTATCGATGGGGAGGTTTGCGCGTGAGGGCAGTCATATCCTGATGAATCCATGGGATCTTTGATTTGTCGGCCGAGAACATAGGTCTATGGAAGACTTATCAGGGAGTTGATAAGTCCACTGACTGTGGGAACGTAGGTATGTGCGTGACCCATGGATGTGAGAACTATGTTCTCCTCCAATTTATGTGTTGATGTTTGTGGTTCGAGGAATCCTTACCGAACCTTTAGTCCCCTATTCGGCGACCAGCGATGATGGGACATGATAGCAGAGTAATGCATTGCACCGTAGCTGTGACTCAGGGTGCCATATTATATATATAAATATATATATATATATATATATATATATAATGAATTAAATGAATGAATGGATATATATTGTGGTTAAATCATCTACTGTGTGATAATTGTAGATAACGGTGAATTGAGAAAAAGAATTGAAATAAGTTAATGAATATTTATTGAAGAGCTTAATGCATATTAATGAGAAACGGATCATAGTAATGAGAAATGTATAAGAATGATTATACGACGTATGGTATGGGACATACGGGGTTATGATATGGGAATGGAATCATATTATGGAAATTTGTGAAGATGAATCATTAACTAGAAGGTTAATAGAAAATGTTAAGTGTGCACTCTAGATGAGAGGTGAGAGTAGAAAGTGAGAGTTGGATACTAACATGTACATAATAAATGCTTTATTGCACTTGTTAAATACTTGTTGTTTTCAAAATCATTTTCACATCGGGCTCTGACCCGTTTCCTTGCATATTTTCTTTTCTATTGTATCTTCTATATCAGGTGTCCAACAACAAGGACGCCAACCTTAGTGGATTATGATGAGCTATGGAGCTATGAAATATTGCTTAGACGCCTATCTTCATTTGATTCATATCGTCCAAAAGGAATTCAGTTATCTTCTTTTCTATCGGAGTTAAATAGTCTTGTACTCGTGTCATTTTAATACATTTACTATTGTAGGGATTACTGTATTGGATAATTATGTGGGAATGTTTATTCCAATTCCTTTTAAATTCTTTTGTGTTATTTGTTCAAGTTATTAGTTTAGAATAATATGAGTAATGTTATTCATAAAACTAAAAATGGATTTTGTTGAATTAAAATTTGGAAAGTTTTTAACACTAGCTTAATTGGGTATTGGGTGAGTTGTAAATGTTTTCGACAGTGATGCTGAGAATGAGCCAACTGTATATTCTGTTTTAATTTGGTATGGGACTGGCCACCCGGTATTTAATTAGGCGGGGTGTTACAGGTGGTATCTGAGTATCAGGTTCTAGTAATAATTTTCCAATGTTGGACACTCTCCCTTTTATATTGGGTTAGCTTCCCGCTTTTCTCCACACACTTCCAATGTGGGATAAGCTTTTAAGCTTTTACTCCCAAAGCTCTTACTCACTTTATTTTAAAAATTTTCCAACATGTTGGAGAGATTCACTATATATATATATATAGATATATATATATATATATATGGAGAGAGAGAGAGAGAGAGAGAGAGAGAGAGAGAGAGAGAGAGAGAGAGAGAGAGAGAATTCATACAAATGAAGGAAGGAAAAAATAACTCAAACATTTTGTCAAACACCCAAAAGATAAAATTTTGTAAACATATTCATGAATGGAGCATATGTGATCCAAATTTAAGGAAATAAAAAAACTATTTATATTTCAATATTAGCACCAAAAGACCAATCACCTTCTAATTACAACAATCAATACAATCAAACTAAAACAAATAAAATGTATACCTCAATCATCAAATGAGTATGTATAACCTCAAACACCAAATTACTAATACATATAGCTAAATAACATTGAAGAAGGCAAAAACGAAAATTGAGAAGAGATAAAATTACCAATATCAGATTTTCAACAATGATCGAGTGGGATTACAAAATCCTCATTCAATATTTTTTCACTTACTATATTGTAATGGGGAAGAAGAGAAATAAAAAAGATAGGAAGTTAAAGAATCACCTAGGTGAGAAGTAGTAAAATAAAAAAGGAGACAAAAGAAAGGATAAGACCCCTCCAACAATATATAGCTTCCCATCCACCGCATCCATATTTGGATATGCTCTGCCAACTTTCATAAACCCATTTTGTGAGGAAACACACGGGCACATGGGAGAGATAGAGACGGGGAAGAGGAAACGATGGTTCAAGTGGGTTATTCTTGGTTTAGAAGACAAAAGGACACTGTTAGATGGATTATGTTTTATTAAATAAACGAAATGAGTAGGAAAAGAGGTGTGTGCGCCACTTGGAAGCTTTTTTTGTTTTTAACTATTGTTACCACGCGGATATCTTATGAGAAAAGCAACATTTAAAGCGCGTAGTGCAATTTAGATTAGTATATATATTTGAGTGCCAAAACTTTAGAGTTTTATTATCAAAATTTCCCTTTGAATTTCTTTCAAAGTTGAACTTAATAATGTAAATTTTGAAATTTTTTGTACAATTTTTCCCACCCTATCGAATCAAACACGCCCTAAGTATTAAATAAAAAAATCTTTCCGTCTCAAATTAAGAGTCAATATTCATTTTTCTATAGATTAAGAATACTTTCAATCAATGGTCAAGATCAAAACATGTTCAATATTAGGAAATTTGGATGGTTGATTATGTCAAAAAAGAAAAGTGAACTGTTAATTTGGAACGACCCAGATGGCCTCAGACTCTAGTCTGTCCCTGATGCCTTTTTTAGTTATTTTTTGTGTCTTGTCTCATTCTCCTCTTGTATACATCGGGTGTATGGGTTTCCGCTCCCTTAGACGGCTGTTTATACTTACAAATTTACTTATAAAAACAATTGGGAGGGATGGAGTATTAAATAGCAATTGTTCTTTGAATTTCTTTCATCTAAGGCCAATACACGACACGATATACATGAAAGGCATAAGAGGTCAAGTTTAAGTCAAATAGAACCATATTTACATGCAACCCATTATCTTATCAGGTGAAATCCACATTCAAACCCTACCCTTTATATTCTTAGGTAAAACAATTACATTCAAATCCGAACAATTATATTAACGAGTCGGGTCTTGTTCAGTCGTTATTATCCATTAATATATCAAATCATTTTTTAATTTTTTATGGGTCAACACATTAACATGTTAACAAATCCAATTAGATCCATTAGTTTAATAAATTTTACTAAATTTTCAGTTAGAAAAATTCCTTATAACTAGTTGACACTATATTATTTAAAATCTTTGACGAAATATCTTATTTATTTAAATTATTAGATATTAATGGGTGTTAGTAGTTTTTATCAGGTGACGTCGGTTAACACCAAACTCATTGGTTAACTCTCATGTCTTACTACCGAAACCATTAAATTTTTACTCATTAACCAATCAAGGGTGCAACCAAGCTTCTACAATACTCTAGAGTAGTATAAACAATGACATTACAACCTATGAGACCGAACAAAATAATATATCTTAGTTAATAATGACAATTTGATAATTCTACAAATAGATTAATATCAAATAACATGATTGAGAATTTTATAAACAGATTAACTTTAAACAACCTGATTAAAAGTAATGACAATCTGATAATCATATGATCTTTCTTTACCATGAAGAAAGCGAGGAGGAGAGGGGGGGACGGGCGCCAAATAACTCAAAAATGGCAATCATATAATCTAATCAATTATTTAAGCTAAAATGCAACCACCCAAGTATGAAAAAACCACAAATAAATTGTTCCAAAAATATAGTAAACTTAGGTTCCTAAATTTTAGCATTGATGTATCATAAAAAATATTCAGAATGAAGTCTTGAAAATAGCAATCAATAGTTATCCAAACAAAAAGACAAAAGAAAATAGGGGTTCCATAACTCAAGGCTTTCAAAATTTAGAGCTTTCAAAACTTAAATTAAAGGAGTCTATTTTTTAACAAACCGAACTTGGTCCTTATTCATGCCACGTTACACGACAAATTATGAAAAAGATGACCATTGTAATATGGTCATCGAAAAATACTTTGAGTGTTCCTTTATTCACCTCAGTAGTGCATACATGCATTGCACGTGCAACAATATGTTAAATTATTTTTTAGTAATCATATCAATTGTAGAATCGAAACCCATTTATGTATTTCTTGAAATATGAAAACAATATTATAAAAAAATATATATCAATGATGTAACCCAATTAAAAATAAAAATAAAACTTCAACATTCAATACTAATGAATGAATCAAATCTATACGCATTTATCAATTTTTCAATTTTTGGAACTTTGTATTATGGAACAATTGGGGTCTATATTGGTAATTGTGAGTGCGAATTAATCACAATTAAAAGGAGTTTAGAAGACAATTAAAAAATGAATACAAGATTCCTATCACACAACACAAGAAACTACGTGGTTTTGCGAATTGCCTACGTCCAGGAAGAGGTTGCTGTATTTTATTAAGTTCTCTCAAAGTTTCAAAATTACATCCCCCTTGGCCCTGGGTGTGGACTGTATTTATACATGTATAATACCACAATGGTTGAATCATCCAAATAACTCCCTTAGCCTGAGATAAGAGTGCATGATGACTCCCTAAATATCTCGTTCGAGATTTTGGATAACTAGCGTGAGCTGATAATAACTGCAGATATGTCATACTTATCCATATGACAAAAGATGTAAAAAATCCCTTGTTGCTAATAGGATGGGTCGGGCATGCTTCTGGGTCTGGTTGGCAAGTTTTGAATTGGGCCTAAGTTATATTTTAGTCCCCACAATTTTCCCTAAAATCCATGGGTTAAGGCTATTAGGCCAGTGGATTTTACCACTGCGTTAAGACCAATGATCTTGATCGATTCTCACAAATTTGAGTCGATGGGTTGAACTTGTAATTATGCTGAAGTCGCAAGGGTACTCTCTTCCAACTAAAAAGAATGAAGCACCAAAATCCCCTCGGGTTCTTCACATTAGGATTGTGCACAACCTTTGAAACTGGGTTTCTTCTACACCAAACCGTCACTTTCGCTTCCAGTCTCCTTCTTATCAAAACTCCAAAGCTTCTTCATTCGCACTCTTCGGCTTTGTAAGTCTTTATCTTCATTTATTTTTTCACAACTTTCTTCCTCTCTTTTCTTCTATTTGTATTCAATTGTAGTTATTAATTCTTCTGAAAATGTCAAACACTATACATGGTAAAAATGTTAACGAGTTTAGGAAGACCTACTCCATTCCACCCTGGGTCACGATCGAGCGTACACCCATGCCCAAAGATGTCTGATACATTGATGGGGAACATTGAATCCGTACTCTAGTTGTAGTCCAAACGGGATTGACTTTTCCCCTAAACCCTCTATTTTTAGAGTTATTTGAATTCTTTGGGGTGGTCCCTGCTCTGTGTGCCCCCAATACTTAGCGAATAGTCAGTGGGGTTAATCGCGTAAATGAGATCTATGGGACAAACTTGGGCATCCCAGAGATCATGTATTATTACACCCGGTCTCAAACTACTGAGAGCCTACTTTAATTGAAGGAGAGGAAGGTCAACATCGTGTTGGTTGTAAACCTCCCTGATTCCAATAAAGGATATTGGGATTAGGGTTCTTTGCCAGATATTGGCAGCATCTGTCGCGCCCTGTAGGAGAAAAATACACAGGGTTTCTGTGCCCTGACTAGGGGGATAATCATATAGGTTAACACTTGTTCCTCTAACTTCTTTAATTTTTCTCATTATTTGTTTCTCTTAATTGTGCTTTTCTGTTGTCTTTGAACAACTCGCAAGAAAAATAAATAGCCTTCGCTCCAAGATATCAACATCGTTGATTTGCTAAAGGCTTGGAAGGTGAGTTAGTACCTTCCTGATGGTGCGCACCCCAGGTCAGAAACTTTTCTGCCAGAATACATCAACATTATCGGCAGCTTCGCTACTGACACACCCCAACCCACTTACTTATAATTAAGTTTAAAGGTCAAAGTGAGTCAAACCATAATTTCCTTAACCAAACTATAAACACGAGTATCCTTTTTTAGTCATCAACATTAATCCATAAAACTAAAAACTTTTCACAATTTTAGAGTGATTAAGCTGATTCAAATTTACTTAAAGACTAAGTAGGCTTAGATTTACCACATCTACATTTGACCAAAATCATGGTTTTATACATCTCTTGCTAACCCCACCTAGCCTCCTATATTCGGCAGTGACATCACGTTACCTGAAAAATATAAACATAGGAACCGTGAGAAAAATAGCTCAGTGAATGCATCACTACTACACTATTGTAATAAATTAAATACAATAAATCATATCCATATAATAATGTATAAACTTACTCGGCCCATTCATAATGAATGACCCAAATTTCGAAATCAGGATTCACATATCGTGTCTGCAATTGACAATTCTCCCTCATTCCTGGTCGAGGAGTAACCCTTTGTCTGTAATAAACGATTCTCTCACATTCTAGGTCGAGGAGTAACCCTTTGTCTATAATAGATAATTCTCCACCATTTTTAGATCGGGGAGTAACCTCCCATTTCGGTAGACCTAAATGAACAATTTCATATTCATAATATTCTAATAATATCCATAACCATGTATAAATACATCTTACCAGTGAGTACACTCACTTTGGCCAATTAATGGTTTTTTTTCCTTTTGCCTTTGTCTAGCACTTGTTTAATCGGTTTTTCTTCCCTTCCTATCATTGATACAATATTAGTATCATCATAAAAATATTAACAATCCAAAGAAAAACTTCAACGTAACTCAATTCATGAGCATCATATGATCCCATTCAAATCATTTATCATAAATGAAGTCCCATCTAAATTCATGTTAAGATATTTAATATATCCAAATCATTGCCCAAAGATACTTTAATTTATTCTTGGTAATTCAGTCATTAACATATTAGGTTTCCAATCCAAAAGACAAGGCATCATTTCAATCTTCCTAGAGAAAAATATGCCCATTTCTTTACTACATAGCAAATCTGCCCTATAGGCTCCTCTATCGTTCCAACAATTTCCAAGAATTTTCATAATTTTTATACATCGTAACTTTCTATGATCCTCCACCCAATTTCAATACACATATTTAATAATATAAAATTAAAGTTTCATAATTTTAGGAGTTCATTTGATATGTCAAAATCTTTATCAAACTCAGGGCATATCCAAGCAGAATATGTAAATAGAATATATGTACCAACTTTCAACCATTACCAAGGTCTGACCACAAGGAGTTTAATTCTAATTTCGGATATGGTTTTCATATGTGAGTCTAACTTCATATCCAAGTGAAATTTCTTAATTCTAGTAAGTATACAAAGACTTATTGAAGTTTGAACACACAAGGATTCTAAACAAGGAAATATAAAGTATTTACACCTTCAACTTTCTTCAAACTCGTATCTATCCATATATATAGATCAAGGCATGAAAGTTTAATAAAAAATTGGTGATTTATATCATTTCAATCAGTAATAAAAGAAAAAATAACAAGATTTATGGATTAAATTACCCTAGGGGCTCTTACGTAATTTTCAATAGATTTTTCCCAATTTTTCTCCTCACATTCTTCTTCCTCAACTTCACAATTCTCTTTCATCAAGCTAAAACTCTCCAAAACTTAGCTAAGGGTTAAATTTTCTGAAGAAATAGGTGATATGGAGACGTTTAAATCATCAAGATCTACTTTCCTTTCCAATTAATCGAATTAAACATTTGGCTTACTAAAAGACAAATTACCACTTAAAAGGAATGGACAAATTTTCCCTCATTTGTAAATTCAGTATAACTTTTTACTCGGACATACGTTTGATATGTCGTTTGTTGTGATACAAACCTAACTCATTATATACAACTATTTAGTTTTCACCTTGAGTCAATTTTTATATTATTATGGTCAAAACTAGTCTCCAACATGAAGATTCCTACCAAAAACTTCAAAATTTTGTGTTTGTAACCAACTCGATATTGCATGATTTTTGAAGGTAGGATTAGACTAAATATAATAACCTAACATTATATATATATTAATAATCACATTATACATATCACATAAGATCAGCATGATTTAAATTTAATTTATCATAATTATATCTGGGTTCTCACAACTTTCCTCCCATAGAAAATTTCATCCCCGATATTTAATATGAATGTTACTTAACAAACATATGGGGATACTGATTCTTCATGCTATCCTCCATTTCCCAAGTTGCTTATATACATATGTTGAACACTCACACATAATAGATTATCGGTTATATCATCTTATATTCACAGTTAATGGAAATTCTTAATAAACCTAGTATCATTCTTTACATTTATCCCTTTATTCCTATAGTTTATCCTTATCATCATGCAATATTTCAAATCATAAATATTCTATTACAAGGCTAGCTTCCTATACTTCATCTCACTATCTTTAATTCAATACCAAATACATGAGTTTGACTTTAATTACTATCCACATCATCTCTGAAGTTTAAGAGTATGTTAAATGTCGTTCTTACCATCCTCAATATAAATATAGACTCACTAATTTTCATATATCGATGATGAATAATTATTCACCAAATTTTTATTTTTAACTAGGATTCCATATTCACTTTCATGCATATTGTGTAGTCATTCACTATGAACTCGATACAACTTCTCACTGTATTCCCTTTTCAGTATTAGTTGATTGTTATTTAACTATACCTATAATGACCTTAACAATTCATCTACCCAACACAATAACTTTACAATCATAATCGCACCCCAATCCTTAGTGACACCATCACTGTTTTTTTCCATTCATCAACATCATTCTTAAAGTAACACCGTATAATATGTATATATGTCTTCAAAATATTTACAAACATCTCTTGTACATTATCTGGTAAAGAATACATGATAGTATTATGCAACATCACCAATACACTCACTTTACCAATTTGGTAACATGGATGTTAAACGTAACATAACCACTTAAAATCTTAACCATACTTACCACCCCCATAATACTTATTTAACTATTATATGTCGTATTTCTTTCAAATATCCTGTATAAGTACCTTAATGTATCATATTATGTTATCTCACATAACACATCATCCTTATACATACTTCTTAGTGACTCATTATAATGTCAACCATATTCATTATAGGGCATACCCTTAGTGATAACACATAGATACAATGATAAATACAACTCAATATCCACCCACACCAGTTTTTGAGATTCAAACCCGATTATCATCTTCCAATACTCATACACAACACGTACTCTTAAAAGGACTCCCCAACATATTTAAACTTCCAACTCTTTAACACCTCGTCTCAACTTTACTATTTATATAATCATTTCAAAACATCACAAGAGTAATATCCCCTACACCTACTCATACTATTAAAGACGTACATCTCAACTCTCATTACTCTTTTTTCTACTTATCATAATTCATTATGAATTCATATTTGGATCAGTTGTGACATATTGACTAGTAATTGAATTTCAGACCATTTCACATATTAAATTTAAACATATACAACTACTAATCTTCTCACTTCACCTTTACTATATGAATCTTCATTTTATTCACACTCTAACAATTTAAGTCTCATCATAATCATATAATAGTAATTCTCATCACTTCTCATCCTTTAATGGAATATGGGTTCCCTTACATCACTCTCCCATACAGATGAGGTGAGGCGTGCACCCACCCAAGACTTAATAAGTAACACGACTCAAGTCCACATATACCAGTCTATGAAGAGATAATTTCCATTACTTAACAATTTTTCATACCAGATTTTGTCTTAAAAAAAATTCTTCAATGAAATGTTTGTCCATATCACATATAAAACAATGCAATTATTCATATTAAACTACTTGTATTCATTGTCATCCCCGAATACACCTCATCATCTTATTTCCTTTCCTGTAAGATCCTTACACTACATATCCCGTACAATTATATATATATATATATATATATATATATATATATATATATATATATATATATTGCTGACAGATGTTAGTAAATAAAGCTAATTTAAAACTTAATAATAAACCCTTCATGTCCATGTCTCGAGAATCCAACATACTTATTTGTATCCTTTACAATCGAACACTTATGACTCAAAACAATTTCTATGTCCACTGCCAAATCTAGGTAAGGGCTTCTAACTCCAGTATCTCTAAAACCTAGGCTCTGATACCAAAAGTTGACACACCCAAACCTAGTTACTTATAATTAAGTTTGAAAGTCATAGTGAGTCAAACCATAATTTCCTTAACCAAACTATAAACATGAGTATCCTTTGTGAGTCATCAACATTAATCCGTAAAACTAAAAACTTTTCACAATTTTAAATTAATTAATCTTATTCAAATTTACTTAAAGGATAAGTAGGCTTATATTTACCACACTTACATTTGATCAAAATCATGATTTTATTTATTCCTTTCTAACCCCACCCGACCTCTTAGATTTGGCAGTCACGTCACCTAAAAAACTCAAACATTGGAACCGTGAGCAAAATAGCTCAGTGAATGCATAACTAATACACTATTGTAATAAATTAAATGAAATAAATCATATCCATATAATAATGTATAAATTTATCCTCCCCATTCATAATTAATGACCCAAATTTTGAATTATGATTCGTATATCCTATCTGTAATAGACAATTCTCCCCCATTCCTGGTCGAGGAGTAACCCCTTGTCTGCAATAGATAATTCTATCCCATTCCGGGTAGGGGAGTAACATCCCATTTCGAAAGACATAGATGAACAATTTTATATTCATAATATTTTGATCATATCCATAACCATGTATAAATACATATTACAAGTGAGTACACTCACTTTGGCCACTTAATGGATATTTTCCTTTGCCTTTGTCTGGCACTTGTTCAACCGATTTTTATTCCCTTCCTATCATTCATACAATATTAGTATTATCATAAGAATATTAACAATCCAAAGAAAAACTTAAACGTAACTCAATTCATAAGCATTATATGATCCCATTCAAATCATTTATCATAAATGAAGTTCCATCTAAATTCTTGTTAAAAAATTTAACATATCCAAATAATAGCCCAAACATACTTTAATTTGTTCTTGCTAATTCAATACTTAACATATTAGGTTTTCAATCAAAAAGACGATACATAATTTGAAGCTTCCTAGAGCAAAATATGTTCATTTCTTTAATACATAACAAAGATGCCCTATAGGCTCCTCTATCGTTCAGTCAACCTCCAAAAAATTTCATAATCTTTATCAATTATAACTTTTTATTATATTCCACCCAATGTCAATAAACATAATAAATAATACAAAATTAAAGTTTCATAATTTTCAGAGTTCATTTGCTACGTCAAAAGCTTTATCAAACTCTAGGCATATCCAAGAGGATTCTGCAAATGAAAACTATGTACCGACTTACAACCATCACCAAGGTCTAACCACAAGGAGTTTAATTCTAATTTTTAAATATGTTTTGAATATATCAGTCTAGCTTCATATCCCACTGGAATTTCTCAATTCCAGTAAGTATATAAAAACTTATGAAAGTTTGAACATACAAGGGTTCTAAGCAATGCAATATAAAGGATTTACACCTTCAACTTTATCCAAACTCGTATATATCCATTCATATACATCAAGGCATGAAAGTTTAATAAAACAAATTGATGATTTCTATCATTTTAATGAGTAATATAAGAAAAATAACAAGATTTATGGATATAATTACCTTAGGGAATCTTATGTAATTTTCTATGGATTTTTCCCAAATTTTCTCCTCGTATTCTTCTTCCTCAACTTCACAATTCTCTTTCATCAAGCTAAAATTCTCCAAAACTGAACAAAGGGTTAAGTTGCTGAAGAAATAGGTGAGATAGAGAGGTTTAAGTCGTCAAGATATGCTTTTCTTTCCAACCAATTAAATTAAACCATTTGGCTTACTATAAAACAAATTACCACTTAAAAGGACAGATTTGCCCTAATTTGTAAATTCGGTATAACTTCTTACTCGGACATTCATTTGATATGTTATTTATTGTGTTACAAACTTAACTGATATATATACAACTATATAGTTTTCACTTTGAGTCAATTTTTATATTATAAGGGTCAAAACTAATCTCCAGCATGAACATTCCTAATAAAATCTTCAAAATTTTGTGTTTGTAACCAACTCGATATTGCTTGATTTTTGATGGTAGGATTAGATTAAATATAATAACCTAACTTTATATATATAAGTTCTCACATTATCCATATCACATAAGATAAGCAAATCTATCATAATTATATATGGGTCGTCACAACTGCTCTCCCGGTAGAAGATATACCTAATCTTCCTCTTCTAGACGAGGAGACTTCTTCATATTTTAAGCCACTAGAAGTTGGTTCAATCTAAGCAAAAAAGGAAGACTTGATGGCTCTCCGAGAAAATAGTCCTTCTGATTAATGATGATGACGATAATGAGGTCCTTCTTTCTGCCCGGGCCAAGTCCCAAAGGACGGTTGAGGGAGAATCCTTTAAGTCTTGTGACTTATGTTTCATCACCAAGGAGAATAAGGAGGAGAAAAAGGAGGAGAAAAAGGAGGAGGAGGATAATAAGAACTCTCTCTTGGCCCCTCTTAAGAAGAAGGACAACATTCCTTCCTCTCACCCCAACACCTCTTATTTCCAATTTGTGGCCCATAATCCATCCTTTGCCCCAGGCTTGTTGAGGATGGCAGTGCTCGCAGGCGATCACGAGCAACTGAAGATTCTAGGACCTGGCCAACTTTCCCTCCATATTTCCCAAACTCTATCCCTGGTAAGGTTCTTTTTTTATTTTTTTATTTAATTTTCTTGATGGTGATTTATCAAATCCTTAACACTTGACTTTCTCCTTATTTTGTACTTTGTAGAGGAGTTTACAAGTCTTTTGGATGGTCACGTTGACTAGACCAGACTAAACGATGAATTGACTTAGGCCCTTCAGAAACCCTAGGAGGCCATGTCTCAGGCCAAAGAGTCCCATGAGAGAAAGAATAAGATCATTACTAATGCCATGGCCTAGTTGAAGACTAAGAACAATCTGCTGAAGGTGAAGAACTTTCGCTTGTCAAATGAGAATTCTTAATTGACTACTGAAGTGGCCCAGATTCCTCTTATTAAGGACACAACTTTGAGTAAGGCTGGGATTAGGCGAATGTTGATGCCAAGATACAGATTGCCTATGCTTGGAAGGTGAGCTTTAAAAGGGTTCGGTTCATGCCTTGGCAAAAGTTAGAGTCCCCACTGAGCTCGAGTTATTTCATCAACACCAGTCAAGTCCCTACCCCCCGAGGTTGATGAGCATTCTTCCACCAGCACCCTTATCGATCAGACGAAGGAGGCGGTGACCAACGAAAAAGGAGCTGAGGTAGGAGATCATGTGAAGAAGTTAAGTCCCTAGCATCTAGGGTTCTTCTCTTCTTGCTTATACTTTTTACTCTTCTTTTTTTGTTTTCTCTTGGTCCTGGACTATACTAGATTTTTCGACTTTTGTAATTAATGGAAACAATATTTTTATTTCTTTGAGTACGCCAATTTATGCATTTCCTGATAAACTATTGTTTGCTCTGCCCTAATATTGTATCTTGTTTTTGAGGATTTTCCCTCTTCTAAAAACTTATACAGTGTGCTCGAACGAGATGATAGCGCACAAGCTCATCGAGCATTTTTGACTGCATGTAAGGCTTTAAGAAAAAGGAGCAACGTCATGGTGATGTGGATAATCTGAAATAATAAAAAATTTCGATATCTATTTAGGATGGGTCCCCGAGAAGCCTAGTCGATCGGTTATGATAAGGGTTGGCAAGGTGCCCTAATGAGGTTGCAAGAAGCTCAACACCTTACCTACATGCATGACTAGTTGAATTCCCTCAAGGTTCTCAAGGAACCATAAAATTCGTAGCTATGTTACGTGTACCAAGTTGACTGGCCTGCGTATAGTCGACCTCCTTTTGGGCGTGATTAGACATGGATCCCTTTGGATTCCATTCCCTTTGAACTTGTCGAGATTTACCTAGAAGGTCATGACAGTGATGACGAACACAGGCCTAGCCTTAACGATTGTCAGAGGAAGCAAATAGAGTAGTTTTTGGCTCGCCGATAATAATCAGTTGTAAATCTTTATGTTTTTTGTAATTATTATGTAACTGGTACCTTTTTATAATCGGTTACTGCCGAATGAATTAATTTAATACCATTTTTTATGCATTTTCCAGTCTATTATGCCATGCATGTGCAATTCCTCCTTTCTCACCTTTTAGGTCGTGTCGTCACACTCCCTTAGGCCTAAAAAGGATAATGGCAAAATGCACCTGGTTTATGGGCGATCCACCCATTCAGTATTTTAGTTAACTAAGCAAAGATGGTTTATTGCATAAGGATCCCCCGATTGGCTTTTATCTTACATGGGCAAGTCGTGAGGTCGCATGTGTTGGTTATAACAAGGACCTAAGGGATTTAATGTCAATTATAGTTAGCAAAACTGCCATTGTAATCAAGTTAAAGCTTGATCGACAATTTTTAAAGACTAAGAGCCAATTATGAGCTTGTTACTTTGGAAACAATATAAAGTAATTGAATGACTTAAGAGATTTGAGTTGGACATGGAAAGAATGGCCTTTATTCATGATAGGAATAATAAATTATGAGCAACATAAATTTTGAAATGAAAATTTGCATAAACTAAGTGCTAAAAAGTAAGAAGAAGACTAAAAGTAGAACTTCTTGAGATTGGTCATATTCCATGATCTGGGTATCTCTCGTCCCTCTATTTTTTCTAAGTGATAGTCTCCCCGTAAATCATCTCTAATCACTTTGAATAATCTTTCCCATTTAGGCCCCAACTTGCCATTCGATGGTCTTATGATGCTGTTGAGAACTTTTCTGAGGACATAATCTCCTACTTGGAACTTTCTCGAATTGACCCCCTTATTGTACTCCTTTTCCAACTTCTGCAGTTTTGAGGCCATATTGATTATGGCTTGCTTTCTTCATTCATCGTCCAGGTCAAGTTCAGTGCAAAGGGCATCATCATTTAGTCCCTGTCTGACCACCCTTGTCCTCATTTTTGGGAGGCCTGCTTCAAGTGGTATGACAACTTCCATTCCATATATGAGTGCAAAATATGTTTCCCTAGTTGGTGTTCTGAGCGTGGTATGATATGCGCAGATAACATGGGGAAACTCGTCCACCCAGGCACCTTTTGCTCTTTGTAGCCTCTTCTTAAGATCGTCATGCATTATTTTATTGGAGACCTCCACTTGACCGTTGCTTTGGGGGTATGTCACTGAACTGAAGTAGTGGTTGAATTTATGCTCAATGCAAAAAGGCTGAAAAGGTCCACTCTCAAACTATGTGTCATTATCAGTTATAATGGTCCTTGGTACCCCAAAGCGTGTTATGATGTTCCTCCAGACTAACTCTATCATATATGAATCTCTAATATTAGCAAGTGGTTTCGCCTCTACCCACTTGGTGAGATACTCTGTTCAGACCAGCAAGTACTTACAATTCTCAAGTGCGGTAGGTAATGGTCCTATAATGTCCAAACCCCACTGTGCAAATGGTAATGGTCTAGTAAAGGGACTTAGGTCGTTATTCGGTCGATGAACCATAGGTTAGAATTTATGTCACTTTTTTCACTTTCGAACATAAACACTTGCATCATTCTATATGTATAGCCACTAGTAGCCTTCTTTGATTGCTCAGAATGTTAGGGATCTCCTTCCTGTATGGCTTTTCCATATTCCATCATGAAGTTCGTAGTGAACTTACTCGACGTCCTTTGGGTGCACACATTAAAGGTAGGGGCTATGAAGGATCTCTTATAAAACTTGCCCTCATTATCCAAGTAGAAACGCATAACTTTCACTTTAACCTGATGGGCCATTTCTTGTAGGCCGACAATGTTTTATTTTTCATGTATGCTATGATGTCATCCATCTAACCGGGACCTTTATCGATGAAGAGGACATGCTTTGGGTTTGTTGTCTTGTAAATACTGGACTTGGCGAGGAATTTTACTTTGATTGTTCTCCTGAGATCTGAGTCCACTACTGAGTTTATGGCTTCTAGAGGGTCGACATAACTATTGTGCCCCTAGGGAATGTTGAATGTAAATTTCCTTGGATTTTGTAACCATCTCTCATACAACTGCAAGGTAAGTTGTCATCCTATCATTCTTAGCGTTGAAATCCTTACTGAATTAGTTGGACACCAGTTTGGAGTCACAATAAATGTTGAGTCATCTCGCCCCCAACAAATGGGTCTTACGCACACAAGCTATAAGCGCTTCGTACTCAACCTTATTGTTGGGGGCCTCAAATCCCAATTTGATCCCTTTTTCGATCATAACTTCTTTTGGGGTTAAAAGGACGATACCCACATCTCCCCCTTGAAATTAGAGGCATCGTTGACGTACAACGTCCACCTCTCGTCGTTAGCTTGCTCAAGTATCTCAAATTGAGCGACCAATTGCTAGTCAGTGGGCCATTCTTTGAGAATTCTATAATTAAATCGACCAAAACTTACCCTTTGATCGTTGTCGTTGCTTGAAAGTAAATGTCAAACCTCCCAAGATCTACCAACCACTTATACATTCATTCAGAAAAGTCAACTTTGTGAAGGAAAACCTTAAGAGGAAAGGAGCTAATCACAGTAATGGAGTTGGATTCAAAATAATTCTTTAGCTTCCGTGAAGCGATTACCAATGCATAAACTAGTTTCCCCAGTGACAAGTAGTGTTGCTCGACATACAAGAGAGTCTTGTTGGCGTAGTAAATAGGTAACTACTTAGCTTATCTCTCATAGACCAAATCTGAACTCACTACGTGACTTAATACTATAAGATAAAGGAAAAGGGGGTCGCCATGATTGGGGATCACCAAAAAAGGGGGTTTACTTAAATAGGACTTGATCTCCTCAAGGAACCTGGAGCACTCGTTGGTCCAGGTGAAGCCTTTCTCCTATTTGAATAACTGGAAAAATGATCGGCAACGCGTAGATGACTTTGACATGAAGCGATTGAGCGCTGCGAGCATCCTATTGAGCTTTTGGACCTCGCATAATGTTTTTGGTGGGTGGAGCCTTCTTATAGCATCTATTAGCCTCAATTCCCCTCTCACTGACTATATAACCCAAAAAATTTCCTGACTGGACCCCGAATGAGCACTTACTAGCATTGAGTTTCATTCGATAGCACATGAGGATCTCAAAGGTATTGTCTAGGTCTTGGAGATGGCCATCCTTATTCTTGATATTAATGAGTATATTGTCAATGTACACCTTCATGGTCTTTCCCATCTGGTGTTGGAACATCTTCATGACTAGACTCTGATAAGTAGATATAGTGTTCTTGAGGTCAAACGGCATAACCTTGTAGTAATAGAGACCAATTGGAGTGATAAAGGACATCTTGTCTTGGTCGGGTCTGAACAAAGGGATCTGATGGTATCCCGAGTAAACATCCAAAAAACTCATTCACTCATAAGCTAATGTGGCATCGACTAATTAGTTTATCTTTTACAAAGGAAAACTATCCTTGAGATAGGCCCAGTTAAGGTCGATAAAGTCTATGCAGATTTCCAGCCCCCATTACTTTTATGGATTATAATAGGGTTTGAGAGCCACTTTGGAGATTGAAATTCTCTGATGCACCTTGCCTCCAGAAGTTTTCATAATTATTTCTCCACTGCCTTCCCCTTCTCTAGGTTGTTCGGTGAGTTTTTTATAGGATTGTCTTGAATGTTGGATCCATATGGAGCCGATGACAGGCAAATATAGGATCGATTCCCGACATATCATATAGTTTCCATGCAAATACATCTAAGCTTCGCCTTAAGAAGGATATTAACCCCTCCCTTTCAAATTTGATCATGTTTGTACCGATTAAAAACTTTCTCTTCAGTCAGGCCTCATCAAAGACAACTCCTCCAGGTTTTCAACGACCCTATCACCAGGGTGGACCCTAGTCTCCTCCACCCTTGGTTATTCATGCTATAATTTCTATTTTGATGGAGTAGCCTGATCCCGGGATGCCTCCGAAATAACCTCATTCTCTTTCTTCTCTTTTTTCGTTTCCTACTTTGGTTGGATAGGGGCGATATAGCATTTTCGAGCAACATCTTGATCGCCTATGATCTCCATTATGCCACGATCAGTGACATGCTTGAGTTTTTTGTGGTAAGTGGAAGGGACAACTTTCGTGATGTGAAGCTACCCTCTGCACAGGATGGCATGGCAAGGAGAATCAATATCCACTATAAAAAAATCTATTATTTTTTAAATATTCCCCGCTTTTACTAGCAAGATCACTGTTCCTAAGGGTATGGTCATCTTTCCCGCAAAGTCGACCAGAATAACGATCACCTCTTTAAGATATGGCATCTTAAGCTTGAACTTGTGGAAGAGATCCAGGTTCATCACCTTTAAACATCTCCCTTGATCCACCCATAATTTATCCATATCCCAATTCTCGATTCTGAGAGTGATTACTAGTGCATCGTGGTGTGGAGTTCTTACCCCAACTAGATCCTCCTTCACAAAAATTATACGCTTATTCTAGTCGATATCCTCTAGTCCCCGGTGCTTTCTAGCCCAACTTTTGGCAAGATTTATCTGGAAGGCCTCCATAACTATTATGACCTTCTTAAGATCCATCCGAATAGCATTTCCTTGAATTTTCTTGAGGTCGGATGCTCTATGTATGACCGCGAGCTCGTGTCCCATCTCATCGTCTAGGATGTTGTATGATTTCTGATCGCCATTAGTGACGACCTGGTCAAACTTCTTCTCAATCTATTCATTCAAAAGCCCGACCTGGGCTAACTCCTTTAGATAAGCTTTGATTGTCCTATAATTTTCATTTTTGTGTTCGTTCTCTTTTTGGAACACACATTGTAGCGTGTTATTTATCTTAGTGGGGTCCCCTCATATCTTCTTTTTCCACTTAAGTAACCATTGATCTTTGATCTTCTCCAAAATCTTGTAGATTAGTTCCTTAAAAATTGTGTTGACAACTTGAAAAGATTTAGAGGAATCAGTTCTTCCCCTATTCTTAGTGTAACACCCTGTAATTTTGAGAATTTAATATTTAATTATTTTTGGGAGTATAAAAATATTTAAATTGGAGCAACTTAAATTTATGATTTGGAGAATTTATTTGAGTGGGAAGAATTATTTATATTTGGCGACTTTAAGATTAATTGTTCTAAATTTGGTGTGTCGCATTTTGAGGTCAAAATTGGAGAATATTATAAAGTATTTCGAATGACAATTTTGAGTGCGCGATTGAGTCCAGATAGATCGATATAGTCATAAAATAGTACCCTGGGGATAGCAATTGGGTCTCGGGGCATTTTTGGGCATAGTCGGGCCGCGCGGGGTGATTCAGGACATTTTAATTAGGCCCATGTGGCCAAAAAGGGGATTAGGGGTTTTAAAACTAATTTGGCAAGTGTTGAATGATAGTTAACACAACTCTAATCCTAGGGCTTGAGAGGGAATTTGGGGGAAAGCAAATCAAGATCCAATTGGAAATCTTTTGGAGTCAAATTAAGGGACAAAAGTGAGTGTTCGTCATCAACACCTTCTCTACACTAACGGATCAGACTCTACAAACAATTCTAGGTAAGTGGTTAACTGTTGTGATTCTTAAAATAAGTGATAACCAGTTCATATTATGGTAGGTGTATATGAAAATACGTTTTGGGTGTGTAACCATAATTGAAAATGGGTTTTCTCTAAATTGGAGTAATAGATGGATTTAATTACTCAATGGATATTAAGTTATGAAGGGGCTGTTGAGATTTAAATTTAGGGTGAATTGAAGTATGTATTATCGGTTAACATTATTGAGAATGATGAGGTCGAATTCGGTAAAAACGAGACCCGGGTGAAAACCCCAAATCGAATATACTTAGGGTTATGTATAAATTTGATGATGAATTAAGGTCTCTAGGATGTTTAGACCCTTTTCTTATATGGAGGTATGTTGGTTGTGATTGAGTAAGGGTTTGGAATGAAAACAAAAAAAAAAGCTTGAGGGTTCATCAATAGCTGGAACAGCAAGTCGGAGAAGACGAATACCTGTCCGATCGATCGATCGACCCAAAGGATCGATTGATCGATGGTCCCAGATTTTTGGCAGTTCGACCAGTTTTATATATAAAGGGAAATTAATTTAAGATTTAATTTTCATGCATTATTTAATGGTAAATAATTTTGGAACACATATTCCTAACAATTATAGGGAAAAACTAATTGATATTAGGAAGGATTTACGTGAGATACTTTATGGATAAATTTGGGGAATTAGATTTCAAATTAATTGTATACGGATTGAGTGAGAAAATCCAGGCATATTGGTTTAGCGACGCCAATGTATTAAATTAATTATGGAGATAAACAAATTAATGTGGAGTCGGAATATAGACTCGAAAAATATTAATTTATGGGCCAAGTGAGCGAGTCCGGGTATGTTGGTTGAGTTACACAATGTAATAAATTAATTAAATTAGAGTCGAATCATAGACTCGGACAAGTATTATATTAATTAATGTGTAATGTATTTATATTAGAGTCGGACCATAGACTCGGGGGAAATATTATATTAATTGATGTGTGAATTAAATAAATTAGAGTCGGACTATAGACTCGGGAAGACGATAAATTTATTAAGTGAGAAAATTAATTAAGTTGAGTCGGGACAGAGACTCGAAAATTACAGGCTAGTGTTACGGGTTTCTGAGTACACGGTAAAGTCGGGATTTATATTATATATACGGTGTAGTGATAGTATATATATATATATATATATATGTGTGTGTGTGTGTGTGTGTGTGTGTGTGTGTGTGTGTGTATTTATTGTGTGTGCTATTAAATATCAATGACTAGATATTTATTTAATTTATATACTCTAGTGCTATCCGGAGAGGTTACGCGATGTGGGTAAATCCCCTAGCTTGAGGAGTATGGTGAGTATATCCCCAGATCATAGCTTTTGGTATATGGGTGATGAGCTTATCTCACTTTCAGAGAAGGAATATGACCGCCTCCACTACGTTTATATTTTGGGTCAGGTTGGTGAGCGATTCCAACTTGTGTAACTAGGTTATGTGAGCGCACCTAGTGAGATAGCACTTTAGAGGGAATCATCCGATGAGGGTATACTCGAAGGGATGGATATACATATGATATATGTATGGATGTTTTAGTAAATGTACGTATATAATGGTATTAAATATTATATGCGGGTAATAATACAGTGTGTGATGTATCTACATTCTATAACTTGTGCCACGGTTATATAATATTATTTAAAAAGGAAATAATTAAGTTAATTGGTGAGATAACTTACAACCCATGAAAAATAATACTTGGGTTAGAGTAATATGGCAAGGGGAGATTATACCAGGACTAGTTGGACGGGGTAGTAAAACTAGGTGGGGTTAAGATAACCGTTAGGTGTGCACAATAGTGGAGGGGTGAGTTTGTCCTCGAGGGAGTGAGACAATAACTTAAATATGAAGCACATTCTGTGACACCCCGTCTAATTAAATACCGGGTAGCTACTCCTTTATTCAAATTAATACAAAATGTCAAGTTGGTTCAGTTCGTAGCATCACTGTAGAAAACATTATTAAACAATTACTAGCCACCTGATATTTAAAAATGAGTTATCAACTTTAATTAAAAAGATTAACATGCAACCAATTAAATTATGAAATAATGATACCCCAGTCACATCACAGCCACAATAATATAATAATGAAATAAAATGAATCTGGAGGAACACTCCTCTGAATAATCCGAATACTGAATAAAAACCAAATACAAAGTCTGAATCACTAATTAATTAAATCCAAAACTGAAATAGAACTGAGTAAATAAGCTATCTCTATGAGAAAAGGGGCAACATGCCCTACAAATGAATAAGTCTGAAATGGAGTCAATGCAGAAAGTGGAGGCGTCTACTATCGAGATCCTTTAACTTTCCACAGCAGCTACAGCACGTCACTGGAATGGAACTTCTAAGCTTGGTGTCCTTGTGACTGGCCACCTAAAAGGTTTTTACAAGAAAATAGATTTGAAAGAAAACGGGTCAGAGCCCGATTGTGAGAACAGTTTAAAATATAGCAAGTGTTTAATATCATTAAACAGTGAATATAAAATACATGATAGTGCATGCACTCACATGAGTTCCTCGCCTCTCAACTAATTGTGCACTCCTAACGTACCTGTACTCGTTCTAGTTATTCCACTATCTAACTAGTCCAATCCATAACCTGACTTTACTATACAATTCAAAATTTAGTTCCATACATCTTAATATAAACTGAGAGTCTTACTTTTTATTCCTCAGAAATTACTTATAATAATTACTATGAATTTCCCATTTTTAACTCTACTAAAAAAATGTCACAATTATTCACATCTATACTTTAATACAAGTCCATTTCAATTACCAGTATATTAATATCATCATAAATATACAATAAGGGCACCCCTAGGCTAAGCTGTGGTGCACACATACTCTGCTATTGAATCCCGGTACATCACGTACGTAAGGACCACGTATTCCGAATCTTTCAGGAACCATTTCAATAAGCAACAATCACATATAATAGACGTGAACATAGTTCACATACCCATGGGTCACGCACATACCTACGCTCCCATGGTCAGCTGACTTATTTCTCACAAATAAGTCATTCACAACCCTATGTCCTTAAGGTACCAATCTAAATCCCTCCGTAGGCACACAAAGATTAGATGGCCCATTTCGAAAGCCGACCTCCCGTGATAGCAAGTATGGTAGGTATGTTATACACATATAAATCCATATACTAAGCATTCACACATCTTAGATATCTTATAATATTAATAGAGGTATATCTACCTCCTTATACCGTCATTCAAGTTTGCACATTTATAAGTATTTGGATAATATACAATATAGACCGCCGACACCTCTCACGTCGTAATCTCCATTACTTAAAACCTAACCCATAAAGGTTACCAAGTCTTATATGTATTTCTCCAAAATTTAATCCTAAATTATACTCCGACCTCACAATCATACCTACTAGTCTTCCTCAAGTCTAAGTGTTCACAAAGTTCCCAACATCAATTCTCTAGGGTCAAAATTTTTGAAGTTCAATTAAAAATAATACTCATAAATAAGCCTATGTGAAGTTCGAAACAAAAATCTGCCGAACAAGGTCATTCTGTCAACTCGTTAGAAATCTCGTTCGAACGAGATAGTTCGAACGAGTGTCGTTCGAACGAAGGGCTTCGAACGAACTCGTTAGAAGGGCTACTGGAATCTCGTTAGAAGCTCATTCGAACGACCTGGGTTGGTCTTCTAATGAAATTTTCGAAAGTGCCCAGGTTTCACCCATTTCATTTTTCTCAACTTTTCTCCTCTCCAAAATCATCCCAAATTCATACTAATCAGATTTTAAGGTTCTTAAATTATTCTAAACCACCCTAGATCACTTCCTAACATAGTTTTTGGGTCAATTCTTTCAAATCAACATGTAAAATCCATAAATCCCCAAATTTTGCCACAAACCCTAATAGCATGAACCTAGAATTTAATTGAACATGAAAACTCCTTTTTAAATTCGTTTTTACATCATCAAATGCTATTATTTTGGCTACTAAATTCGTCTAGAACAATTCTACATGAAATCCCTAACAATTCCATTGGGTTTTCATCAATCTTTCAAGACATACGTTAATTTCTACACTAAGCATCGAGGAAATATTCAATGAAAGTAATGAAACCAAATCACTTGCCTTAGGTTTACTGTGCTGAATCGTTGTTGGTGATCGAGAGTTGATTCTTTCTTCTTTCCGGTCACAGTTCCTTCCAAAATGATGGTGGTGGGCGGTGGTTTTGGTTTGGAACCTCTTGTAACTTCTCTCAAACTCCCGTAGCCCACTTCTATTATTTTTGGCTGATAATGGACTTAGTTACCTCTCTAATAATATATAATTAAACTCTAAAATTCGTGGGTCTTAACTCCTCAATTTTTAAAACTACCAAAATACCCTTTTGGGTTGCCGGTTTGGCCTAAAAATGTCTCGGGACCCAAACTAAACCCCCGGCTAGTGTTTTCTGACTATCTCGACCCTTCCGGACACATTGGCGCACTCAAAATGACTATCCGATTAATAAAATTATAATTTACTTTTAATCTAATTAAATTCATTCCTGATGTGACTGACACGCGCGTCCCAACTTAATTTTTCAAATTGTCGTATTTCTGCCTCGCGACAATTTTAATATTTTCAATACTCATATATTACAATATATACTTAGTAATATTTTATTTTAATATCATAATCAAATCCCAACTCACGTCTCGCTAGTAATTCAATTAATCCAATAAATAAAAATCAATAAAATTACGGGGTATTACACATTCATGCATTTTAAATTACTGCAGTTAATTCACTTGCTGAATATTTTCAAAATGTTTTGGGTTCTAACCGTTGCTATAAAACTATTTTCCAAACCTTTTAGGTGTCCATCCATAAAGACGCCAGGATTGATATTCTACTCTAGGGACACGGAGCTGCGGCATATGTGGATGCTAGCAGGAGATTGGATTAGACACGTCGTTCATTCTTTCCTAGATTAGGAGTCATCTATCAGTTTAAGTTTACTTAAGGCATATCGCCCAGACTTTCAGTTGTAGTTTTCGGATGTATTTATTCTATTATTGGTTGATTGTTGTTGGACTATTTACTTTGGTGGCCGATGGTTTATTCAGAATATTATTTAATTAATTATTCAGTTGATTTAATTCAGTTGTGTGAATAGGTTTTATTTATTTCTGCATGTACTATTTTGTTTAATTAAAAAGTTAAAATTTGGCACCAGCTTTTGGAATACTAGGTGGTTAGTAAGTTTTAAAAAGTTTTCAACGATGAATGCTAAGGATGAAGCAATTGGGATTCCTGTTTTAATTTGGTATAGGACTGATCACTCGATATTTTATTAGGCGAGATGTCACAGATGGTATCAGAGCATCAGGTTCTAGTGTCCTTAGGATCTGTGCGGCTTTTCACGTTTCAACTTAGCATTCTTTGATATAGAGCCCTATCATAGGATTGTTGAATTCTTATACGTATGCGCATTTACGTTCCTCTGCCAATTACTTTATATTTGAGGGTGAACTACTACAATTCGATTCTCATTTTAGATGCCGCCCATGAGAGAAAGAGTAGTTAGGGAAGCAGGGGGAGATGAGACTAGAGAGGTTCATCAGGAGCCAGGTTACCGCAGCAACTACCAGAGATGATTTCGATAGCACAGGTAACTGAATTAGTTGCGCAGATAGTTGAAGCAATGATGATCACAATGGCAAGGTACTTTCCTCGAGATCAACCACAAGTGTTAGTGGTAAAAGATATTTAAGCCCACTCGGGGCCGTCGGGATGGCATCAAGTTCGAGAGGTTTTTCAAAAAGGGCATCCACCAGAGTTTCGAGGGGGTTCAAATGTGGTGCTAACGTGTCAGTGGAAGAGAGATATCCAGCATCACCTACGCATGGTAGATTGTAATAAGGTGCAGAAGCAAATGCTAACCACTTTTAGGTTAGTGGGAGCGCGCTACAATGGTGGGAGTCGATCACCATAGTTGAGGAAATGGATACATTAACTATTACAGAGTTTTGGGTGCGGTTCGACTGCAAGTATTTTCTTCCAGCATTTGAGACCGAAATGATGAGAAAATTTAGAGAGGTGACTTAGGGGGACCGTTCAGTGGCCGATTATGAGGAAGAATTCACTTGGTTGGCAAATTTTGTACCTGATGAGGTAAGCGATGAAGAAAGAAAGAAAGCAAGGTTCATGGATGAGTTAGTCTGGAGGATCAGACAAAATTTGATTGGTAATCCCGCATTAGTAGCTTATACAGATGTCGTTAATGAAGCACTCCAGCACTGTCAGGAATATCGCTTCCACATGAAAGGAAGTCGGAGGGGAGTGGAAACCATCCAGTTGGATAAAATATGAGGGAACAGTGCCAGTGGGGTATCCCAATAGCAGACATTGGGATATCAGGGGTAGGATTTCCAGCAAGGGAATCAGGCCAAACGATTTAGAGCTGGAGGCTATCGACAGGATGGCCAGGACGTCCGACAAGGCCAGCAAGGAAGGGATCAGTGGCAGGGTGAATTTATTAAGAGGTGCTTCATTTGTGGGTAAACGGGACACATGAAGAAAGATTATCCTAAGCGAGGAAGGGGTCAACTACAGGATGAGGTTCTAGATGTACATCCACTATAACAAGTCATGGGTGCGTTCGGGTAGGGGGAAGTTTCTCTAAAACCCAAGGATCAGCCATTGTAGCTAGAGTATGGAGGTAATTATCTTTTTATCCTATGGGCATGGTGTATATTTTGAGTGACAATGAGGGTGTCATAATATAAGAATTATTTTCACTAGATTTCGCGGGTAGGTCAAATTTAGTGGGTGCACTGACTGTAGTAGCCATAGTATGTAGATAAAATTTTCGTCGGGTATCAGAGTTCCTTGGTGTTATCCACGGGAGAGTGGGGGTGTACACTGAGAGAAGGTTTGAATTATGTGAGGGGTTATTACTTTCGAGAATTTTGGGAGTAGGGTTGATCATTTTCCCAAATATCGACTAGATAGGGATGGATTTGAACTATTATGGAGAGTAAGGGTAAGTTTTCGTGTTCGCGACACCGGGGTATGATTCGTACTAAGTATCACGTGAGAGGCGCCTAGCCTATATATGCGTGTGTATATATGTTGTACTGTGTGGTGCGATAAACTAAAAGTGAGGTTTTGTGTTCTCACATTTAATCCCGGTAAGTAGGGGTGTCATCTGAAGTGAATCAGGGTGGTTAGATTAAGTTTCGAGCAGGGAAAGATAGCTCAGGGTTTATTTTTGTGCAAGAACTAGTGATAGTAAGAGCACGGTATTTTATGTTCTCTTTTGTAGCATAAGGGTAGGCGTGTATGCTTTTAAGTGAAGAGACAAGTATTTGGGGGAACGTGCTATGGACCGAGGGTCTAACGGATATCAACGACCAACAATGTTAGGTAGTAGTGTATAGGGGGGTTCCTTGTTTGGATTTCGCTTTGCGAGACGCCCCACGCATGAAACTTAGTGCATCGTTGGAAGTGGGGAGATGTTTGGTCATTAGTACATGGGTTGGGTACCCCAGCTAGTATATATATATATATATATATATATATATATATATACGGGTTGGAAGTTATATTACGGGTTATGTCTAGCATAGTCGGGTAACTTTCGTGCGGTAAAGCACGGGGATAGGGTGTATGAGCACCCGGGTTAATTAAGGCAACTTTTATGCGGTTAAACATGGGTACATGGTGTATGGGCGCCCTAGTTAATTAAAATACACATTTGTCTAACTTATAGTTAGAACCAAGAGAGATACATATAGCGAGCTTATAGGCACGTGACTAAAGAGTGATATTCGAAGCTTGGAACACTAGTCTCATCTTAATTTTGAGGACGAAATTCCTTTGTAAGGGGGGGAGTATGTAACACCCCGTAATTTTGAGGATTTAATATTTAATTATTTTTTAGAGTATAAAAATATTTAAATTGGAGAAACTTAAATTTATGATTTGGAGAATTTATTTGAGTGGGAAGAATTATTTATATTTGACGACTTTAAATTTAATTGTTCGAAATTTGGTGTGTCACATTTTGAGGTCAAAATTGGAGAATGTTATAAAGTATTTCGGATGATAATTCTGAGTGCGCGGTTGAGTCCGAATAGTCGAGATAGTCAGAAAAGAGTACCCAGGAACTTGGGGCATTTTTGGGCATAGCCGGGCCCCCACGGGGGGATTCGGGCCATTTTAATTAGGCCCATGTGGCCAAAAACGGAATTAGGGGTTTTAAACCTAATTGGGGTAGTGTTGAATGGTAATTACCACAACTCTAAACCTAGGGCTTGAGAGGGAATTTGGGGAAAGCAAATCAAGAGCCAACTAGAAAATTTTTGGAGTCAAATTAAGGAACAAAAGTGAGTGTTCGTCATCAACACCTTCTCTACACCAACGGATCAGACTCTACGAACAATTCCAGGCAAGTGGTTAACTATTGTTATTCTTAAAATAAGTGATAACCAATTCATATTATGGTAGGTGTATATGAAAATTTGTTTTGGGTGTGTAACCATAATTGAAAATGGGTTTTCTCTGAATTAGAGTAATATATGGATTTAATTACTCAATGGATATTAAGTTATGAATTGGGGCTGTTGAGATTTAAATGTAAGGTGAATTGCAGTATGTATTAGTGGTTAATTTGACTCAGAATGATGAGGTCAAATTCGGTAAAAACGAGACTCGAGTGAAAAACCAAAATCGGATATACTTAAGGTTATGTATAAGTTTGATGATGAATTAAGGTCTCTAGGATGTTTAGACCTTTTTCTTATGTGGAGGTATGTTGGTTGTGATTGGGTAAGGATTTGGAATGAAAACAAAATGGCTGAAACAGCAAGTCGAAGAAGACGAATACCAATTCGATCGATAGATTGACCCAGGGGATTGATCGATCGATGGTCCCAAATTTTTGGCAATTCGGCCAGTTTTATATATAAAGAGAAATTAATTTAAGATTTAATTTCCATGCATTATTTAATGGTAAATAATTATGAAACACATATTCCTAACAATTATAGGGGAAAAGTAATTGAGATTAGGAAGGATTTACGTGAGATACTTTATGGATAAATTTGGGGAATTAGATTTCAAATTAATTGTATACGGATTGAGTGAGCAAATCCAGGCATATTGGTTGAGCGAGGACAAGGTATTAAATTAATTATGGAGATAAACAAATTAATTTGGAGTCAAAATATAAACTCGAAAAATATTAAGTTATGGGCCAAGTGAGCGAGTCCGGGTATGTTGGTTGAGTGACACAAGGTAATAAATTAATTAATGTGTAAATTAATTAAATTAGAGTCGAATCATAGACTCGGGAAAGTATTATATTAATTAATGTGTGAATTAAATAAATTAGAGTTGGACCGTAGACTCGGGAAGACGATAAATTTAATAAGTCAGAAAATTAATTAAGTTGAGTCGGGACAGAGACTTGAGAAATTACAGGTTAGTGTTACGGGTTTCTTAGTACACGATAAATTCGGGGTTTATATTATATATATACGGTGTAGTGATAGTATATATATATATATGTGTGTGTGTGTGTGTGTGTGTGTATTTATTGTGTGTGCTATTAAATATCAGTGACTAGATATTTATTTAATTTATATACTCTAGTGCTATCGAGGGAGGTTACGCGATGTGGGTAAATCCCCTAGCTTGAGGAGTAGGGTGAGTATATCCCCAGGTCATAGCGTCTGGTATATGGGTGAGGGGCTTATCTCACTTTCTGGGAAGGAATATGACCGCCTCCACTATGTTTATATCTTGGTCCATGTTGGTGAGCGATTCCAACTTGGGTAACTAGGTTATGTGAGAACACCTAGTGAGATAGCACTTTAGAGGGAATCATCCGGTGAGGGTATACTCGGAGGGATGGATATACATATGATGTATGTGTGGATGTTTTGATAAAGGTACGTATATAATGGTATTAAATATTATATGCGGGTAATAATATAACGTGTGATGTATCTAGTTTATATAACTTGTGACACGGTTATGTAATATTATTTAAAAAGTAATTAATTAAGTTAATTGGTGAGATAACTTACAACCCATGAAAAATAATACTCGAGTTAGAGTAGTATGGCAAGGGTAGATTAAACCAGGACTATTTGGACGAGGTAGTACAACTAGGTGGGGTTAAGATAACCGTTAGGTGTGCACAATAGTGGAGGGGTGAGTATGTCCTCGAGAGAGTGCGACACTAAGTTAAATATAAAGCCTATTCATGCATTTTGAATTACTGCAGTTAATTCACTTGCTAAATATTTTCAAAATATTTTGGGTTCGAACCCTTGCTATAAAACTATTTTCTAAACCTTTTAGGTGTCCAGCCACATGGCTGCCAGGATTGATATTATATTCCATGGACACGAGGCTGTGGCATATTTGTATGCTAGCAGGAGATTGGATTAGACGCATCATTCATTCTTTCCTAGAGTAGTAGTCATCTATCACTTTCAATTTACATCAGGCATGTCGCCCACAATTTCAGTTGTAGTTTTTAGATGTATTTATTCTATTGTTGGTTGATTGTTGTTGGACTATTTACTTTGGTGGCCGATGGTTTATTCGGAAAATTGTTTAATTAATTATTCAGTTGATTTAATTCAGTTGTGTGAATGGGTTATATTTATTTCCACATGTATGGTTTTGTTTAATTAAAAAGTTAAAATTTGGCACCAGCTTTTGGAATACTAGGTGGTTAGTAAGTTTTAAAAAGTTTTCGACAGTGATGCTAAGGATGAACCAATTAGGATTCCTGTTTTAATTTGGTATATGACTGATCACCCGGTATTTTATTAGGCGGGGTGTCACACTTAGCACCATTGAGCTTCTTGTTCCCCTTTTATGTGGTGTTCTCCTTTTTGCCCTCTTTGTTTGCCTTGGTAAGGGCCGGTATGAATCACGTCCTCTACATTGGCATATTTCTCAATACATGACATGAGATCGTCAATGATACCGGCTTCCTTCTTGGTAAGGGATTGATTCAACATTAATATAGGATGTAGGCCTATTTTGAAGGACGCCATGACAACTTGCTCTGGGCAATCGTCCACCTCATTAAAAACTTCCCAGTAGCACTTGGCGTATTCATATAAGGACTCATGTGACTTCTTTTTTATCGTGAGCATCGATTCCATTTTTTTGGGATGAGATCTGTTGGTCAGTGAATAGGCGAGCACCTTAAAACTCTAAATGGATATGTGAGGCATCTTTTCAAAACACCTTTGGGAGATGTCGACCAAGTTGGAAGGAAGGATGAGACACATCAGTGCATCATTATAGCTCCACAAAGTCATATCCTGCCTCTACTGTAGAACATGATCAATGGGATCAGTCTTGTCATCGAAAACCTTGAACTTGGGGGCTACAAACTTCTTCGGGGTTCCTCCTCTTCGATGGTTTTCGAGAAGGGAGACTTCATCTGGGTGATAAGATCTAGGGGTCCGAGGAAGTTGCGTTCGGCTCTAGCGAAGTTCTATCTCCATGTCTTATAGTCACCTTTAGAGGCGAGAATTCTCTTTGAACTATAGGTGAGATTCCTCCTTATGCTGTTGAATCATTTCTCCATAAGCATCGACTAGGCGTGAGACCTGAGTGGAACTAGGTTGCTTGTGGCTTTCCTCTGAAGGTTATTATTCTGATTGGAACCTTGGGTTCGCATCCGGACAAACCTCATACCAGACTCTTAGTGGAGCTCAATAAGCTCACACGTCTCTTGGGTGGGATGCATTGTTTGGTTGGTGAGACATCATAACTAAACTTTAAAAGAATCGTTTTCGTGGAAGGAAAATCATTCCCACAAACATCGTCAATTGTGAGTGAAAATTAATCGCATTTAAAACGACTCAATAAGGCGATTAAAGAATAATATTCCAATCACACAACACAAGAATATGCGTGGTTCGGCAAATTGCCTACATCTACGGAGAGGTTGTTGTATTTTATTAAGTTCTCTCAAAATTTCAAAATAACCCCCCCTTGCCCCTGGGGTGTGGGTTGCATTTATACTTGTGTAAAATCGCACTAGTTAAATCATCCAAGGAACTCCCTTGTCTTGAGATAAGCATGTGCGGTGACTCCCTGAATATCTCGTCCGAGATTTAGGGTAACCAACGTGAGCTGATAATAACTACAGATATGTCGTACTTATTCTTGTGATAAATGATGTCAACAATCCCATGTTGCTAATAGGATGGGTCGGGCGTTCCGCACATGCTGCTGGTCCTAGTTGGCCAGTTTTAAATTGGGCTTAAGTTATATTTAGGTCCCCACAATAATTAATTCAAGTGTTTTAAACTGCTAGTTATAGTATTAGTAAAGTGAAAAAATGGGATATATTCTCCAAAGACGATGAATTCCAAACTAGTAACCACTTTTTTTCATTGGTTAAAATATATATTTGAAGTATTTTTATTGAGATTTTTATCAAAATTAATGTAAAAACATGGGAATATCTTGAAAAGATAACCCTATAATTTTTTTTTTGTGTGTCGCTCGGTTTACATGAAATCTCATCATGTGTCGATAATCACATAAATCCTTTGTTTCCAGAAAATAGTTCGTTGGTTTCTTTAATATATTATTAAATATATACAACATTTGATCATTTATATAGTATTAACAAGCTTTTATATTGTTTACTTATCGAGTGTGCCACAATTCGAGTATGTTAATAAATCGTCAACTTTTCTTCACCTTCTATTCGTTTTTATTAAATACCTAGCAATAGTGTGATACTATAAACACTATCAAGCATACCAAACTAGAGATGTCAATGGATCAAAATTTTATTCGGATTCGATCCGAATTCGATCCGTTTAACCAGATCGAGTATTGATTTTGAAATACGGTAATCCGATTATCAGATAACCCGATCATCCATTTACTAAATGGCTAGGATATGGATTAATACATGTTTGGTCATATAATAATCTCATATGATCTGATTAATATGTATTATATACATATAGTCTTAAGTTTATTTTTCAATGAATAATAACATATTTAAATAATTAGATAATCGGATTTTCGGATCGGATTGGATTATTCGAATCTTTAACGGATTCGAATTCGGAATAGCAGATCTATGATCCGTTGGATTATCAAATTGGATCTGAATCCATTAACAGCTTAACAAATAGGATTTGGATATCCCCAATCGGGTCTGAATTCAATTCGTTTACCCCTACACCAAACAATACTCGAAACACTAGTTGTGATATATTCTCTCTACCTTCGGGGTTACTCCATCGATCAACAGCGATTTTTTAATATAGATTAGAAAATTGATTGTCAAAACTGATTTTATTGAGAATTATTCCAAATAAATGTCAATAAGAATTTAGGTGATAGTCTTAAGAAAATACCTAGTATTATAGAGTAATGTTATGGGTACAATGAAATTACACAAGTTGATGTGGCGTTGCAATGGATTATTGTACATTATTAACTTCAAGTCATATATATATATATATATATATATATATATATATATATATATATATAGAGAGAGAGAGAGAGAGAGAGAGGAATGCTCACCTACATCATGATGTATACATCACACTTAGTTCTAGGTCCTAAGAAACCTTTTCCACAATTTTTTTATTTTTGAATTGAAACTAACCTTCTAATCAACCCATGTTCAAAAAATTAGGTCAAAATATATTTTGTAGCTATTTTTAAAAAATTCACAAAAAACTGTTAGCGCAGACCCTTATAAATAAGGTATTTTGAGCAGTTTTTTGTGGATTGTTTAAAAATAGCTAAAAACTGTATTTTGACCTAATATTTTGAACATGGGTTTATTGAAAGGTTAATTTAAATAAAAATTTTGAATTTTTTTTTTATAGGGCCTATATATATATATATATATATATAATCGATATAAAATATCGCCTTGTGTTAATAATGATATAAAAATCTCGACCTCATTTTCTAGTAATAAGAGACTTCAATATTTTACATGGATGTACCCATTTTTCCATTCAATATCGATATTTATATTTTTTATAAAAAAAGTATTTTTTTTCTATTACACACATATCGAGTGTCACAAATTCTTGGAAATCTATAAACTTTCAACTTTTGTTCATTTGTATAACCGTTTGTGTTTTCTTGCCTAATTTCTTTTCATTGTTATTTCACTCCACCTTTAAATCATTTCTTTAGTTTTGTTAACACATTTGGAGTTTATGTTGAGAATTAATTCACCTGGATCAAATGGTTCCTAATCTTACCTGTTGAATAAGGATTGTAGAACGTTTGGTATAATTCAATCATTTGATGTTATCAGATCGTATTCACTAAGCATATAGCCCAAAACAGCTGGAATGTTCAGTTAAAAATGTGTTTGGGTACACCAATTTTATATGTAATTGGAATTAGACTATATTTACACTACACCAAAAACAGGAAACTGGCACGGTTTAAAACCGTGCCAGACGCAATCTGGCACGGTTTAAAACCGTGCCAGAATCAGGCGTGCCAGATTTTCTGGCGCAGTTTAAAACCGTGCGAGATTTTTCAAACTGGCACGCTTTTAGCACGCTTTTAAACTGTGCCAGTTTTTTAATCTGACACGCTTTTGGCACACTTTTAAACCGTGCCAGATGTTAAATCTGGCACACTTTTGGCACACGCCAAAACCGTGCCAAATTATCTTTTTTCTGACACACTTTTAGCACGGTTATAAAGCGTGCCAGATTGTTTTATAAGCGTTCTCATTTTTATGCATTGGCACGGTTTAAAACCGTGCCAGATTTTTCAGTTAATTAAAAAAAAAAATAATAGGAACCAAATCTGGAAAATCTGCAAATTCCAAATTCGGTAGAAAAAATATTTATTATTTGCAAAAACAAAATCAAGAAAATTCACAAATTATGAATATCGCAGGTTGTTGATAAACTAATGTGCATACAAACTTCAAAAAATTACAAGAGATAATACCAATATAAAGCAACACATGACCATAAAAGTCGACAATAACTTCAAAAAATTACAAGAGTTAATAGTTCTCATATAAAAAAAAAATGGGCAGAGTTTCCTCTATTTTTTGAGCATTCCAAAACATGCTAACATAAAATCTGCCCATATAAAGCCCGCACGGCCATAAAAGTCAACAATAAAACTACAATAGCCAGCACGACCATAAAAATAAACCATAAAACTACTGAAGCCTGCTCGGCCATAACACAAAAAATAGAATCCAGAATATTAACGACACTAAATACATAATCCCCCTATTATAAAGCATTGACTTCTTCGTGCGTTCCAACAGGATAAAAGCTAACGATTGAATGTCATCCTACAAAAAAAATAAGACACAAAAAAGATACAATATTAGTAACCAAGTCATTTTAAAAAAAATCATATTCAAGCAAAAAAATTGCATATACAAGAAGAAAAATTGCATAGACGACTACGCGGTCAATTCCTACAAGTTACATTGGTCCCGTGCGAGGTGTTCGTGCCACCTATGGGGTCGTTTTGGGGGCTGGTTTGGGTTTTCACCCTTTAATGGCCTGTTTTCAAGTCTAAGTGTGATTTTTGCAAATTATCGTCATAATCTCAAACCGGGAGACCAGGGACGACGCGGTCAGTTCCTACAAGTTACATTGGTCCCGTGCGAGGTGTTCGTGTCACCTACGGGGTCGTTTGGGGGCTGGTTTGGGTTTTCACCCTTTAACGGCCTGTTTTCAAGTCTAAGTGTGATTTTTGCAAATTATCGTCAAAATCTCAAACCGGGAGACCCGGGATGACGCGGTCAGTTCCTACAAGTTACATTGGTCCCGTGCGAGGTGTTCGTGCCACCTACGAGGTCGTTTGGGGGCTGGTTTGGGTTTTCACCCTTTAACGGTCTGTTTTCAAGTCTAAGTGTGATTTTTGCAAATTATCGTCATAATCTCAAACCGAGAGACCCGGGACGACGCGGTCAGTTCCTACAAGTTACATTGGTCCCGTACGAGGTGTTCGTGTCACCTACGGGGTCGTTGGGGGGCTGGCTTGGGTTTTCACCCTTTACCGGCCTGTTTTCAAGTCTAAGTGTTATTTTTGCAAATTATCGTCATACTCTCTAACCGGGAGACCCGGGACTACGCGGTCAGTTCCTACAAGTTACAATGGTCCCGTGCGAGGTGTTCGCGCCTCCTACGGGGTCGTTTGGGGGTTGGTTTGGTTTTTCACCTTTTAACGGCATGTTTTCAAGTCTAAGTGTGATTTTTGCAAATTATCGTCATAATCTCAAATCGGGAGACCGGAGACGACGCGGTCAGTTCCTACAAGTTACAATGGTCCCGTGCGAGGTGTTCGTGCCTCCTACGGGGTCGTTTGGGGGCTGGTTTGGGTTTTCACCCTTTAACGACTTGTTTTCAAGTCTAAGTGTGATTTTTGCAAATTATCGTCATACTCTCAAACCAAGAGACCCGGGACTACGCGGTCAGTTCCGATAAGTTACATTGGTCCCGTGCGAGGTGTTTGTGCCTCCTACGGGGTCGTTTGGGGGCTAGTTTGGGTTTTCACCCTTTAACGGCCTGTTTTCAAGTCTAAGTGTGATTTTTGCAAATTATCGTCATACTCTCTAACCGGGAGACCCGGGACTACGCGGTCAGTTCCTACAAGTTACAATGGTCCCGTGCGAGGTGTTCGTACCTCCTACGGGGTGGTTTGGGGGCAGGTTTGGGTTTTCACCCTTTAACGGTATGTTTTCAAGTCTAAGTGTGATTTTTGCAAATTATCGTCATAATCTCAAACCGAGAGACCCGAGACGACGCGGTCAGTTCCTACAAGTTACAATGGTCCCGTGCGAGGTGTTCGTGCCTCCTACGGGGTCGTTTGGGGGCTAGTTTGGGTTTTCACCATTTAACGGCCTGTTTTCAAGTCTAAGTGTGATTTTTGCAAATTATCGTCATACTCTCAAACCAAGAGACCCGAGTCTACGCGGTCAGTTCCTACAAGTTACATTGGTCCCGTGCGAGGTGTTCGTGCCTCCTACGGGGTCGTTTGGGGGCTGGTTTGGGTTTTCACCCTTTAACAGCCTGTTTTCAAGTCTAATTGTGACTTTTGCAAATTATCATCATACTCTCTAACCGGGAGACCCGGGACTACGCTGTCAGTTCCTACAAGTTACAATGGTCCCAAGCGAGGTGTTCGTGCCTTCTACGGGGTCGTTTGGGGGCTAGTTTGGGTTTTCACCCTTTAACGGCCTGTTTTCAAGTCTAATTGTGATTGTTACAAATTATCGTCATAATCTCAAAACCGGGAGACCCGGGACGACGCGGTCAGTTCCTACAAGTTACAATGGTCCCGTGCGAGGTGTTCGTGCCTCCTACGGGGTCGTTTGGGGGATGGTTTGGGTTTTCACCCTTTAACGGCCTGTTTTCAAGTCTAAGTGTGATTTTTGCAAATTATCGTCATATACTCTCAAACAGAGAGATCCGGGACTACGCGGTCAGTTCCTACAAGTTACATTGGTCCCGTGCGAGGTGTTCGTGCCTCCTACGGGGTCGTTTGGGGGCTGTTTGGATTTTCACCCTTTAACGGTCTGTTTTCAAGTCTAAGTGTGATTTTTGGAAATTATCGTCATACTCTCTAACCGGGAGACCCGGGACTACGCGGTCAGTTCCTACAAGTTACAATGGTCCCGTACGAGGTGTTCGTGCCTCCTACGGGGTCGTTTGGGGGCTGGTTTGGGTTTTCACCCTTTAACGGCCTGTTTTCAAGTCTAAGTGTAATTTTTGCAAATTATCATCATACTCTCTAACCGGGAGACCCGGGACTACGCGGTCAGTTCCTACAAGTTACAATGGTCCCAAGCGAGGTGTTCGTGCCTCCTACGGGGTCGTTTGGGGGCTAGTTTGGGTTTTCACCCTTTAACGGCCTGTTTTCAAGTCTAAGTGTGATTTTTGCAAATTATCGTCATACTCTCAAACCGAGAGATCCGGGACTACGCGGTCAGTTCCTACAAGTTACATTGGTCCCGTGCGAGGTGTTCGTGTCACCTACGGGGTCGTTTGGGGGCTGGTTTGGGTTTTCACCCTTTAACGGTCTGTTTTCAAGTCTAAGTGTGATTTTTGCAAATTATCGTCATAATCTCAAACCGGGAGACCCGGGATGACGCGGTCAGTTCCTACAAGTAACATTGGTCCCGTGCGAGGTGTTCGTGCCACCTACGAGGTCGTTTGGGGGCTGGTTTGGGTTTTCACCCTTTAACGGTCTGTTTTCAAGTCTAAGTGTGATTTTTGCAAATTATCGTCATAATCTCAAACCGAGAGATCCGGGACGACGCGGTCAGTTCCTACAAGTTACATTGGTCCCGTGCGAGGTGTTCGTGTCACCTACGGGGTCGTTGGGGGGCTGGTTTGGGTTTTCACCCTTTAACGGCCTGTTTTCAAGTCTAAGTGTTATTTTTGCAAATTATCGTCATACTCTCTAACCGGGAGACCCGGGACTACGCGGTCAGTTCCTACAAGTTACAATGGTCCCGTGCGAGGTGTTCGCGCCTCCTACGGGGTCGTTTGGGGGTTGGTTTGGTTTTTCACCTTTTAACGGCATGTTTTCAAGTCTAAGTGTGATTTTTGCAAATTATCGTCATAATCTCAAACCGGGAGACCCGAGACGACGCGGTCAGTTCCTACAAGTTACAATGGTCCCGTGCGAGGTGTTCGTGCCTCCTACGGGGTCGTTTGGGGGCTGGTTTGGGTTTTCACCCTTTAACGGCTTGTTTTCAAGTCTAAGTGTGATTTTTGCAAATTATCGTCATACTCTCAAACCAAGAGACCCGGGACTACGCGGTCAGTTCCGATAAGTTACATTGGTCCCGTGCGAGGTGTTTGTGCCTCCTACGGGGTCGTTTGGGGGCTAGTTTGGGTTTTCACCCTTTAACGGCCTGTTTTCAAGTCTAAGTGTGATTTTTGCAAATTATCGTCATACTCTCTAACCGGGAGACCCGGGACTACGCGGTCAGTTCCTACAAGTTACAATGGTCCCGTGCGAGGTTTTCGTTCCTCCTATGGGGTCGTTTGGGGGCAGGTTTGGGTTTTCACCCTTTAACGGTATGTTTTCAAGTCTAAGTGTGATTTTTGCAAATTATCGTCATAATCTCAAACCAAGAGACCCGGGACGACGCGGTCAGTTCCTACAAGTTACATTGGTCCCGTACGAGGTGTTCGTGCCTCCTACGGGGTCGTTTGGGGGCTGGTTTCGGTTTTCACCCTTTAACGGCCTGTTTTCAAGTCTAAGTGTGATTTTTGCAAATTATCATCATACTCTCTAACCGGGAGTCCCGGGACTACGCTGTGAGTTCCTACAAGTTACAATGGTCCCAAGCGAGGTGTTCGTGCCTCCTACGGGGTCGTTTGGGGGCTAGTTTGGGTTTTCATCCTTTAACGGCCTGTTTTCAATTCTAATTGTGATTGTTACAAATTATCATCATAATCTCAAACCGGGAGACCCGGGATGACGCGGTCAGTTCCTACAAGTTACAATGGTCCCGTGCGAGGTGTTCGTGCCTCCTACGGGGTCGTTTGGGGGCTGGTTTGAGTTTTCACCCTTTAACGGCCTGTTTTCAAGTCTAAGTGTGATTTTTGCAAATTATCGTCATACTCTCAAACCGAGAGATCCGGGACTACGCAGTCAGTTCCTACAAGTTACATTGGTCCCGTGCGAGGTGTTCGTGCCTCCTACGGGGTCGTTTGGGGGCTGTTTGGGTTTTCACCCTTTAATGGCCTGTTTTCAAGTCTAAGTGTGATTTTTGCAAATTATTGTCATACTCTCTAACCGGGGGAACCGGGACTACGCGGTCAGTTCCTACAAGTTACAATGGTCCCAAGCGAGGTGT
Source organism: Sambucus nigra (assembly GCA_949130495.1). NCBI lineage: Eukaryota > Viridiplantae > Streptophyta > Magnoliopsida > Dipsacales > Adoxaceae > Sambucus > Sambucus nigra. The sequence goes on along the minus strand of OX422212.1, from coordinate 451,196,395 downwards.
TCGTGCCTCCTACGGGGTCGTTTGGGGGCTGGTTTGGGTTTTCACCCTTTAACGGCCTGTTTTCAAGTCTAAGTGTGATTTTTGCAAATTATCATCATACTCTCTAACCGGGAGACCCGGGACTACGCGGTCAGTTGCTACAAGATACAATGGTCCCAAGCGAGGTGTTCGTGCCTCCTACGGGGTCATTTGGGGGCTAGTTTGGGTTTTCACCCTTTAACGGCCTGTTTTCAAGTCTAATTGTGATTGTTACAAATTATCGTCATAATCTCAAACCGGGAGACCCGGGACGACGCGGTCAGTTCCTACAAGTTACAATGGTCCCGTGCGAGGTGTTCGTGCCTCCTACGGGGTCGTTTGGGGGCTAGTTTGGGTTTTCACCCTTTAACGGCCTGTTTTCAAGTCTAAGTGTGATTTTTGCAAATTATCGTCATACTCTCAAACCGAGAGATCCGGGACTACGCGGTCAGTTCCTATAAGTTACATTGGTCCCGTACGAGGTGTTCGTGCCTCCTACGGGGTCGTTTGGGGGCTGGTTTGGGTTTTCACCCTTTAATGGCCTGTTTTCAAGCCTAAGTGTGATTTTCGCAAATTATTGTCATACTCTCTAACCGGGGGAACCGGGACTACGCGGTCAGTTCCTACAAGTTACAATGGTCCCAAGCAAAGTGTTCGTGCCTCCTACGGGGTCGTTTGGTGGCTGATTTGGGTTTTCACCCTTTAACGGCCTGTTTTCAAGTCTAAGTGATATTTTTGCAAATTATCGTCATACTCTCAAATCGGGAGACCCGGGACTACGCGGTCAGTTCCTACAAGTTACATTGGTCCCGTGCGAGGTGTTCATGTCACCTACGGGGTCGTTTGGGGGCTGGTTTGGATTTTCACCCTTTAACGGCATGTTTTCAAGTCTAAAAGTGATTTTTGCAAATTATCGTCATACTCTCTAACCGGGAGACCCGGGACTACGCGGTCAGTTCCTACAAGTTACAATGGTCCCGTGCGAGGTGTTCGTGCCTCCTACGGGATCGTTTGGGGGCTGGTTTGGGTTTTCACCCTTTAACGGCCTGTTTTCAAGTCTAAGTGTTATTTTTGCAAATTATCGTCATGATCTCAAACCGGGAGACCCGGGAAGACGCGGTCAGTTCCAACAAGTTACATTGGTCCCGTACGAGGTGTTCGTGCCTCCTACTGGCCGTTTGGGTGCTGGTTTGGGTTTTCACCCTTTAACGGCCTGTTTTCAAGTCTAAGTGTGATTTTTGCAAATTATCGTCATACTCTCAAACCGAGAGACCCGGGACTACGCGGTCAGTTTCTACAAGTTACATTGGTCCCGTGCGAGGTTTTCGTGCCTCCTACGGGGTCGTTTGGGGGCAGGTTTGGGTTTTCACCCTTTAACGGTATGTTTTCAAGTCTAAGTGTGATTTTTGCAAATTATCGTCATACTCTCAAACCGAGAGACCCGGGACTACGCGGTCAGTTTCTACAAGTTACATTGGTCCCGTGCGAGGTTTTCGTGCCTCCTACGGGGTCGTTTGGGGGCTAGTTTGGATTTTCACCCTTTAACGGACTGTTTTCGAGTCTAAGTGTGATTTTTTCAAATTATCGTCATACTCTCTAACTGGAAGACCCGGGACTACGCGGTCAGTTCCTACAAGTTACAATGGTCCCGAACGAAGTGTTCGTGCCTCCTACGCGATCGTTTGAGGGCTGGTTTGGGTTTTCACTCTTTAACGGTCTGTTTCAAGTCTAAGTGTTATTTTCACAAATTATCGTCATACTCTCAAACTGGGAGACCCGGGAATACGCGGTCAGTTCCTACAAGTTACAATGGTCCCGTGCGAGGTGTTCGTGCCTCCTACGGGGTCGTTTGGGGGTTGGTTTGGGTTTTCACCCTTTAACGGCCTGTTTTCAAGTCTAAGTGTGATTTTTGCAAATTATCGTCATACTCTCAAACCGAGAGACCCGGGACTACGCGGTCAGTTCCTACAAGTTACATTGGTCCCGTGCGACGTGTTCGTGCCTCCTACGGGGTCGTTTGGGGGCTGGTTTGGGTTTTCACCCTTTAACGGCCTATTTTCAAGTCTAAGTGTGATTTTTGCAAATTATCGTCATACTCTCTAACCGGAAGACCCGGGACTACGCGGTCAGTTCCTACAAGTTACAATGGTCCCTAGCGAAGTGTTCGTGCCACCTACGGGATCGTTTGAGGGCTGGTTTGGGTTTTCACCCTTTAACGGTCTGTTTCAAGTCTAAGTGTTATTTTCGCAAATTATCGTCATACTCTCAAACCGGGAGATCCGGGAAGACGCGGTCAGTTCCTACAAGTTACAATGGTCCCGTGCGAGGTGTTCGTGCCTCCTACGGGGTCGTTTGGGGGCTGATTTGGGTTTTCACCCTTTAACGGCCTGTTTTCAAGTCTAAGTGTGATTTTAGCTAATTATCGTCATACTCTCAAACCGAGAGATCCGGGACTACGCGGTCAGTTCCTACAAGTTACATTGGTCCCGTGCGAGGTTTTCGTGCCTCCTACGGGGTCGTTTGGGGGCTGGTTTGGATTTTCACCCTTTAACGGCCTGTTTTCAAGTCTAAGTGTGATTTTTTCAAATTATCGTCATACTCTCTAACAGGAAGACCCGGGACTACGCGGTCAGTTCCTACAAGTTACAATGGTCCCGAGCGAGGTGTTCGTGCCTCCTACGGGATTGTTTGAGGGCTGGTTTGGGTTTTCACCTTTTAACGGTCTGTTTCAAGTCTAAGTGTTATTTTTGCAAACTATCGTCATACTCTCAAACCGGGAGACCCGGGAAGACGCGGTCAGTTCCTACAAGTTACAATTATCCCGTGCGAGGTGTTCGTGCCTCCTACGGGGTCGTTTGGGGGCTACTTTGGGTTTTCACCCTTTAACGGCCTGTTTTCATGTCTAAGTGTGATTTTTGCAAATTATCGTCATACTATCAAACCGAGAGACCCGGGACGACGCGGTCCGTTCCTCCAAGTTACATTGGTCTCGTGCGAGGTGTTCGTGCCTCCTACGGGGTCGTTTGGGGGCTGATTTGGGTTTTCATCCTTTAACGGCCTGTTTTCAAGTCTAAGTGTGATTTTTGCAAATTATCGTCATACTCTCTAACCGGGAGACCCGGGAGGATGCGGTCAGTTCCTACAAGTTACATTGGTCCCGTACGAGGTGTTCGTGCACCTATGGGGTCGTTTGGGGGCTGGTTTGGGTTTTCACCCTTTAACGGCCTGTTTTCAAGTCTTTGTGTGATTTTTGCAAATTATCGTTATAATCTCAAATCGGGAGACCCGGGACGACGCGGTCAGTTCCTACAAGTAACATTGGTCCCGTGTGAGGTGTTCGTGCCAACTACGGGGTCGTTTGGGGGCTGGTTTGGGTTTTCACCCTTTAACGGCCTGTTTTCAAGTCTAAGTGTGATTTTTGCAAATTATTGTCATACTCTCTAACCGGGGGAACCGGGACTACGCGGTCAGTTCCTACAAGTTAAAATGGTCCCAAGCGAGGTGTTCGTGCCTCCTACGGGGTCGTTTGGGGGCTGTTTGGGTTTTCACCCTTTAATGGCCTGTTTTCAAGTCTAAGTGTGATTTTTGCAAATTATTGTAATACTCTCTAACCGGGGGAACCGAGACTACGCGGTCAGTTCCTACAAGTTACAATGGTCCCAAGCGAGGTGTTCGTGCCTCCTACGGGGTCGTTTGGGGGCTGGTTTGGATTTTCACCCTTTAACGGCCTGTTTTCAAGTCTAAGTGTGATTTTTGCAAATTATTGTCATACTCTCAAACCGAGAGATCCGGGACTACGCGGTCAGTTCCTACAAGTTACATTGGTCCCGTGCGAGGTGTTCGTGCCTCCTACGGGGTCGTTCGGGGGGCTGTTTGGGTTTTCACCCTTTAATGGCCTGTTTTCAAGTCTAAGTGTGATTTTTGCAAATTATTGTCATACTCTCTAACCGGGGGAACCGGGACTACGCGGTCAGTTCCTACAAGTTACAATGGTCCCAAGCGAGGTGTTCGTGCCTCCTACGGGGTCGTTTGGTGGCTGGTTTGGGTTTTCACCCTTTAACGGCCTGTTTTCAAGTCTAAGTGTGATTTTGGCAAATTATCATCATACTCTCTAACCGGGAGACCCGGGACTACGCGGTCAGTTGCTACAAGTTACAATGGTCCCAAGCGAGGTGTTCGTGCCTCCTACGGGGTCGTTTGGGGGCTAGTTTGGGTTTTCACCCTTTAACGGCCTGTTTTCAAGTCTAATTGTGATTGTTACAAATTATCGTCATAATCTCAAACCGGGAGGCCCGGGACGACGCGGTCAGTTCCTACAAGTTACAATGGTCCCGTGCGAGGTGTTCGTGCCTCCTACGGGGTCGTTTGGGGGCTAGTTTGGGTTTTCACCCTTTAACGGCCTGTTTTCAAGTCTAAGTATGATTTTTGCAAATTATCGTCATACTCTCAAACCGAGAGATCCGGGACTACGCGGTCAGTTCCTATAAGTTACATTGGTCCCGTGCGAGGTGTTCGTGCCTCCTACAGGGTCGTTTGGGGGCTGGTTTGGGTTTTCACCCTTTAATGGCCTGTTTTCAAGTCTAAGTGTGATTTTCGCAAATTATTGTCATACTCTCTAACCGGGGGAACCGGGACTACGCGGTCAGTTCCTACAAGTTACAATGGTCCCAAGCGAGGTGTTCGTGCCTCCTACGGGGTCGTTTGGTGGCTGATTTGGGTTTTCACCCTTTAACGGCCTGTTTTCAAGTCAAAGTGATATTTTTGCAAATTATCGTCATACTCTCAAATCGGGAGACCCGGGACTACGCGGTCAGTTCCTACAAGTTACATTGGTCCCGTGCGAGGTGTTCATGTCACCTACGGGGTCGTTTGGTGGCTGGTTTGTATTTTCACCCTTTAACGGCATATTTTCAAGTCTAAAAGTGATTTTTGCAAATTATCGTCATACTCTCTAACCGGGAGACCCGGGACTACGCGGTCAGTTCCTACAAGTTACAATGGTCCCGTGCGAGGTGTTCGTGCCTCCTACGGGGTCGTTTGGGGGCTGGTTTGGGTTTTCACCCTTTAACGGCCTGTTTTCAAGTCTAAGTGTTATTTTTGCAAATTATCGTCATGATCTCAAACCGGGAGACCCGAGAAGACGCGGTCAGTTCCAACAAGTTACATTGGTCCCGTGCGAGGTGTTCGTGCCTCCTACTGACCGTTTGGGGGCTGGTTTGGGTTTTCACCCTTTAACGGCCTGTTTTCAAGTCTAAGTGTGATTTTTGCAAATTATCGTCATACTCTCAAACCGAGAGACCCGGGACTACGCGGTCAGTTTCTACAAGTTACATTGGTCCCGTGCGAGGTTTTCGTGCCTCCTACGGGGTCGTTTGGGGGCTAGTTTGGATTTTCACCCTTTAACGGCCTGTTTTCGAGTCTAAGTGTGATTTTTTCAAATTATCGTCATACTCTCTAACTGGAAGACCCGAGACTACGCGGTCAGTTCCTACAAGTTACAATGGTCCCGAACGAAGTGTTCGTGCCTCCTACGCGATCGTTTGAGGGCTGGTTTGGGTTTTCACTCTTTAACGGTCTGTTTCAAGTCTAAGTGTTATTTTCACAAATTATCGTCATACTCTCAAACTGGGAGACCCGGGAAGACGCGGTCAGTTCCTACAAGTTACAATGGTCCCGTGCGAGGTGTTCGTGCCTCCTACGGGGTCGTTTGGGGGTTGGTTTGGGTTTTCACCCTTTAACGGCCTGTTTTCAAGTCTAAGTGTGATTTTTGCAAATTATCGTCATACTCTCAAACCGAGAGACCCGGGACTACGCGGTCAGTTCCTACAAGTTTCATTGGTCCCGTGCGACGTGTTCGTGCCTCCTACGGGGTCGTTTGGGGGCTGGTTTGGGTTTTCACCCTTTAACGACCTATTTTCAAGTCTAAGTGTGATTTTTGCAAATTATCGTCATACTCTCTAACCGAAAGACCCGGGACTACGCGGTCAGTTCCTACAAGTTACAATGGTCCCTAGCGAAGTGTTCGTGCCACCTACGGGATCGTTTGCGGGCTGGTTTGGGTTTTCACCCTTTAACGGTCTGTTTCAAGTCTAAGTGTTATTTTCGCAAATTATCGTCATACTCTCAAACCGGGAGATCCGGGAAGACGCGGTCAGTTCCTACAAGTTACAATGGTCCCGTGCGAGGTGTTCGTGCCTCCTACGGGGTCGTTTGGGGGCTGATTTGGGTTTTCACCCTTTAACGGCCTGTTTTCAAGTCTAAGTGTGATTTTAGCTAATTATCGTCATACTCTCAAACCGAGAGATCCGGGACTACGCGGTCAGTTCCTACAAGTTACATTGGTCCCGTGCGAGGTTTTCGTGTCACCTACGGGGTCGTTGGGGGCTGGTTTGGGTTTTCACCCTTTAACGGCCTGTTTTCAAGTCTAAGTGTTATTTTTGCAAATTATCGTTGCACTCTCTAACCGGGAGACCCGGGACGACGCGGTCTGTTCCTACAAGTTACAATGGTCCCATGCGAGGTGTTCGTGCCTCCTACGGGGTCGTTTGGGGGCTAGTTTGGGTTTTCACCCTTTAACGGCCTGTTTTCAAGTCTAAGTGTGATTTTTGCAAATTATCGTCATACTTTCAAACCAAGAGACCCGGGACTACGCGATCAGTTCCTTCAAGTTACATTGGTCCCTTGCGAGGTGTTCGTGCCTCCTACGGGGTCGTTTGTGCGCTGGTTTGGGTTTTCACCCTTTAACGACCTGTTTTCAAGTCTAAGTGTGATTTTTGGAAATTATCATCATACTCTCTAACCGGGAGACCCGAGACTATGTGGTTAGTTTCTACAAGTTACAATGGTCCCAAGCGAGGTGTTCGTGCCTCCTACGGGGTCGTTTGGGGGCTGGTTTGGGTTTTCACCCTTTAACGGCCTGTTTTCAAGTCTAAGTGTGATTTTTGCAAATTATCATCATAATCTCAAATCGGGATACCCGGGACGACGCGGTCAGTTCCTACAAGTTACAATGGTCCCGTGCGAGGTGTTCGTGCCTCCTAAGGGGTCGTTTGGGGGCTGGTTTGGGTTTTCTCCCTTTAACGGCCTGTTTTCAAGTCTAAGTGTTATTTTTGCAAATTATCGTCATACACTCAAATCGGGAGACCCGGGACTACGCGGTCAGTTCCTACAAGTTACATTGGTCCCGTGCGAGGTGTTCATGTCACCTACGAGGTCGTTTGGGGGCTGGTTTGGATTTTCTCCCTTTAACGGTCTATTTTCAAGTCTAAGTGTGATTTTTGCAAATTATCGTCATACTCTCTAACCGGGAGACCCGAGACTACGCGGTCAGTTCCTACAAGTTACAATGGTCCCGTGCGAGGTGTTCGTGCCTCCTACGGGGTCGTTTGGGGGCTGGTTTGGGTTTTCACCCTTTAACGACCTGTTTTCAAGTCTAAGTGTGATTTTTGCAAATTATCGTCATAATTTAAAACCGAGAGACCCGGGACGATGCGGTCAGTTCCTGCAAGTTACATTGGTCCCGTGCGAGGTGTTCGTGTCACCTACGGGGTCGTTGGGGGCTGGTTTGGGTTTTAACCCTTTAACGGCCTATTTTCAAGTCTAAGTGTTATTTTTGCAAATTATCGTCATACACTCAAATCGGGAGACCCGGGACTACGCGGTCAGTTCCTACAAGTTACATTGGTCCCGTGCGAGGTGTTCATGTCACCTACGAGGTCGTTTGGGGGCTGGTTTGGATTTTCACCCTTTAACGGTCTATTTTCAAGTCTAAGTGTGATTTTTGCAAATTATCGTCATACTCTCTAACCGGGAGACCCGAGACTACGCGGTCAGTTCCTACAAGTTACAATGGTCCCGTGCGAGGTGTTCGTGCCTCCTACGGGGTCGTTTGGGTGCTGGTTTGGGTTTTCACCCTTTAACGACCTGTTTTCAAGTCTAAGTGTGATTTTTGCAAATTATCGTCATAATCTCAAATCAAGAGACCCGGGACGACGCGGTGATTTCCTACAAGTTACATTGGCCCCGTGCGAGGTGTTCGTGCCTCCTACGGGGTGGTTTGGGGGCTGGTTTGGGTTTTCACCCTTTAACGGCCTGTTTTCAAGTCTAAGTGTGATTTTTGCAAATTATCATCATACTTTCTAGCCGGGAGACCCGGGAGTACACGGTCAGTTCCTACAAGTTACATTGGTCCCGTGCGAGGTGTTCGTGCCTCCTATAGGGTTGTTTGGGGGCTGGTTTGGGTTTTCACCCATTAACGGCCTATTTTCAAGTCTAAGTGTTATTTTTGCAAATTATCGTCATAATCTCAAACCGGGACGACGCGGCCAGTTCCTACAAGTTACAATGGTCCCGTGCGAGGTGTTCGTGTCACCTACGGGGTCGTTTGGGGGCTGGTTTGGGTTTTCACCCTTTAACGGCATGTTTTCAAGTCTAAGTGTGATTTTTGCAAATTATCGTCATACTCTATAACCGGGAGACCCGGGACTACGCGGTCAGTTCCTACAAGTTACAATGGTCCCGTGCGAGGTGTTCGTGCCTCCTACGGGGTCGTTTGGGGGTTGGTTTGGGTTTTCACCCTTTAACGGCCTGTTTTCAAGTCTAAGTGTGATTTTTGCAAATTATCGTCATACTCTCAAACCGAGAGACCCGGGACTACGCAGACAATTCCGGCAAGTTACATTGGTCCCGTGCGAGGTTTTCGTGCCTCCTACGGGGTCGTTTGGGGGCTGGTTTGGATTTTCACCCTTTAACGGCCTGTTTTCGAGTCTAAGTGTGATTTTTTCAAATTATCGTCATACTCTCTAACTGGAAGACCTGGGACTACGCGGTCAGTTCCTACAAGTTACAATGGTCCCGAACGAAGTGTTAGTGCCTCCTACAGGATTGTTTGAGGGCTGGTTTGGGTTTTCACCCTTTAACGGTCTGTTTCAAGTCTAAATGTTATTTTCACAAATAATCGTCATACTCTCAAACTGGGAGACCCGGGAAGACGCGATCAGTTCCTACAAGTTACAATGGTCCCGTGCGAGGTGTTCGTGTCTCCTACGGGGTCGTTTGGGGGTTGGTTTGGGTTTTCACCCTTTAACGGCCTGTTTTCAAGTCTAAGTGTGATTTTTGCAAATTATCGTCATACTCTCAAACCGAGAGACCCGGGACTGCGCGGTCAGTTCCTACAAGTTACATTGGTCCCGTACGAGGTGTTCGTGCCTCCTACGGGGTCGTTTGGGGGCTGGTTTGGGTTTTCACCCTTTAACGGCCTATTTTCAAGTCTAAGTGTGATTTTTGCAAATTATCGTCATACTCTCTAACCGGAAGACCCGGGACTATGCGGTCAGTTCCTACAAGTTACAATGATCCCTAGCGAAGTGTTCGTGCCTCTTACGGGATCGTTTGAAGGCTGGTTTGGGCTTTCACCCTTTAACGGTCTGTTTCAAGTCTAAGTGTTATTTTCGCAAATTATCGTCATACTCTCAAACCGGGAGATCCGGGAAGACGCGGTCAGTTCCTACAAGTTACAATGGTCCCAAGCGAGGTGTTCGTGCCTCCTACGGGGTCGTTTGGTGGCTGATTTGGGTTTTCACCCTTTAACGGCCTGTTTTCAAGTCAAAGTGATATTTTTGCAAATTATCGTCATACTCTCAAATCGGGAGACCCGGGACTACGCGGTCAGTTCCTACAAGTTACATTGGTCCCGTGCGAGGTGTTCATGTCACCTACGGGGTCGTTTGGGGGCTGGTTTGTATTTTCACCCTTTAACGGCATATTTTCAAGTCTAAAAGTGATTTTTGCAAATTATCGTCATACTCTCTAACCGGGAGACCCGGGACTACGCGGTCAGTTCCTACAAGTTACAATGGTCCCGTGCGAGGTGTTCGTGCCTCCTACGGGGTCGTTTGGGGGCTTATTTGGGTTTTCACCCTTTAACGGCCTATTTTCAAGTCTAAGTGTGATTTTTGCAAATTATCGTCATACTCTCAAACCGGGAGACCCAGGACTACGCGGTCAGTTCCTAAAAATTACATTGGACCCGTGTGAGGTGTTCGTGCCTCCTACAGGGTCATTTGGGGGCTAGTTTGGGTTTTAACCCTTTAACGGCCTGTTTTCAAGTCTAAGTGTGATTTTTGCAAATTATCGTCATAATCTCAAATCGGGAGACCCGGGACGACGCGGTCAGTTCCTACAAGTTACATTGGCCCAGTGCGAGGTGTTCGTGCCTCCTACGGGGTCGTTTGGGGGCTGGTTTGGGTTTTCACCCTTTAACGGCCTGTTTTCAGGTCTAAGTGTGATTTTTACAAATTATCATCATACTTTCTAACCGGGAGACCCGGGACTACGCGGTCAGTTCCTACAAGTTACATTGGTCCAGTGCGAGGTGTTCGTGCCTCCTACGGGGTCGTGTGGGGGCTGGTTTGGGTTTTAACCCATTAACGGCCTGTTTTCAAGTCTAAGTGTTATTTTCGCAAATTATCGTCATAATCTCAAACCGGGACGACGCGGTCAGTTCCTACAAGTTACATTGGTCCCGTGCGAGGTGTTCGTGTCACCTACGGGGTCGTTTGGGGGCTGGTTTGGGTTTTCACCCTTTAACGGCATGTTTTCAAGTCTAAGTGTGATTTTTGCAAATTATCGTCATACTCTCTAACCGAGAGACCCGGGACTACGCGGTCAGTTCCTACAAGTTACAATGTTCCCGTGCGAGGTGTTCGTGCCTCCTACGGGGTGGTTTGGGGGCTGGTTTGGGTTTTCACCCTTTAAGGGCCTGTTTTCAAGTCTAAGTGTTATTTTTGAAAATTATCGTCATAATCGCAAACCGGGAGACCCGGGAAGACGCGGTTAGTTCCTACAAGTTACATTGGTCCCGTGCGAGGTTTGCGTGCCTCCTACGGGGTCGTTTGGGGGCTAGTTTGGATTTTCACCCTTTAACGACCTGTTTTCATGTCTAAGTGTGATTTTTTCAAATTATCGTCATACTCTCTAACTGGAAGACCCGGGACTACGCGGTCAGTTCCTACAAGTTACAATGGTCCCGAGCGAGGTGTTCGTGCCTCCTACGGGATTGTTTGAGGGTTGGTTTGGGTTTTCACTTTTTAACGGTCTGTTTCAAGTCTAAGTGTTATTTTTGCAAACTATCGTCATACTCTCAAACCGGGAGACCCGGGAAGACGCGGTCAGTTCCTACAAGTTACAATTGACCCGTGCGAGGTGTTCGTGCCTCCTACGGGGTCGTTTGGGGGCTGGTTTGGGTTTTCACCCTTTAACGGCCTGTTTTCAAGTCTAAGTGTGATTTTTCCAAATTATCATCATAATCTCAAACCGGGATACTCGGGACGACGCGGTCAGTTCCTACAAGTTACAATGGTCCCGTGCGAGGTGTTCGTACCTCCTAAGGGGTCGTTTGGGGGATGGTTTGGGTTTTCTCCCTTTAACGGCCTGTTTTCAAGTCTAAGTGTTATTTTTGCAAATTATCATCATACTCTCAAATCGGGAGACCCGGGACTACGCGGTCAGTTCCTACAAGTAACATTGGTCCCGTGCGAGGTGTTCGTGCCACCTACGGGGTCGTTTGGGGGCTGGTCTGGGTTTTCACCCTTTAACGGCCTGTTTTCAAGTCTAAGTGTGATTTTTGCAAATTATCGTTATAATCTCAAACCGAGAGACTCGGGACGACGCGGTCAGTTCTTACAAGTTTCATTGGTCCCGTGCGAGGTGTTCGTGTCACCTACGGGGTCGTTGGGGGCTAGTTTGGGTTTTCACCCTTTAACGGCCTGTTTTCAAGTCTAAGTGTTATTTTTGCCAATTATCATCGTACTCTCCAACCGGGAGACCCGGGACGACACAGTCTGTTCCTACAAGTTACAATGGTCCCGTGCGAGGTGTTCGTGCCTCCTACGGGGTCGTTTGGGGGCTGGTTTGGGTTTTCACCCTTTAACGGCCTGTTTTCAAGTCTAAGTGTGATTTTTGCAAATTATCGTCATACTCTCAAACCAAGAGACCCGGGACTACGCGATTAGTTCCTACAAGTTACATTGGTCCCTTGCGAGGTGTTCGTGCCTCATACGAGGTCGTTTGGGGGCTGGTTTGGGTTTTCACCCTTTAACGGCCTGTTTTCAAGTCTAAGTGTGATTTTTGGAAATTATCGTCATACTCTCTAACCGGAAGACCCGGGACTATGTGGTCAATTTCTACAAGTTACAATGGTCCCAAGCGAGGTGTTCGTGCCTCCTACGGGGTCGTTTGGGGGCTGGTTTGGGTTTTCACCCTTTAACGACCTGTTTTCAAGTCTAAGTGTGATTTTTGCAAATTATCATCATAATCTAAAATCGGGATACCCGGGACGACTCGGTCAGTTCCTACAAGTTACAATGGTCCCGTGCGATGTGTTCGTGGCTCCTAAGGGGTCGTTGGGGGGCTGGTTTGGGTTTTCTCCCTTTAACGGCCTGTTTTCAAGTCTAAGTGTTATTTTTGCAAATTATCGTCATACTCTCAAATCGGGAGACCCGGGACTACGCGATCAGTTCCTACAAGTTACAATGGTCCCGTGCGAGGTGTTCGTGCCTCCTACGGGGTCGTTTGGGGGCTGGTTTGGGTTTTCACCCTTTAACGGTCTGTTTTAAAGTCTAAGTGTGATTTTTGCAAATTATCGTCATAATTTAAAACCGAGAGACCCGGGACGACGCGGTCAGTTCCTACAAGTTACATTGGTCCCGTGCGAGGTGTTCGTGTCACCTACGGGGTTGTTGGGGGGTGGTTTGGGTTTTCACCCTTTAACGGCCTGTTTTCAAGTCTAAGTGTTATTTTTGCAAATTATCGTCGTACTCTCTAACCGGGAGACCCGGGACTACGCAGTCAGTTCCTACAAGTTACAATGGTCCCGTGCGAGGTGTTCGTGCCTCCTACGGGGTCGTTTGGGGGTTGGTTTGGGTTTTCACCCTTTAACGGCCTGTTTTCAAGTCTAAGTGTGATTTTTGCAAATTATCGTCATACTCTCAAACCAAGAGACCCGGGACTACGCGGTCAGTTCCTATAAGTTACATTGGTCCCGTGCGAGGTGTTCGTGCCTCCTACGGGGTCGTTTGGGGGCTGGTTTGGGTTTTCACCCTTTAACGACCTGTTTTCAAGTCTGAGTGTGAATTTTGCAAATTATCATCATAATCTCAAACCGAGATACTCGGGACGATGCGGTCAGTTCCTACAAGTTACAATGGTCCCGTGCAAGGTGTTCGTGCCTCCTAAGGGGTCGTTTGGGGGTTGGTTTGGGTTTTCACCCTTTAACGGCCTGTTTTCAAGTCTAAGTGTTATTTTTGCAAATTATCGTCATAATCTCAAACCGAGAGACCCGGGACGACGCGGTCAGTTCCTACAAGTTTCATTGGTCCCGTGCGAGGTGTTCGTGTCACCTACGGGGTCGTTGGGGGCTGGTTTGGGTTTTCACCCTTTAACGGCCTGTTTTCAAGTCTAAGTGTTATTTTTGCAAATTATCGTCGTACTCTCTAACCGGGAGACCCGGGATGACGCGGTCTGTTCCTAAAAGTTACAATGGTCCCGTGCGAGGTGTTCGTGCCTCCTATGGGGTCGTTTGGGGGCTGGTTTGGGTTTTCACCCTTTAACGGCTTGTTTTCAAGTCTAAGTGTGATTTTTGCAAATTATCATTATACTCTTAAACCAAGAGACCCGGGACTACGCGATCAGTTCCTACAAGTTACATTGGTCCCTTGCGAGGTGTTCGTGCCTCATACGGGGTCGTTTGGGGGCTGGTTTGGGTTTTCACCCTTTAACGGCCTGTTTTCAAGTCTAAGTGTGATTTTTGGAAATTATCGTCATACTCTCTAACCGGGAGACCCGGGACTATGTGGTCAATTTCTACAAGTTACAATGGTCCCAAGCGAGGTGTTCGTGCCTCCTACGGGGTCGTTTGGGGGCTGGTTTGGGTTTTCACCCTTTAACGGCCTATTTTCAAGTCTAAGTGTGATTTTTGCAAATTATCATCATAATCTCAAACCGGGATACCCGGGACGACGCGATCAGTTCCAACAAGTTACAATGGTCCCGTGCGAGGTGTTCGTGCCTCCTAAGGGGTCGTTTGGGGGCTGGTTTGGGTTTTCTCCCTTTAACGGCCTGTTTTCAAGTCTAAGTGTTATTTTTGCAAATTATCGTCATACTCTCAAATCGGGAGACCCGGGACTACGCGGTCAGTTCCTACAAGTTACATTGGTCCCGTGCGAGGTGTTCATGTCACCTACGGGGTCGTTGGGGGCTGGTTTGGGTTTTAACCCTTTAACGGCCTGTTTTCAAGTCTAAGTGTGATTTTTGCAAATTATCGTCATAATCTTTAATCGGGAGACCCGGGACGACGCGGTGGGTTCCTACAAGTTACAATGGTCCCGTGCGAGGTGTTCGTGCCTCCTACGGAGTCGTTTGGGGGCTGGTTTGGGTTTTCACCCTTTAACGGCATGTTTTCAAGTCTAAGTGTGATTTTTGAAAATTATCGTCAAAATCTCAAACCGGGAGACCCGGGACGACGCGGTCTGTTCCTACAAGTTACAATGGTCCCGTGCGAGGTGTTCGTGCCTCCTACGGGGTCGTTTGGGGGTTGGTTTGCGTTTTCACCCTTTAACGGCCTGTTTTCAAGTCTAAGTGTGATTTTTGCAACTTATCGTCATACTCTCAAACCAAGAGACCCGAGACTACGCGGTCAGTTCCTATAAGTTACATTGGTCCCGTGCGAGGTGTTCGTGCCTCCTACGGGGTCGTTTGGGGGCTGGTTTGGGTTTTCACCCTTTAACGGCCTGTTTTCAAGTCTAAGTGTGAATTTTGCAAATTATCATCATAATCTCAAACCGAGATACTCGGGACGACGCGGTCAGTTCCTACAAGTTACAATGGTCCCGTGCAAGGTGTTCGTGCCTCCTAAGGGGTCGTTTGGGGGCTGGTTTGGGTTTTCACCCTTTAACGGCCTGTTTTCAAGTCTAAGTGTTATTTTTGCAAATTATCGTCATACTCTCAAATCGGGAGACCCGGCACTACGCGATCAGTTCCTACAAGTAACATTGGTCCCGTGCGAGGTGTTCGTGCCACCTACGAGGTCGTTTGGGGGCTGGTCTGGGTTTTCACCCTTTAACGGCCTGTTTTCAAATCTAAGTGTGATTTTTGCAAATTATCGTCATAATCTCAAACCGAGAGACCCGGGACGACGCGGTCAGTTCCTACAAGTTTCATTGGTCCCGTGCGAGGTGTTCGTGTCACCTACGGGGTCGTTGGGGGCTGGTTTGGGTTTTCACCCTTTAACGGCCTGTTTTCAAGTCTAAGTGTTATTTTTGCAAATTATCGTCGTACTCTCTAACCGGGAGACCCGGGATGACGCGGTCTGTTCCTACAAGTTACAATGGTCCCGTGCGAGGTGTTCGTGCCTCCTATGGGGTCGTTTGGGGGCTGGTTTGGGTTTTCACCCTTTAACGGCCTGTTTTCAAGTCTAAGTGTGATTTTTGCAAATTATCGTTATACTCTTAAACCAAGAGACCCGGGACTACGCGATCAGTTCCTACAAGTTACATTGGTCCCTTGCGAGGTGTTCGTGCCTCATACGGGGTCGTTTGGGGGTTGGTTTGGGTTTTCACCCTTTAACGGCCTATTTTCAAGTCTAAGTGTGATTTTTGGAAATTATCGTCATACTCTCTAACCGGGAGACCCGGGACTATATGGTCAATTTCTACAAGTTACAATGGTCCCAAGCGAGGTGTTCGTGCCTCCTACGGGGTCGTTTGGGGGCTGGTTTGGGTTTTCACCCTTTAACGGCCTATTTTCAAGTCTAAGTGTGAATTTTGCAAATTATCATCATAATCTCAAACCGAGATACTCGGGACGACGCGGTCAGTTCCTACAAGTTACAATGGTCCCGTGCAAGGTGTTCGTGCCTCCTAAGGGGTCGTTTGGGGGCTGGTTTGGGTTTTCACCCTTTAACGGCCTGTTTTCAAGTCTAAGTGTGATTTTTGCAAATTATCGTCATACTCCCAAACTGGGAGACCCGGGAAGACGCGGTCAGTTCCTACAAGTTACAATGGTCCCGTGCGAGGTGTTCGTGCCTCCTAAGGGGTCGTTTGGGGGCTGGTTTGGGTTTTCACCCTTTAACGGCCTGTTTTCAAGTCTAAGTGTTATTTTTGCAAATTATCGTCATACTCTCAAATCGGGAGACCCGGCACTACGCGATCAGTTCCTACAAGTAACATTGGTCCCGTGCGAGGTGTTCGTGCCACCTACGAGGTCGTTTGGGGGCTGGTCTGGGTTTTCACCCTTTAACGGCCTGTTTTCAAATCTAAGTGTGATTTTTGCAAATTATCGTCATAATCTCAAACCGAGAGACCCGGGACGACGCGGTCAGTTCCTACAAGTTTCATTGGTCCCGTGCGAGGTGTTCGTGTCACCTACGGGGTCGTTGGGGGCTGGTTTGGGTTTTCACCCTTTAACGGCCTGTTTTCAAGTCTAAGTGTGATTTTTGGAAATTATCGTCACACTCTCTAACCGGGAGACCCGGGACTATGTGGTCAATTTCTACAAGTTACAATGGTCCCAAGCGAGGTGTTCGTGCCTCCTACGGGGTCGTTTGGGGGCTGGTTTGGGTTTTCACCCTTTAACGACCTGTTTTCAAGTCTAAGTGTGATTTTTGCAAATTATCATCATAATCTAAAATCGGGATACCCGGGACGACCCGGTCAGTTCCTACAAGTTACAATGGTCCCGTGCGATGTGTTCGTGGCTCCTAAGGGGTCGTTGGGGGGCTGGTTTGGGTTTTCTCCCTTTAACGGCCTGTTTTCAAGTCTAAGTGTTATTTTTGCAAATTATCGTCATACTCTCATATCGGGAGACCCGGGACTACGCGATCAGTTCCTACAAGTTACAATGGTCCCGTGCGAGGTGTTCGTGCCTCCTACGGGGTTGTTTGGGGGCTGGTTTGGGTTTTCACCCTTTAACGGCCTGTTTTAAAGTCTAAGTGTGATTTTTGCAAATTATCGTCATAATTTAAAACCGAGAGACCCGGGACGACGCGGTCAGTTCCTACAAGTTACATTGGTCCCGTGCGAGGTGTTCGTGTCACCTACGGGGTTGTTGGGGGCTGGTTTGGGTTTTCACCCTTTAACGGCCTGTTTTCAAGTCTAAGTGTTATTTTTGCAAATTATCGTCGTACTCTCTAACCGGGAGACCCGGGACTACGCAGTCAGTTCCTACAAGTTACAATGGTCCCGTGCGAGGTGTTCGTGCCTCCTACGGGGTCGTTTGGGGGTTGGTTTGGGTTTTCACCCTTTAACGGCCTGTTTTCAAGTCTAAGTGTGATTTTTGCAAATTATCGTCATACTCTCAAACCAAGAGACCCGGGACTACGCGGTCAGTTCCTATAAGTTACGTTGGTCCCCGTGCGAGGTGTTCGTGCCTCCTACGGGGTCGTTTGGGGGCTGGTTTGGGTTTTCACCCTTTAACGACCTGTTTTCAAGTCTGAGTGTGAATTTTGCAAATTATCATCATAATCTCAAACCGAGATACTCGGGACGACGCGGTCAGTTCCTACAAGTTACAATGGTCCCGTGCAAGGTGTTCGTGCCTCCTAAGGGGTCGTTTGGGGGCTGGTTTGGGTTTTCACCCTTTAACGACCTGTTTTCAAGTCTAAGTGTTATTTTTGCAAATTATCGTCATAATCTCAAACCGAGAGACCCGGGACGACGCGGTCAGTTCCTACAAGTTTCATTGGTCCCGTGCGAGGTGTTCGTGTCACCTACGGGGTCGTTGGGGGCTGGTTTGGGTTTTCACCCTTTAACGGCCTGTTTTCAAGTCTAAGTGTTATTTTTGCAAATTATCGTCGTACTCTCTAACCGGGAGACCCGGGATGACGCGGTCTGTTCCTACAAGTTACAATGGTCCCGTGCGAGGTGTTCGTGCCTCCTATGGGGTCGTTTGGGGGCTGGTTTGGGTTTTCACCCTTTAACGGCCTGTTTTCAAGTCTAAGTGTGATTTTTGCAAATTATCGTTATACTCTTAAACCAAGAGACCCGGGACTACGCGATCAGTTCCTACAAGTTACATTGGTCCCTTGCGAGGTGTTCGTGCCTCATACGGGGTCGTTTGGGGGTTGGTTTGGGTTTTCACCCTTTAACGGCCTGTTTTCAAGTCTAAGTGTGATTTTTGGAAATTATCGTCATACTCTCTAACCGGGAGACCCGGGACTATGTGGTCAATTTCTACAAGTTACAATGGTCCCAAGCGAGGTGTTCGTGCCTCCTACGGGGTCGTTTGGTGGCTGGTTTGGGTTTTCACCCTTTAACGGCCTATTTTCAAGTCTAAGTGTGATTTTTGCAAATTATCATCATAATATCAAACCGGGATACTCGGGACGACGCGGTCAGTTCCTACAAGTTACAATGGTCCCGTGCGAGGTGTTCGTGCCTCCTAAGGGGTCGTTTGGGGGCTGGTTTGGGTTTTCTCCCTTTAACGGCCTGTTTTCAAGTCTAAGTGTTATTTTTGCAAATTATCGTCATACTGTCAAATCGGGAGACCCGGGACTACGCGGTCAGTTCCTACAAGTTACATTGGTCCCGTGCGAGGTGTTCATGTCACCTACGGGGTCGTTGGGGGCTGGTTTGGGTTTTAACCCTTTAACGGCCTGTTTTCAAGTCTAAGTGTGATTTTTGCAAATTATCGTCATAATCTTAAATCGGGAGACCCGGGACGACGCGGTGGGTTCCTACAAGTTACAATGGTCCCGTGCGAGGTGTTCGTGCCTCCTACGGAGTCGTTTGGGGGCTGGTTTGGGTTTTCACCCTTTAACGGCATGTTTTCAAGTCTAAGTGTGATTTTTGAAAATTATCGTCAAAATCTCAAACCTGGAGACCCGGGACGACGCGGTCTGTTCCTACAAGTTACAATGGTCCCGTGCGAGGTGTTCGTGCCTCCTACGGGGTCGTTTGGGGGTTGGTTTGGGTTTTCACCCTTTAACGGCCTGTTTTCAAGTCTAAGTGTGATTTTTGCAACTTATCGTCATACTCTCAAACCAAGAGACCCGGGACTACGCGGTCAGTTCCTATAAGTTACATTGGTCCCGTGCGAGGTGTTCGTGCCTCCTACGGGGTCGTTTGGGGGCTGGTTTGGGTTTTCACCCTTTAACGGCCTGTTTTCAAGTCTAAGTGTGAATTTTGCAAATTATCATCATAATCTCAAACCGAGATACTCGGGACGACGCGGTCAGTTCCTACAAGTTACAATGGTCCCGTGCAAGGTGTTCGTGCCTCCTAAGGGGTCGTTTGGGGGCTGGTTTGGGTTTTAACCCTTTAACGGCCTGTTTTCAAGTCTAAGTGTTATTTTTGCAAATTATCGTCATACTCTCAAATCGGGAGACCCGGCACTACGCGATCAGTTCCTACAAGTAACATTGGTCCCGTGCGAGGTGTTCGTGCCACCTACGAGGTCGTTTGGGGGCTGGTCTGGGTTTTCACCCTTTAACGGCCTGTTTTCAAATCTAAGTGTGATTTTTGCAAATTATCGTCATAATCTCAAACCGAGAGACCCGGGACGACGCGGTCAGTTCCTACAAGTTTCATTGGTCCCGTGCGAGGTGTTCGTGTCACCTACGGGGTCGTTGGGGGCTGGTTTGGGTTTTCACCCTTTAACGGCCTGTTTTCAAGTCTAAGTGTTATTTTTGCAAATTATCGTCGTACTCTCTAACCGGGAGACCCGGGATGACGCGGTCTGTTCCTACAAGTTACAATGGTCCCGTGCGAGGTGTTCGTGCCTCCTATGGGGTCGTTTGGGGGTTGGTTTGGGTTTTCACCCTTTAACGGCCTGTTTTCAAGTCTAAGTGTGATTTTTGCAAATTATCGTTATACTCTTAAACCAAGAGACCCGGGACTACGCGATCAGTTCCTACAAGTTACATTGGTCCCTTGCGAGGTGTTCGTGCCTCATACGGGGTCGTTTGGGGGTTGGTTTGGGTTTTCACCCTTTAACGGTCTGTTTTCAAGTCTAAGTGTAATTTTTGGAAATTATCGTCATACTCTCTAACCGGGAGACCCGGGACTATGTGGTCAATTTCTACAAGTTACAATGGTCCCAAGCGAGGTGTTCGTGCCTCCTACGGGGTCGTTTGGGGGCTGGTTTGGGTTTTCACCCTTTAACGGCCTATTTTCAAGTCTAAGTGTGATTTTTGCAAATTATCATCATAATCTCAAACCGGGATACCCGGGACGACGCGGTCAATTCCTACAAGTTACAATGGTCCCGTGCGAGGTGTTCGTGCCTCCTAAGGGGTTGTTTGGGGGCTGGTTTGTGTTTTCTCCCTTTAACGGCCTATTTTCAAGTCTAAGTGTTATTTTTGCAAATTATCGTCATACTCTCAAATCGGGAGACTCGGGACTACGCGGTCAGTTCCTACAAGTTACATTGGTCCCGTGCGAGGTGTTCATGTCACCTACGGGGTCGTTGGGGGCTGGTTTGGGTTTTAACCCTTTAACGGCCTGTTTTCAAGTCTAAGTGTGATTTTTGCAAATTATCGTCATAATCTTAAATCGGGAGACCCGGGACGACGCGGTGAGTTCCTACAAGTTACATTGTCCCCGTGCGAGGTGTTCGTGCCTCCTACGGGGTCGTTTGGGGGCTGGTTTGGGTTTTCACCCTTTAACGTCCTGTTTTCAAGTCTAAGTGTGATTTTTGCAAATTATCATCATACTTTCTAGCCGGGAGACCCGGTACTACGCGGTCAGTTCCTACAAGTTACATTGGTCCCATGCGAGGTGTTCGTGCCTCCTACGGGGTCGTTTGGGGGCTGGTTTGGGTTTTCATCCATTACCGGCCTGTTTTCAAGTCTAAGTGTTATTTTTGCAAATTATCGTCATAATCTCAAACCGGGACGATGCGACCAGTTCCTACAAGTTACATTGGTACCGTGCGAGGTGTTCGTGTCACCTACAGGGTCGTTTGGGGGCTGGTTTGGTTTTTCACCCTTTAACGGCATGTTTTCAAGTCTAAGTGTGATTTTTGCAAATTATCGTCATACTCTCTAACCGGGAGACCCGGGACTACGCGGTCAGTTCCTATAAGTTACAATGGTCCCGTGCGAGGTGTTCTTGCCTCCTACGGGGTCGTTTGGGGGCTGGTTTGGGTTTTCACCCTTTAACGGCCTGTTTTCAAGTCTAAGTGCGATTTTTGCAAATTATCGTCATACTCTCAAACCGAGAGACCCGGGACTACGCAGACAATTCCTGCAAGTTACATTGGTCCCGTGCGAGGTTTTCGTGCCTCCTACGGGGTCGTTTTGTGGGCTGGTTTGGATTTTCACCCTTTAACGGCCTGTTTTCGAGTCTAAGTGTGATTTTTTCAAATTATCGTCATACTCTCTAACTGGAAGACCCGGGACTACGCGGTCAGTTCCTACAAGTTACAATGGTCCCGAACGAAGTGTTCGTGCCTCCTACGGGATCGTTTGAGGGCTGGTTTGGGTTTTCACCCTTTAACGGTCTGTTTCAAGTCAAAGTGTTATTTTCACAAATTATCGTCATACTCTCAAACTGGGAGACCCGGGAAGACGCGGTCAGTTCCTACAAGTTACAATGGTCCCGTGCGAGGTGTTCGTGCCTCCTACGGGGTCGTTTGGGGGTTGGTTTGGGTTTTCACCCTTTAACGGCCTGTATTCAAGTCTAAGTGTGGTTTTTGCAAATTATCGCCATACTCTCAAACCGAGAGACCCGGGACTACGCGGTCAGTTCCTACAAGTTACATTGGTCCCGTGCGAGGTGTTCGTGCCTCCTACGGGGTCGTTTCGGGGCTGGTTTGGGTTTTCACCCTTTAACGGCCTATATTTCAAGTCTAAGTGTGATTTTTGCAAATTATCGTCATACTCTCTAACCGGGAGACCCGGGACTACTCGGTCAGTTCCTACAAGTTTCAATGGTCCCGTGCGAGGTGTTCGTGCCTCCTACAGGGTCGTTTGGGGGCAGGTTTGGGTTTTCACCCTTTAACGGTATGTTTTCAAGTCTAAGTGTGATTTTTGCAAATTATCGTCATAATCTCAAATCGAGAGACCCGAGACGACGCGGTCAGTTCCAACAAGTTACAATGGTCCCGTGCGAGGTGTTCGTCCCTCCTACGGGGTCGTTTGGGGGCTAGTTTGGGTTTTCACCATTTAACGGCCTGTTTTCAAGTCTAAGTGTGATTTTTGCAAATTATCGTCATACTCTCAAACCAAGAGACCCGGGACTACGCGGTCAGTTCCTACAAGTTACATTGGTCCCGTGCGAGGTGTTCGTGCCTCCTACGGGGTCGTTTGGGGGCTGGTTTGGGTTTTCACCCTTTAACGGCCTGTTTTCAAGTCTAAGTGTAATTTTTGCAAATTATCATCATACTCTCTAACCGGGAGACCCTGGACTACGCTGTCAGTTCCTACAAGTTACAATGGTCCCAAGCGAGGTGTTCGTGCCTCCTACGGGGTCGTTTGGGGGCTAGTTTGGGTTTTCACCCTTTAACGGCATGTTTTCAAGTCTAATTGTGATTGTTACAAATTATCGTCATAATCTCAAACCAGGAGACCCGGGACGACACGGTCAGTTCCTACAAGTTACAATGGTCCCGTGCGAGGTGTTCGTGCCTCCTACGGGGTCGTTTGGGGGTTGGTTTGGGTTTTCACCCTTTAACGGCCTGTTTTCAAGTCTAAGTGTGATTTTTGCGAATTATCGTCATACTCTCAAACCGAGAGATCCGGGACTACGCGGTCAGTTCCTACAAGTTACATTGGTCCCGTGCGAGGAGTTCGTGCCTCCTACGGGGTCGTTTTGGGGCTGTTTGGGTTTTCACCCTTTAATGGCCTGTTTTCAAGTCTAAGTGTGATTTTTGCAAATTATTGTCATACTCTCTAACCGGGGGAACCGGGACTACGCGGACAGTTCCTACAAGTTACAATGGTCCCAAGCGAGGTGTTCGTGCCTCCTACGGGGTCGTTTGGGGGCTGGTTTGGGTTTTCACCCTTTAACGGCCTGTTTTCAAGTCTAAGTGTGATTTTTGCAAATTATCATCATACTCTCTAACCGGGAGACCCGGGACTACGCGGTCAGTTCCTACAAGTTACAATGGACCCGAGCGAGGTGTTCGTGCCTCCTACGGGGTCGTTTGGGGGCTACTTTGGGTTTTCACCCTTTAACGGCCTGTTTTTAAGTCTAATTGTGATTGTTACAAATTATCGGCATAATCTCAAACCGGGAGACCCGGGATGACGCGGTCAGTTCTTACAAGTTACAATGGTCCCGTGCGAGGTGTTCGTGCCTCCTACGGGGTCGTTTGGGGGCTAGTTTGGGTTTTCACCCTTTAACGGCCTGTTTTCAAGTCTAAGTGTGATTTTTGCAAATTATCGTCATACTCTCAAACCGAGATATCCGGGACTACGCGATCAGTTCCTAGAAGTTACATTGGTCCCGTGCGAGGTGTCCGTGCCTCCTACGGGGTCGTTTGGGGGCTGGTTTGGGTTTTCACCCTTTAATGGCCTGTTTTCAAGTCTAAGTGTGATTTTTGCAAATTATTGTCATACTCTCTAACCGGGGAACCGGGACTACGCGGTCAGTTCCTACAAGTTACAATGGTCCCAAGCGAGGTGTTCGTGCCTCCTACGGGGTCGTTTGGTGGCTGATTTGGGTTTTCACCCTTTAACGGCCTGTTTTCAAGTCTAAGTGATATTTTTGCAAATTATCGTCATACTCTCAAATCGGGAGACCCGGGACTACACGGTCAGTTCCTACAAGTTACATTGGTCCCGTGCGAGGTGTTCATGTCACCTACGGGGTCGTTTGGGGCTGGTTTGGATTTTCACCCTTTAACGGCATGTTTTCAAGTCTAAAAGTGATTTTTGCAAATTATCGTCATACTCTCTAACCGGGAGACCCAGGACTACGCGGTGAGTTCCTACAAGTTACAATGTTCCTGTGCGAGGTGCTCGTGCCTCCTACGGGGTCGTTTGGGGGCTGGATTGGGTTTTCACCCTTTAACGGCCTGTTTTCAAGTCTAAGTGTTATTTTTGCAAATTATCGTCATGATCTCAAACCGGGAGACCCGGGAAGACGCGGTCAGTTCCAAAAAGTTACATTGGTCTCGTGCGAGGTGTTCGTGCCTCCTACTGGCCGTTTGGGGGCTGGTTTGGGTTTTCACCCTTTAACGGCCTGTTTTCAAGTCTAAGTGTGATTTTTGCAAATTATCGTCATACCCTCAAACCGAGAGACCCGGGACTACGCGGTCAGTTTCTACAAGTTACATTGGTCCCGTGCGAGGTTTTCGTGCCTCCTACGGGGTCGTTTGGGGGCTAGTTTGGATTTTCACCCTTTAACGGCCTGTTTTCGAGTCTAAGTGTGATTTTTTCAAATTATCATCATACTCTCTAACTGGAAGACCCGGGACTACGCGGTCAGTTCCTACAAGTTACAATGGTCCCGAACGAAGTGTTCGTGCCTCCTACGCGATCATTTGAGGGCTGGTTTGGGTTTTCACACTTTAACGGTCTGTTTCAAGTCTAAGTGTTATTTTCACAAATTATCGTCATACTCTCAAACTTGGAGACCCGGGAAGACGCGGTCAGTTCCTACAAGTTCCAATGGTCCCGTGCGAGGTGTTCGTGCCTCCTACGGGGTCGTTTGGGAGTTGGTTTGGGTTTTCACCCTTTAACGGCCTGTTTTCAAGTCTAAGTGTGATTTTTGCAAATTATCGACATACTCTCAAACTGAGAGACCCGGGACTACGCGGTCAGTTCCTACAAGTTACAATTGTCCCGTGCGAGGTGTTCGTGCCTCCTACGGGGTCGTTTGGGGGCTGGTTTGGGTTTTCACCCTTTAACGGCCTATTTTCAAGTCTAAGTGTGATTTTTGCAAATTATCGTCATACTCTCTAACCGGAAGACCCGGGACTACGCGGTCAGTTCCTACAAGTTACAATGGTCCCTAGCGAAGTGTTCGTGCCTCCTACGGGATCGTTTGAGGGCTGGTTTGGGTTTTCACCCTTTAACGGTCTGTTTCAAGTCTAAGTGTTATTTTCGCAAATTATCGTCATACTCTCAAACCGGGAGATCCGGGAAGACGTGGTCAGTTCTTACAAGTTACAATGGTCCCGTGCGAGGTGTTCGTGCCTCCTACGGGGTCGTTTGGGGGCTGATTTGGGTTTTCACCCTTTAACGGCCTGTTTTCAAGTCTAAGTGTGATTTTTGCAAATTATCATCATACTCTCTAACCGGGAGACCCAGGACTACGCGGTCAGTTCCTAAAAATTACATTGGACTCGTGCGAGGTGTTCGTGCCTCCTACAGGGTCATTTGGGGGCTGGTTTGGGTTTTAACGGGGCTGGTTTGGGTTTTCAAGTCTAAGTGTGATTTTTGCAAATTATCGTCATACTCCCAAACTGGGAGACCCGGGAAGACGCGGTCAGTTCCTACAAGTTAGAATGGTCCCGTGCGAGGTGTTCGTTCCTCCTACGGGGTCGTTTGGGGGCTGGTTTGGGTTTTCACCCTTTAACGGCCTGTTTTCAAGTCTAAGTGTGATTTTTACAAATTATCGTCATACTCTCTAACCGGGAGACCCGGGACTACGCGGTCAGTTCCTATAAGTTACAATGGTCCCGTGCGAGGTGTTCTTGCCTCCTACGGGGTCGTTTGGGGGCTGGTTTGGGTTTTCACCCTTTAACGGCCTGTTTTCAAGTCTAAGTGTGATTTTTACAAATTATCGTCATACTCTCTAACCGGGAGACCCGGGACTACGCGGTCAGTTCCTATAAGTTACAATGGTCCCGTGCGAGGTGTTCTTGCCTCCTACGGGGTCGTTTGGGGGCTGGTTTGGGTTTTCACCCTTTAACGGCCTGTTTTCAAGTCTAAGTGTGATTTTTGCAAATTATCATCATAATCTCAAACCGGGATACCCGGGACGACGCGGTCAATTCCTATAAGTTACAATGGTCCCGTGCGAGGTGTTCGTGCCTCCTAAGGGGTTGTTTGGGGGCTGGTTTGTGTTTTCTCCCTTTAACGGCCTGTTTTCAAGTCTAAGTGTTATTTTTGCAAATTATCGTCATACTCTCAAATCGGGAGACCCGGGACTACGCGGTCAGTTCCTACAAGTTACATTGGTCCCGTGCGAGGTGTTCATGTCACCTACGGGGTCGTTGGGGGCTGGTTTGGGTTTTAACCCTTTAACGGCCTGTTTTCAAGTCTAAGTGTGATTTTTGCAAATTATCGTCATAATCTTAAATCGGGAGACCCGGCACGACGCGGTGAGTTCCTACAAGTTACATTGTCCCCGTGCGAGGTGTTCGTGCCTCTTACGGGGTCGTTTGGGGGCTGGTTTGGGTTTTCACCCTTTAACGTCCAGTTTTCAAGTCTAAGTGTGATTTTTGCAAATTATCATCATACTTTCTAGCCGGGAGACCCGGTACTACGCGGTCAGTTCCTACAAGTTACATTGGTCCCATGCGAGGTGTTCGTGCCTCCTATGGGGTCGTTTGGGGGCTGGTTTGGGTTTTCATCCATTACCGGCCTGTTTTCAAGTCTAAGTGTTATTTTTGCAAATTATCGTCATAATCTCAAACCGGGACGATGCGACCAGTTCCTACAAGTTACATTGGTACCGTGCGAGGTGTTCGTGTCACCTACAGGGTCGTTTGGGGGCTGGTTTGGTTTTTCACCCTTTAACGGCATGTTTTCAAGTCTAAGTGTGATTTTTGCAAATTATCGTCATACTCTCTAACCGGAAGACCCGGGACTACGCGGTCAGTTCCTATAAGTTACAATGGTCCCGTGCGAGGTGTTCTTGCCTCCTACGGGGTCGTTTGGGGGCTGGTTTGGGTTTTCACCCTTTAACGGCCTGTTTTCAAGTCTAAGTGCGATTTTTGCAAATTATCGTCATACTCTCAAACCGAGAGACCCGGGACTACGCAGACAATTCCTGCAAGTTACATTGGTCCCGTGCGAGGTTTTCGTGCCTCCTACGGGGTCGTTTGGGGGCTGGTTTGGATTTTCACCCTTTAACGGCCTGTTTTCGAGTCTAAGTGTGGTTTTTTCAAATTATCGTCATACTCTCTAACTGGAAGACCCGGGACTACGCGGTCAGTTCCTACAAGTTACAATGGTCCCGAACGAAGTGTTCGTGCCTCCTACGGGATCGTTTGAGGGCTGGTTTGGGTTTTCACCCTTTAACGGTCTGTTTCAAGTCAAAGTGTTATTTTCACAAATTATCGTCATACTCTCAAACTGGGAGACCCGAGAAGACGCGGTCAGTTCCTACAAGTTACAATGGTCCCGTGCGAGGTGTTCGTGCCTCCTACGGGGTCGTTTGGGGGTTGGTTTGGGTTTTCACCCTTTAACGGCCTGTATTCAAGTCTAAGTGTGGTTTTTGCAAATTATCGCCATACTCTCAAACCGAGAGACCCGGGACTACGCGGTCAGTTCCTACAAGTTACATTGGTCCCGTGCGAGGTGTTCGTGCCTCCTACGGGGTCGTTTCGGGGCTGGTTTGGGTTTTCACCCTTTAACGGCCTATATTTCAAGTCTAAGTGTGATTTTTGCAAATTATCGTCATACTCTCTAACCGGGAGACCCGGGACTACTCGGTCAGTTCCTACAAGTTTCAATGGTCCCGTGCGAGGTGTTCGTGCCTCCTACAGGGTCGTTTGGGGGCAGGTTTGGGTTTTCACCCTTTAACGGTATGTTTTCAAGTCTAAGTGTGATTTTTGCAAATTATCGTCATAATCTCAAACCGAGAGACCCGAGATGACGCGGTCAGTTCCAACAAGTTACAATGGTCCCGTGCGAGGTGTTCGTCCCTCCTACGGGGTCGTTTGGGGGCTAGTTTGGGTTTTCACCATTTAACGGCCTGTTTTCAAGTCTAAGTGTGATTTTTGCAAATTATCGTCATACTCTCAAACCAAGAGACCCGGGACTACGCGGTCAGTTCCTACAAGTTACATTGGTCCCGTGCGAGGTGTTCGTGCCTCCTACGGGGTCGTTTGGGGGCTGGTTTGGGTTTTCACCCTTTAACGGCCTGTTTTCAAGTCTAAGTGTAATTTTTGCAAATTATCATCATACTCTCTAACCGGGAGACCCTGGACTACGCTGTCAGTTCCTACAAGTTACAATGGTCCCAAGCGAGGTGTTCGTGCCTCCTACGGGGTCGTTTGGGGGCTAGTTTGGGTTTTCACCCTTTAACGGCATGTTTTCAAGTCTAATTGTGATTGTTACAAATTATCGTCATAATCTCAAACCAGGAGACCCGGGACGACACGGTCAGTTCCTACAAGTTACAATGGTCCCGTGCGAGGTGTTCGTGCCTCCTACGGGGTCGTTTGGGGGTTGGTTTGGGTTTTCACCCTTTAACGGCCTGTTTTCAAGTCTAAGTGTGATTTTTGCGAATTATCGTCATACTCTCAAACCGAGAGATCCGGGACTACGCGGTCAGTTCCTACAAGTTACATTGGTCCCGTGCGAGGTGTTCGTGCCTCCTACGGGGTCGTTTTGGGGCTGTTTGGGTTTTCACCCTTTAATGGCCTGTTTTCAAGTCTAAGTGTGATTTTTGCAAATTATTGTCATACTCTCTAACCGGGGGAACCGGGACTACGCGGACAGTTCCTACAAGTTACAATGGTCCCAAGCGAGGTGTTCGTGCCTCCTACGGGGTCGTTTGGGGGCTGGTTTGGGTTTTCACCCTTTAACGGCCTGTTTTCAAGTCTAAGTGTGATTTTTGCAAATTATCATCATACTCTCTAACCGGGAGACCCGGGACTACGCGGTCAGTTCCTACAAGTTACAATGGACCCAAGCGAGGTGTTCGTGCCTCCTACGGGGTCGTTTGGGGGCTACTTTGGGTTTTCACCCTTTAACGGCCTGTTTTTAAGTCTAATTGTGATTGTTACAAATTATCGGCATAATCTCAAACCGGGAGACCCGGGATGACGCGGTCAGTTCTTACAAGTTACAATGGTCCCGTGCGAGGTGTTCGTGCCTCCTACGGGGTCGTTTGGGGGCTAGTTTGGGTTTTCACCCTTTAACGGCCTGTTTTCAAGTCTAAGTGTGATTTTTGCAAATTATCGTCATACTCTCAAACCGAGATATCCGGGACTACGCGATCAGTTCCTAGAAGTTACATTGGTCCCGTGCGAGGTGTCCGTGCCTCCTACGGGGTCGTTTGGGGGCTGGTTTGGGTTTTCACCCTTTAATGGCCTGTTTTCAAGTCTAAGTGTGATTTTTGCAAATTATTGTCATACTCTCTAACCGGGGGAACCGGGACTACGCGGTCAGTTCCTACAAGTTACAATGGTCCCAAGCGAGGTGTTCGTGCCTCCTACGGGGTCGTTTGGTGGCTGATTTGGGTTTTCACCCTTTAACGGCCTGTTTTCAAGTCTAAGTGATATTTTTGCAAATTATCGTCATACTCTCAAATCGGGAGACCCGGGACTACACGGTCAGTTCCTACAAGTTACATTGGTCCCGTGCGAGGTGTTCATGTCACCTACGGGGTCGTTTGGGGCTGGTTTGGATTTTCACCCTTTAACGGCATGTTTTCAAGTCTAAAAGTGATTTTTCCAAATTATCGTCATACTCTCTAACCGGGAGACCCAGTACTACGCGGTGAGTTCCTACAAGTTACAATGTTCCTGTGCGAGGTGTTCGTGCCTCCTACGGGGTCGTTTGGGGGCTGGATTGGGTTTTCACCCTTTAACGGCCTGTTTTCAAGTCTAAGTGTTATTTTTGCAAATTATCGTCATGATCTCAAACCGGGAGACCCGGGAAGACGCGGTCAGTTCCAAAAAGTTACATTGGTCTCGTGCGAGGTGTTCGTGCCTCCTACTGGCCGTTTGGGGGCTGGTTTGGGTTTTCACCCTTTAACGGCCTGTTTTCAAGTCTAAGTGTGATTTTTGCAAATTATCGTCATACCCTCAAACCGAGAGACCCGGGACTACGCGGTCAGTTCCTACAAGTTACAATGGTCCCAAGCGAGGTGTTCGTGCCTCCTACGGGGTCGTTTGGGGGCTAGTTTGGGTTTTCACCCTTTAACGGCCTGTTTTCAAGTCTAATTGTGATTGTTACAAATTATCGTCATAATCTCAAACCAGGAGACCCGGAACGACACGGTCAGTTCCTACAAGTTACAATGGTCCCGTGCGAGGTGTTCGTGCCTCCTACGGGGTCGTTTGGGGGCTGGTTTGGGTTTTCACCATTTAACGACCTGTTTTCAAGTCTAAGTGTGATTTTTGCGAATTATCGTCATACTCTCAAACCGAGAGATCCGGGACTACGCGGTCAGTTCCTACAAGTTACATTGGTCCCGTGCGAGGTGTTCGTGCCTCCTACGGGGTCGTTTTGGGGCTGTTTGGGTTTTCACCCTTTAATGGCCTGTTTTCAAGTCTAAGTGTGATTTTTGCAAATTATTGTCATACTCTCTAACCGGGGGAACCGGGACTACGCGGTCAGTTCCTACAAGTTACAATGGTCCCAAGCGAGGTGTTCGTGCCTCCTACGGGGTCGTTTGGGGGCTGGTTTGGATTTTCACCCTTTAACGCCCTGTTTTCGAGTCTAAGTGTGATTTTTTCAAATTATCATCATACTCTCTAACTGGAAGACCCGGGACTACGCGGTCAGTTCCTACAAGTTACAATGGTCCCGAACGAAGTGTTCGTGCCTCCTACGGGATCGTTTGAGGGCTGGTTTGGGTTTTCACCCTTTAACGGTCTGTTTCAAGTCAAAGTGTTATTTTCACAAATTATCGCCGTACTCTCAAACCGAGAGACCCGGGACTACGCGGTCAGTTCCTACAAGTTACATTGGTCCCGTGCGAGGTGTTCGTGCCTCCTACGGGGTCGTTTGGGGGTTGGTTTGGGTTTTCACCCTTTAACGGCCTATATTCAAGTCTAAGTGTGATTTTTGCAAATTATCGTCATACTCTCAAACCGAGAGACCCGGGACTACGCGGTCAGTTCCTACAAGTTACATTGGTCCCGTGCGAGGTGTTCGTGCCTCCTACGGGGTCGTTTGGGGGCTGGTTTGGGTTTTCACCCTTTAACGGCCTATTTTCAAGTCTAAGTGTGATTCTTGCAAATTATCGTCATAATCTCAAACCGGGAGACCCGGGACTACGCGGTCAGTTCCTACAAGTTTCAATGGTCCCGTGCGAGGTGTTCGTGCCTCCTACAGGGTCGTTTGGGGGCAGGTTTGGGTTTTCACCCTTTAACGGTATGTTTTCAAGTCTAAGTGTGATTTTTGCAAATTATCGTCATACTCTCAAACCGAGAGACCCGGGACTACGCAGACAATTCCTGCAAGTTACATTGGTCCCGTGCGAGGTGTTCGTGCCTCCTACGGGGTCGTTTGGGGGCTGGTTTGGATTTTCACCCTTTAACGGCCTGTTTTCGAGTCTAAGTGTGATTTTTTCAAATTATCATCATACTTTCTAACCGGGAGACCCGGGACTACGCGGTCAGTTCCTACAAGTTACATTGGTCCCGTGCGAGGTGTTCATGCCTCCTACGGGGTCGTTTGGGGGCTAGTTTGGGTTTTCACCCTTTAACGGCCTGTTTTCAAGTCTAATTGTGATTGATACAAATTATCGTCATAATCTCAAACCAGGAGACCCGGAACGACACAGTCAGTTCCTACAAGTTACAATGGTCCCGTGCGAGGTGTTCGTGCCTCCTATGGGGTCGTTTGGGGGCTGGTTTGGGTTTTCACCCTTTAATGGCCTGTTTTCAAGTCTAAGTGTTATTTTTGCAAATTATCGTCATGATCTCAAACCGGGAGACCCGGGATGACGCGGTCAGTTCCAACAAGTTACATTGGTCCCGTGCGAGGTGTTCGTGCCTCCTACGGGGTCGTTTTGGGGCTGTTTGGGTTTTCACCCTTTAATGGCCTGTTTTCAAGTCTAAGTGTGATTTTTGCAAATTATCGTCATACCCTCAAACCGAGAGACCCGGGACTACGCGGTCAGTTTCTACAAGTTACATTGGTCCCGTGCGAGGTTTTCGTGCCTCCTACGGGGTCGTTTGGGGGCTGGTTTGGGTTTTCACCCTTTAATGGCCTGTTTTCAAGTCTAAATGTGATTTTTTCAAATTATCGTCATACTCTCTAACCGGGAGACCCGGGACTACGCGGTCAGTTCCTACAAGTTACAATGGTCCCGAACGAAGTGTTCGTGCCTCCTACGCGATCGTTTGAGGGCTGGTTTGGGTTTTCACACTTTAACGGTCTGTTTCAAGTCTAAGTGTTATTTTCACAAATTATCGTCATACTCTCAAACCGGGAGACCCGGGATGACGCGGTCAGTTCTTACAAGTTACAATGGTCCCGTGCGAGGTGTTCGTGCCTCCTACGGGGTCGTTTGGGGGATAGTTTGGGTTTTCACCCTTTAACGGCCTGTTTTCAAGTTTAAGTGTGATTTTTGCAAATTATCGTCATACTCTCAAACTGAGATATCCGGGACTACGCGATCAGTTCCTAGAAGTTACATTGGTCCCGTGCGAGGTGTTCGTGCCTCCTACGGGGTCGTTTGGGGGCTGGTTTGGGTTTTCACCCTTTAACGGCCTATTTTCAAGTCTAAGTGTGATTTTTGCAAATTATTGTCATACTCTCTAACCGGAAGACCCGGGACTACGCGGTCACTTCCTACAAGTTACAATGGTCCCTAGCGAAGTGTTCGTGCCTCCTACGGGATCGTTTGAGGGCTGGTTTGGGTTTTCACCCTTTAACGGTCTGTTTCAAGTCTAAGTGTTATTTTCGCAAATTATCGTCATACTCTCAAACCGGGAGATCCGGGAAGACGCGATCAGTTCCTACAAGTTACAATGGTCCCGTGCGAGGTGTTCGTGCCTCCTACGGGGTCGTTTGGGGGCTGATTTGGGTTTTCACCCTTTAACGGCCTGTTTTCAAGTGTAAGTGTGATTTTTGCAAATTATCGTCATACTCTCTAACCGGGAGACCCAGGACAACGCGGTCAGTTCCTAAAAATTACATTGGACTCGTGCGAGGTGTTCGTGCCTCCTACAGGGTCATTTGGGGGCTGGTTTGGGTTTTAACCCTTTAACGGCCTGTTTTCAAGTCTAAGTGTGATTTTTGCAAATTATCATCATAATCTCAAATCGGGAGACCCGGGACGACGCGGTCACTTCCTACAAGTTACATTGGCCCAGTGCGAGGTGTTCGTGCCTCCTACGGGGTCGTTTGGGGGCTGGTTTGGGTTTTCACCCTTTAACGGCCTGTTTTCAAGTCTAAGTGTGATTTTTGCAAATTATCATCATACTTTCTAACCGGGAGACCCGGGACTACGCGGTCAGTTCCTACAAGTTACATTGCTCCCGTGCGAGGTGTTCGTGCCTCCTACGGGGTCGTTTGGGGGCTGGTTTGGGTTTTCACCCATTAACGGCCTGTTTTCAAGTCTAAGTGTTATTTTCGCAAATTATCATCATAATCTCAAACCGGGAGGACGCGGTCAGTTCCTACAAGTTACATTGGTCCCGTGCGAGGTGTTCGTGTCACCTACGGGGTCGTTTGGGGGCTGGTTTGGGTTTTCACCCTTTAACGGCATGTTTTCAAGTCTAAGTGTGATTTTTGCAAATTATCGTCATACTCTCTAACCGGGAGACCCGGGACTACGCGGTCAGTTCCTACAAGTTACAATGGTCCCGTGCGAGGTGTTCGTGCCTCCAACGGGGTGGTTTGGGGGCTGGTTTGGGTTTTCACTCTTTAACGGTCTGTTTTCAAGTCTAAGTGTTATTTTTGCAAATTATCATCATAATCGCAAACCGGGAGACCCGGGACTACGCGGTGAGTTCCTACAAGTTGCATTGGTCCCGTGCGAGGTGTTCGTGCCTCCTACGGGGTCGTTTGGGGGCTGGTTTGGGTTTTCACCCTTTAACGGTCTGTTTTCAAGTCTAAGTGTGATTTTTGCAAATTATTGTCATACTCTCAAACCGAGAGACCCGGGACTACGCGGTCAATTCCTACAAGTTACATTGGTCCCGTGCGAGGTTTTCGTGCCTCCTACGGGGTCGTTTGGGGGCTGGTTTGGATTTTCACCCTTTAACGGCCTATTTTCAAGTCTAAGTGTGATTTTTTCAAATTATCGTCATACTCTCTAACAGGAAGACCCGGGACTACGCGGTCAGTTCCTACAAGTTACAATGGTCCCGAGCGAGGTGTCCGTGCCTCCTACGGGGTCGTTTGGGGGCTGGTTTGGGTTTTCACCCTTTAACGGCCTGTTTTCAAGTCTAAATGTTATTTTTTCAAATTATCGCCATACTCTCTAACCGGGAGACCCAGGACTACGCGGTCAGTTCCTAAAAATTACATTGGACTCGTGCGAGGTGTTCGTGCCTCCTACGGGGTCGTTTGGGGGCTGGTTTGGGTTTTCACCCTTTAACGACCTGTTTTCATGTCTAAGTGTGATTTTTGCAAATTATCGTCATACTATTAAACCGAGAGACCCGGGACGACGCGGTCCGTTCCTCCAAGTTACATTGGTTCCGTGCGAGGTGTTCGTGCCTCCTACGGGGTCGTTTGGGGGCTGATTTGGGTTTTCATCCTTTAACGGCCTGTTTTCAAGTCTAAGTGTGATTTTTGCAAATTATCATCATACTTTCTAACCGGGAGACCCGGGACTACGCGGTCAGTTCCTACAAGTTACATTGCTCCCGTGCGAGGTGTTCGTGCCTCCTACGGGGTCGTTTGGGGGCTGGTTTGGGTTTTCACCCATTAACGGCCTGTTTTCAAGTCTAAGTGTTATTTTCGCAAATTATCATCATAATCTCAAACCGGGAGGACGCGGTCAGTTCCTACAAGTTACATTGGTCCCGTGCGAGGTGTTCGTGTCACCTACGGGGTCGTTTGGGGGCTGGTTTGGGTTTTCACCCTTTAACGGTTCTGTTTTCAAGTCTAAGTGTGATTTTTGCAAATTATCGTCATAATCTCAAACCGAGAGACTCGGGACGACGCGGTCAGTTCCAACAAGTTTCATTGGTCCCGTGCGAGGTGTTCTTGTCACCTACGGGGTCGTTGGGGGCTGGTTTGGGTTTTCACCCTTTAACGGCCTGTTTTCAAGTCTAAGTGTTATTTTTGCAAATTATCATCGCACTCTCTAACCGGGAGACCCAGGACGACGCGGTCTGTTCCTACAAGTTACAATGGTCCCATACGAGGTGTTCGTGCCTCCTACGGGGTCGTTTGGGGGCTAGTTTGGGTTTTCACCCTTTAACGGCCTGTTTTCAAGTTTAAGTGTGATTTTTGCAAATTATCGTCATACTCTCAAACCAAGAGGCCCGGGACTACGCGATCAGTTCCTACAAGTTACATTGGTCCCTTGCGAGGTGTTCGTGCCTCCTACGGGGTCGTTTGGTGGTTGGTTTGGGCTTTCACCCTTTAACGGCCTGTTTTCAAGTCTAAGTGTGATTTTTGGAAATTATCATCATACTCTCTAACCGGGAGACCCGGGATAATGTGGTCAGTTTCTACAAGTTACAATGGTCCCAAGCGAGGTGTTCGTGCCTCCTACGGGATCGTTTGGCGGCTGGTTTGGGTTTTCACCCTTTAACGGCCTGTTTTCAAGTCTAAGTGTGATTTTTGCAAATTATAATCATAATCTCAAACCGGGATACCCGGGACGACGCGGTCAGTTCCTACAAGTTACAATGGTCCCGTGCGAGGTGTTCGTGCCTCCTAAGGGGTCGTTTGGGGGCTGGTTTGGGTTTTCTCCCTTTAACGGCCTGTTTTCAAGTCTAAGTGTTATTTTTGCAAATTATCGTCATACTCTCAAATCGGGAGACCCGGGACTACGCGTTCAGTACCTACAAGTTACATTGGTCCCGTGCGAGGTGTTCATGTCACCTACGGGGTCGTTTGGGGGCTGGTTTGGATTTTCAGCCTTTAACGGTCTATTTTCAAGTCTAAGTGTGATTTTTGCAAACTATCGTCATACTCTCTAACCGGGAGACCCGAGACTATGCGGTCAGTTCCTACAAGTTACAATGGTCCCGTGCGAGGTGTTCGTGCCTCTTACGGGGTCGTTTGGGGGTTGGTTTGGGTTTTCACCCTTTAACGGCCTGTTTTCAAGTCTAAGTGTGATTTTTGCAAATTATCGTCGTAATCTAAAACTGAGAGACCCGGGACGACGCGGTCAGTTCCTACAAGTTACATTGGTCCCGTGCGAGGTGTTCGTGTCACCTACGGGGTCGTTGGGGGCTGGTTTGGGTTTTAACCCTTTAACGGCCTGTTTTCAAGTCTAAGTGTGATTTTTTCAAATTATCGTCATAATCTCAAATCAAGAGACCCGGGACGACGCGGTGAGTTCCTACAAGTTACATTGGCCCCGTGCGAGGTGTTCGTGCCTCCTACGGGGTCGTTTGGGGGCTGGTTTGGGTTTTCACCCTTTAACGGCCTGTTTTCAAGTCTAAGTGTGATTTTTGCAAATTATCATAATACTTTCAAGCCGGGAGACCCGGGACTACGCGGTCAGTTCCTACAAGTTACATTGGTCCCGTGCGAGGTGTTCGTGCCTCCTACGGGGTCGTTTGGGGGCTGGTTTGGGTTTTCACCCATTAACGGCCTGTTTTCAAGTCTAAGTGTTATTTTTGCAAATTATCGTCATAATCTCAAATCGGGACGACGCGGCCAGTTCCTACAAGTTACAATGGTCCCGTGCGAGGTGTTCGTGTCACCTACGGGGTCGTTTGGGGGCTGGTTTGGATTTTCACCCTTTAACGGCATGTTTTCAAGTCTAAGTGTGATTTTTGCAAATTATCGTCATACTCTATAACCGGGAGACCCGGGACTACGCGGTCAGTTCCTATAAGTTACAATGGTCCCGTGCGAGGTGTTCGTGCCTCCTACGGGGTCGTTTGGGGGTTGGTTTGGGTTTTCACCCTTTAACGGCCTGTTTTCAAGTCTAAGTGTGATTTTAGCAAATTATCGTCATACTCTCAAACCGAGAGACCCGGGACTACGCAGATAATTCCTGCAAGTTACATTCGTCCCGTGCGAGGTTTTCGTGCCTCCTACGAGGTCGTTTGGGGGCTGGTTTGGATTTTCACCCTTTAACGGCCTGTTTTAGAGTCTAAGTGTGATTTTTTCAAATTATCGTCATACTCTCTAACTGGAAGACCTGGGACTACGCGGTCAGTTACTACAAGTTACAATGGTCCCGAACGAAGTGTTCGTGCCTCCTACGGGATCGTTTGAGGGCTGGTTTGGGTTTTGACCCTTTAACGGTCTGTTTCAAGTCTAAGTGTTATTTTCACAAATTATCGTCATACTCTCAAACTGGGAGACCCGGGAAGACGCGGTCAGTTCCTACAAGTTACAATGGTCCCGTGCGAGGTGTTCGTGCCTCCTACGGGGTCGTTTGGGGGTTGGTTTGGGTTTTCACCCTTTAACGGCCTGTTTTCAAGTCTAAATGTGATTTTTGCAAATTATCATCATACTCTCAAACCGAGAGACCCGGGACTACACGGTCAATTCCTACAAGTTACATTGGTCCCGTGCGAGGTGTTCGTGCCTCCTACGGGGTCGTTTGGGGGCTGGTTTGGGTTTTCACCCTTTAACGGCATATTTTCAAGTCTAAGTGTGATTTTTGCAAATTATCGTCATACTCTCTAACCGGAAGACCCGGGACTACGCGGTCAGTTCCTACAAGTTACAATGGTCCCTAGCGAAGTGTTCGTGCCTCCTACGGGATCGTTTGAGGGCTGGTTTGGGTTTTCACCCTTTAACGGTCTGTTATAAGTCTAAGTGTTATTTTCGCAAATTATCGTCATACTCTCAAACCGGGAGATCCGGGAAGACGCGGTCAGTTCCTACAAGTTACAATGGTCCCGTGCGAGGTGTTCGTGCCTCCTACGGGGTCGTTTGGGGGCTGATTTGGGTTTTCACCCTTTAACGGCCTGTTTTCAAGTCTAAGTGTGATTTTTGCAAATTATCGTCATACTCTCAAACCGGGAGACCCAGGACTACGCGGTTAGTTCCTAAAAATTACATTGGACCCGTGTGAGGTGTTCGTGCCTCCTACAGGGTCATTTGGGGGCTAGTTTGGGTTTTATCCCTTTAACGGCCTGTTTTCAAGTCTAAGTGTGATTTTTGCAAATTATCATCATAATCTCAAATCGGGAGACCCGGGACGACGCGGTCAGTTCCTACAAGTTACATTGGCCCAGTGCGAGGTGTTCGTGCCTCCTACGGGGTCGTTTGGGGGCTGGTTTGGGTTTTCACCCTTTAACGGCCTGTTTTCAAGTCTAAGTGTGATTTTTGCAAATTATCATCATACTTTCTAACCGGGAGACCCGGGACTACGCGGTCAGTTCCTACAAGTTACATTGGTCCCGTGCGAGGTGTTCGTGCCTCCTACGGGGTCGTGTGGGGGATGGTTTGGGTTTTAACCCATTAACGGCCTGTTTTCAAGCCTAAGTGTTATTTTTGCAAATTATCGTCATAATCTCAAACCGGGACGATGCGACCAGTTCCTACAAGTTACATTGGTCCCGTGCGAGGTGTTCGTGTCACCTACGGGGTCGTTTGGGGGCTGGTTTGGGTTTTCACCCTTTAACGGCATGTTTTCAAGTCTAAGTGTGATTTTTGCAAATTATCGTCATACTCTCTAATCGGGAGACCCGGGACTACGCGGTCAGTTCCTACAAGTTACAATGGTCCCGTGCGAGGTGTTCGTGCCTCCTACGGGGTGGTTTGGGGGCTGGTTTGGGTTTTTACCCTTTAAGGGCCTGTTTTCAAGTCTAAGTGTTATTTTTGCAAATTATCGTCATAATCGCAAACCGGGAGACCCGGGAAGACGCGGTTAGTTCCTACAAGTTACATTGGTCCCGTGCGAGGTTTTCGTGCCTCCTACGGGGTCGTTTGGGGGCTGGTTTGGATTTTCACCCTTTAACGGCCTGTTTTCAAGTCTAAGTTAGATTTTTTCAAATTATCGTCATACTCTCTAACTGGAAGACCCGGGACTACACGGTCAGTTCCTACAAGTTACAATGGTCCCGAGCGAGGTGTTCGTGCCTCCGTCGGGATTGTTTGAGGGCTGGTTTGGGTTTTCACCTTTTAACGGTCTGTTTCAAGTCTAAGTGTTATTTTTGTAAACTATCGTCATACTCTCAAACCGGGAGACCCGGTAAGATGCGGTCAGTTCCTACAAGTTACAATTGACCCGTGCGAGGTGTTCGTGCCTCCTACGGGGTCGTTTGGGGGCTGGTTTGGGTTTTCACCCTTTAACGGCCTGTTTTCAAGTCTAAGTGTGATTTTTGCAAATTATCATCATAATCTCAAACCGGGATACTCGGGACGACGCAGTCAGTTCCTACAAGTTACAATGGTCCCGTGCGAGGTGTTCATGCCTCCTAAGGGGTCGTTTGGGGGCTGGTTTGGGTTTTCTCCCTTTAACGGCCTGTTTTCAAGTCTAAGTGTTATTTTTGCAAATTATCATCATACTCTCAAATCGGGAGACCCGGGACTACGCGGTCAATTCCTACAAGTAACATTGGTCCCGTGCGAGGTGTTCGTGCCACCTACGGGGTCGTTTGGGGGCTGGTCTGGGTTTTCACCCTTTAACGGCCTGTTTTCAAGTCTAAGTGTGATTTTTGCAAATTATCGTCATAATCTCAAACCGAGAGACTCGGGACGACGCGGTCAGTTCCTACAAGTTTCATTGGTCCCGTGCGAGGTGTTCGTGTCACCTACGGGGTCGTTGGGGGCTGGTTTGGGTTTTCACCCTTGAACGGCCTGTTTTCAAGTCTAAGTGTTATTTTTGCAAATTATCATCATACTCTCAAATCGGGAGACCCGGGACTACGCGGTCAGTTCCTACAAGTAACATTGGTCCCGTGCGAGGTGTTCGTGCCACCTACGGGGTCGTTTGGGGGCTGGTCTGGGTTTTCACCCTTTAACGGCCTGTTTTCAAGTCTAAGTGTGATTTTTGCAAATTATCGTCATAATCTCAAACCGAGAGACTCGGGACGACGCGGTCAGTTCCTACAAGTTTCATTGGTCCCGTGCGAGGTGTTCGTGTCACCTACGGGGTCGTTGGGGGCTGGTTTGGGTTTTCACCCTTTAACGGCCTGTTTTCAAGTCTAAGTGTTATTTTTGCAAATTATCGTCGTACTCTCTAACCGGGAGACCCGGGACGACGCGGTCTGTTCCTACAAGTTACAATGGTCCCGTGCGAGGTGTTCGTGCCTCCTACGGGGTCGTTTGGGGGCTGGTTTGGGTTTTCACCCTTTAACGGCCTGTTTTCAAGTCTAAGTGTGATTTTTGCAAATTATCGTCATACTCTCAAACCAAGAGACCCGGGACTACGCGATCAGTTCCTACAAGTTACATTGGTCCCTTGCGAGTTGTGCGTGCCTCATACGGGGTCGTTTGGGGGCTGGTTTGGGCTTTCACCCTTTAACGGTCTGTTTTCAAGTCTAAGTGTGATTTTTCGAAATTATCGTCATACACTCTAACCGGGAGACCCGGGACTATGTGATCAATTTCTACAAGTTACAATGGTCCCAAGCGAGGTGTTCGTGCGTCCTATGGGGTCGTTTGGGGGATGGTTTGGGTTTTCACCCTTTAACGGCCTGTTTTCAAGTCTAAGTGTGATTTTTGCAAATTATCATCATAATCTAAAACCGGGATACCCGGTACGACGCGATCAGTTCCAACAAGTTACAATGGTCCCGTGCGAGGTGTTCGTGCCTCCTAAGGGGTCGTTTGGGGGCTGGTTTGGGTTTTCTCCCTTTAATGGCCTGTTTTCAAGTCTAAGTGTTATTTTTGCAAATTATCGTCATACTCTCAAATCGGGAGACCCGGGACTACGCGGTCAGTTCCTACAAGTTACATTGGTCCCGTGCGAGGTGTTCATGTCACCTACGGGGTGGTTTGGGGGCTGGTTTGGATTTTCACCCTTTAACGGTCTATTTTCAAGTCTAAGTGTGATTTTTGCAAATTATCGTCATACTCTCTAACCGGGAGACCCGAGACTACGCGGTCAGTTCCTACAAGTTACAATGGTCCCGTGCGAGGTGTTCGTGCCTCCTACGGGGTCGTTTGGGGGCTGGTTTGGGTTTTCACCCTTTAACGGCCTGTTTTAAAGTCTAAGTGTGATTTTTGCAAATTATCCTCATAATCTAAAATCGAGAGACCCGGGACGACGCGGTCAGTTCCTACAAGTTACATTGGTCCCGTGCGAGGTGTTCGTGTCAACTACGGGGTCGTTGGGGGCTGGTTTGGGTTTTCACCCTTTAACGGCCTGTTTTCAAGTCTAAGTGTTATTTTTGCAAATTATCGTCGTACTCTCTAACCAGAAGACCCGGGACTACGCGGTCAGTTCCTACAAGTTACAATGGTCCCGTACGAGGTGTTCGTGCCTCCTACGGGGTCGTTTGGGGGCTAGTTTGGGTTTTCACCCTTTAACGACATGTTTTCAAGTCTAAGTGTGATTTTTGAAAATTATCGTCATAATCTCAAACCGGGAGACCCGGGACGACGCGGTCTGTTCCTACAAGTTACAACGGTCCCGTGCGAGGTGTTCGTGCCTCCTACGGGGTCGTTTGGGGGCTGGTTTGGGTTTTCACCCTTTAACCGACTGTTTTCAAGTCTAAGTGTGATTTTTGCAAATTATCATCATACTCTCAAACCAAGAGGCCCGGGACAACGCGGTCAGTTCCTATAAGTTACATTGGTCCCGTGCGAGGTGTTCGTGCCTCCTACGGGGTCATTTGGGGGCTGGTTTGGGTTTTCACCCTTTAACGGCCTGTTTTCAAGCCTAAGTGTGATTTTTGCAAATTATCATCATAATCTCAAACCGAGATACTCGGGACGACGCGGTCAGTTCCTACAAGTTACAATGGCCCCGTGCGAGGTGTTCGTGCCTCCTAAGGGGTCGTTTGGGGGCTGGTTTGGGTTTTCACCCTTTAACGGCCTGTTTTCAAGTCTAAGTGTTATTTTTGCAAATTATCGTCATACTCTCAAATC
The DNA here is from genome assembly GCA_949130495.1 of Sambucus nigra. Classification (NCBI taxonomy): domain Eukaryota; kingdom Viridiplantae; phylum Streptophyta; class Magnoliopsida; order Dipsacales; family Adoxaceae; genus Sambucus; species Sambucus nigra. The sequence goes on along the minus strand of OX422212.1, from coordinate 451,154,403 downwards.
GTGAGACCCGGGACTACGCGATCAGTTCCTACAAGTAACATTGGTCCCGTGCGAGGTATTCGTGCCACCTACGGGGTCGTTTGGGGGCTGGTCTGGGTTTTCAACCTTTAACGGCCTGTTTTTAAGTCTAAGTGTGATTTTTGCAAATTATCCTCATAATCTCAAACCGAGAGACCCGGGACGACGCGGTCAGTTCCTACAAGTTTCATTGGTCCCGTGCGAGGTGTTCGTGTCACCTACGGGGTCGTTGGGGGCTGGTTTGGGTTTTCACCCTTTAACGGCCTGTTTTCAAGTCTAAGTGTTATTTTTGCAAATTATCGTCGTACTCTCTAACCGGGAGACCCGGGACGATGCGTTCTGTTCCTACAAGTTACAGTGGTCCCGTGTGAGGTGTTCGTGGCTCCTACGGGGTCGTTTGGGGGCTGGTTTGGGTTTTCACCCTTTAACGGCCTGTTTTCAAGTCTAAGTGTGATTTTTGCAAATTATCGTCATACTCTCAAACCAAGAGACCCGGGACTACGCGATCAGTTCCTACAAGTTACAATGGTCCCAAGCGAGGTGTTCGTGCCTCCTACGGGGTCGTTTGGGGGCTGGTTTGGGTTTTCACCCTTTAACGGCCTGTTTTCAAGTCTAAGTGTGATTTTTGCAAATTATCATCATAATCTCAAACCGGGATACCCGGGACGACGCGGTCAGTTCCTACAAGTTACAATGGTCCCGTACGAGGTGTTCGTGCCTCCTAAGGGGTCGTTTAAGGGATGGTTTGGGTTTTCTCCCTTTAACGGCCTGTTTTCAAGTCTAAGTGTTATTTTTGCAAATTATCGTCATACTCTCAAATCGGGAGACGCGGGACTACGCGGTCAGTTCCTACAAGTTACATTGGTCCCGTGCGAGGTGTTCATGTCACCTACGGGGTCGTTGGGGGTTGGTTTGGGTTTTAACCCTTTAACGGCCTGTTTTCAAGTCTAAGTGTGATTTTTGCAAATTATAGTCATAATCTCAAATCGGGAGACCCGGGACGACGCGGTGAGTTCCTACAAGTTACATTGGCCCCGTGCGAGGTGTTCGTGCCTCCTACGGGGTCGTTTGGGGGCTGGTTTGGGTTTTCACCCTTTAACGGCCTATTTTCAAGTCTAAGTGTGATTTTTGCAAATTATCATCATACTTTCTTGCCGGGAGACCTGGTACTACGCGGTCAGTTCCTACAAGTTACATTGGTCCCGTGCGAGGTGTTCCTGCCTCCTACGGGGTCGTTTGGGGGCTGGTTTGGGTTTTCACCCATTAACGGCCTGTTTTCAAGTCTAAGTGTTATTTTTGCAAATTATCGTCATAATCTCAAACCGGGACGACGCGGCCAGTTCCTACAAGTTAAATTGGTCCCGTGCGAGGTGTTCGTGTCACCTACGGGGTCGTTTGGGGGCTGGTTTGGGTTTTCACCCTTTAACGGCATGTTTTCAAGTCTAAGTGTGATTTTTGCAAATTATCGTCATACTCTCTAACCGGGAGACCCGGGACTACGCGGTCAGTTCCTGCAAGTTACAATGGTCCCGTGCGAGGTGTTCGTGCCTCCTACGGGGTCGTTTGGGGGCTGGTTTGGGTTTTCACCCTTTAACGGCATGTTTTCAAGTCTAAGTGTGATTTTTGCAAATTATCGTCATACTCACAAACCGAGAGACCCGGGACTACGCAGATAATTCCTGCAAGTTACATTGGTCCCGTGCGAGGTTTTCGTGCCTCCTACGGGGTCGTTTGGGGGCTGGTTTGGATTTTCACCCTTTAACGGCCTGTTTTCGAGTCTAAGCGTGATTTTTTCAAATTATCGTCATACTCTCTAACTGGAAGACCCGGGACTACGCGGTCAGTTACTACAAGTTACAATGGTCCCGAACGAAGTGTTCGTGCCTCCTACGGGATCGTTTGAGGGCTGGTTTGGGTTTTCACCCTTTAACGGTCTGTTTCAAGTCAAAGTGTTATTTTCATAAATTATCGTCATACTCTCAAACTGGGAGACCCGGGAAGACGCGGTCAGTTCCTACAAGTTACAATGGTCCCGTGCGAGGTGTTTGTGCCTCCTACGGGGTCGTTTGGGGGTTGGTTTCGGTTTTCACCCTTTAACGGTCTGTATTGAAGTCTAATTGTGATTTTTGCAAATTATCGTCATACTCTCAAACCGAGAGACCCGGGACTACGCGGTCAGTTCCTACAAGTTACATTGGTCCCGTGCGAGGTGTTCGTGCATCCTACGGGGTCGTTTGGGGGTTGGTTTGGGTTTTCACCCTTTAACGGCCTATTTTCAAGTCTAAGTGTGATTTTTGAAAATTATCATCATACTCTGTAACCGGAAGACCCGGGACGACGCGTACAGTTCCTACAAGTTACATTGGTCCCGTGCGAGGTTTTCGTGCCTCCTACGGGGTCGTTTGGGGGCTGGTTTGGATTTTCACCCTTTAACGGCCTGTTTTCAAGTCTGAGTTTGATTTTTTCAAATTATCGTCATACTCTCTAACTGGAAGACCCGGGACTACGTGGTCAGTTCCTACAAGTTACAATGGTCCCGAGCGAGGTGTTCGTGCCTCCTACGGGATTGTTTGAGGGCTGGTTTGGGTTTTCACCTTTTAACGGTCTGTTTCAAGTCTAAGTGTTATTTTTGCAAACTATCGTCATACTCTCAAACCGTGAGTCCCGGTAAGACGCGGTCAGTTCCTACAAGTTACAATTGACCCGTGCGAGGTGTTCGTGCCTCCTACGGGGTCGTTTGGGGGCTGGTTTGGGTTTTCACCCTTTAACGGCCTGTTTTCAAGTCTAAGTGTGATTTTTGCAAATTATCATCATAATCTCAAACCGGGATACTCGGGACGACGCAGTCAGTTCCTACAAGTTACAATGGTCCCGTGCGAGGTGTTCGTGCCTCCTAAGGGGTCGTTTGGGGGCTGGTTTGGGTTTTCTCCCTTTAACGGCCTGTTTTCAAGTCTAAGTGTTATTTTTGCAAATTATCATCATACTCTCAAATCGGGAGACCCGGGACTACGCGGTCAGTTCCTACAAGTAACATTGGTCCCGTGCGAGGTGTTCGTGCCACCTACGGGGTCGTTAGGGGGCTGGTCTGGGTTTTCACCCTTTAACTGCCTGTTTTCAAGTCTAAGTGTGATTTTTGCAAATTATCGTCATAATCTCAAACCGAGAGACTCGGGACGACGCGGTCAGTTCCTACAAGTTTCATTGGTCCCGTGCGAGGTGTTCGTGTCACCTACGGGGTCGTTGGGGGCTGGTTTGGGTTTTCACCCTTTAACGGCCTGTTTTCAAGTCTAAGTGTTATTTTTGCAAATTATCGTCGTACTCTCTAACCGGGAGACCCGGGACGACGCGGTCTGTTCCTACAAGTTACAATGGTCCCGTGCGAGGTGTTCGTGCCTCCTACGGGGTCGTTTGGGGGCTGGTTTGGGTTTTCACCCTTTAACGGCCTCTTTTCAAGTCTAAGTGTGATTTTTGCAAATTATCGTCATACTCTCAAACCAAGAGACCCGGGACTACGCGATCAGTTCCTACAAGTTACATTGGTCCCTTGCGAGTTGTTCGTGCCTCATACGGGGTCGTTTGGGGGCTGGTTTGGGTTTTCACCCTTTAACGGTCTGTTTTCAAGTCTAAGTGTGATTTTTGGAAATTATCGTCATACTCTCTAACCGGGAGACCCGGGACTATGTGGTCAATTTCTACAAGTTACAATGGTCCCAAGCGAGGTGTTCGTGCCTCCTACGGGGGCGTTTGGGGGCTGGTTTGGGTTTTCACCCTTTAACGGCCTGTTTTCAAGTCTAAGTGTGATTTTTGCAAATTATCATCATAATCTAAAACCGGGATACCCGGTACGACGCGATCAGTTCCAACAAGTTACAATGGTCCCGTGCGAGGTGTTCGTGCCTCCCAAGGGGTCGTTTGGGGGCTGGTTTGGGTTTTCTCCCTTTAACGGCCTGTTTTCAAGTCTAAGTGTTATTTTTGCAAATTATCGTCATACTCTCAAATCGGGAGACCCGGGACTACGCGGTCAGTTCCTACAAGTTACATTGGTCCCGTGCGAGGTGTTCATGTCACCTACGGGGTCGTTTGGGGGCTGGTTTGGATTTTCACCCTTTAACGGTCTATTTTCAAGTCTAAGTGTGATTTTCGCAAATTATCGTCATACTCTCTAACCGGGAGACCCGAGACTACGCGGTCAGTTCCTACAAGTTACAATGGTCCCGTGCGAGGTGTTCGTGCCTCCTACGGGGTCGTTTGGGGGCTGGTTTGGGTTTTCACCCTTTAACGGCCTGTTTTAAAGTCTAAGTGTGATTTTTGCAAATTATCCTCATAATCTAAAACCGAGAGACCGGGGACGACGCGGTCAGTTCCTACAAGTTACATTGGTCCCGTGCGAGGTGTTCGTGTCACCTACGGGGTCGTTGGGGGCTGGTTTGGGTTTTCACCCTTTAACGACCTGTTTTCAAGTCTAAGTGTTATTTTTGCAAATTATCGTCGTACTCTCTAACCGGGAGACCCGGGTCGATGCGGTCTGTTCCTACAAGTTACAATGGTCCCGTGTGAGGTGTTCGTGGCTTTTACGGGGTCGTTTGGGGGCTGGTTTGGGTTTTCACCCTTTAACGGCCTGTTTTCAAGTCTAAGTGTGATTTTTGCAAATTATCGTCATACTCTCAAACCAAGAGACCCGGGACTACGCGATCAGTTCCTACAAGTTACATTGGTCCCTTGCGAGGTGTTCGTACCTCATACGGGGTCATTTGGGGGTTGGTTTGGGTTTTCACCCTTTAACGGCCTGTTTTCAAGTCTAAGTGTGATTTTTGCAAATTATCGTCATACTCTATAACTGGGAGACCCGGGAAGACGCGGTCAGTTCCTACAAGTTACAATGGTCCCATGCGAGGTGTTCGTGCCTCCTACAGGGTCGTTTGGGGGTTGTATTCGGTTTTCACCCTTTAACGGTCTGTATTGAAGTCTAATTGTGATTTTTGCAAATTATCGTCATACTCTCAAACCGAGAGACCCGGGACTACGCGGTCAGTTCCTACAAGTTACATTGGTCCCGTGCGAGGTGTTCGTGCCTCCTACGGGGTCGTTTGGGCGTTGGTTTGGGTTTTCACCCTTTAACGGCCTTTTTTCAAGTCTAAGTGTGATTTTTGCAAATTATCGTCATAATCTCAAATCGGGAGACCCGGGACGACGCGGTCAGTTCCTACAAGTTACATTGGCCCAGTGCGAGGTGTTTGTGCCTCCTACGGGGTCGTTTGGGGGCTGGTTTGGGTTTTCACCCTTTAACGGCCTGTTTTCAAGTCTAAATGTGATTTTTGTAAATTATCATCATACTTTCTAACCGGGAGACCCAGGACTACGCGGTCAGTTCCTACAAGTTACAATGGTCCCTAGCGAAGTGTTCGTGCCTCCTACGGGATCGTTTGGGGGCTGGTTTGGGTTTTCACCCTTTAACGGCCTGTTTTAAAGTCTAAGTGTTATTTTTTAAAATTATCGTCATAATCGCAAACCGGGAGACCCGGGAAGATGCGGTTAGTTCCTATGAGTTACATTGGTCCTGTGCGAGGTTTTCGTGCCTCCGACGGGGTCGTTTGGGGGCTGGTTTGGATTTTCACCCTTTAACGGCCTGTTTTCAAGTCTAAGTGTGATTTTTTCAAATTATCGTCATACTCTCTAACTGGAAGACCCGGGACTACCAGGTCAGTTCCTACAAGTTACAATGGTCCCGAGCGAGGTTTTCGTGCCTCCTACGGGATTGTTTGAGGACTGGTTTTGGTTTTCACCTTTTAACGCTCTGTTTCAAGTTTAAGTGTTATTTTTGCAAACTATCGTCATACTCTCAAATCGGGAGACCCGGGAAGACGCGGTCAGTTCCTACAAGTTACAATTGACCCGTGCGAGGTGTTCGTGCCTCCTACGGGGTCGTTTGGGGGTAGGTTTGGGTTTTCACCCTTTAACGGTATGTTTTCAAGTCTAAGTGTGATTTTTGCAAATTATCGTCATAATCTCAAACCGAGAGACCCGAGACGACGCGGTCAGTTCCTACAAGTTACAATTGACCCGTGCGAGGTGTTCATGCCTCCTACGGGGTCGTTTGGGGGCTGGTTTGGGTTTTCACCCTTTAACGGCCTGTTTTCAAGTCTAAGTGTGATTTTTGCAAATTATCATCATAATCTCAATCCGGGATACTCGGGACGACGCGGTCAGTTCCTACAAGTTACAATGGTCCCGTGCGAGGTGTTCGTGCCTCCTAAGGGGTCGTTTGGGGGCTGGTTTGGGTTTTCTCCCTTTAACGGCCTGTTTTCAAGTCTAAGTGTTATTTTTGCAAATTATCGTCATACTCTCAAATCGGGAGACCCGGGACTACGCGGTCAGTTCCTACAAGTAACATTGGTCCCGTGCGAGGTGTTCGTGCCACCTACGGGGTCGTTTGGGGGCTGGTCTGGGTTTTCACCCTTTAACGGCCTGTTTTCAAGTCTAAGTGTGATTTTTGCAAATTATCGTCATAATCTCAAACCGAGAGACCCGGGACGACGCGGTCAGTTCCTACAAGTTTCATTGGTCCCATGCGAGGTGTTCGTGTCACCTATGGGGTCGTTGGGGGCTGGTTTGGGTTTTCACCCTTTAACGGCCTGTTTTCGAGTCTAAGTGTTATTTTTGCAAATTATCATCGTACTCACTAATCGGGAGACCCGGGACGACGCGGTCTGTTCCTACAAGTTACAATGGTCCCGTGCGAGGTGTTCGTGCCTCCTACGGGGTCGTTTGGGGGCTGGTTTGGGTTTTCACCCTTTAACGGCCTGTTTTCAAGTCTAAGTCTGATTTTTGCAAATTATCGTCATACTCTCAAACCAAGAGACCCGGGACTACGCGATCAGTTCCTACAAGTTACATTGGTCCCTTGCGAGGTGTTCCTGCCTCATACGGGTCGTTTGGGGGCTGGTCTGGGTTTTCACCCTTTAACGGTTCTGTTTTCAAGTCTAAGTGTGATTTTTGCAAATTATCGTCATAATCTCAAACCGAGAGACTCGGGACGACGCGGTCAGTTCCTACAAGTTTCATTGGTCCCGTGCGAGGTGTTCGTGTCACCTACGGGGTCGTTGGGGGCTGGTTTGGGTTTTCATCCTTTAACGGCCTGTTTTCAAGTCTAAGTGTTATTTTTGCAAATTATCGTCGTACTCTCTAACCGGGAGACCCGGGACTACGCGGTCTGTTCCTACAAGTTACAATGGTCCCGTGCGAGGTGTTCGTGCCTCCTACGGGGTCGTTTCGGGGCTGGTTTGGGTTTTCACCCTTTAACGGCCTCTTTTCAAGTCTAAGTGTGATTTTTGCAAATTATCGTCACACTCTCAAACCAAGAGACCCGGGACTACGCGATCAGTTCCTACCAGTTACATTGGTTCCTTGCGAGTTGTTCGTGCCTCATACGGGGTCGTTTGAGGGCTGGTTTGGGTTTTCACCCTTTAACGGTCTGTTTTCAAGTCTAAGTGTGATTTTTGGAAATTATCGTCATACTCTCTAACCGGGAGACCCGGGACTATGTGGTCAATTTCTACAAGTTACAATGGTCCCAAGCGAGGTGTTCGTGCCTCCTACAGGGTCGTTTGGGGGCTGGTTTCGGTTTTCACCCTTTAACGGCCTGTTTTCAAGTCTAAGTGTGATTTTTGCAAATTATCATCATAATCTAAAACCGGGATACCCGGTACGACGCGATCAGTTCCAACAAGTTACAATGGTCCCGTGCGAGGTGTTCGTGCCTCCTAAGGGGTCGTTTGGGGGCTGGTTTGGGTTTTCTCCCTTTAACGGCCTGTTTTCAAGTCTAAGTGTTATTTTTGCAAATTATCGTCATACTCTCAAATCGGGAGACCCGGGACTACGCGGCCTGTTCCTACAAGTTACATTGGTCCCGTACGAGGTGTTCATGTCACCTACGGGGTCGTTTGGGGGCTGGTTTGGGTTTTCACCCTTTAACGGCCTGTTTTCAAGTCTAAGTGTGATTTTTGCAAATTATCGTCATACTCTCAAACCAAGAGACCCGGGACTACGCGATCAGTTCCTACAAGTTACAATGGTCCCGTGCGAGGTGTTCGTGCCTCCTACGGGGTCGTTTGGGGGCTGGTTTGGGTTTTCACCCTTTAACGGCCTGTTTTAAAGTCTAAGTGTGATTTTTGCAAATTATCCTCATAATCTAAAACCGAGAGACCCGGAACGACGCGGTCAGTTCCTACAAGTTACATTGGTCCCGTGCGAGGTGTTCGTGTCACCTACGGGGTCGTTGGGGGCTGGTTTGGGTTTTCACCCTTTAACGGCCTGTTTTCAAGTCTAAGTGTTATTTTTGCAAATTATAGTCGTACTCTCTAACCGGGAGACCCGGGACTACGCGGTCAGTTCCTACAAGTTACAATGGTCCCGTGCGAGGTGTTCGTGCCTCCTACGGGGTCGTTTGGGGGCTGGTTTGGGTTTTCACCCTTTAACGGCATGTTTTCAAGTCTAAGTGTGATTTTTGAAAATTATCGTCATACTCTCTAACCGGGAGACCCGGGACTACGCGGTCAGTTCCTACAAGTTACAATGGTCCCGTGCGAGGTGTTCGTGCCTCCAACGGGGTGGTTTGGGGGCTGGTTTGGGTTTTCACCCTTTAACGGCCTGTTTTCAAGTCTAAGTGTTATTTTTGCAAATTATCATCATAATCGCAAACCGGGAGACCCGGGACTACGCGGTCAGTTCCTACAAGTTACATTGGCCCAGTGCGAGGTGTTTGTGCCTCCTACGGGGTCGTTTGGGGGCTGGTTTGGGTTTTCACCCTTTAACGGCCTGTTTTCAAGTCTAAGTGTGATTTTTGTAAATTATCATCATACTTTCTAACCGGGAGACCCAGGACTACGCGGTCAGTTCCTACAAGTTACAATGGTCCCTAGCGAAGTGTTTGTGCCTCCTACGGGATCGTTTGGGGGCTGGTTTGGGTTTTCACCCTTTAACGGCCTGTTTTAAAGTCTAAGTGTTATTTTTGCAAATTATCGTCATAATCGCAAACCGGGAGACCCGGGAAGATGCGGTTAGTTCCTACGAGTTACATTGGTCCTGTGCGAGGTTTTCGTGCCTCCTACGGGGTCGTTTGGGGGCTGGTTTGGATTTTCACCCTTTAACGGCCTGTTTTCAAGTCTAAGTGTGATTTTTTCAAATTATCGTCATACTCTCTAACTGGAAGACCCGGGACTACCAGGTCAGTTCCTACAAGTTACAATGGTCCCGAGCGAGGTTTTCGTGCCTCCTATGGGATTGTTTGAGGACTGGTTTGGGTTTTCACCCTTTAACGGCATGTTTTCAAGTCTAAGTGTGATTTTTGAAAATTATCGTCATACTCTCTAACCGGGACACCCGGGACTACGCGGTCAGTTCCTACAAGTTACAATGGTCCCGTGCGAGGTGTTCGTGCCTCCTACGGGGTCGTTTGGGGGCTGGTTTGGGTTTTCAGCCTTTAACCGACTATTTTCAAGTCTAAGTGTGATTTTTGCAAATTATCGTCATACTCTCAAACCAAGAGACCCGGGACTACGCGGTCAGTTCCTATAAGTTACAATGGTCCCGTGCGAGGTGTTCGTGCCTCCTACGGGGTCATTTGGGGGCTGGTTTGGGTTTTCACCCTTTAACGGCCTGTTTTCAAGCCTAAGTGTGATTTTTGCAAATCATCATCATAATCTCAAACCGAGATACTCGGGACGACGCGGTCAGTTCCTACAAGTTACAATGGTCCCGTGCGAGGTGTTCGTGCCTCCTACGGGGTCGTTTGGGGGCTGGTTTGGGTTTTCACCCTTTAACGGCCTGTTTTCAAGTCTAAGTGTGATTTTTGCAAATTATCCTCATAATCTAAAACCGAGAGACCCGGAACGACGCGGTCAGTTCCTACAAGTTACATTGGTCCCGTGCGAGGTGTTCGTGTCACCTACGGGGTCGTTGGGGGCTGGTTTGGGTTTTCACCCTTTAACGGCCTGTTTTCAAGTCTAAGTGTTATTTTTGCAAATTATAGTCGTACTCTCTAACCGGGAGACCCGGGACTACGCGGTCAGTTCCTACAAGTTACAATGGTCCCGTGCGAGGTGTTCGTGCCTCCTACGGGGTCGTTTGGGGGCTGGTTTGGGTTTTCACCCTTTAACGGCATGTTTTCAAGTCTAAGTGTGATTTTTGAAAATTATCGTCATACTCTCTAACCGGGAGACCCGGGACTACGCGGTCAGTTCCTACAAGTTACAATGGTCCCGTGCGAGGTGTTTGTGCCTCCAACGGGGTGGTTTGGGGGCTGGTTTGGGTTTTCACCCTTTAACGGCCTGTTTTCAAGTCTAAGTGTTATTTTTGCAAATTATCATCATAATCTCAAACCGAGATACTCGGGACGACGCGGTCAGTTCCTACAAGTTACAATGGTCCCGTGCGAGGTGTTCGTGCCTCCTACGGGGTCGTTTGGGGGCTGGTTTGGGTTTTCACCCTTTAACGGCCTGTTTTCAAGTCTAAGTGTGATTTTTGCAAATTATCCTCATAATCTAAAACCGAGAGACCCGGAACGACGCGGTCAGTTCCTACAAGTTACATTGGTCCCTAGCGAAGTGTTTGTGCCTCCTACGGGATCGTTTGGGGGCTGGTTTGGGTTTTCACCCTTTAACGGCCTGTTTTAAAGTCTAAGTGTTATTTTTGCAAATTATCGTCATAATCGCAAACCGGGAGACCCGGGAAGATGCGGTTAGTTCCTACGAGTTACATTGGTCCTGTGCGAGGTTTTCGTGCCTCCTACGGGGTCGTTTGGGGGCTGGTTTGGATTTTCACAATTTAACGGCCTGTTTTCAAGTCTAAGTGTGATTTTTTCAAATTATCGTCATACTCTCTAACTGGAAGACCCGGGACTACCAGGTCAGTTCCTACAAGTTACAATGGTCCCGAGCGAGGTTTTCGTGCCTCCTACGGGATTGTTTGAGGACTGGTTTGGGTTTTCACCCTTTAACGGCATGTTTTCAAGTCTAAGTGTGATTTTTGAAAATTATCGTCATACTCTCTAACCGGGACACCCGGGACTACGCAGTCAGTTCCTACAAGTTACAATGGTCCCGTGCGAGGTGTTCGTGCCTCCTACGGGGTCGTTTGGGGGCTGGTTTGGGTTTTCAGCCTTTAACCGACTATTTTCAAGTCTAAGTGTGATTTTTGCAAATTATCGTCATACTCTCAAACCAAGAGACCCGGGACTACGCGGTCAGTTCCTATAAGTTACAATGGTCCCGTGCGAGGTGTTCGTGCCTCCTACGGGGTCATTTGGGGGCTGGTTTGGGTTTTCACCCTTTAACGGCCTGTTTTCAAGCCTAAGTGTGATTTTTGCAAATTATCATCATAATCTCAAACCGAGATACTCGGGACGACGCGGTCAGTTCCTACAAGTTACAATGGTCCCGTGCGAGGTGTTCGTGCCTCCTAAGGGGTCGTTTGGGTGCTGGTTTGGGTTTTCACCCTTTAACGGCCTGTTTTCAAGTCTAAGTGTTATTTTCGCAAATTATCGTCATATTCTCAAATCGGGAGACCCTGGACTACGCGATCAGTTCCTACAAGTATCATTGGTCCCGTGCGAGGTATTCGTGCCACCTACGGGGTCGTTTGGGGGTTGGTCTGGGTTTTCAACCTTTAACGGCCTGTTTTTAAGTCTAAGTGTGATTTTTGAAAATTATCGTCATAATCTCAAACCGAGAGACCCGGGACGACGCGGTCAGTTCTTACAAGTTTCATTGGTCCCGTGCGAGGTGTTCGTGTCACCTACGGGGTCGTTGGGGGCTGGTTTGGGTTTTCACCCTTTAACGGCCTGTTTTCAAGTCTAAGTGTTATTTTTGCAAATTATCGTCGTACTATCTAACCGGGAGACCCGTAACGATGCGGTCTGTTCCTACAAGTTACAATGGTCCCGTGTGAGGTGTTCGTGGCTCCTACGGGGTCGTTTGGGTGCTGGTTTGGGTTTTCACCCTTTAACGGCCTGTTTTCAAGTCTAAGTGTGATTTTTGCAAATTATCGTCATACTCTCAAACCAAGAGACCCGGGACTACGCGATCAGTTCCTACAAGTTACATTGGTCCCTTGCGAGGTGTTCGAACCTCATACGGGGTCATTTGGGGGTCGGTTTGGGTTTTCACCCTTTAACGGCCTGTTTTCAAGTCTAAGTGTGATTTTTGCAAATTATCGTCATACTCTATAACTGGGAGACCCGGGAAGACGCGGTCAGTTCCTACAAGTTACAATGGTCCCGTGCGAGGTGTTCGTGCCTCCTACAGGGTCGTTTGGGGGTTGGTTTCGGTTTTCACCCTTTAACGGTCTGTATTGAAGTCTAATTGTGATTTTTGCAAATTATCGTCATACTCTCAAACCGAGAGACCCGGGACTACGCGGTCAGTTCCTACAAGTTACATTGGTCCCGTGCGAGGTGTTCGTGCCTCCTACGGGGTCGTTTGGGGGTTGGTTTGGGTTTTCACCCTTTAACGGCCTGTTTTCAAGTCTAAGTGTGATTTTTGCAAATTATCGTCATAATCTCAAATCGGGAGACCCGGGACGACGCGGTCAGTTCCTACAAGTTACATTGGCCCAGTGCGAGGTGTTTGTGCCTCCTACGGGGTCGTTTGGGGGCTGGTTTGGGTTTTCACCCTTTAACGGCCTGTTTTCAAGTCTAAGTGTGATTTTTGTAAATTATCATCATACTTTCTAACCGGGAGACCCAGGACTACGCGGTCAGTTCCTACAAGTTACAATGGTCCCTAGCGAAGTGTTCGTGCCTCCTACGGGATCGTTTGGGGGTTGGTTTGGGTTTTCACCCTTTAACGGCCTGTTTTAAAGTCTAAGTGTTATTTTTGCAAATTATCGTCATAATCGCAAACCGGGAGACCCGGGAAGATGCGGTTAGTTCCTACGAGTTACATTGGTCCTGTGCGAGGTTTTCGTGCCTCCTACGGGGTCGTTTGGGGGTTGGTTTGGATTTTCACCCTTTAACGGCCTGTTTTCAAGTCTAAGTGTGATTTTTTCAAATTATCGTCATACTCTCTAACTGGAAGACCCGGGACTACTAGGTCCGTTCCTACAAGTTACAATGGTCCCGAGCGAGGTTTTCGTGCCTCCTACGGGATTGTTTGAGGACTGGTTTGGGTTTTCACCTTTTAACGGTCTGTTTCAAGTCTAAGTGTTATTTTTGCAAACTATCGTCTTACTCTCAAACCGGGAGACCCGGGAAGACGCGGTCAGTTCCTACAAGTTACAATTGACCCGTGCGAGGTGTTCGTGCCTCCAACGGGGTCGTTTGGGGGTAGGTTTGGGTTTTCACCCTTTAACGGTATGTTTTCAAGTCTAAGTGTGATTTTTGCAAATTATCGTCATAATCTCAAACCGAGAGACCCGAGACGACGCGGTCAGTTCCTACAAGTTACAATTGACCCGTGCGAGGTGTTCGTGCCTCCTACGGGGTCGTTTGGGGGCTGGTTTGGGTTTTCACCCTTTAACGGCCTGTTTTCAAGTCTAAGTGTGATTTTTGCAAATTATCATCATAATCTCAATCCGGGATACTCGGGACGACGCGGTCAGTTCCTACAAGTTACAATGGTCCCGTGCGAGGTGTTCGTGCCTCCTAAGGGGTCGTTTGGGGGCTGGTTTGGGTTTTCTCCCTTTAACGGCCTGTTTTCAAGTCTAAGTGTTATTTTTGCAAATTATCGTCATACTCTCAAATCGGGAGACCCGGGACTACGCGGTCAGTTCCTACAAGTAACATTGGTCCCGTGCGAGGTGTTCGTGCCACCTACGGGGTCGTTTGGGGGCTGGTCTGGGTTTTCACCCTTTAACGGCCTGTTTTCAAGTTTAAGTGTGATTTTTGCAAATTATCGTCATAATCTCAAACCGAGAGACCCGGGACGACGCGGTCAGTTCCTACAAGTTTCATTGGTCCCGTGCGAGGTGTTCGTGTCACCTATGGGGTCGTTGGGGGCTGGTTTGGGTTTTCACCCTTTAACGGCCTGTTTTCAAGTCTAAGTGTTATTTTTGCAAATTATCATCGTACTCACTAACCGGGAGACCCGGGACGACGCGGTCTGTTCCTACAAGTTACAATGGTCCCGTGCGAGGTGTTCGTGCCTCCTACGGGGTCGTTTGGGGGCTGGTTTGGGTTTTCACCCTTTAACGGCCTCTTTTCAAGTCTAAGTGTGATTTTTGCAAATTATCGTCATACTCTCAAACCAAGAGACCCGGGACTACGCGATCAGTTCCTACAAGTTACATTGGTCCCTTGCGAGGTGTTCCTGCCTCATACGGGTCGTTTGGGGGCTGGTTTGGGTTTTCACCCTTTAACGGCCTGTTTTCAAGTCTAAGTGTGATTTTTGTAAATTATCATCATACTTTCTAACCGGGAGACCCAGGACTACGCGATCAGTTCCTACAAGTTACAATGGTCCCTAGCGAAGTGTTTGTGCCTCCTACGGGATCGTTTGGGGGCTGGTTTGGGTTTTCAGCCTTTAACGGCCTGTTTTAAAGTCTAAGTGTTATTTTTGCAAATTATCGTCATAATCGCAAACCGGGAGACCCGGGAAGATGCGGTTAGTTCCTACGAGTTACATTGGTCCTGTGCGAGGTTTTCGTGCCTCCTACGGGGTCGTTTGGGGGCTGGTTTGGATTTTCACCCTTTAACGGCCTGTTTTCAAGTCTAAGTGTGATTTTTTCAAATTATCGTCATACTCTCTAACTGGAAGACCCGGGACTACCAGGTCAGTTCCTACAAGTTACAATGGTCCCGAGCGAGGTTTTCGTGCCTCCTACGGGATTGTTTGAGGACTGGTTTGGGTTTTCACCCTTTAACGGCATGTTTTCAAGTCTAAGTGTGATTTTTGAAAATTATCGTCATACTCTCTAACCGGGACACCCGGGACTACGCGGTCAGTTCCTACAAGTTACAATGGTCCCGTGCGAGGTGTTCGTGCCTCCTACGGGGTCGTTTGGGGGCTGGTTTGGGTTTTCAGCCTTTAACCGACTATTTTCAAGTCTAAGTGTGATTTTTGCAAATTATCGTCATACTCTCAAACCAAGAGACCCGGGACTACGCGGTCAGTTCCTATAAGTTACAATGGTCCCGTTCGAGGTGTTCGTGCCTCCTACGGGGTCATTTGGGGGCTGGTTTGGGTTTTCACCCTTTAACGGCCTGTTTTCAAGCCTAAGTGTGATTTTTGCAAATTATCATCATAATCTCAAACCGAGATACTCGGGACGACGCGGTCAGTTCCTACAAGTTACAATGGTCCCGTGCGAGGTGTTCGTGCCTCCTAAGGGGTCGTTTGGGGGCTGGTTTGGGTTTTCACCCTTTAACGGCCTGTTTTCAAGTCTAAGTGTTATTTTCGCAAATTATCGTCATACTCTCAAATCGGGAGACCCTGGACTACGCGATCAGTTCCTACAAGTATCATTGGTCCCGTGCGAGGTATTCGTGCCACCTACGGGGTCGTTTGGGGGTTGGTCTGGGTTTTCAACCTTTAACGGCCTGTTTTTAAGTCTAAGTGTGATTTTTGAAAATTATCGTCATAATCTCAAACCGAGAGACCCGGGACGACGCGGTCAGTTCTTACAAGTTTCATTGGTCCCGTGCGAGGTGTTCGTGTCACCTACGGGGTCGTTGGGGGCTGGTTTGGGTTTTCACCCTTTAACGGCCTGTTTTCAAGTCTAAGTGTTATTTTTGCAAATTATCGTCGTACTCTCTAACCGGGAGACCCGGGACGATGCGGTCTGTTCCTACAAGTTACAATGGTCCCGTGTGAGGTGTTCGTGGCTCCTACGGGGTCGTTTGGGGGCTGGTTTGGGTTTTCACCCTTTAACGGCCTGTTTTCAAGTCTAAGTGTGATTTTTGCAAATTATCGTCATACTCTCAAACCAAGAGACCCGGGACTACGCGATCAGTTCCTACAAGTTACATTGGTCCCTTGCGAGGTGTTCGTACCTCATACGGGGTCATTTGGGGGTCGGTTTGGGTTTTCACCCTTTAACGGCCTGTTTTCAAGTCTAAGTGTGATTTTTGCAAATTATCGTCATACTCTATAACTGGGAGACCCGGGAAGACGCGGTCAGTTCCTACAAGTTACAATGGTCCCGTGCGAGGTGTTCGTGCCTCCTACAGGGTCGTTTGGGGGTTGGTTTCGGTTTTCACCCTTTAACGGTCTGTATTGAAGTCTACTTGTGATTTTTGCAAATTATCGTCATACTCTCAAACCGAGAGACCCGGGACTACGCGGTCAGTTCCTACAAGTTACATTGGTCCCGTGCGAGGTGTTCGTGCCTCCTACGGGGTCGTTTGGGGGTTGGTTTGGGTTTTCACCCTTTAACGGCCTGTTTTCAAGTCTAAGTGTGATTTTTGCAAATTATCGTCATAATCTCAAATCGGGAGACCCGGGACGACGCGGTCAGTTCCTACAAGTTACATTGGCCCAGTGCGAGGTGTTTGTGCCTCCTACGGGGTCGTTTGGGGGCTGGTTTGGGTTTTCACCCTTTAACGGCCTGTTTTCAAGTCTAAGTGTGATTTTTGTAAATTATCATCATACTTTCTAACCGGGAGACCCAGGACTACGCGGTCAGTTCCTACAAGTTACAATGGTCCCTAGCGAAGTGTTCGTGCCTCCTACGGGATCGTTTGGGGGCTGGTTTGGGTTTTCACCCTTTAACGGCCTGTTTTAAAGTCTAAGTGTTATTTTTGCAAATTATCGTCATAATCGCAAACCGGGAGACCCGGGAAGATGCGGTTAGTTCCTACGAGTTACATTGGTCCTGTGCGAGGTTTTCGTGCCTCCTACGGGGTCGTTTGGGGGTTGGTTTGGATTTTCACCCTTTAACGGCCTGTTTTCAAGTCTAAGTGTGATTTTTTCAAATTATCGTCATACTCTCTATCTGGAAGACCCGGGACTACCAGGTCAGTTCCTACAAGTTACAATGGTCCCGAGCGAGGTTTTCGTGCCTCCTACGGGATTGTTTGAGGACTGGTTTGGGTTTTCACCTTTTAACGGTCTGTTTCAAGTCTAAGTGTTATTTTTGCAAACTATCGTCATACTCTCAAACCGGGAGACCCGGGAAGACGCGGTCAGTTCCTACAAGTTACAATTGACCCGTGCGAGGTGTTCGTGCCTCCTACGGGGTCGTTTGAGGGTAGGTTTGGGTTTTCACCCTTTAACGGTATGTTTTCAAGTCTAAGTGTGATTTTTGCAAATTATCGTCATAATCTCAAACCGAGAGACCCGAGACGACGCGGTCAGTTCCTACAAGTTACAATTGACCCGTGCGAGGTGTTCGTGCCTCCTACGGGGTCGTTTGGGGGCTGGTTTGGGTTTTCACCCTTTAACGGCCTGTTTTCAAGTCTAAGTGTGATTTTTGCAAATTATCATCATAATCTCAATCCGGGATACTCGGGACGACGCGGTCAGTTCCTACAAGTTTCATTGGTCCCATGCGAGGTGTTCGTGTCACCTATGGGGTCGTTGGGGGCTGGTTTGGGTTTTCACCCTTTAACGGCCTGTTTTCGAGTCTAAGTGTTATTTTTGCAAATTATCATCGTACTCACTAACCGGGAGACCCGGGACGACGCGGTCTGTTCCTACAAGTTACAATGGTCCCGTGCGAGGTGTTCGTGCCTCCTACGGGGTCGTTTGGGGGCTGGTTTGGGTTTTCACCCTTTAACGGCCTGTTTTCAAGTCTAAGTCTGATTTTTGCAAATTATCGTCATACTCTCAAACCAAGAGACCCGGGACTACGCGATCAGTTCCTACAAGTTACATTGGTCCCTTGCGAGGTGTTCCTGCCTCATACGGGTCGTTTGGGGGCTGGTTTGGGTTTTCACCCTTTAACGGCCTGTTTTCAAGTCTAAGTGTGATTTTTGGAAATTATCGTCATACTCTCTAACCGGGAGACCCGGGACTATGTGGTCAATTTCTACAAGTTACAATGGTCCCAAGTGAGGTGTTCGTGCCTCCTACGGGGTCGTTTGGGGGCTGGTTTGGGTTTTCACCCTTTAACGGCCTGTTTACAAGTCTGAGTGTGATTTTTGCAAATTATCATGATAATCTCAAACCGGGATACCCGGGACGATGCGGTCAGTTCCTACAAGTTACAATGGTCCCGTGCGAGGTGTTCATGCCTCCTAAGGGGTCGTTTGGGAGCTGGTTTGGGTTTTCTCTCTTTAACGGCCTGTTTTCAAGTCTAAGTGTTATTTTTGCAAATTATCATCATACTCTCAAATCGGGAGACCCGGGACTACGCGGTCAGTTCCTACAAGTTACATTGGTCCCGTGCGAGGTGTTCATGTCACCTACGGGGTCGTTTGGGGGCTGGTTTGGATTTTCACCCTTTAACGGTCTATTTTCAAGTCTAAGTGTGATTTTGGTAAATTATCGTCATACTCTCTAACCGGGAGACCCGAGACTACGCGGTCAGTTCCTAAAAGTTACAATGGTCCCGTGCGAGGTGTTCGTGCCTCCTACGGGGTCGTTTGGGGGCTGGTTTGGGTTTTCACCCTTTAACGACCTGTTTTCAACTCTAAGTGTGATTTCTGTAAATTATCGTCATAATCTAAAACCGAGAGACCCGGGACGACGCGGTCAGTTCCTACAAGTTACATTGGTCCCGTGCGAGGTGTTCGTGTCACCTACGGGGTCGTTGGGGGCTGGTTTGGGTTTTCACCCTTTAACGGCCTGTTTTCAAGTCTAAGTGTTATTTTTGCAAATTATCGTCGTACTCTCTAACCGGGAGACCCGGGACTATGTGGTCAATTTCTACAAGTTACAATGGTCCCAAGCGAGGTGTTCGTGCCTCCTACGGGGTCGTTTGGGGGCTGGTTTGGGTTTTCACCCTTTAACGGCCTGTTTTCAAGTCTAAGTGTGATTTTTGCAAACTATCATCATAATTTAAAACCGGGATACCCGGTACGACGCGATCAGTTCCAACAAGTTACAATGGTCCCGGGACTACGCTGTCAGTTCCTACAAGTTAGAATGGTCCCAAGCGAGGTGTTCGTGCCTCCTACGGGGTCGTTTGGGGGCTAGTTTGGGTTTTCACCCTTTAACGGCCTGTTTTCAAGTCTAATTATGATTGTTACAAATTATCGTCATAATCTCAAACCAGGAGACCCGGAACGACACGGTCAGTTCCTACAAGTTACAATGGTCCCGTGCGAGGTGTTCGTGCCTCCTACGGGGTCGTTTGGGGGCTGGTTTGGGTTTTCACCCTTTAACGGCCTGTTTTCAAGTCTAAGTGTGATTTTTGCAAATTATCGTCAAAATCTAAAACCGGGATACCCGGTACGACGCGATCAGTTCCAACAAGTTACAATGGTCCCGGTACGACGCGATCAGTTCCAACAAGTTACAATGGTCCCGTGCGAGGTGTTCGTGCCTCCTACGGGGTCGTTTGGGGGCTGGTTTGGGTTTTCACCCTTTAACGGCCTGTTTTCAAGTCTAAGTGTGATTTTTGCAAACTATCATCATAATTTAAAACCGGGATACCCGGTACGACGCGATCAGTTCCAACAAGTTACAATGGTCCCGTGCGAGGTGTTCGTGCCTCCTAAGGGGTCGTTTGGGGGCTGGTTTGGGTTTTCTCCCTTTAACGGCCTGTTTTCAAGTCTAAGTGTTATTTTTGCAAATTATCGTCATACTCTCAAATCGGGAGACCCGGGACTACGCGGTCAGTTCCTACAAGTTACATTGGTCCCGTGCGAGGTGTTCATGTCACCTACGGGGTCGTTTGGGGGTTGGTTTGGGTTTTCACCCTTTAACGGCCTGTTTTAAAGTCTAAGTGTGATTTTTGCAAATTATCCTCATAATCTAAAATCGAGAGACCCGGGACGACGCGGTCAGTTCCTACAAGTTACATTGGTCCTGTGCGAGGTGTTCGTGTCACCTACGGGGTCGTTGGGGGCTGGTTTGGGTTTTCACCCTTTAACGGCCTGTTTTCAAGTCTAAGTGTTATTTTTGCAAATTATCGTCGTACTCTCTAACCGGGAGACCCGGGACTACGCGGTCAGTTCCTACAAGTTACAATGGTCCCGTACGAGGTGTTCGTGCCTCCTACGGGGTCGTTTGGGGGCTAGTTTGGGTTTTCACCCTTTAACGGCATGTTTTCAAGTCTAAGTGTGATTTTTGAAAATTATCGTCATAATCTCAAACCGGGAGACCCGGGACGACGCGGTCTATTCCTACAAGTTACAACGGTCCCGTGCGAGGTGTTCGTGCCTCCTATGGGGTCGTTTGGGGGCTGGTTTGGGTTTTCACCCTTTAACCGACTGTTTTCAAGTCTAAGTGTGATTTTTGCAAATTATCGTCATACTCTCAAACCAAGAGACCCGGGACTACGCGGTCAGTTCCTATAAGTTACATTGGTCCCGTGCGAGGTGTTCGTGCCTCCTACGGGGTCATTTGGGGGCTGGTTTGGGTTTTCACCCTTTAACGGCCTGTTTTCAAGTCTAAGTGTTATTTTTGCAAATTATCGTCGTACTCTCTAACCGGGAGACTCGGGACGACGCGGTCTGTTCCTACAAGTTACAATGGTCCCGTACGAGGTGTTCGTGCCTCCTACGGGGTCGTTTCGGGGCTGGTTTGGGTTTTCACCCTTTAACGGCCTCTTTTCAAGTCTAAGTGTGATTTTTGCAAATTATCGTCACACTCTCAAACCAAGAGACCCGGGACTACGCGATCAGTTCCTACCATTTACATTGGTTCCTTGCGAGTTGTTCGTGCCTCATACGGGGTCGTTTGAGGGCTGGTTTGGGTTTTCACCCTTTAACGGTCTGTTTTCAAGTCTAAGTGTGATTTTTGGAAATTATCGTCATTCTCTCAAACCGGGAGACCCGGGACTATGTGGTCAATTTCTACAAGTTACAATGGTCCCAAGCGAGGTGTTCGTGCCTCCTACGGGGTCGTTTGGGGGCTGGTTTGGGTTTTCACCCTTTAACGGCCTGTTTTCAAGTCTAAGTGTGATTTTTGCAAATTATCATCATAATCTAAAACCGGGATACCCGGTACGACGCGATCAGTTCCAACAAGTTACAATGGTCCCGTGCGAGGTGTTCGTGCCTCCTAAGGGGTCGTTTGGGGGCTGGTTTGGGTTTTCTCCCTTTAACGGCCTGTTTTCAAGTCTAAGTGTTATTTTTGCAAATTATCGTCATACTCTCAAATCGGGAGACCCGGGACTACGCGGTCTGTTCCTACAAGTTACATTGGTCCCGTACGAGGTGTTCATGTCACCTACGGGGTCGTTTGGGGGCTGGTTTGGGTTTTCACCCTTTAACGGCCTGTTTTCAAGTCTAAGTGTGATTTTTGCAAATTATCGTCATACTCTCAAACCAAGAGACCCGGGACTACGCGATCAGTTCCTACAAGTTACAATGGTCCCGTGCGAGGTGTTTGTGCCTCCTACGGGGTCGTTTGGGGGCTGGTTTGGGTTTTCACCCTTTAACGGCCTGTTTTAAAGTCTAAGTGTGATTTTTGCAAATTATCCTCATAATCTAAAACCGAGAGACCCGGAACGACGCGGTCAGTTCCTACAAGTTACATTGGTCCCGTGCGAGGTGTTCGTGTCACCTACGGGGTCGTTGGGGGCTGGTTTGGGTTTTCACCCTTTAACGGCCTGTTTTCAAGTCTAAGTGTTATTTTTGCAAATTATAGTCGTACTCTCTAACCGGGAGACCCGGGACTACGCGGTCAGTTCCTACAAGTTACAATGGTCCCGTGCGAGGTGTTCGTGCCTCCTACGGGGTCGTTTGGGGGCTGGTTTGGGTTTTCACCCTTTAACGGCATGTTTTCAAGTCTAAGTGTGATTTTTGAAAATTATCGTCATACTCTCTAACCGGGAGACCCGGGACTACGCGGTCAGTTCCTACAAGGTACAATGGTCCCGTGCGAGGTGTTCGTGCCTCCAACGGGGTGGTTTGGGGGCTGGTTTGGGTTTTCACCCTTTAACGACCTGTTTTCAAGTCTAAGTGTTATTTTTGCAAATTATCATCATAATCGCAAATCGGGAGACCCGGGACTACGCGGTCAGTTCCTACAAGTTACATTGGCCCAGTGCGAGGTGTTTGTGCCTCCTACGGGGTCGTTTGGGGGCTGGTTTGGGTTTTCACCCTTTAACGGCCTGTTTTCAAGTCTAAGTGTGATTTTTGTAAATTATCATCATACTTTCTAACCGGGAGACCCAGGACTACGCGGTCAGTTCCTACAAGTTACAATGGTCCCTAGCGAAGTGTTTGTGCCTCCTACGGGATCGTTTGGGGGCTGGTTTGGGTTTTCACCCTTTAACGGCCTGTTTTAAAGTCTAAGTGTTATTTTTGCAAATTATCGTCATAATCGCAAACCGGGAGACCCGGGAAGATGCGGTTAGTTCCTACGAGTTACATTGGTCCTGTGCGAGGTTTTCGTGCCTCCTACGGGGTCGTTTGGGGGCTGGTTTGGATTTTCACCCTTTAACGGCCTGTTTTCAAGTCTAAGTGTGATTTTTTCAAATTATCGTCATACTCTCTAACTGGAAGACCCGGGACTACCAGGTCAGTTCCTACAAGTTACAATGGTCCCGAGCGAGGTTTTCGTGCCTCCTACGGGATTGTTTGAGGACTGGTTTGGGTTTTCACCCTTTAACGGCATGTTTTCAAGTCTAAGTGTGATTTTTGAAAATTATCGTCATACTCTCTAACCGGGAGACCCGGGACTACGCGGTCAGTTCCTACAAGTTACAATGGTCCCGTACGAGGTGTTCGTGCCTCCTACGGGGTCGTTTGGGGGCTGGTTTGGGTTTTCAGCCTTTAATCGACTATTTTCAAGTCTAAGTGTGATTTTTGCAAATTATCGTCATACTCTCAAACCAAGAGACCCGGGACTACGCGGTCAGTTCCTATAAGTTACAATGGTCCCGTGCGAGGTGTTCGTGCCTCCTACGGGGTCATTTGGGGGCTGGTTTGGGTTTTCACCCTTTAACGGCCTATTTTCAAGCCTAAGTGTGATTTTTGCAAATTATCATCATAATCTCAAACCGAGATACTCGGGACGACGCGGTCAGTTCCTACAAGTTACAATGGTCCCGTGCGAGGTGTTCGTGCCTCCTAAGGGGTCGTTTGGGGGCTGGTTTGGGTTTTCACCCTTTAACGGCCTGTTTTCAAGTCTAAGTGTTATTTTCGCAAATTATCGTCATACTCTCAAATCGGGAGACCCTGGACTACGCGATCAGTTCCTACAAGTATCATTGGTCCCGTGCGAGGTATTCGTGCCACCTACGGGGTCGTTTGGGGGTTGGTCTGGGTTTTCAACCTTTAACGGCCTGTTTTTAAGTCTAAGTGTGATTTTTGAAAATTATCGTCATAATCTCAAACCGAGAGACCCGGGACGACGCGGTCAGTTCTTATAAGTTTCATTGGTCCCGTGCGAGGTGTTCGTGTCACCTACGGGGTCGTTGGGGGCTGGTTTGGGTTTTCACCCTTTAACGGCCTGTTTTCAAGTCTAAGTGTTATTTTTGCAAATTATCGTCGTACTCTCTAACCGGGAGACTCGGGACGATGCGGTCTGTTCCTACAAGTTACAATGGTCCCGTGTGAGGTGTTCGTGGCTCCTACGGGGTCGTTTGGGGGCTGGTTTGGGTTTTCACCCTTTAACGGCCTGTTTTCAAGTCTAAGTGTGATTTTTGCAAATTATCGTCATACTCTCAAACCAAGAGACCCGGGACTACGCGATCAGTTCCTACAAGTTACATTGGTCCCTTGCGAGGTGTTCATACCTCATACGGGGTCATTTGGGGGTCGGTTTGGGTTTTCACCCTTTAACGGCCTGTTTTCAAGTCTAAGTGTGATTTTTGCAAATTATCGTCATACTCTATAACTGGGAGACCCGGGAAGACGCGGTCAGTTCCTACAAGTTACAATGGTCCCGTGCGAGGTGTTCGTGCCTCCTACAGGGTCGTTTGGGGGTTGGTTTCGGTTTTCACCCTTTAACGGTCTGTATTGAAGTCTAATTGTGATTTTTGCAAATTATCGTCATACTCTCAAACCGAGAGACCCGGGACTACGCGGTCAGTTCCTACAAGTTACATTGGTCCCGTGCGAGGTGTTCGTGCCTCCTACGGGGTCGTTTGGGGGTTGGTTTGGGTTTTCACCCTTTAACGGCCTGTTTTCAAGTCTAAGTGTGATTTTTGCAAATTATCGTCATAATCTCAAATCGGGAGACCCGGGACGACGCGGTCAGTTCCTACAAGTTACATTGGCCCAGTGCGAGGTGTTTGTGCCTCCTACGGGGTCGTTTGGGGGCTGGTTTGGGTTTTCACCCTTTAACGGCCTGTTTTCAAGTCTAAGTGTGATTTTTGTAAATTATCATCATACTTTCTAACCGGGAGACCCAGGACTACGTGGTCAGTTCCTACAAGTTACAATGGTCCCTAGCGAAGTGTTCGTGCCTCCTACGGGATCGTTTGGGGGCTGGTTTGGGTTTTCACCCTTTAACGGCCTGTTTTAAAGTCTAAGTGTTATTTTTGCAAATTATCGTCATAATCGCAAACCGGGAGACCCGGGAAGATGCGGTTAGTTCCTACGAGTTACATTGGTCCTGTGCGAGGTTTTCGTGCCTCCTACGGGGTCGTTTGGGGGTTGGTTTGGATTTTCACCCTTTAACGGCCTGTTTTCAAGTCTAAGTGTGATTTTTTCAAATTATCGTCATACTCTCTAACTGGAAGACCCGGGACTACCAGGTCAGTTCCTACAAGTTACAATGGTCCCGAGCGAGGTTTTCGTGCCTCCTACGGGATTGTTTGAGGACTGGTTTGGGTTTTCACCTTTTAACGGTCTGTTTCAAGTCTAAGTGTTATTTTTGCAAACTATCATCATACTCTCAAACCGGGAGACCCGAGAAGACGCGATCAGTTCCTACAAGTTACAATTGACCCGTGCGAGGTGTTCGTGCCTCCTACGGGGTCGTTTGGGGGTAGGTTTGGGTTTTCACCCTTTAACGGTATGTTTTCAAGTCTAAGTGTGATTTTTGCAAATTATCGTCATAATCTCAAACCGAGAGACCCGAGACGACGCGGTCAGTTCCTACAAGTTACAATTGACCCGTGCGAGGTGTTCGTGCCTCCTACGGGGTCGTTTGGGGGCTGGTTTGGGTTTTCACCCTTTAACGGCCTGTTTTCAAGTCTAAGTGTGATTTTTGCAAATTATCATCATAATCTCAATCCGGGATACTCGGGACGACGCGGTCAGTTCCTACAAGTTACAATGGTCCCGTGCGAGGTGTTCGTGCCTCCTAAGGGGTCGTTTGGGGGCTGGTTTGGGTTTTCTCCCTTTAACGGCCTGTTTTCAAGTCTAAGTGTTATTTTTGCAAATTATCGTCATACTCTCAAATCGGGAGACCCGGGACTACGCGGTCAGTTCCTACAAGTAACATTGGTCCCGTGCGAGGTGTTCGTGCCACCTACGGGGTCGTTTGGGGGCTGGTCTGGGTTTTCACCCTTTAACGGCCTGTTTTCAAGTTTAAGTGTGATTTTTGTAAATTATCGTCATAATCTCAAACCGAGAGACCCGGGACGACGCGGTCAGTTCCTACAAGTTTCATTGGTCCCGTGCGAGGTGTTCGTGTCACCTATGGGGTCGTTGGGGGCTGGTTTGGGTTTTCACCCTTTAACGGCCTGTTTTCAAGTCTAAGTGTTATTTTTGCAAATTATCATCGTACTCACTAACCGGGAGACCCGGGACGACGCGGTCTGTTCCTACAAGTTACAATGGTCCCGTGCGAGGTGTTCGTGCCTCCTACGGGGTCGTTTGGGGGCTGGTTTGGGTTTTCACCCTTTAACGGCCTGTTTTCAAGTCTAAGTCTGATTTTTGCAAATTATCGTCATACTCTCAAACAAAGAGACCCGGGACTACGCGATCAGTTCCTACAAGTTACATTGGTCCCTTGCGAGGTGTTCCTGCCTCATACGGGTCGTTTGGGGGTTGGTTTGGGTTTTCACCCTTTAACGGCCTGTTTTCAAGTCTAAGTGTGATTTTTGGAAATTATCGTCATACTCTCTAACCGGGAGACCCGGGACTATGTGGTCAATTTCTACAAGTTACAATGGTCCCAAGTGAGGTGTTCGTGCCTCCTACGGGGTCGTTTGGGGGCTGGTTTGGGTTTTCACCCTTTAATGGCCTGTTTACAAGTCTGAGTGTGATTTTTGCAAATTATCATGATAATCTCAAACCGGGATACCCGGGACGATGCGGTCAGTTCCTACAAGTTACAATGGTCCCGTGCGAGGTGTTCATGCCTCCTAAGGGGTCGTTTGGGAGCTGGTTTGGGTTTTCTCTCTTTAACGGCCTGTTTTCAAGTCTAAGTGTTATTTTTGCAAATTATCATCATACTCTAAAACCGAGAGACCCGGAACGACGCGGTCAGTTCCTACAAGTTACATTGGTCCCGTGCGAGGTGTTCGTGTCACCTACGGGGTCGTTGGGGGCTGGTTTGGGTTTTCACCCTTTAACGGCCTGTTTTCAAGTCTAAGTGTTATTTTTGCAAATTATCGTCGTACTCTCTAACCGGGAGACCCGAGACTACGCGGTCAGTTCCTACAAGTTACAATGGTCCCGTACGAGGTGTTCGTGCCTCCTACGGGGTCGTTTGGGGGCTGGTTTGGGTTTTCACCCTTTAACGGCCTGTTTTCAAGTCTAAGTGTAATTTTTGCAAATTATCATCATACTCTCTAACCGGGAGACCCGGGACTACGCTGTCAGTTCCTACAAGTTAGAATGGTCCCAAGCGAGGTGTTCGTGCCTCCTACGGGGTCGTTTGGGGGCTAGTTTGGGTTTTCACCCTTTAACGGCCTGTTTTCAAGTCTAATTGTGATTGTTACAAATTATCGTCATAATCTCAAACCAGGAGACCCGGAACGACACGGTCAGTTCCTACAAGTTACAATGGTCCCGTGCGAGGTGTTCGTGCCTCCTACGGGGTCGTTTGGGGGCTGGTTTGGGTTTTCACCCTTTAACGGCCTGTTTTCAAGTCTAAGTGTGATTTTTGCAAATTATCGTCAAAATCTAAAACCGAGAGACCCGGGATGACGCGGTCAGTTCCTACAAGTTACATTGGTCCCGTGCGAGGTGTTCGTGTCACCTACAGGGTCGTTGGGGGCTGGTTTGGGTTTTCACCCTTTAACGGTCTGTTTTCAAGTCTAAGTGTGATTTTTGGAAATTATCGTCATACACTCTAACCGGGAGACCCGGGACTATGTGGTCAATTTCTACAAGTTACAATGGTCCCAAGCGAGGTGTTCGTGCCTCCTACGGGGTCGTTTGGGGGCTGGTTTGGGTTTTCACCCTTTAACGGCCTGTTTTCAAGTCTAAGTGTGATTTTTGCAAATTATCATCATAATCTAAAACCGGGATACCCGGTACGACGCGATCAGTTCCAACAAGTTACAATGGTCCCGTGCGAGGTGTTCGTGCCTCCTAAGGGGTCGTTTGGGGGCTGGTTTGGGTTTTCTCCCTTTAACAGCCTGTTTTCAAGTCTAAGTGTTATTTTTGCAAATTATCGTCATACTCTCAAATCGGGAGACCCGGGACTTACATTGGTCCCGTGCGAGGTGTTCATGTCACCTACGGGGTCGTTTGGGAGCTGGTTTGGATTTTCACCCTTTAACGGTCTATTTTCAAGTCTAAGTGTGATTTTTGCAAATTATCGTCATACTCTCTAACCGGGAGACCCGAGACTACGCGATCAGTTCCTACAAGTTACAATGGTCCCGTACGAGGTGTTCGTGCCTCCTACGGGGTCGTTTGGGGGCTGGTTTGGGTTTTCACCCTTTAACGGCCTGTTTTAAAGTCTAAGTGTGATTTTTGCAAATTATCCTCATAATCTAAAATCGAGAGACCCGGGATGACGCGGTCAGTTCCTACAAGTTACATTGGTCCCGTGCGAGGTGTTCGTGTCACCTACGGGGTCGTTGGGGACTGGTTTGGGTTTTCACCCTTTAACGGACTGTTTTCAAGTCTAAGTGTTATTTTTGCAAATTATCGTCGTACTCTCTAACCGGGAGACCCGGGACTACGCGGTCAGTTCCTACAAGTTACAATGGTCCCGTACGAGGTGTCCGTGCCTCCTACGGGGTCGTTTGGGGGCTAGTTTGGGTTTTCACCCTTTAACGACATGTTTTCAAGTCTAAGTGTGATTTTTGAAAATTATCGTCATAATCTCAAACCGGGAGACCCGGGACGACGCGGTCTATTCCTACAAGTTACAACGGTCCCGTGCGAGGTGTTCGTGCCTCCTACGGGGTCGTTTGGGGGCTGGTTTGGGTTTTCACCCTTTAACCGACTGTTTTCAAGTCTAAGTGTGATTTTTGCAAATTATCGTCATACTCTCAAACCAAGAGACCCGGGACTACGCGGTCAGTTCCTATAAGTTACATTGGTCCCGTGCGAGGTGTTCGTGCCTCCTACGGGGTCATTTGGTGGCTGGTTTGGGTTTTCACCCTTTAACGGTCTGTTTTCAAGCCTAAGTGTGATTTTTGCAAATTATCATCATAATCTCAAACCGAGATACTCGGGACGACGCGGTCAGTTCCTACAAGTTACAATGGTCCCGTGCGAGGTGTTCGTGCCTCTTAAGGGGTCGTTTGGGGGCTGGTTTGGGTTTTCACCCTTTAACGGCCTGTTTTCAAGTCTAAGTGTTATTTTTGCAAATTATCGTCATACTCTCAAATCGGGAGACCCGGGACTACGCGATCAGTTCCTACAAGTAACATTGGTCCCGTGCGAGGTATTCGTGCCACCTACGGGGTCGTTTGGGGGCTGGTCTGGGTTTTCAACCTTTAACGGCCTGTTTTTAAGTCTAAGTGTGATTTTTGCAAATTATCGTCATAATCTCAAACCGAGAGACCCGGGACGACGCGGTCAGTTCCTACAAGTTTCATTGGTCCCGTGCGAGGTGTTCGTGTCACCTACGGGGTCGTTGGGGGCTGGTTTGGGTTTTCACCCTTTAACGGCCTGTTTTCAAGTCTAAGTGTTATTTTTGCAAATTATCGTCGTACTCTCTAACCGGGAGACCCGGGACGATGCGTTCTGTTCCTACAAGTTACAATGGTCCCGTGTGAGGTGTTCGTGGCTCCTACGGGGTCGTTT
Organism: Sambucus nigra; assembly: GCA_949130495.1. NCBI lineage: Eukaryota > Viridiplantae > Streptophyta > Magnoliopsida > Dipsacales > Adoxaceae > Sambucus > Sambucus nigra. Next base: position 451,125,239 of record OX422212.1, on the reverse strand, counting down.
GGGGGCTGGTTTGGGTTTTCACCCTTTAACGGCCTGTTTTCAAGTCTAAGTGTGATTTTTGCAAATTATCGTCATACTCTCAAACCAAGAGACCCGGGACTACGCGATCAGTTCCTACAAGTTACATTGGTCCCTTGCGAGGTGTTCGTACCTCATACGGGGTCATTTGGGTGTTGGTTTGGGTTTTCACCCTTTAACGGCCTGTTTTCAAGTCTAAGTGTGATTTTTGGAAATTATCGTCATACTCTCTAACTGGGAGACCCGGGAATATGTGGTCAATTTCTACAAGTTACAATGGTCCCAAGCGAGGTGTTCGTGCCTCCTACGGGGTCGTTTGGGGGCTGGTTTGGGTTTTCACCCTTTAACGGCCTGTTTTCAAGTCTAAGTGTGATTTTTGCAAATTATCATCATAATCTCAAACCGGGATACCCGGGACGACGCGGTCAGTTCCTACAAGTTACAATGGTCCCGTACGAGGTGTTCGTGCCTCCTAAGGGGTCGTTCAAGGGCTGGTTTGGGTTTTCTCCCTTTAACGGCCTGTTTTCAAGTCTAAGTGTTATTTTTGCAAATTATCGTCATACTCTCAAATCGGGAGACGCGGGACTACGCGGTCAGTTCCTACAAGTTACATTGGTCCCGTGCGAGGTGTTCATGTCACCTACGGGGTCGTTGGGGGTTGGTTTGGGTTTTAACCCTTTAACGGCCTGTTTTCAAGTCTAAGTGTGATTTTTGCAAATTATCGTCATAATCTCAAATCGGGAGACCCGGGACGACGCGGTGAGTTCCTACAAGTTACATTGGCCCCGTGCGAGGTGTTCGTGCCTCCTACGGGGTCGTTTGGGGGCTGGTTTGGGTTTTCACCCTTTAACGGCCTATTTTCAAGTCTAAGTGTGATTTTTGCAAATTATCATCATACTTTCTTGCCGGGAGACCTGGTACTACGCGGTCAGTTCCTACAAGTTACATTGGTCCCGTGCGAGGTGTTCGTGCCTCCTACGGGGTCGTTTGGGGGCTGGTTTGGGTTTTCACCCATTAACGGCCTGTTTTAAAGTCTAAGTGTTATTTTTGCAAATTATCGTCATAATCTCAAACCGGGACGACGCGGCCAGTTCCTACAAGTTACATTGGTCCCGTGCGAGGTGTTCGTGTCACCTACGGGGTCGTTTGGGGGCTGGTTTGGGTTTTCACCCTCTAACGGCATGTTTTCAAGTCTAAGTGTGATTTTTGCAAATTATCGTCATACTCTCTAACCGGGAGACCCGGGACTACGCGGTCAGTTCCTACAAGTTACAATGGTCCCGTGCGAGGTGTTCGTGCCTCCTACGGGGTCGTTTGGGGGCTGGTTTGGGTTTTCACCCTTTAACGGCATGTTTTCAAGTCTAAGTGTGATTTTTGCAAATTATCGTCATACTCTCAAACCGAGAGACCCGGGACTACGCAGACAATTCCTGCAAGTTACATTGGTCCCGTGCGAGGTTTTCGTGCCTCCTACGGGGTCGTTTGGGGGATGGTTTGGAGTTTCACCCTTTAACGGCCTGTTTTCGAGTCTAAGTGTGATTTTTTCAAATTATCGTCATACTCTCTAACTGGAAGACCCGGGACTACGCGGTCAGTTCCTACAAGTTACAATGGTCCCGAACGAAGTGTTCGTGCCTCCTACGGGATCGTTTGAGGGCTGGTTTGGGTTTTCACCCTTTAACGGTCTGTTTCAAGTCAAAGTGTTATTTTCATAAATTATCGTCATACTCTCAAACTGGGAGACCCGGGAAGACGCGGTCAGTTCCTACAAGTTACAATGGTCCCGTGCGAGGTGTTCGTGCCTCCTACGGGGTCGTTTGGGGGTTGGTTTCGGTTTTCACCCTTTAACGGTCTGTATTGAAGTCTAATTGTGATTTTTGCAAATTATCGTCATACTCTCAAACCGAGAGACCCGGGACTACGCGGTCAGTTCCTACAAGTTACATTGGTCCCGTGCGAGGTGTTCGTGCATCCTACGGGGTCGTTTGGGGGTTGGTTTGGGTTTTCACCCTTTAACGGCCTATTTTCAAGTCTAAGTGTGATTTTTGCAAATTATCGTCATACTCTGTAACCGGAAGACCCGGGACGACGCGGTCAGTTCCTACAAGTTACATTAGTCCCGTGCGAGGTTTTCGTCCCTCCTACGGGGTCGTTTGGGGGCTGGTTTGGATTTTCACCCTTTAACGGCCTGTTTTCAAGTCTAAGTTTGATTTTTTCAAATTATCGTCATACTCTCTAACTGGAAGACCCGGGACTACGCGGTCAGTTCCTACAAGTTACAATGGTCCCGAGCGAGGTGTTCGTGCCTCCTACGGGATTGTTTGAGGGTTGGTTTGGGTTTTCACCTTTTAACGGTCTGTTTCAAGTCTAAGTGTTATTTTTGCAAACTATCGTCATACTCTCAAACCGTGAGTCCCGGTAAGACGCGGTCAGTTCCTACAAGTTACAATTGACCCGTGCGAGGTGTTCGTGCCTCCTACGGGGTCGTTTGGGGGTTGGTTTGGGTTTTCACCCTTTAACGGCCTGTTTTCAAGTCTAAGTGTGATTTTTGCAAATTATCATCATAATCTCAAACCGGGATACTCGGGACGACGCAGTCAGTTCCTACAAGTTACAATGGTCCCGTGCGAGGTGTTCGTGCCTCCTAAGGGGTAGTTTGGGGGCTGGTTTGGGTTTTCTCCCTTTAACGGCCTGTTTTCAAGTCTAAGTGTTATTTTTGCAAATTATCATCATACTCTCAAATCGGGAGACCCGGGACTACGCGGTCAGTTCCTACAAGTAACATTGGTCCCGTGCGAGGTGTTCGTGCCACCTACGGGGTCGTTAGGGGGCTGGTCTGGGTTTTCACCCTTTAACGGCCTGTTTTCAAGTCTAAGTGTGATTTTTGCAAATTATCGTCATAATCTCAAACCGAGAGACTCGGGACGACGCGGTCAGTTCCTACAACTTTCATTGGTCCCGTGCGAGGTGTTCGTGTCACCTACGGGGTCGTTGGGGGCTGGTTTGGGTTTTCACCCTTTAACGGCCTGTTTTCAAGTCTAAGTGTTATTTTTGCAAATTATCGTCGTACTCTCTAACCGGGAGACCCGGGACGACGCGGTCTGTTCCTACAAGTTACAATGGTCCCGTGCGAGGTGTTCGTGCCTCCTACGGGGTCGTTTGGGGGCTGGTTTGGGTTTTCACCCTTTAACGGCCTCTTTTCAAGTCTAAGTGTGATTTTTGCAAATTATCGTCATACTCTCAAACCAAGAGACCCGGGACTACGCGATCAGTTCCTACAAGTTACATTGGTCCCTTGCGAGTTGTTCGTGCCCCATACGGGGTCGTTTGGGGGCTGGTTTGGGTTTTCACCCTTTAACGGTCTGTTTTCAAGTCTAAGTGTGATTTTTGGAAATTATCGTCATACTCTCTAACCGGGAGACCCGGGACTATGTGGTCAATTTCTACAAGTTACAATGGTCCCAAGCGAGGTGTTCGTGCCTCCTACCGGGGCGTTTGGGGGCTGGTTTGGGTTTTCACCCTTTAACGGCCTGTTTTCAAGTCTAAGTGTGATTTTTGCAAATTATCATCTTAATCTAAAACTGGGATACCCGGTACGACGCGATCAGTTCCAACAAGTTACAATGGTCCCGTGCGAGGTGTTCGTGCCTCCTAAGGGGTCGTTTGGGGGCTGGTTTGGGTTTTCTCCCTTTAACGGCCTGTTTTCAAGTCTAAGTGTTATTTTTGCAAATTATCGTCATACTCTCAAATCGGGAGACCCGGGACTACGCGGTCAGTTCCTACAAGTTACATTGGTCCCGTGCGAGGTGTTCATGTCACCTACGGGGTCGTTTGGGGGTTGGTTTGGATTTTCACCCTTTAACGGTCTATTTTCAAGTCTAAGTGTGATTTTCGCAAATTATCGTCATACTCTCTAACCGGGAGACCCGAGACTACGCGGTCTGTTCCTACAAGTTACAATGGTCCCGTGCGAGGTGCTCGTGCCTCCTACGGGGTCGTTTGGGGGCTGGTTTGGGTTTTCACCCTTTAACGGCCTGTTTTAAAGTCTAAGTGTGATTTTTGCAAATTATCCTCATAATCTAAAACCGAGAGACCCGGGACGACGCGGTCAGTTCCTACAAGTTACATTGGTCCCGTGCGAGGTGTTCGTGTCACCTACGGGGTCGTTGGGAGCTGGTTTGGGTTTTCACCCTTTAACGGCCTGTTTTCAAGTCTAAGTGTTATTTTAGCAAATTATCGTCGTACTCTCTAACCGGGAGACCCGGGACTACGCGGTCAGTTCCAACAAGTTACAATGGTCCCGTGCGAGGTGTTCGTGCCTCCTACGGGGTCGTTTGGGGGCTGGTTTGGGTTTTCACCCTTCAACGGCATGTTTTCAAGTCTAAGTGTGATTTTTGAAAATTATCATCATAATCTCAAATCGGGAGACCCGGGACGACGCGGTCTGTTCCTACAAGTTACAATGGTCCCGTGCGAGGTGTTCGTGCCTCCTACGGGGTCGTTTGGGGGCTGGTTTGGGTTTTCACCCTTTAACCGACTATTTTCAAGTCTAAGTGTGATTTTTGCAAATTATCGTCATACTCTCAAACCAAGAGACCCGGGACTACGCGGTCAGTTCCTATAAGTTACATTGGTCCCGTGCGAGGTGTTCGTGCCTCCTACGGGGTCATTTGGGGGCTGGTTTGGGTTTTCACCCTTTAACGGCCTGTTTTCAAGCCTAAGTGTGATTTTTGCAAATTATCATCATAATCTCAAACCGAGATACTCGGGATGACGCGGTCAGTTCCTACAAGTTACAATGGTCCCGTGCGAGGTGTTCGTGCCTCCTAAGGGGTCGTTTGGGGGCTGGTTTGGGTTTTCACCCTTTAACGGCCTGTTTTCAAGTCTAAGTGTGATTTTTGCAAATTATCGTCATAATCTCAAACCGAGAGACCCGGGACTACGCGATCAGTTCCTACAAGTTACATTGGTCCCGTGCGAGGTGTTCGTGTCACCTACGGGGTCGTTGGGGGCTGGTTTGGGTTTTCACCCTTTAACGGCCTGTTTTCAAGTCTAAGTGTTATTTTTGCAAATTATCGTCGTACTCTCTAACCGGGAGACCCGGGACGATGCGGTCTGTTCCTACAAGTTACAATGGTCCCGTGTGAGGTGTTCGTGGCTCCTACGGGGTCGTTTGGGGGCTGGTTTGGGTTTTCACCCTTTAACGGCCTGTTTTCAAGTCTAAGTGTGATTTTTGCAAATTATCGTCATACTCTAAAACCAAGAGACCCGGGACTACGCGATCAGTTCCTACAAGTTACATTGGTCCCTTGCGAGGTGTTCGTACCTCATACGGGGTCATTTGGGGGTTGGTTTGGGTTTTCACCCTTTAACGGCCTGTTTTCAAGTCTAAGTGTGATTTTTGCAAATTATCGTCATACTCTATAACTGGGAGACCCGGGAAGACGCGGTCAGTTCCTACAAGTTACAATGGTCCCGTGCGAGGTGTTCGTGCCTCCTACAGGGTCGTTTGGGGGTTGGTTTCGGTTTTCACATTTTAACGGTCTGTATTGAAGTCTAATTGTGATTTTTGCAAATTATCGTCATACTCTCAAACCGAGAGACCCGGGACTACGCGATCAGTTCCTACAAGTTACATTGGTCCCGTGCGAGGTGTTCGTGCCTCCTACGGGGTCGTTTGGGGGTTGGTTTGGGTTTTCACCCTTTAACGGCCTGTTTACAAGTCTAAGTGTGATTTTTGCAAATTATCGTCATAATCTCAAATCGGGAGACTCGGGACGACGCGGTCAGTTCCTACAAGTTACATTGGCCCAGTGCGAGGTGTTTGTGCCTCCTACGGGGTCGTTTGGGGGCTGGTTTGGGTTTTCACCCTTTAACGGCCTGTTTTCAAGTCTAAATGTGATTTTTGTAAATTATCATCATACTTTCTAACCGGGAGACCCAGGACTACGCGGTCAGTTCCTACAAGTTACAATGGTCCCTAGCGAAGTGTTCGTGCCTCCTACGGGATCGTTTCGGGGCTGGTTTGGGTTTTCACCCTTTAACGGCCTGTTTTAAAGTCTAAGTGTTATTTTTTAAAATTATCGTCATAATCGCAAACCAGGAGACCCGGGAAGATGCGGTTAGTTCCTACGAGTTACATTGGTCCTGTGCGAGGTTTTCGTGCCTCCGACGGGGTCGTTTGGGGGCTGGTTTGGATTTTCACCCTTTAACGGCCTGTTTTCAAGTCTAAGTGTGATTTTTTCAAATTATCGTCATACTCTCTAACTGGAAGACCCGGGACTACCAGGTCAGTTCCTACAAGTTACAATGGTCCCGAGAGAGGTTTTCGTGCCTCCTACGGGATTGTTTGAGGACTGGTTTTGGTTTTCACCTTTTAACGGTCTGTTTCAAGTTTAAGTGTTATTTTTGCAAACTATCGTCATACTCTCAAACCGGGAGACCCGGGAAGACGCGGTCAGTTCCTACAAGTTACAATTGACCCGTGCGAGGTGTTCGTGCCTCCTACGGGGTCGTTTGGGGGTAGGTTTGGGTTTTCACCCTTTAACGGTATGTTTTCAAGTCTAAGTGTGATTTTTGCAAATTATCGTCATAATCTCAAACCGAGATACCCGAGACGACGCGGTCAGTTCCTACAAGTTACAATTGACCCGTGCGAGGTGTTCGTGCCTCCTACGGGGTCGTTTGGGGGCTGGTTTGGGTTTTCACCCTTTAACGGCCTGTTTTCAAGTCTAAGTGTGATTTTTGCAAATTATCATCATAATCTCAATCCGGGATACTCGGGACGACGTGGTCAGTTCCTACAAGTTACAATGGTCCCGTACGAGGTGTTCGTGCCTCCTAAGGGGTCGTTTGGGGGCTGGTTTGGGTTTTCTCCCTTTAACGGCCTGTTTTCAAGTCTAAGTGTTATTTTTGCAAATTATCGTCATACTCTCAAATCGGGAGACCCGGGACTACGCGGTCAGTTCCTACAAGTAACATTGGTCCCGTGCGAGGTGTTCGTGCCACCTACGGGGTCGTTTGGGGGCTGGTCTGGGTTTTCACCCTTTAACGGCCTGTTTTCAAGTCTAAGTGTGATTTTTGCCAATTATCGTCATAATCTCAAACCGAGAGACCCGGGACGACGCGGTCAGTTCCTACAAGTTTCATTGGTCCCATGCGAGGTGTTCGTGTCACCTATGGGGTCGTTGGGGGCTGGTTTGGGTTTTCCCCCTTTAACTGCCTGTTTTCAAGTCTAAGTGTTATTTTTGCAAATTATCATCGTACTCACTAACCGGGAGACCCGGGACGACGCGGTCTGTTCCTACAAGTTACAATGGTCCCGTGCGAGGTGTTCGTGCCTCCTACGGGGTCGTTTGGGGGCTGGTTTGGGTTTTCACCCTTTAACGGCCTGTTTTCAAGTCTAAGTCTGATTTTTTCAAATTATCGTCATACTCTCAAACCAAGAGACCCGGGACTACTCGATCAGTTCCTACAAGTTACATTGGTCCCTTGCGAGGTGTTCCTGCCTCATACGGGTCGTTTGGGGGCTGGTCTGGGTTTTCACCCTTTAACGGCCTGTTTTCAAGTCTAAGTGTGATTTTTGCAAATTATCGTCATAATCTCAAACCGAGAGACTCGGGACGACGCGGTCAGTTCCTACAAGTTTCATTGGTCCCGTGCGAGGTGTTCGTGTCACCTACGGGGTCGTTGGGGGCTGGTTTGGGTTTTCACCCTTTAACGGCCTGTTTTCAAGTCTAAGTGTTGTTTTTGCAAATTATCGTCGTACTCTCTAACCGGGAGACCCGGGACGACGCGGTCTGTTCCTACAAGTTACAATGGTCCCGTGCGAGGAGTTCGTGCCTCCTACGGGGTCGTTTCGGGGCTGGTTTGGGTTTTCACCCTTTAACGGCCTCTTTTCAAGTCTAAGTGTGATTTTTGCAAATTATCGTCATACTCTCAAACCAAGAGACCCGGGACTACGCGATCAGTTCCTACCAGTTACATTGGTCCCTTGCGAGTTGTTCGTGCCTCATACGGGGTCGTTTGGGGGCTGGTTTGGGTTTTCACCCTTTAACGGTCTGTTTTCAAGTCTAAGTGTGATTTTTGGAAATTATCGTCATACTCTCTAACCGGGAGACCCGGGACTATGTGGTCAATTTCTACAAGTTACAATGGTCCCAAGCGAGGTGTTCGTGCCTCCTACGGGGTCGTTTGGGGGCTGGTTTGGGTTTTCACCCTTTAACGGCCTGTTTTCAAGTCTAAGTGTGATTTTTGCAAATTATCATCATAATCTAAAACCGGGATACCCGGTACGACGCGATCAGTTCCAACAAGTTACAATGGTCCCGTGCGAGGTGTTCGTGCCTCCTAAGGGGTCGTTTGGGGGCTGGTTTGGGTTTTCTCCCTTTAACGGCCTGTTTTCAAGTCTAAGTGTTATTTTTGCAAATTATCATCATACTCTCAAATCGGGAGACCCGGGACTACGCGGTCAGTTCCTACAAGTTACATTGGTCCCGTACGAGGTGTTCATGTCACCTACGGGGTCGTTTGGGGGCTGGTTTGGATTTTCACCCTTTAACGGTCTATTTTCAAGTCTAAGTGTGATTTTCGCAAATTATCGTCATACTCTCTAACCGGGAGACCCGAGACTACGCGGTCAGTTCCTACAAGTTACAATGGTCCCGTGCGAGGTGTTCGTGCCTCCTACGGGGTTGTTTGGGGGCTGGTTTGGGTTTTCACCCTTTAACGGCCTGTTTTAAAGTCTAAGTGTGATTTTTGCAAATTATCCTCATAATCTAAAACCGAGAGACCCGGAACGACGCGGTCAGTTCCTACAAGTTACATTGGTCCCGTGCGAGGTGTTCGTGTCACCTACGGGGTCGTTGGGGGCTGGTTTGGGTTTTCACCCTTTAACGGCCTGTTTTCAAGTCTAAGTGTTATTTTTGCAAATTATCGTCGTACTCTCTAACCGGGAGACCCGGGACTACGCGGTCAGTTCCTACAAGTTACAATGGTCCCGTGCGAGGTGTTCGTGCCTCCTACGGGGTCGTTTGGGGGCTGGTTTGGGTTTTCACCCTTTAACGGCATGTTTTCAAGTCTAAGTGTGATTTTTGAAAATTATCGTCATACTCTCTAACCGGGAGACCCGGGACTACGCGGTCAGTTCCTACAAGTTACAATGGTCCCGTGCGAGGTGTTCGTGCCTCCAACGGGGTGGTTTGGGGGCTGGTTTGGGTTTTCACCCTTTAACGGCCTGTTTTCAAGTCTAAGTGTTATTTTTGCAAATTATCATCATAATCGCAAACCGGGAGACCCGGGACTACGCGGTCAGTTCCTACAAGTTACATTGGCCCAGTGCGAGGTGTTTGTGCCTCCTACGGGGTCGTTTGGGGGCTGGTTTGGGTTTTCACCCTTTAACGGCCTGTTTTCAAGTCTAAGTGTGATTTTTGTAAATTATCATCATACTTTCTAACCGGGAGACCCAGGACTACGCGGTCAGTTCCTACAAGTTACAATGGTCCCTAGCGAAGTGTTCGTGTCTCCTACGGGATCGTTTGGGGGCTGGTTTGGGTTTTCACCCTTTAACGGCCTGTTTTAAAGTCTAAGTGTTATTTTTGCAAATTATCGTCATAATCGCAAACCGGGAGACCCGGGAAGATGCGGTTAGTTCCTACGAGTTACATTGGTCCTGTGCGAGGTTTTCGTGCCTCCTACGGGGTCGTTTGGGGGCTGGTTTGGATTTTCACCCTTTAACGGCCTGTTTTCAAGTCTAAGTGTGATTTTTTCAAATTATCGTCATACTCTCTAACTGGAAGACCCCGGACTACCAGGTCAGTTCCTACAAGTTACAATGGTCCCGAGCGAGGTTTTCGTGCCTCCTACGGGATTGTTTGAGGACTGGTTTGGGTTTTCACCCTTTAACGGCATGTTTTCAAGTCTAAGTGTGATTTTTGAAAATTATCGTCATACTCTCTAACCGGGAGACCCGGGACTACGCGGTCAGTTCCTACAAGTTACAATGGTCCCGTGCGAGGTGTTCGTGCCTCCTACGGGGTCGTTTGGGGGCTGGTTTGGGTTTTCACCCTTTAACCGACTATTTTCAAGTCTAAGTGTGATTTTTGCAAATTATCGTCATACTCTCAAACCAAGAGACCCGGGACTACGCGGTCAGTTCCTATAAGTTACATTGGTCCCGTGCGAGGTGTTCGTGCCTCCTACGGGATCATTTGGGGGCTGGTTTGGGTTTTCACCCTTTAACGGCCTGTTTTCAAGCCTAAGTGTGATTTTTGCAAATTATCATCATAATCTCAAACCGAGATACTCGGGACGACGCGGTCAGTTCCTACAAGTTACAATGGTCCCGTGCGAGGTGTTCGTGCCTCCTAAGGGGTCGTTTGGGGGCTGGTTTGGGTTTTCACCCTTTAACGGCCTATTTTCAAGTCTAAGTGTTATTTTTGCAAATTATCGTCATACTCTCAAATCGGGAGACCCTGGACTACGCGATCAGTTCCTACAAGTATCATTGGTCCCGTGCGAGGTATTCGTGCCACCTACGGGGTCGTTTGGGGGTTGGTCTGGGTTTTCAACCTTTAACGACCTGTTTTTAAGTCTAAGTGTGATTTTTGCAAATTATCGTCATAATCTCAAACCGAGAGACCCGGGACGACGCGGTCAGTTCTTACAAGTTTCATTGGTCCCGTGCGAGGTGTTCGTGTCACCTACGGGGTCGTTGGGGGCTGGTTTGGGTTTTCACCCTTTAATGGCCTGTTTTCAAGTCTAAGTGTTATTTTTGCAAATTATCGTCGTACTCTCTAACCGGGAGACCCGGGACGATGCGGTTTGTTCCTACAAGTTACAATGGTCCCGTGTGAGGTGTTCGTGGCTCCTACGGGGTCGTTTGGGGGCTAGTTTGGGTTTTCACCCTTTAACGGCCTGTTTTCAAGTCTAAGTGTGATTTTTGCAAATTATCATCATACTCTCAAACCAAGAGACCCGGGACTACGCGATCAGTTCCTACAAGTTACATTGGTCCCTTGCGAGGTGTTCGTACCTCATACGGGGTCATTTGGGGGTCGGTTTGGGTTTTCACCCTTTAACGGCCTGTTTTCAAGTCTAAGTGTGATTTTTGCAAATTATCGTCATAATCTCAAATCGGGAGACCCGGGACGACGCGGTCAGTTCCTACAAGTTACATTGGCCCAGTGCGAGGTGTTTGTGCCTCCTACGGGGTCGTTTGGGGGCTGGTTTGGGTTTTCACCCTTTAACGGCCTGTTTTCAAGTCTAAGTGTGATTTTTGTAAATTATCATCATACTTTCTAACCGGGAGACCCCGGACTACGCGGTCAGTTCCTACAAGTTACAATGGTCCCTAGCGAAGTGTTCGTGCCTCCTACGGGATCGTTTGGGGGCTGGTTTGGGTTTTCACCCTTTAACGGCTTGTTTTAAAGTCTAAGTGTTATTTTTGCAAATTATCGTCATAATCGCAAACCGGGAGACCCGGGAAGATGCGGTTAGTTCCTACGAGTTACATTGGTCCTGTGCGAGGTTTTCGTGCCTCCTACGGGGTCGTTTGGGGGTTGGTTTGGATTTTCACCCTTTAACGGCCTGTTTTCAAGTCTAAGTGTGATTTTTTCAAATTATTGTCATACTCTCTAACTGGAAGACCCGGGACTACCAGGTCAGTTCCTACAAGTTACAATGGTCCCGAGCGAGGTTTTCGTGCCTCCTACGGGATTGTTTGAGGACTGGTTTGGGTTTTCACCTTTTAACGGTCTGTTTCAAGTCTAAGTGTTATTTTTGCAAACTATCGTCATACTCTCAAACCGGGAGACCCGGGAAGACGCGGTCAGTTCCTACAAGTTACAATTGACCCGTGCGAGGTGTTCGTGCCTCCTACGGGGTCGTTTGGGGGTAGGTTTGGGTTTTCACCCTTTAACGGTATGTTTTCAAGTCTAAGTGTGATTTTTGCAAATTATCGTCATAATCTCAAACCGAGAGACCCGAGACGACGCGGTCAGTTCCTACAAGTTACAATTGACCCGTGCGAGGTATTCGTGCCTCCTACGGGGTCGTTTGGGGGCTGGTTTGGGTTTTCACCCTTTAACGGCCTGTTTTCAAGTCTAAGTGTGATTTTTGCAAATTATCATCATAATCTCAATCCGGGATACTCGGGACGACGCGGTCAGTTCCTACAAGTTACAATGGTCCCGTGCGAGGTGTTCGTGCCTCCTAAGGGGTCGTTTGGGGGCTGGTTTGGGTTTTCTCCCTTTAACGGCCTGTTTTCAAGTCTAAGTGTTATTTTTGCAAATTATCGTCATACTCTCAAATCGGGAGACCCGGGACTACGCGGTCAGTTCCTACAAGTAACATTGGTCCCGTGCGAGGTGTTCGTGCCACCTACGGGGTCGTTTGGGGGCTGGTCTGGGTTTTCACCCTTTAACGGCCTGTTTTCAAGTTTAAGTGTGATTTTTGCAAATTATCGTCATAATCTCAAACCGAGAGACCCGGGATGACGCGGTCAGTTCCTACAAGTTTCATTGGTCCCGTGCGAGGTGTTCGTGTCACCTATGGGGTCGTTGGGGGCTGGTTTGGGTTTTCACCCTTTAACGGCCTGTTTTCAAGTCTAAGTGTTATTTTTGCAAATTATCATCGTACTCACTAACCGGGAGACCCGGGACGACGCGGTCTGTTCCTACAAGTTACAATGGTCCCGTGCGAGGTGTTCGTGCCTCCTACGGGGTCGTTTGGGGGCTGGTTTGGGTTTTCACCCTTTAAGGGCCTGTTTTCAAGTCTAAGTCTGATTTTTGCAAATTATCGTCATACTCTCAAACCAAGAGACCCGGGACTACGCGATCAGTTCCTACAAGTTACATTGGTCCCTTGCGAGGTGTTCCTGCCTCATACGGGTCGTTTGGGGGCTGGTTTGGGTTTTCACCCTTTAACGGCCTGTTTTCAAGTCTAAGTGTGATTTTTGGAAATTATCGTCATACTCTCTAACCGGGAGACCCGGGACTATGTGGTCAATTTCTACAAGTTACAATGGTCCCAAGTGAGGTGTTCGTGCCTCCTACGGGGTCGTTTGGGGGCTGGTTTGGGTTTTCACCCTTTAACGGCCTGTTTACAAGTCTGAGTGTGATTTTTGCAAATTATCATGATAATCTCAAACCGGGATACCCGGGACGATGCGGTCAGTTCCTACAAGTTACAATGGTCCCGTGCGAGGTGTTCGTGCCTCCTAAGGAGTCGTTTGGGAGCTGGTTTGGGTTTTCTCTCTTTAACGGCCTGTTTTCAAGTCTAAGTGTTATTTTTGCAAATTATCATCATACTCTCAAATCGGGAGACCCGGGACTACGCGGTCAGTTCCTACAAGTTACATTGGTCCCGTGCGAGGTGTTCATGTCACCTACGGGGTCGTTTGGGGGCTGGTTTGGATTTTCACCCTTTAACGGCCTGTTTTCAAGTCTAAGTGTGATTTTGGTAAATTATCGTCATACTCTCTAACCGGGAGACCCGAGACTACGCGGTCAGTTCCTAAAAGTTACAATGGTCCTGTGCGAGGTGTTCGTGCCTCCTACGGGGTCGTTTGGGGGCTGGTTTGGGTTTTCACCCTTTAACGACCTGTTTTCAACTCTAAGTGTGATTTCTGTAAATTATCGTCATAATCTAAAACCGAGAGACCCGGGACGACGCGGTCAGTTCCTACAAGTTACATTGGTCCCGTGCGAGGTGTTCGTGTCACCTACGGGGTCGTTGGGGGCTGGTTTGGGTTTTCACCCTTTAACGGCCTGTTTTCAAGTCTAAGTGTTATTTTTGTAAATTATCGTCGTACTCTCTAACCGGGAGACCCGAGACTACGCGGTCAGTTCCTACAAGTTACAATGGTCCCGTACGAGGTGTTCGTGCCTCCTACGGGGTCGTTTGGGGGCTGGTTTGGGTTTTCACCCTTTAACGGCATGTTTTCAAGTCTAAGTGTGATTTTTGAAAATTATCGTCATAATCTCAAACCGGGAGACCCGGGACGACGCGGTCTGTTCCTACAAGTTACAATGGTCCCGTGCGAGGTGTTCGTGCCTCCTACGGGGTCGTTTGGGGGCTGGTTTGGGTTTTCACCCTTTAAAGGCCTCTTTTCAAGTCTAAGTGTGATTTTTGCAAATTATCGTCATACTCTCAAACCAAGAGACCCGGGACTACGCGGTCAGTTCCGATAAGTTACATTGGTCCCGTGCGAGGTGTTCGTGCCTCCTACGGGGTCGTTTGGGGGCTGGTTTGGGTTTTCACCCTTTAACGGCCTGTTTTCAAGGCTAAGTGTGATTTTTGCAAATTATCATCATAATCTCAAACCGAGATACTCGGGACGACGTGGTCAGTTCCTACAAGTTACAATGGTCCCGTGCGAGGTGTTCGTGCCTCCTAAGGGGTCGTTTGGGGGCTGGTTTGGGTTTTCTCCCTTTAACGGCCTGTTTTCAAGTCTAAGTGTTATTTTTGCAAATTATCGTCATACTCTCAAATCGGGAGACCCGGGACTACGCGGCCAGTTCCTACAAGTAACATTAGTCCCGTGCGATGTGTTCGTGCCACCTACGGGGTCGTTTGGGTGCTGGTCTGGGTTTTCACCCTTTAACGGCCTGTTTTCAAGTCTAAGTGTGATTTTTGCAAATTATCATCATAATCTCAAGCCGAGAGACCCGGGACGACGCGGTCAGTTCCTACAAGTTTCATTGGTCCCGTGCGAGGTGTTCGTTTCACCTACGGGGTCGTTGGGAGCTGGTTTGGGTTTTCACCCTTTAACGGCCTGTTTTCATGTCTAAGTGTTATTTTTGCAAATTATCATCGTACTCTCTAACCGGGAGACCCGGGACGACGCGGTCTGTTCCTACAAGTTACAATGGTCCCGTGCGAGGTGTTCGTGCCTCCTACGGGGTCGTTTGGGGGCTGGTTTGGGTTTTCACCCTTTAACGGACTGTTTTCAAGTCTAAGTGTGATTTTTGCAAATTATCATCATACTCTCAAACCAAGAGACCCGGGACTACGCAATCAGTTCCTACAAGTTACATTGGTCCCTTGCGAGGTGTTCGTGCCTCATACGGGGTCGTTTGGGTTTTCACCCTTTAACGGCCTGTTTTCAAGTCTAAGTGTTATTTCTGCAAATTATCATCATAATCGTAAACTGGGAGACCCGGGACTATGTTGTCAATTTCTACAAGTTACAATGGTCCCAAGCGAGGTGTTCGTGCCTCCTACGGGGTCGTTTGGGGGCTGGTTTGGGTTTTCACCCTTTAAAGGCCTGTTTTCAAGTCTAAGTGTGATTTTTGCAAATTATCATCATAATCTCAAACCGGGATACCCGGGACGACGCGGTCAGTTCCTACAAGTTACAATGGTCCCGTGCGAGGTGTTCGTGCCTCCTAAGGGGTCGTTTGGGGGCTGGTTTGGGTTTTCTCCCTTTAACGGCCTGTTTTCAAGTCTAAGTGTTATTTTTTCAAATTATCGTCATACTCTCAAATTGGGAGACCCGGGACTACGCGGTCAGTTCCTACAAGTTACATTGGTCCCGTGCGAGGTGTTCATATCACCTACGGGGTCGTTTGGGGGCTGGTTTGGATTTTCACCCTTTAACGGTCTATTTTCAAGTCTAAGTGTGATTTTTGCAAATTATCGTCATACTCTCAAACCAAGAGACCCGGGACTACGCAATCAGTTCCTACAAGTTACATTGGTCCCTTGCGAGGTGTTCGTGCCTCATACGGGGTCGTTTGGGTTTTCACCCTTTAACGGCCTGTTTTCAAGTCTAAGTGTTATTTTTGCAAATTATCATCATAATCGTAAACCGGGAGACCCGGGACTATGTGGTCAATTTCTACAAGTTACAATGGTCCCAAGCGAGGTGTTCGTGCCTCCTACGGGGTCGTTTGGGGGCTGATTTGGGTTTTCACCCTTTAAAGGCCTGTTTTCAAGTCTAAGTGTGATTTTTGCAAATTATCATCATAATCTCAAACCGGGATACCCGGGACGACGCGGTCAGTTCCTACAAGTTACAATGGTCCCGTGCGAGGTGTTCGTGCCTCCTAAGGGGTCGTTTGGGGGCTGGTTTGGGTTTTCTCCCTTTAACGGTCTGTTTTCAAGTCTAAGTGTTATTTTTTCAAATTATCGTCATACTCTCAAATCGGGAGACCCGGGACTACGCGGTCAGTTCCTACAAGTTACATTGGTCCCGTGCGAGGTGTTCATGTCACCTACGGGGTCGTTTGGGGGCTGGTTTGGATTTTCACCCTTTAACGGTCTATTTTCAAGTCTAAGTGTGATTTTTGCAAATTAGCGTCATACTCTCTAACCGGGAGACCCGAGACTACGCGGTCAGTTCCTACAAGTTACAATGGTCCCGTGCGAGGTGTTCGCGCCTCCTACGGGGTCGTTTGGGGGCTGGTTGGGTTTTCACCCTTTAACGGCCTGTTTTCAAGTCTAAGTGTTATTTTTGCAAATTATCGTCGTACTCTCTAACCGGGAGACCCGGGACTACGCGGTCAGTTCCTACAAGTTACAATGGTCCCGTGCGAGGTGTTCGTGCCTCCTACGGGGTCGTTTGGGGGCTAGTTTGGGTTTTCACCCTTTAACGGCATGTTTTCAAGTCTAAGAGTGATTTTTGAAAATTATCCTCATAATCTCAAACCGGGAGACCCGGGATGATGCGGTCTGTTCCTACAAGTTACAATGGTCCCGTGCGAGGTGTTCGTGCCTCCTACGGGGTCGTTTGGGGGCTGGTTTGGGTTTTCACCCTTTAACGGCCTGTTTTCAAGTCTAAGTGTGATTTTTGCAAATTATCGTCATACTCTCAAACCAAGAGGCCCGGGACTACGCGGTCAGTTCCTATAAGTTACATTAGTCCCGTGCGAGGTGTTCGTGCCTCCTACGGGGTCGTTTGGGGGCTGGTTTGGATTTTCACCCTTTAACGGCCTGTTTTCATGTCTAAGTGTGATTTTTGCAAATTATCGTCATAATCTCAAACCGGGATACCCGGGACGACGCGGTCAGTTCCTACAAGTTACAATGGTCCTGTGTGAGGTGGTCGTGCCTCCTAAGGGGTCGTTTGGGGGCTGGTTTGGGTTTTCTCCCTTTAACGGCCTGTTTTCAAGTCTAAGTGTTATTTTTGCAAATTATCGTCATACTCTCAAATCAGGAGACCCGGGACTACGCGGTCAGTTCCTACATGTAACATTGGTCCCGTGCGAGGTGTTCGTGCCACCTACGGGGTCGTTTGGGGGCTGGTCTGGGTTTTCACCCTTTAACGACCTGTTTTCAAGTCTAAGTGTGATTTTTGCAAATTATCGTCATAATCTCTAACCGAGAGACCCGTGACGACGCGGTCAGTTCCTACAAGTTTCATTGGTCCCGTGCAAGGTGTTCGTGTCACCTACGGGGTCGTTGGGGGCTGGTTTGGTTTTTTCACCCTTTAACGGCCTGTTTTCAAGTCTAAGTGTTATTTTTGCAAATTATCGTCGTACTCTCTAACCGGGAGACCCGGGACGACGCGGTCTGTTCCTACAAGTTACAATGGTCCCGTGCGAGGTGTTCGTGCCTCCTACGGGGTCGTTTGGGGGCTGGTTTGGGTTTTCACCCTTTAAAGGCCTGTTTTCAAGTCTAAGTGTGATTTTTGCAAATTATCGTCATACTCTCAAACCAAGAGACCCGCGACTACGCGGTCAGTTCCGATAAGTTACATTGGTCCCGTGCGAGGTGTTCGTGCCTCCTACGGGGTCGTTTGGGGGCTGGTTTGGGTTTTCACCCTTTAACGGCCTGTTTTCAAGTCTAAGTGTGATTTTTGCAAATTATCAGCATAATATCAAACCGAGATACTCGGGACGACGCGGTCAGTTCCTACAAGTTACAATGGTCCCGTGCAAGGTGTTCGTGCCTCCTAAGGGGTCGTTTGGGGGCTGGTTTGGGTATTCTCCCTTTAACGGCCTGTTTTCAAGTCTAAGTGTTATTTTTGCAAATTATCGTCATACTCTCAAATCGGGAGACCCGGGACTACGCGGTCAGTTCCTACAAGTTACAATGGTCCCCTGCGAGGTGTTCGTGCCTCCTAAGGGGTCGTTTGGGGGATGGTTTGGGTTTTCTCCCTTTAACGGCCAGTTTTCAAGTCTAAGTGTTATTTTTGCAAATTATCGTCATACTCTCAAATCGGGAGACCCGGGACTACGCGGTCAGTTCCTACAACTTACATTGGTCCCGTGCGAGGTGTTCATGTCACCTACGGGATCGTTTGGGGGCTGGTTTGGATTTTCACCCTTTAACGGTCTATTTTCAAGTCTAAGTGTGATTTTTGCAAATTATCGTCATACTCTCTAACCGGGAGCCCCGAGACTACGCGGTCAGTTCCTACAAGTTACAATGGTCCCGTGCGAGGTGTTCGTGCCTCCTACGGGGTCGTTTGGGGGCTGGTTTGGGTTTTCACCCTTTAACGGCCTGTTTTCAAGTCTAAGTGTGATTTTTGCAAATTATCATCATAATCTAAAACTGAGAGACCCGGGACGACGCGGTCAGTTCCTACAAGTTACATTGGTCCCGTGCGAGGTGTTCGTGTCACCTACGGGGTCGTTGGGGGCTGGTTTGGGTTTTCACCCTTTAACGGCCTATTTTCAAGTCTAAGTGTTATTTTTGCAAATTATCGTCGTACTCTCTAACCGGGAGACCCGGGACTACGCGATCAGTTCCTACAAGTTACAATGGTCCCGTACGAGGTGTTCGTGCCTCCTACGGGGTCGTTTGGGGGCTGGTTTGGGTTTTCACCCTTTAACGGCATGTTTTCAAGTCTAAGTGTGATTTTTGAAAATTATCGTCATAATCTCAAACCGGGAGACCCGGGACGACGCGGTCTGTTCCTACAAGTTACAATGGTCCCGTGCGAAGTGTTCGTGCCTCCTACGGGGTCGTTTGGGGGCTGGTTTGGGTTTTCACCCTTGAACGGCCTGTTTTCAAGTCTAAGTGTGATTTTTGCAAATTATCATCATACTCTCAAACCAAGAGGCCCGGGACTACGCGGTCAGTTCCTATAAGTTATATTGGTCCCGTGCGAGGTGTTCGTGCCTCCTACGGGGTCGTTTGGGGGCTGGTTTGGGTTTTCACCCTTTAACGGCCTGTTTTCAAGTCTAAGTGTGATTTTTGCAAATTATCATCATACTCTCTAACCGGGAGACCCGGGACGAAGCGATCAGTTCCTACAAGTTACAATGGTCCCAAGCGAGGTGTTCGTGCCTCCTATGGGGTCGTTTGGGGGCTGGTTTGGGTTTTCACCCTTTAACGGCATGTTTTCAAGTCTAAGTGTGATTTTAGCAAATTATCGTCATAATCTCAAACCGAGAGACCCGGGATGACGCGGTCAGTTCCTACAAGTTTCATTGGTCCCGTGCGAGGTGTTCGTGTCACCTACGGGGTCGTTGGGGGCTGGTTTGGGTTTTCACCCTTTAACGGCCTGTTTTCAAGTCTAAGTGTTATTTTTGCAAATTATCGTCGTACTCTCTAACCGGGAGACCCCGGACGACGCGGTCTGTTCCTACAAGTTACAATGGTCCCGTGCGAGGTGTTCGTGCCTCCTACGGGGTCGTTTGGGGGCTGGTTTGGGTTTTCACCCTTTAACGGCCTGTTTTCAAGTCTAAGTGTGATTTTTGTAAATTATCGTCATACTCTCAAACCAAGAGACCCGGGACTACGCGATCAGTTCCTACAAGTTACATTGGTCCCTTGCGAGGTGTTCGTGCCTCATACGGGGTCGTTTGGGGGCTGGTTTGGGTTTTTACCCTTTAACGGCCTGTTTTCAAGTCTAAGTGTGATTTTTGGAAATTATCGTCATACTCTCTAACCGGGAGACCCGGGACTATGTGGTCAATTTCTACAAGTTACAATGGTCCCAAGCGAGGTGTTCGTGACTCCTACGGGGTCGTTTGGGGGCTGGTTTGGGTTTTCACCCTTTAACGGCCTGTTTTCAAGTCTAAGTGTGATTTTTGCAAATTATCATCATATTCTCAAACCGGGATACCCGGGATGACACGGTCAGTTCCTACAAGTTACAATGGTCCAGTGCGAGGTGTTCGTGCCTCCTAAGGGGTCGTTTGGGGGCTGGTTTGGGTTTTCTCCCTTTAACGGCCTGTTTTCAAGTCTAAGTGTTATTTTTGCAAATTATCGTCATACTCTCAAATCGGGAGACCCGGGACTACGCGGTCAGTTCCTACAACTTACATTGGTCCCGTGCGAGGTGTTCATGTCACCTACGGGATCGTTTGGGGGCTGGTTTGGATTTTCACCCTTTAACGGTCTATTTTCAAGTCTAAGTGTGATTTTTGCAAATTATCGTCATACTCTCTAACCGGGAGACCCGAGACTACGCGGTCAGTTCCTACAAGTTACAATGGTCCCGTGCGAGGTGTTCGTGCCTCCTACGGGGTCGTTTGGGGGATGGTTTGGGTTTTCACCCTTTAACGGCCTGTTTTCAAGTCTAAGTGTGATTTTTGCAAATTATCATCATAATCTAAAACTGAGAGACCCGGGACGACGCGGTCAGTTCCTACAAGTTACATTGGTCCCGTGCGAGGTGTTCGTGTCACCTACGGGGTCGTTGGGGGCTGGTTTGGGTTTTCACCCTTTAACGGCCTATTTTCAAGTCTAAGTGTTATTTTTGCAAATTATCGTCGTACTCTCTAACCGGGAGACCCGGGACTACGCGGTCAGTTCCTACAAGTTACAATGGTCCCGTACGAGGTGTTCGTGCCTCCTACGGGGTCGTTTGGGGGCTGGTTTGGGTTTTCACCCTTTAACGGCATGTTTTCAAGTCTAAGTGTGATTTTTGAAAATTATCGTCATAATCTCAAACCGGGAGAACCGGGACGACGCGGTCTGTTCCTACAAGTTACAATGGTCCCGTGCGAAGTGTTCGTGCCTCCTACGGGGTCGTTTGGGGGCTGGTTTGGGTTTTCACCCTTGAACGGCCTGTTTTCAAGTCTAAGTGTGATTTTTGCAAATTATCATCATACTCTCAAACCAAGAGGCCCGGGACTACGCGGTCAGTTCCTATAAGTTATATTGGTCCCGTGCGAGGTGTTCGTGCCTCCTACGGGGTCGTTTGGGGGCTGGTTTGGGTTTTCACCCTTTAACGGCCTGTTTTCAAGTCTAAGTGTGATTTTTGCAAATTATCATCATACTCTTTAACCGGGAGACCCGGGACGAAGCGATCAGTTCCTACAAGTTACAATGGTCCCAAGCGAGGTGTTCGTGCCTCCTATGGGGTCGTTTGGGGGCTGGTTTGGGTTTTCACCCTTTAACGGCATGTTTTCAAGTCTAAGTGTGATTTTAGCAAATTATCGTCATAATCTCAAACCGAGAGACCCGGGATGACGCGGTCAGTTCCTACAAGTTTCATTGGTCCCGTGCGAGGTGTTCGTGTCACCTACGGGGTCGTTGGGGGCTGGTTTGGGTTTTCACCCTTTAACGGCCTGTTTTCAAGTCTAAGTGTTATTTTTGCAAATTATCGTCGTACTCTCTAACCGGGAGACCCCGGACGACGCGGTCTGTTCCTACAAGTTACAATGGTCCCGTGCGAGGTGTTCGTGCCTCCTACGGGGTCGTTTGGGGGCTGGTTTGGGTTTTCACCCTTTAACGGCCTGTTTTCAAGTCTAAGTGTGATTTTTGTAAATTATCGTCATACTCTCAAACCAAGAGACCCGGGACTACGCGATCAGTTCCTACAAGTTACATTGGTCCCTTGCGAGGTGTTCGTGCCTCATACGGGGTCGTTTGGGGGCTGGTTTGGGTTTTTACCCTTTAACGGCCTGTTTTCAAGTCTAAGTGTGATTTTTGGAAATTATCGTCATACTCTCTAACCGGGAGACCCGGGACTATGTGGTCAATTTCTACAAGTTACAATGGTCCCAAGCGAGGTGTTCGTGACTCCTACGGGGTCGTTTGGGGGCTGGTTTGGGTTTTCACCCTTTAACGGCCTGTTTTCAAGTCTAAGTGTGATTTTTGCAAATTATCATCATATTCTCAAACCGGGATACCCGGGATGACACGGTCAGTTCCTACAAGTTACAATGGTCCAGTGCGAGGTGTTCGTGCCTCCTAAGGGGTCGTTTGGGGGCTGGTTTGGGTTTTCTCCCTTTAACGGCCTGTTTTCAAGTCTAAGTGTTATTTTTGCAAATTATCGTCATACTCTCAAATCGGGAGACCCGGTACTACGCGGTCAATTCCTTCAAGTTACATTGGTCCCGTGCGAGGTGTTCATGTCACCTACGGGGTCGTTTGGGGGCTGGTTTGGATTTTCACACTTTAACGGTCTATTTTCAAGTCTAAGTGTGATTTTTGCAAATTATCGTCATACTCTCTAACCGGGAGACCCGAGACTACGCGGTTAGTTCCTACAAGTTACAATGGTCCCGTGCGAGGTGTTCGTGCTTCCTACGGGGTCGTTTGGGGGCTGGTTTGGGTTTTCACCCTTTAACGGCCTGTTTTCAAGTCTAAGTGTGATTTTTGCAAATTATCATCAAAATCTAAAACCGAGAGACCCGGGATGACGCGGTCAGTTCCTACAAGTTACATTGGTCCCGTGCGAGGTGTTCGTGTCACCTACGGGGTCGTTGGGGGCTGGTTTGGGTTTTCACCCTTTAACGGGCTGTTTTCAAGTCTAAGTGTTATTTTTGCAAATTATCGTCGTACTCTCTAACCGAGAGACCCGGGACTACGCAGTCAGTTCCTACAGGTTACAATGGTCCCGTGCGAGGTGTTCGTGCCTCCTACGGGGTCGTTTGGGGGCTGGTTTGGGTTTTCACCCTTTTAACGGCATGTTTTCAAGTCTAAGAGTGATTTTTGAAAATTATCGTCATAATCTCAAATCGGGAGACCCGGGACGACGCGGTCTGTTCCTACAAGTTACAATGGTCCCGTGCGAGGTGTTCGTGCCTCCTACGGGGTCGTTTGGGGGCTGGTTTGGGTTTTCAGCCTTTAACGGCCTGTTTTCAAGTCTAAGTGTCATTTTTACAAATTATCATCATACTCTCAAACCAAGAGACCCGGGACTACGCGGTCAGTTCCTATAAGTTACATTGGTCCCGTGCGAGGTGTTCGTTCCTCCTACGGGGTCGTTTGGGGGCTGGTTTGGGTTTTCACCCTTTAACGGCCTGTTTTCAAGTCTAAGTGTGATTTTTGCAAATTATCGTCATACTCTCTAACCGGGAGACCCGGGACTACGCGGTGAGTTCCTACAAGTTACAATGGTCCCGAGCGAGGTGTTCGTGCCTCCGATGGGGTCGTTTGGTGGCTGGTTTGGGTTTTCACCCTTTAACGGCCTGTTTTCAAGTCTAAGTGTGATTTTTGCAAATTATCGTCATAATCTCAAACCGAGAGACCCGGGACGACGCGGTCAGTACCTACAAGTTACATTGGTCCCGTGCGAGGTGTTCTTGTCACCAACGGGGTCGTTGGGGGCTGGTTTGGGTTTTCACCATTTAACAGCCTGTTTTCAAGTCTAAGTGTTATTTTTGCAAATTCTCATCGTACTCTCTTATCGGGAGACCCGGGACTACGTGGTCAGTTCTTACAAGTTACAATGGTCCCGTGCGAGGTGTTCGTGCCTCCTACGGGGTCGTTTGAGGGCTGGTTAGGGTTTTCACCCTTTAACGGCATGTTTTCAAGTTTTAGTGTGATTTTTGAAAATTATTGTCATAATCTCAAACCGGGAGACTCGAGACGACGCGGTTTGTTCCTACAAGTTAGAATGGTCCCGTGCGAGGTGTTCGTGCCTCCTAAGGGGTCGTTTGGGGGCTGGTTTGGGTTTTCACCCTTTAACGGCCTATTTTCTAGTCTAAGTGTGATTTTTGCAAATTATCGTCATACTCTCAAACCAAGAGACCCGGGACTACACGGTCAGTTCCTACAAGTTACATTGGTCCCGTACGAGGTGTTCGTGCCTCCTATGGGGTCGTTTGGGGGCTGGTTTGGGTTTTCAGCCTTTAACGGCCTGTTTTCAAGTCTAAGTGTGATTTTTGCAAATTTTCATCATACTCTCTAACCGGGAGACCCGGGACTACGTGGTCAGTTCCTACAAGTTACAATGGTCCCAAGCGAGGTGTTCGTGCCTCCTACGGGGTCGTTTGGGGCTGGTTTGGGTTTTCACCCTTTAACGGACTGTTCTCAAGTCTAAGTGTGATTTTTACAAATTATCATCATAATCTCAAACCGGGATACCCGGGATGACGCGGTCAGTTCATACAAGTTACAATGGTCCCGTGCCAGGTGTTCGTGCCTCCTAAGTGGTCGTTTGGGGGCTGGTTTGGGTTTTCTCCCTTTAACGGTCTGTTTTCAAGTCTAAGTGTTATTTTTGCAAATTATCGTCATACTCTCAAATCGGGAGACCCAGGACTACGCGGTCTGTTCCTACAAGTTATATTGGTCCCGTGCGAGGTGTTCATGTCACCTACGGGGTCGTTTGGGGGTTGGTTTGGATTTTCACCCTTTAACGGCATATTTTCAAGTCTAAGTGTGATTTTTGCAAATTATCGTCATACTCTCTAACCGGGAGACCCGGGACAACGCGGTCAGTTCCTACAAGTTACAATGGTCCCGTGCGAGGTGTTCGTGCCTCCTACGGGGTCGTTTGGGGGCTGGTTTGGGTTTTCACCCTTTAACGGCCTGTTTTCAAGTCTAAGTGTGATATTTACAAATTATCGTCATAATCTATAACCAAGAGACCCGGGACGACGCGGTCAGTTCCTAATAGTTACATTGGTCCCGTGCGAGGTGTTCGTATCACCTACGGGGTCGTTGGGGGCTGGTTTGGGTTTTCACCCTTTAACGGCGTGTTTTCAAGTCTAAGTGTTATTTTTGCAAATTATCGTCGTACTCTCTAACCGGGAGACCCGAACTACGCGGTCAGTTCCTGCAAGTTACAATGGTCCCAAGCGAGGTGTTCGTGCCTCCTACAGGGTCGTTTGGGGCCTGGTTTGGGTTTTCATCCTTTAACGGCTTGTTTTCAAGTCTAAGTGTGATTTTTGCAAATTATCGTCATAATCTCAAATCGGGATACCCGGGACGACGCGGTCAGTTCCTTCAAGTTACAACGGTCCCGTGCGAGGTGTTCGTGCCTCCTAAGGGGTCGTTTGGGTTTTCACCCTTTAACGGCCTGTTTTCAAGTCTAAGTGTGATTTTTGGAAATTATCGTCATACTCTCTAACCGGGAGACCCAGGACTACGCGGTCAGTTCCTATAAGTTGCATTGGTCCCGTGCGAGGTGTTCGTTCCTCCTACGGGGTCGTTTGGGGGCTGGTTTGGGTTTTCACCCTTTAACGGCCTGTTTTCAAGTCTAAGTGTGATTTTTGGAAATTATCGTCATACTCTCTAACTGGGAGACCCGGGACTATGCGGTCAGTTCTTACAAGTTACAATGGTCCCAAGCGAGGTGTTCGTGCCTCCTATGGGGTCGTTTGGGGGCTGGTTTGGGTTTTCACCCTTTAACGGCCTGTTTTCAAGTCAAAGTGTGATTTTTGCAAATTATCGTCATAATCTCAAACCGATATACCCGGGACGACGCGGTCTGTTCCTACAAGTTACAATGGTCCCGTGCAAGGTGTTCGTGCCTCCTAAGGGGTCGTTTGGGTTTTCACCCTTTAACGGCCTGTTTTCAAGTCTAAGTGTGATTTTTGCAAATTATCGTCATACTGTCAAACCGAGAGACCCGAGACTACGCGGTCAGTTCCTACAAGTTACATTGGTCCCGTACGAGGTGTTCGTGCCTCCTAAGGGGTCGTTTGGGGGCTGGTTTGGGTTTTCACCCTTTAACGGCCTATTTTCAAGTCTAAGTGTGATTTTTGTAAATTATCGTCATACTCTCTAACCGGGGGACCCGGGACTACGCGGTCAGTTCCTACAAGTTACAATGGTCGCAAGCGAGGTGTTCGTGCCTCCTACGGGGTCGTTTGGGGGCTGGTTTGGGTTTTCACCCTTTAACGGCCTGTTTTCAAGTCTAAGTGTGATTTTTGAAAATTATCGTCATAATCTCAAACCGAGAGACCCGGGACGACGCGGTCAGTACCTACAAGTTACATTGGTCCCGTGCGAGGTGTTCCTGTCACCAACGGGGTCGTTGGGGGCTGGTTTGGGTGTTCACCCTTTAACAGCCTGTTTTCAAGTCTAAGTGTTATTTTTGCAAATTCTCATCGTACTCTCTAACCGGGAGACCCGGGACTACGAGGTCAGTTCCTATAAGTTACAATGGTCCCGTGCGAGGTGTTCGTGCCTCCTACGGGGTCATTTGGGGGCTGGTTAGGGTTTTCACCCTTTAACGGCATGTTTTCAAGTTTTAGTGTGATTTTTGAAAATTATTGTCATAATCTCAAACCGGGAGACTCGGGACGACGCGGTCTGTTCCTACAAGTTAGAATGGTCCCGTGCGAGGTGTTCGTGCCTCCTACGGGGTCGTTTGGGGGCTGGTTTGGGTTTTCACCCTTTAACGGCCTATTTTCAAGTCTAAGTGTGATTTTTGCAAATTATCGTCATACTCTCAAACCAAGAGACCCGGGACTACACGGTCAGTTCCTACAAGTTACATTGGTCCCGTGCGAGGTGTTCGTGCCTCCTATGGGGTCGTTTGGGGGCTGGTTTGGGTTTTCACCCTTTAACGGCCTATTTTCAAGTCTAAGTGTGATTTTTGTAAATTATCATCATAGTCTCTAACCGGGAGACCCGGGACTACGTGGTCAGTTCCTACAAGTTACAATGGTCCCAAGCGAGGTGTTCGTGCCTCCTACGGGGTCGTTTGGGGCTGGTTTGGGTTTTCACCCTTTAACGGCCTGTTTTCAAGTCTAAGTGTGATTTTTACAAATTATCATCATAATCTCAAACCGGGATACCCGGGACGACGCGGTTAGTTCCTACAAGTTACAATGGTCCCGTGCGAGGTGTTCGTGCCTCCTAAGGGGTCGTTTGGGGGCCGATTTGGGTTTTCTCCCTTTAACGGACTGTTTTCAAGTCTAAGTGTTATTTTTGCAAATTATCGTCATACTCTCAAATCGGGAGACTCGGGACTACGCGGTCAGTTCCTACAAGTTACATTGGTCCCGTGCGAGGTGTTCATGTCACCTACGAGGTCGTTTGGGGGCTGGTTTGGATTTTCACCCTTTAACGGCATATTTTCAAGTCTAAGTGTGATTTTTGCAAATTATCGTCATACTCTCTAACCGGTAGACCCGGGACTACACGGTCAGTTCCTACAAGTTACAATGGTCCCG
Organism: Sambucus nigra; assembly: GCA_949130495.1. Classification (NCBI taxonomy): domain Eukaryota; kingdom Viridiplantae; phylum Streptophyta; class Magnoliopsida; order Dipsacales; family Adoxaceae; genus Sambucus; species Sambucus nigra. Next base: position 451,097,973 of record OX422212.1, on the reverse strand, counting down.
TACGAGGTGTTCGTGCCTCCTCGGGATCGTTTGGGGGCTGGTTTGGGTTTTCACCCTTTAACGGCCTGTTTTCAAGTCTAAGTGTGATATTTACAAATTATCGTCATAATCTATAACCAAGAGACCCGGGACGACGCGGTCAGTTCCTACTAGTTACATTGGTCCCGTGCGAGGTGTTCCTGTCACCTACGGGGTCGTTGGGGGCTGGTTTGGGTTTTCACCCTTTAACGACCTGTTTTCAAGTCTAAGTGTTATTTTTGCAAATTATCGTCGTACTCTCTAACCGGGAGACCCGGGACTACGCGGTCAGTTCCTACAAGTTACAATGGTCCCGTGCGAGGTGTTCGTGCCTCCTACGGGGTCGTTTTGTGGCTGGTTTGGGTTTTAACCCTTTAACGACATGTTTTCAAGTCTAAGTGTGATTTTTGAAAATTATCGTCATAATCTCAAACCGAGAGAACCGGGACGACGCGGTCTGTTCCTACAAGTTACAATGGTCCCGTGCGAGGTGTTCGTGCCTCCTACGGGGTCGTTTGGGTGCTGGTTTGGGTTTTCACCATTTAACGGCTTGTTTTCAAGTCTAAGTGTGATTTTTGCAAATTATCGTCATACTCTCAAACCAAGAGACCCGGGACTACGCGGTCAGTTCCTACAAGTTACATTGGTCCCGTGCGAGGTGTTCGTGCCTCCTATGGGGTCGTTTGGGGGCTGGTTTGGGTTTTCACCCTTTAACGGCCTATTTTCAAGTCTAGGTGTGATTTTTGCAAATTATCGTCATACTCTCTAACCGGAAGACCCGAGACTACGCGGTCAGTTCCTGCAAGTTACAATGGTCCCAAGCGAGGTGTTCGTGCCTCCTACAGGGTCGTTTGGGGGCTGGTTTGGGTTTTCATCCTTTAACGGCCTGTTTTCAAGTCTAAGTGTGATTTTTGCAAATTATCGTCATAATCTCAAACCGGGATACCCGGGACGACGCGGTCAGTTCCTTCAAGTTACAACGGTCCCGTGCGAGGTGTTCGTGCCTCCTAAGGGGTCGTTTGGGTTTTCACCCTTTAGCGGCCTGTTTTCAAGTCTAAGTGAGATTTTTGGAAATTATCGTCATACTCTCTAACCGGGAGACCCGGGACTACGCGGTCAGTTCCTAAAAATTACATTGGACCCGTGCGAGGTGTTCGTGCCTCCTACAGGGTCATTTGGGGGCTGGTTTGGGTTTTAACCCTTTAACGGCCTGTTTTCAAGTCTAAGTGTGATTTTTGCAAATTATCGTCATAATCTCAAATCGGGAGACCCGGGACGACGCGGTCAGTTCCTACAAGTTACATTGGCCCAGTGCGAGGTGTTCGTGCCTCCTACGGGGTCGTTTGGGGGCTGGTTTGGGTTTTCACCCTTTAACGGCCTGTTTTCAAGTCTAAGTGTGATTTTTGCAAATTATCATCATACTTTCTAACCGGGAGACCCAGGACTACGCGGTCAGTTCCTACAAGTTACATTGGTCCCGTACGAGGTGTTCGTGCCTCCTACGGGGTCGTTTGGGGGCTGGTTTGGGTTTTCACCCATTAACGGCCTGTTTTCAAGTCTAAGTGTTATTTTCGCAATTTATCGTCATAATCTCAAACCGAGACGACGCGGTCAGTTCCTACAAGTTACATTGGTCCCGTGCAAGGTGTTCGTGTCACCTACGGGGTCGTTTGGGGGCTGGTTTGGGTTTTCACCCTTTAACGGCATGTTTTCAAGTCTAAGTGTGATTTTTGCAAATTATCATCATACTCTCTAACCAGGAGACCCGGGACTACGCGGTCAGTTCCTACAAGTTACAATGGTCCCGTGCGAGGTGTTCGTGCCTCCTACGGGATGGTTTGGGGGCTGGTTTGGGTTTTCACCCTTTAACGGCCTGTTTTCAAGTCTAAGTGTTATTTTTGCAAATTATCGTCATAATCGCAAACCGGGAGACCCGGGAAGACGCGGTTAGTTCCTACAAGTTACATTGGTCCCGTGCGAGGTGTTCGTGCCTCCTACGGGGTCGTTTGGGGGCTGGTTTAGGTTTTCACCCTTTAACGGCCTGTTTTCAATTCTAAGTGTGATTTTTGCAAATTATTGTCATACTCTCAAACCGAGAGACCCGGGACTACGCGGTCAATTCCTACAAGTTACATTGGTCCCGTACGAGGTTTTCGTGCCTCCTACGGGGTCGTTTGGGGGCTGGTTTGGATTTTCACCCTTTAACGGCCTGTTTTCAAGTCTAAGTGTGATTTTTTCAAATTATCGTCATACTCTCAAACAGGAAGACCCGGGACTACGCGGTCAGTTCCTACAAGTTACAATGGTCCCGAGCGAGGGTTCGTGCCTCCTACGGGATTGTTTGAGGGCTGGTTTGGGTTTTCACCTTTTAACGGTCTGTTTCAAGTCTAAGTGTTATTTTTGCAAACTATCGTCATACGCTCAAACCGGGAGACCCGGGAAGACGCGGTTAGTTCCTACAAGTTACAATTGTCCCGTGCGAGGTGTTCCTGCCTCCTACGGGGTCGTTTGGGGGCTGGTTTAGGTTTTCACCCTTTAACGGCCTGTTTTCAAGTCTAAGTGTGATTTTTGCAAATTATCGTCATACTATCAAACCGAGAGACCCGGGACGACGCGGTTCGTTCCTCCAAGTTACATTGGTCCCGTGCGAGGTGTTCGTGCCTCTTACGGGGTCGTTTGGGGGCTGATTTGGGTTTTCACCCTTTAACGGCCTGTTTTCAAGTCTAAGTGCAATTTTTGCAAATTATCGTCATACTCTCTAACCGGGAGACCCGGGACTACGCGGTCAGTTCCTACAAGTTACATTGGACCCGTGCGAGGTGTTCGTGCCTCTTACAGGGTCGTTTGGGAGCTGGTTTGGGTTTTCACCCTTTAACGACCTGTTTTCAAGTCTAAGTGTAATTTTTGCAAATTATCGTCATAATCTCAAATCGGGAGACCCGGGACGACGCAGTCAGTTCCTACAAGGTACATTGGTCCAGTGCGAGGTGTTCGTGCCTCCTACGGGGTCGTTTGGGTGCCGGTTTGGGTTTTCACCCTTTAACGGCCTGTTTTCAAGTCTAAGTGTGATTTTTGCAAATTATCATCATACTCTCTAACCGGGAGACCCGGGAGGAGGCGGTCAGTTCCTACAAGTTACATTGGTCCCGTACGAGGTGTTCGTGCACCTATGGGGTCGTTTGGGGGCTGGTTTGGATTTTCACCCTTTAACGGCCTGTTTTCAAGTCTTAGTGTGATTTTTGCAAATTATCGTTATAATCTCAAACCGGGAGACCCGGGACGATGCGGTCAGTTCCTACAAGTAACATTGGTCCCGTGCGAGGTGTTCGTGCCACCTACGGGGTCGTTTGGGGGCTGGTTTGGGTTTTCACCCTTTAACGGCCTGTTTTCAAGTCTAAGTGTGATTTTTGCAAATTATCGTCATAATCTCAAATCGAGAGACCCGGGACGACGCGGTCAGTTCCTACAAGTTTCATTGGTCCCGTGCGAGGTGTTCGTTTCACCTACGGGGTCATTGGGGGCTGGTTTGGGTTTTCACCCTTTAACGGCCTGTTTTCAAGTCTAAGTGTTATTTTTGCAAATTATCATCGTACTCTCTAACCGGGGGACCCGGGACTACGCGGTCAGTTCCTACAAGTTACAATGGTCCCGTGCGAGGTGTTCGTGCCTCCTACGGGGTCGTTTGGGGGCTGGTTAGGGTTTTCACCCTTTAACGGCATGTTTTCAAGTCTAAGTGTGATTTTTGAAAATTATTTCATAATCTCAAACCGGGAGACTCGGGACGACGCGGTCTGTTCCTAGAAGTTAGAATGGTCCCGTGCGAGGTGTTCGTGCCTCCTACGGGGTCGTTTGGGGGCTGGTTTGGGTTTTCACCCTTTAACGGCCTGTTTTCAAGTCTAAGTGTGATTTTTGGAAATTATCGTCATACTCTCTAACCGGGAGACCCGGGACTATGTGGTCCATTTCTACAAGTTACAATGGTCCAAAGCGAGGTGTTCGTGCCTCCTACGGGGTCGTTTGGGGGCTGGTTTGGGTGTTCACCCTTTAACGGCCTATTTTCAAGTCTAAGTGTGATTTTTGCAAATTATCATCATAATCTCAAACCGGGATACCCGGGACGATGCGGTCAGTTCCTACAAGTTAAAATGGTCCCGTGCGAGGTGTTCGTGCCTCCTAAGGGGTCGTTTGGGGGCTGGTTTGGGTTTTCTCCCTTTAACGGCCTGTTTTCAAGTGTAAGTGTTATTTTTGCAAATTATCGTCATACTCTCAAATCGGGAGACCCGGGACTACGCGGTCAGTTCCTACAAGTTTCATTGGTCCCGTGCGAGGTGTTCATGTCACCTACGGGGTCGTTTGGGGGCTGGTTTGGATTTTCACCCTTTAACGGTCTATTTTCAAGTCTAAGTGTGATTTTTACAAACTATCGTCATAGTCTCTAACCGGGAGACCCAGGACTACGCGGTCAGTTCCTACAAGTTAAAATGGTCCCGTGCGAGGTGTTCGTGCCTCCTACGGGGTCGTTTGGGTGCAGGTTTGGGTTTTCACCCTTTAACGGCCTGTTTTCAAGTCTAAGTGTGATTTTCGCAAAATTATCGTCATAATCTAAAACCGAGAGACCCGGGACGACGCGGTCAGTTCCTACAAGTTACATTGGTCCCGTGCGAGGTGTTCGTGTCTCCTACGGGGTCGTTGGGGGCTGGTTTGGGTTTTAACCCTTTAACGGCCTATTTTCAAGTCTAAGTGTGATTTTTGCAAATTATCGTCATAATCTCAAATTCGGAGACCCGGGACGACGCGGTGAGTTCCTACAAGTTACATTGGCCCCGTGCGAGGTGTTTGTGCCTCCTACGGGGTCGTTTGGGGCTGGTTTGGGTTTTCACCCTTTAACGGCCAGTTTTCAAGTCTAAGTGTGATTTTTGCAAATTATCATCATACTTTCTAGCTGGGAGACTCGGGACTACGCGATCAGTTCCTACAAGTTACATTGGTCCCGTGCGAGGTGTCCGTGCCTCCTACGGGGTCGTTTGTGGGCTGGTTTGGGTTTTCACCCATTAACGGCTTGTTTTCAAGTCTAAGTGTTATTTTTGCAAATTATCATCATAATCTCAAACCGGGACGACGCGGCCAGTTCCTACAAGTTACATTGGTCCCGTGCGAGGTGTTCGTGTCACCTACGGGGTCGTTTGTGGGCTGGTTTGGGTTTTCACCCTTTAACGGATTGTTTTCAAGTCTAAGTGTGATTTTTGCAATTTATCGTCATACTCTCTAACCGGGAGACCCGGGACTATGCGGTCAGTTCCTATAAGTTACAATGGTCCCGTGCGAGGTTTTCGTGCCTCCTACGGGATCGTTTGGGGGCTGGTTTGGGTTTTCACCCTTTAACGGCTTGTTTTCAAGTCTAAGTGTTATTTTTGCAAATTATCGTCATACTCTCAAACCGAGAGACCCGGGACTACGCAGACAATTCCTGCAAGTTACATTGGTCCCGTGCGAAGTTTTCGTGCCTCCTACGGGGTCGTTTGGGGGCTGGTTTGGATTTTCACCCTTTAACGGCCTGTTTTCGAGTCTAAGTGTGATTTTTTCAAATTATCGTCATACTCTCTAACTGGAAGACCCGGGACTACGCGGTCAGTTCCTACAAGTTACAATGGTCCCGAACGAAGTGTTCGTGCCTCCTACGGGATCGTTTGAGGGTTGGTTTGGGTGTTCACCCTTTAACGGTCTGTTTCAAGTCTTTGTGTTATTTTCACAAATTATCGTCATACTCTCAAACTGGGAGACCCGGGAAGACGCGGTCAGTTCCTACAAGTTACAATGGTCCCGTGCGAGGTGTTCGTGCCTCCTACGGGGTCGTTTGGGGGTTGGTTTGGGTTTTCACCCTTTAACGGCCTGTTTTCAAGTCTAAGTGTGATTTTTGCAAATTATCGTCATACTGTCAAACCGAGAGACCCGGGACTACGCGGTCAGTTCCTACAAGTTACATTGGTCCCGTACGAGGTGTTCGTGCCTCCTAAGGGGTCGTTTGGGGGCTGGTTTAGGTTTTCACCCTTTAACGGCCTATTTTCAAGTCTAAGTGTGATTTTTGCAAAGTATCGTCATACTCTCTAACCGGGGGACCCGGGACTACGCGGTCAGTTCCTACAAGTTACAATGGTCCCAAGCGAGGTGTTCGTGCCTCCTACGGGGTCGTTTGGGGGCTGGTTTGGGTTTTCACCCTTTAACGACCTATTTTCAAGTCTAAGTGTGATTTTTGCAAATTATCGTCATAATCTCAAACCGAGAGACCCGGGACGACGCGGTCAGTACCTACAAGTTACATTGGTCCCGTGCGAGGTGTTCCTGTCACCTACGGGGTCGTTGGGGGCTGGTTTGGGTTTTCCCCCTTTAACTGCCTGTTTTCAAGTCTAAGTGTTATTTTTGCAAATTATCATCGTACTCTCTAACCGGGAGACCCGGGACTACGCGGTCAGTTCCTACAAGTTACAATGGTCCCGTGCGAGGTGTTCGTGCCTCCGACAGGGTCATTTGGGGGCTGGTTTGGGTTTTAACCCTTTAACGGCCTGTTTTCAAGTCTAAGTGTGATTTTTGCAAATTATCGTCATAATCTCAAATCGGGAGACCCGGGACGACGCGGTCAGTTCCTAAAAGTTACAATGGTCCCGTGCGAGGTGTTCGTGCCTCCTACGGGGTCGTTTGGGGGCTGGTTTGGGTTTTCCCCCTTTAACGGCCTGTTTTCAAGTCTAAGTGTGATTTTTGCAAATTATCATCATACATTCTAACCGGGAGACCCGGGAGTACGCGGTCAGTTCCTACAAGTTACATTGGTCCCGTGCGAGGTGTTCGTGCCTCCTACGGGGTCGTTTGGGGGTTGTTTTGGGTTTTCACCCATTAACGGCCTGTTTTCAAGTATAAGTGTTATTTTCGCAAATTATCGTCATAATCTCAAATCGGGACGACGCGGTCAGTTCCTACAAGTTACATTGGTCCCGTGCGAGGTGTTCGTGTCACCTACGGGGTCGTTTGGGGGCTGGTTTGGGTTTTCACCCTTTAACGGCATGTTTTCAAGTCTAAGTGTGATTTTTGCAAATTATCGTCATACTCTCTAACCGGGAGACCCGGGACTACGCGGTCAGTTCCTACAATTTACAATGGTCCCGTGCGAGGTGTTCGTGCCTCCTACGGGGTGGTTTGGGGGCTGGTTTGGGTTTTCACCCTTTAACGGCCTGTTTTCAAGTCTAAGTGTTATTTTTGCAAATTATCGTCATACTCGCAAACCGGGAGACCCGGGAAGACGCGGTTAGTTCCTACAAGTTACATTGGTCCCGTGCGAGGTGTTCGTGCCTCCTACGGGATCGTTTGGGGGCTGGTTTGGGTTTTCACCCTTTAACGGCCTGTTTTCAAGTCTAAGTATGATTTTTGCAAATTATCGTCATACTCTCAAACCGAGAGACCCGGGACTACGCGGACAATTCCTACAAGTTACATTGGTCACGTGCGAGGTTTTCGTGCCTCCTACGGGGTCGTTTGGGGGCTGGTTTGGATTTTCACCCTTTAATGGCCTGTTTTCAAGTCTAAGTGTGATTTTTTCAAATTATCGTCATACTCTCTAACTGGAAGACCCGGGACTACGCGGTCAGTTCCTACAAGTTACAATGGTCCCGAGCGAGGTGTTCGTGCCTCCCACGGGATTGTTTGAGGGCTGGTTTGGGTTTTCACCTTTTAACGGTCTGTTTCAAGTCTAAGTGTTATTTTTGCAAACTATCGTCATACTCTCAAACCGGGAGACCCGGGAAGACGCGGTCAATTCCTACAAGTTACAATTGACCCGTGCGAGGTGTCCGTGCCTCCTACTGGGTCGTTTGGGGGCTGGTTTGGGTTTTCACCCTTTAACGGCCTGTTTTCAAGTCTAAGTGTGATTTTTGCAAATTATCATCATAATCTCAAACAGGGATACCCGGGACGACACGGTCAGTTCCTACAAGTTACAATGGTCCCGTGCGAGGTGTTCGTGCCTCCTAAGGGGTCGTTTGGGGGCTGGTTTGGGTTTTCTCCCTTTAACGGCCTGTTTTCAAGTCTAAGTGTTATTTTTGCTAATTATCGTCATACTCTCAAATCGGGAGACCCGGGACTACGCGGTCAGTTCCTACAAATAACATTGGTCCCGTGCGAGGTGTTCGTGCCACCTACGGGGTCGTTTGGGGGCTGGTCTGGGTTTTCACCCATTAACGGCCTGTTTTCAAGTCTAAGTGTGATTTTTGCAAATTATCGTCATAATCTCAAACCGAGAGACCCGGGACGACGCGATCAGTTTCCTACAAGTTTCATTGGTCCCGTGCGAGGTGTTCGTGTCACCTACGGGGTCGTTGGGGGCTGGTTTGGGTTTTCACCCTTTAACGGCCTGTTTTCAAGTCTAAGTGTTATTTTTGCAAATTATCGTCGTACTCTCTAACCGGGAGACCCGGGACGACGCGGTCTGTTCCTACAAGTTACAATTGTCCCGTGCGAGGTGTTCGTGCCTCCTACGGGGTCGTTTGGGGGCTTGTTTGGGTTTTCACCCTTTAACGGCTTGTTTTCAAGTCTAAGTGTTATTTTTGCAAATTATCGTCATACTCTCAAACCAAGAGACGCGGGACTACACGATTAGTTCCTACAAGTTACATTGGTCCCTTGCGAGTGTTCGTGCCTCATACGGGGTCGTTTGGGGGCTGGTTTGGGTTTTCACCGTTTAACGGCCTGTTTTCAAGTCTAAGTGTGATTTTTGGAAATTATCAGCATACTCTCTAACCGGGAGACCCGGGACTATGTGGTCAGTTTCTACAAGTTACAATGGTCCCAAGCGAGGTGTTCGTGCCTCCTACGGGGTCGTTTGGGGGTTGGTTTGGGTTTTCACCCTTTAACGGCCTGTTTTCAAGTCTAAGTGTGATTTTTGCAAATTATCATCATAATCTCATACCCGGATACCCGGGACGACGCGGTCAGTTCCTACAAGTTACAATGGTCCCGTGCGAGGTGTTCGTGCCTCCTAAGGGGTCGTTTGGGGGCTGATTTGGGTTTTCACCCTTTAACGGCCTGTTTTCAAGTCTAAGTGTGATTTTTGCAAATTATCGTCATAATCTGAAATCGGGAGACCCGGGACGACGCGGTCAGTTCCTACAAGTTACAATGGTCCCGTGCGAGGTGTTCGTGCCTCCTACGGGGTCGTTTGGGGGCTGGTTTGGGTTTTCACCCTTTAACGGCCTGTTTTCAAGTCTAAGTGTGATTTTTGCAAATTATCATCATAATCTCAAACCCGGATACCCGGGACGACGCGGTCAGTTCCTACAAGTTACAATGGTCCCGTACGAGGTGTTCGTGCCTCCTAAGGGGTCGTTTGGGGGCTGATTTGGGTTTTCACCCTTTAACGGCCTGTTTTCAAGTCTAAGTGTGATTTTTGCAAATTATCGTCATAATCTGAAATCGGGAGACCCGGGACTACGCGGACAATTCCTACAAGTTACATTGGTCACGTGCGAGGTTTTCGTGCCTCCTACGGGGTCGTTTGGGGGCTGGTTTGGGTTTTCACCCATTAACGGCCTCTTTTCAAGTCTAAGTGTTATTTTCGCAAATTATGGTCATAATCTCAAACCGGGACGACGCGGTCAGTTTCTACAAGTTAGATTGGTCCCGTGCGAGGTGTTCGTGTCACCTACGGGGTCGTTTGGGGGCTGGTTTGGGTTTTCACCCTTTAACGGCATGTTTTCAAGTCTAAGTGTGATTTTTGCAAATTATCGTCATACTCTCTAACCGGGAGACCAGGGACTACGCGGTCAGTTCCTACAAGTTACAATGGTCCCGTGCGAGGTGTTCGTGCCTCCTACGGGGTGGTTTGGGGGCTGGTTTGGGTTTTCACTCTTTAAAGGCCTGTTTTCAAGTCTAAGTGTTATTTTTGCAAATTATCGTCATAATCGCAAATCGGGAGACTCGGGAAGACGCGATTAGTTCCTACAAGTTACATTGGTCCCGTGCGAGGTGTTCGTGCCTCCTACGGGGTCGTTTGGGGGCTGGTTTCGGTTTTCACCCTTTAACGGCCTGTTTTCAAGTCTAAGTGTGATTTTTGCAAATTATCGTCATACTCTCAAACCGAGAGACCTGGGACTACGCGGCCAATTCCTACAAGTTACATTGGTCCCGTGCGAGGTTTTCGTGCCTCCTACGGGGTCGTTTGGGGGCTGGTTTGGATTTTCACCCTTTAATGGCCTGTTTTCAAGTCTAAGTGCGATTTTTTCAAATTATCGTCATACTCTCTAACTGGAAGACCCGGGACTACGCGGTCAGTTCCTACAAGTTACAATGGTCCCGAGCGAGGTGTTCGTGCCTCCTTCGGGATTGTTTGAGGGCTGGTTTGGGTTTTCACCTTTTAACGGTCTGTTTCAAGTCTAAGTGTTATTTTTGCAAACTATCGTCATACTCTCAAATCGGGAGACCCGAGAAGACGCGGTCAGTTCCTACAAGTTACAATTGACCCGTGCGAGGTGTCCGTGCCTCCTACGGGGTCGTTTGGGGGCTGGTTTGGGTTTTCACCCTTTAACGGCCTGTTTTCAAGTCTAAGAGTGATTTTTGCAAATTATCATCATAATCTCAAACCGGGATACCCGGGACGACACGGTCAGTTCCTACAAGTTACAATGGTCCCGTGCGAGGTGTTCGTGCCTCCTAAGGGGTCGTTTGGGGGCTGGTTTCGGTTTTCACCCTTTAACGGCCTGTTTTCAAGTCTAAGTGTGATTTTTGCAAATTATCGTCATACTCTCAAACCGAGAGACCCGGGACTACGCGGACAATTCCTACAAGTTACATTGGTCACGTGCGAGGTTTTCGTGCCTCCTACGGGGTCGTTTGGGGGCTGGTTAGGATTTTCACCCTTTAATGGCCTGTTTTCAAGTCTAAGTGTGATTTTTTCAAATTATCGTCATACTCTCTAACTGGAAGACCCGGGACTACGCGGTCAGTTCCTACAAGTTACAATGGTCCCGAGCGAGGTGTTCGTGCCTCCCACGGGATTGTTTGAGGGCTGGTTTGGGTTTTCACCTTTTAACGGTCTGTTTCAAGTCTAAGTGTTAATTTTGCAAACTATCGTCATACTCTCAAACCGGGAGACCCGGGAAGACGCAGTCAGTTCCTATAAGTTACAATAGACCCGTGCGAGGTGTCCGTGCCTCCTACGGGGTCGTTTGGGGGCTGGTTTGGGTTTTCACCCTTTAACGGCCTGTTTTCAAGTCTAAGTGTGATTTTTGCAAATTATCATCATAATCTCAAACCGGGATACCCGGGACGACACGGTCAGTTCCTACAAGTTACAATGGTCCCGTGCGAGGTGTTCGTGCCTCCTAAGGGGTCGTTTGAGGGCTGGTTTGGGTTTTCTCCCTTTAACGGCCTGTTTTCAAGTCTAAGTGTTATTTTTGCAAATTATCGTCATACTCTCAAATAGGGAGACCCGGGACTACGCGGTCAGTTCCTACAAGTAACATTGGTCCCGTGCGAGGTGTTCGTGCCACCTACGGGGTCGTTTGGGGGCCGGTCTGGGTTTTCACCATTTAAAGGCCTGTTTTCAAGTCTAAGTGTGATTTTTGGAAATTATCGTCATAATCTCAAACCGAGAGACCCGGGACGACGCGATCAGTTCCTATAAGTTTCATTGGTCCCGTGCGAGGTGTTCGTGTCACCTACGGGGTCGTTGGGGGCTGGTTTGGGTTTTCACCCTTTAACGGCCTGTTTTCAAGTCTAAGTGTTATTTTTGCAAATTATCATCGTACTCTCTAACCGGGAGACCCGGGACGACGCGGTCTGTTCCTACAAGTTACAATGGTCCCGTGCGAGGTGTTCGTGCCTCCTACGGGGTCGTTTGGGGGCTGGTTTAGGTTTTCACCCTTTAACGGCCTGTTTTCAAGTCAAGTGTTATTTTTGCAAATTATCGTCATACTCTCAAACCAAGAGACCCGGGACTACGTGATTAGTTCCTACAAGTTACATTGGTCCCTTGCGAGGTGTTCGTGCCTCATACGGGGTCGTTTGGGGGCTGGTTTGGGTTTTCGCCCTTTAACGGCCTGTTTTCAAGTCTAAGTGTGATTTTTGGAAATTATCAGCATACTCTCTAACTGGGAGACCCGGGACTATGTGGTCAGTTTCTACAAGTTACAATGGTCCCAAGCGAGGTGTTCGTGCCTCCTACGGGGTCGTTTGGGGGCTGGTTTGGGTTTTCACCCTTTAACAGCCTGTTTTCAAGTCTAAGTGTGATTTTTGCAAATTATCATCATAATCTCAAACCGGGATACCTGGGATGACGCGGTCAGTTCCTACAAGTTACAATGGTCGCGTGCGAGGTGTTCGTGCCTCCTAAGGGGTCGTTTGGGGGCTGGTTTGGGTTTTCTCCCTTTAACGGCCTGTTTTCAAGTCTAAGTGTTATTTTTGCAAATTATCGTCATACTCTCAAATCGGGAGACCCGGGACTACGCGGTCAGTTTCTACAAGTTGCATTGGTACCGTGCGAGGTGTTCATGTCACCTACGGGGTCGTTTGGGGCCTGGTTTGGATTTTCACCCTTTAACGGTCTATTTTCAAGTCTAAGTGTGATTTTTGCAAATTATCGTCATACTCTCTAACCGGGAGACCCGAGACTACGCGGTCAGTTCCTACAAGTTACAATGGTCCCGTGCGAGGTGTTCGTGCCTCCTACGGGGTCGTTTGGGGGCTGGTTTGGGTTTTCACCCTTTAACGGCATGTTTTAAAGTCTAAGTGTGATTTTTGCAAATTATCGTCATAATCTAAAACTGAGAGACCCGGGACGACGCGGTCAGTTCCTACAAGTTACATTGGTCCCGTGCGAGGTGTTCGTGTCACCTACGGGGTCGTTGGGGGCTGGTTTGGGTTTTCACCCTTTAACGGCCTGTTTTCAAGTCTAAGTGTTATTTTTGCAAATTATCGTCGTACTCTCTAACCGATAGACCCGAGACTACCCGGTCAGTTCCTACAAGTTACAATGGTCCCGTACGAGGTGTTCGTGCCTCCTACGGGGTCATTTGGGGGCTGGTTTGGGTTTTCACCCTTTAACGGCATGTTTTCAAGTCTAAGTGTGATTTTTGAAAATTATCATCATAATCTCAGACCGAGAGACCCGAGACGACGCGGTCTGTTCCTACAAGTTACAATGGTCCCGTGCGAGGTGTTCGTGCCTCCTACGGGGTCGTTTGGGGGCTGGTTTGGGTTTTCACCCTTTAACGGCCTGTTTTCAAGTCTAAGTGTGATTTTTGCAAATTATCGTCATACTCTCAAACCAAGAGACCCGGGACTACGCGGTCAGTTCCTATAAGTTACATTGGTCCCGTGCGAGGTGTTCGTGCCTCCTACGGGGTCGTTTGGGGTATGGTTTGGGTTTTCACCCTTTAACGGCCTGTTTTCAAGTCTAAGTGTGATTTTTGCAAATTATCGTTATACTCTCTAACCGGGAGATCCGGGACTAGGCGGTCAGTTCCTACAAGTTACAATGGTCCCAAGCGAGGTGTTCGTGCCTCCTATGGGGTCGTTTGGGGGTTGGTTTGGGTTTTCACCCTTTAACGGCCTGTTTTCAAGTCTAAGTGTGATTTTTGCAAATTATCGTCATAATCTCAAACCGGGATACCCGGGACAACGCGGTCAGTTCCTACCAGTTACAATGGTCCCGTGCGAGGTGTTCATGCCTCCTAAGGGGTCGTTTGGGTTTTCACCCTTTAACGGCCTGTTTTCAAGTCTAAGTGTGATTTTTGCAAATTATCGTCATACTGTCAAACCGAGAGACCCGAGACTACGCGGTCAGTTCCTACAAGTTACATTGGTCCCGTACGAGGTGTTCGTGCCTCCTAAGGGGTCGTTTGGGGGCTGGTTTAGGTTTTCACCCTTTAACGGCCTATTTTCAAGTCTAAGTGTGATTTTTGCAAAGTATCGTCATACTCTCTAACCGGGGGACTCGGGACTACGCGGTCAGTTCCTACAAGTTACAATGGTCCCAAGCGAGGTGTTCGTGCCTCCTACGGGGTCGTTTGGGGGTTGGTTTGGGTTTTCACCCTTTAACGACCTATTTTCAAGTCTAAGTGTGATTTTTGCAAATTATCGTCATAATCTCAAACCGAGAGACCCGGGACGACGCGGTCAGTACCTACAAGTTACATTGGTCCCGTGCGAGGTGTTCCTGTCACCTACGGGGTCGTTGGGGGCTGGTTTGGGTTTTCACCCTTTAACAGCCTGTTTTCAAGTCTAAGTGTTATTTTTGCAAATTATCATCGTACTCTCTAACCGGGAGACCCGGGACTACGCGGTCAGTTCCTACAAGTTACAATGGTCCCGTGCGAGGTGTTCGTGCCTCCTACGGGGTCGTTTGGTGGCTGGTTTGGGTTTTCACCCTTTAACGATGTTTTCAAGTCTGAGTGTGATTTTTGAAAATTATCGTCATAATCTCAAACCGGGAGAACCGGGACGACGCGGTCTGTTCCTACAAGTTACAATGGTCCCGTGCGAGGTGTTCGTGCCTCCTACGGGGTCGTTTGGGGGCTGGTTTGGGTTTTCACCATTTAACGGCCTGTTTTCAAGTCTAAGTGTGATTTTTGCAAATTATCGTCATACTCTCAAACCAAGAGACCCGGGACTACGCGGTCAGTTCCTACAAGTTACATTGGTCCCGTGCGAGGTGTTCGTGCCTCCTACGGGGTCGTTTGGGTGCTGGTTTGGGTTTTCACCCTTTAACGGCCTATTTTCAAGTCTAAGTGTGATTTTTGCAAATTATCATCATACTCTCTAACCGGGAGACCCGGGACTACGTGGTCAGTTCCTACAAGTTACAATGGTCCCAAGCGAGGTGTTCGTGCCTCCTACGGGGTCGTTCGGGGCTGGTTTGGGTTTTCACCCTTTAACGGCCTGTTTTCAAGTCTATGTGTGATTTTTACAAATTATCATCATAATCTCAAACCGGGATACCCGGGACGACGCGGTCAGTTCCTACAAGTTACAATGGTCCCGTGCGAGGTGTTCGTGCCTCCTAAGGGGTCGTTTGGGGGCTGGTTTGGGTTTTCTGCCTTTAACGGCCTGTTTTCAAGTCTAAGTGTTATTTTTGCAAATTATCGTCATACTCTCAAATCGGGAGACCCGGGACTACGCGGTCAGTTCCTACAAGTTACATTGGTCCCGTGCGAGGTGTTCATGTCACCTACGGGGTCGTTTGGGGGCTGGTTTGGATTTTCACCTTTTAAGGGCATATTTTCAAGTCTAAGTGTGATTTTTGAAAATTATCGTCATACTCTCTAACCGGGAGACCCGGGACTACGCGGTCAGTTCCTATAAGTTACAATGGTCCCGTGCGAGGTGTTCGTGCCTCCTACGGGGTCGTTTGGGGGCTGGTTTGGGATTTCACCCTTTAACGGCCTGTTTTCAAGTCTAAGTGTGATATTTACAAATTATCGTCATAAACTAAAACCAAGAGACCCGGGACGACGCGGTCAGTTCCTACTAGTTACATTGGTCCCGTGCGAGGTGTTCGTGTCACCTACGGGGTCGTTTGGGGGCTGGTTTGGGATTTCACCCTTTAACGGCCTGTTTTCAAGTCTAAGTGTGATATTTACAAATTATTGTCATAATCTAAAACCAAGAGACCTGGGATGACGCGGTCAGTTCCTACTAGTTACATTGGTCCCGTGCGAGGTGTTCGTGTCACCTACAGGGTCGTTGGGGGCTGGTTTGGGTTTTCACCCTTTAACGGCTTGTTTTCAAGTCTGAGTGTTATTTTTGCAAATTATCGTCGTACTCTCTAACCGGGAGACCCGGGACTAAGCGGTCAGTTCCTACAAGTTACAATGGTCCCGTGCGAGGTGTTCGTGCCTCCTACGGGGTCGTTTGGTGGCTGGTTTGGGTTTTCACCCTTTAACGACATGTTTTCAAGTCTGAGTGTGATTTTTGAAAATTATCGTCATAATCTCAAACCGAGAGACCCGGGACGACGCGGTCTGTTCCTACAAGTTACAATGGTCCCGTGCGAGGTGTTCGTGCCTCCTACGGGGTCGTTTGGGGGCTGGTTTGGGTTTTCACCCTTTAACGGCCTGTTTTCAAGTCTAAGTGTGATTTTTGCAAATTATCGTCATAATCTCAAACCGGGATACCCGGGACAACGCGGTCAGTTCCTACCAGTTACAATGGTCCCGTGCGAGGTGTTCATGCCTCCTAAGGGGTCGTTTGGGTTTTCACCCTTTAACGGCCTGTTTTCAAGTCTAAGTGTGATTTTTGCAAATTATCGTCATACTGTCAAACCGAGAGACCCGAGACTACGCAGTCAGTTCCTACAAGTTACATTGGTCCCGTACGAGGTGTTCGTGCCTCCTAAGGGGTCGTTTGGGGGCTGGTTTGGGTTTTCACCCTTTAACGGCCTATTTTCAAGTCTAAGTGTGATTTTTGCAAAGTATCTTCATACTCTCTAACCGGGGGACTCAGGACTACGCGGTCAGTTCCTACAAGTTACAATGGTCCCAAGCGAGGTGTTCGTGCCTCCTACGGGGTCGTTTGGGGGCTGGTTTGGGTTTTCACCCTTTAACGACCTGTTTTCAAGTCTAAGTGTGATTTTTGCAAATTATCGTCATAATCTCAAACCGAGAGACCCGGGACGACGCGGTCAGTACCTACAAGTTACATTGGTCCCGTGCGAGGTGTTCCTGTCACCTACGGGGTCGTTGGGGGCTGGTTTGGGTTTTCACCCTTTAACAGCCTGTTTTCAAGTCTAAGTGTTATTTTTGCAAATTATCATCGTACTCTCTAACCGGGAGACCCGGGACTACGCGGTCAGTTCCTACAAGTTACAATGGTCCCGTGCGAGGTGTTCGTGCCTCCTACGGGGTCGTTTGGAGGCTGGTTAGGGTTTTCACCCTTTAACGGCATGTTTTCAAGTCTAAGTGTGATTTTTGAAAATTATTTCATAATCTCAAACCGGGAGACTCGGGACGACGCGGTCTGTTCCTAGAAGTTAGAATGGTCCCGTGCGAGGTGTTCGTGCCTCCTACGGGGTCGTTTGGGGGCTGGTTTGGGTTTTCACCCTTTAACAGCCTGTTTTCAAGTCTAAGTGTGATTTTTACAAATTATCGTCATACTCTCAAGCCAAGAGACCCGGGACTACGCGA
This sequence comes from Sambucus nigra, assembly GCA_949130495.1. Lineage (NCBI taxonomy): Eukaryota > Viridiplantae > Streptophyta > Magnoliopsida > Dipsacales > Adoxaceae > Sambucus > Sambucus nigra. Next base: position 451,080,793 of record OX422212.1, on the reverse strand, counting down.
TCAGTTCCTACAAGTTACATTGGTCCCGTGCGAGGTGTTCGTGCCTCCTACGGGGTCGTTTGGGGGCTGGTTTGGGTTTTCACCCTTTAACGGCCTGTTTTCAAGTCTAAGTGTGATTTTTGCAAATTATCATCATAGTCTCTAACCGGGAGACCCGGGACTACGTGGTCAGTTCCTACAAGTTACAATGGTCCCAAGCGAGGTGTTCGTGCCTCCTACGGGGTCGTTTGGGGCTGGTTTGGGTTTTCACCCTTTAACGGCCTGTTTTCAAGTCTATGTGTGATTTTTAAAATTATCATCATAATCTCAAACCGGGATACCCGGGACGACGCGGTCAGTTCCTACAAGTTACAATGGTCCCGTGCGAGGTGTTCGTGCCTCCTAAGGGGTCGTTTGGGGGCTGGTTTGGGTTTTCTGCCTTTAACGACCGGTTTTCAAGTCTAAGTGTTATTTTTGCAAATTATCGTCATACTCTCAAATCGGGAGACCCGGGACTACGCGGTCAGTTCCTACAAGTTACATTGGTCCCGTGCGAGGTGTTCATGTCACCTACGGGGTCGTTTGGGGGCTGGTTTGGATTTTCACCTTTTAAGGGCATATTTTCAAGTCTAAGTGTGATTTTTGAAAATTATCGTCATACTCTCTAACCGGGAGACCCGGGACTACGCGGTCAGTTCCTATAAGTTACAATGGTCCCGTGCGAGGTGTTCGTGCCTCCTACGGGGTCGTTTGGGGGCTGGTTTGGGATTTCACCCTTTAACGGCCTGTTTTCAAGTCTAAGTGTGATATTTACAAATTATCATCATAATCTAAAACCAAGAGACCCGGGACGACGCGGTCAGTTCCTACTAGTTACATTGGTCCCGTGCGAGGTGTTCGTGTCACCTACGTGGTCGTTTGGGGGCTGGTTTGGGATTTCACCCTTTAACGGCCTGTTTTCAAGTCTAAGTGTGATATTTACAAATTATCGTCATAATCTAAAACCAAGAGACCTGGGATGACGCGGTCAGTTCCTACTAGTTACATTGGTCCCGTGCGAGGTGTTCGTGTCACATACGGGGTCGTTGGGGGCTGGTTTGGGTTTTCACCCTTTAACGGCTTGTTTTCAAATCTAAGTGTTATTTTTGCAAATTATCGTCGTACTCTCTAACCGGGAGACCCGGGACTACGCGGTCAGTTCCTACAAGTTACAATGGTCCCGTGCGAGGTGTTCGTGCCTCCTACGGGGTCGTTTGGTGGCTGGTTTGGGTTTTCACCCTTTAACGATGTTTTCAAGTCTGAGTGTGATTTTTGAAAATTATCGTCATAATCTCAAACCGGGAGAACCGGGACGACGCGGTCTGTTCCTACAAGTTACAATGGTCCCGTGCGAGGTGTTCGTGCCTCCTACGGGGTCGTTTGGGGGCTGGTTTGGGTTTTCACCATTTAACGGCCTGTTTTCAAGTCTAAGTGTGATTTTTGCAAATTATCGTCATACTCTCAAACCAAGAGACCCGGGACTACGCGGTCAGTTCCTACAAGTTACATTGGTCCCGTGCGAGGTGTTCGTGCCTCCTACGGGGTCGTTTGGGTGCTGGTTTGGGTTTTCACCCTTTAACGGCCTATTTTCAAGTCTAAGTGTGATTTTTGCAAATTATCGTCATACTCTCTAACCGGGAGACCCGAGACTACGCGGTCAGTTCCTGCAAGTTACAATGGTCCCCAGCGAGGTGTTCGTGCCCCCTACAGGGTCGTTTGGGGGCTGGTTTGGGTTTTCATCCTTTAACGGCCTGTTTTCAAGTCTAAGTGTGATTTTTGCAAATTATCGTCATAATCTCAAACCGGGATACCCGTGACGACGCGGTCAGTTCCTTCAAGTTACAATGGTCCCGTGCGAGGTGTTCGTTCCTCCTAAGGGGTCGTTTGGGTTTTCACCCTTTAACGGCCTGTTTTCAAGTCTAAGTGTGATTTTTGCAAATTATCATCATACTCTCAAACCGAGAGACCCGGGACTACGCGGTCAGTTCCTACATGTTACATTGGTCCCGTGCGAGGTGTTCGTGCCTCCTAAGGGGTCGTTTGGGGGCTGGTTTGGGTTTTCACCCTTTAACGGCCTATTTTCAAGTCTAAGTGTGATTTTCGCAAATTATCGTCATACTCTCTAACCGGGGGACCCGGGACTACGCGGTCAGTTCCTACAAGTTACAATGGTCCCAAGCGAGGTGTTCGTGCCTCCTACGGGGTCGTTTGGGGGCTGGTTTGGGTTTTCACCCTTTAACGGCCTCTTTTCAAGTCTAAGTGTTATTTTTGCAAATTATCGTCATACTCTCAAATCGGGAGACCCGGGACTACGCGGTCAGTTCCCACAAGTTACATTGGTCCCGTGTGAGGTGTTCATGTCACCTACGGGGTCGTTTGGGGGCTGGTATGGATTTTCACCCTTTAACGGCATATTTTCAAGTCTAAGTGTGATTTTTGCAAATTATCGTCATACTCTCTTATCGGGAGACCCGGGACTACGCGGTCAGTTCCTACAAGTTACAATGGTCCCGTGCGAGGTGTTCGTGCCTCCTACGGGGTCGTTTGGGAGTTGGTTTGGGTTTTCACCCTTTAACGGCGTGTTTTCATGTCTAAGTGTGATTTTTGAAAATTATCGTCATACTCTCAAACCGGGAGACCCGGGACTACGCGGACAATTCCTACAAGTTACATTGGTCACGTGCGAGGTTTTCGTGCCTCCTACGGGGATCGTTTGGGGGCTGGTTTGGGTTTTCATCCTTTAACGGCCTGTTTTCAAGTCTAAGTGTGATTTTTGCAAATTATCGTCAAACTCTCAAACCGAGAGACCCGGGACTACGCGGTCAGTTCCTACAAGTTACATTGGTCCCGTGCGAGGTGTTCGTGCCTCCTACTGGGTCATTTGGGGGCTGGTTTGGGTTTTCACCCTTTAACGGCCTGTTTTCAAGTCTAAGTGTGATTTTCGCAAATTATCGTCATACTCTCTAACCGGGAGACCCGGGACTACGCGGTCAGTTCCTACAAGTTACAATGGTCCCAAGCGTGGTGTTCGTGCCTCCTACGGGGTGGTTTGGGGTCTTGTTTGGGTTTTCACCCTTTAAGGGCCTGTTTTCAAGTCTAAGTGTGATTTTTGCAAATTATCGTCATAATCTCAAACCGGGATACCCGGGACAACGCTGTCAGTTCCTACAAGTTACAATGGTCCCGTGCGAGTTGTTCGTGCCTCCTAAGGGGTCGTTTGGGGGCTGGTTTGGGTTTTCACCCTTTAACGGCCTGTTTTCAAGTCTAAGTGTGATTTTTGCAAATTATCGTCATACTCTCAAACCGAGAGACCCGGGACTACGCGGTCAGTTCCTACAAGTTACATTGGTCCCGTGCGAGGTGTTCGTGCCTCCTACGGGGTCGTTTGGGGGCTGGTTTGGGTTTTCACCCTTTAACGGCCTGTTTTCAAGTCTAAGTGTTATTTTTGCAAATTATCGTCATACACTCAAATCGGGAGACCCGGGACTACGCGGTCAGTTCCTACAAGTTATATTGGTCTCGTGCGAGGTGTTCATGTCACCTACGGGGTCATTGGGGGGCTGGTTTGGATTTTCACCCTTTAACGACATATTTTCAAGTCTAAGTGTGATTTTTGCATATTATCGTCATACTCTCTAATCGGGAGACCCGGGACTACGCGGTCAGTTCCTACAAGTTACAATGGTCCCGTGCGAGGTGTTCGCGCCTCCTACGGGGTCGTTTGGGGGCTGGTTTGGGTTTTCACCCTTTAACGGCCTGTTTTCAAGTCTAGCTGTTATTTTTGCAAATTATTGTCATGATCTCAAACCGGGAGACCCGGGAAGACGCGGTCAGTTCCAACAAGTTACATTGGTCCCGTACGAGGTGTTCGTGCCTCTTACGGGGTCGTTTGGGGGCTGGTTTGGGTTTTCACCCTTTAACGGCCTGTTTTCAAGTCTAAGTGTGATTTTTGCAAATTATCGTCAGACTTTCTAACCGAGAGACCCGGGACTACGCGGTCAGTTCCTACAAGTTACATTGGTCCCGTGCGAGGTGTTCGTGCCTCCTACGGGGACGTTTGGGGGCTGGTTTGGATTTTCACCCTTTAACGGCCTGTTTTCAAGTCTAAGTGTGATTTTTGCAAATTATCGTCATACTCTCTAACCGAAAGACCCGGGACTACGCGGTGAGTTCCTACAAGTTACGATGGTCCCGAGCGAGGTGTTTGTGCCTCCTACGGGATCGTTTGAGGGCTGGTTTGGGTTTTCACCCTTTAACGGTTATTTTTGCAAATTATCGTCATACTCTCAAACTGGGAGACCCGGGAAGATGCGGTCAGTTCCTACAAATTACAATGGTCCCGTGCGAGGTGTTCGTGCCTCCTACGGGGTCGTTTGGGGGCTGTATTGGGTTTTCACCCTTTAACGACCTGTTTTCAAGTCTAAGTGTGATTTTTGCAAATTATCGTCATACACTCAAATCGGGAGACCCGGGACTACGCGGTCAGTTCCTACAAGTTATATTGGTCTCGTGCGAGGTGTTCATGTCACCTACGGGGTCATTTGGGGGCTGGTTTGGATTTTCACCCTTTAACGACATATTTTCAAGTCTAAGTGTGATTTTTGCATATTATCGTCATACTCTCAAATCGGGAGACCCGGGACTACGCGGTTAGTTCCTACAAGTTACAATGGTCCCGTGCGAGGTGTTTGTGCCTCCTACGGGGTCGTTTGGGGGCTGGTTTGGGTTTTCACCCTTTAACGGCCTGTTTTCAAGTCTAAGTGTTATTTTTTCAAATTATCGTCATGATCTCAAACCGGGAGACCCAGGAAGACGCGGTCAGTTCCAACAAGTTACATTGGTCCCGTACGAGGTGTTCGTGCCTCTTACGGGGTCGTTTGGGGGCTGGTTTGGGTTTTCACCCTTTAACGGCCTGTTTTCAAGTCTAAGTGTGATTTTTGCAAATTATCGTCAGACTTTCTAACCGAGAGACCCGGGACTACGCGGTCAGTTCCTACAAGTTACATTGGTCCCGTGCGAGGTGTTCGTGCCTCCTACGGGGATGTTTGGGGGCTGGTTTGGATTTTCACCCTTTAACGGCCTGTTTTCAAGTCTAAGTGTGATTTTTGCAAATTATCGTCATACTCTCTAACCGAAAGACCCGGGACTACGCGGTGAGTTCCTACAAGTTACGATGGTCCCGAGCGAGGTGTTCGTGCCTCCTACGGGATCGTTTGAGGGCTGGTTTGGGTTTTCACCCTTTAACGGTTATTTTTGCAAATTATCGTCATACTCTCAAACTGGGAGACCCGGGAAGACGCGGTCAGTTCCTACAAATTACAATGGTCCCGTGCGAGGTGTTCGTGCCTCCTACGGGGTCGTTTGGGGGCTGTATTGGGTTTTCACCCTTTAACGACCTGTTTTCAAGTCTAAGTGTGATTTTTGCAAATTAACGTCATACTCTCAAACCGAGAGACCCGGGACTACACGGTCAATTCCTACAAGTTATATTGGTCCCGTGCGAGATGTTCGTGCCTCCTACGGGGTCGTTTGGGTGCTGGTTTGGATTTTCACCCTTTAACGGCCTGTTTTCAAGTCTAAGTGTGATTTTTGCATATTATCGTCATAATCTCTAATCGGGAGACCCGGGACTACGCGGTCAGTTCCTACAAGTTACAATGGTCCCGTGCGAGGTGTTCGTGCCTCCTACGGGGTCGTTTGGGGGCTGGTTTTGGTTTTCACCCTTTAACGGCCTGTTTTCAAGTCTAGCTGTTATTTTTGCAAATTATCATCATGATCTCAAACCGGGAGACCCGGGAAGACGCGGTCAGTTCCAACAAGTTACATTGGTCCCGTACGAGGTGTTCGTGCCTCTTACGGGGTCGTTTGGGGGCTGGTTTGGGTTTTCACCCTTTAACGGCCTGTTTTCAAGTCTAAGTGTGATTTTTGCAAATTATCGTCAGACTTTCTAACCGAGAGACCCGGGACTACGCGGTCAGTTCCTACAAGTTACATTGGTCCCGTGCGAGGTGTTCGTACCTCCTACGGGGACGTTTGGGGGCTGGTTTGGATTTTCACCCTTTAACGGCCTGTTTTCAAGTCTAAGTGTGATTTTTGCAAATTATCGTCATACTCTCTAACCGAAAGACCCGGGACTACGCGGTGAGTTCCTACAAGTTACGATGGTCCCGAGCGAGGTGTTCGTGCCTCCTACGGGATCGTTTGAGGGCTGGTTTGGGTTTTCACCCTTTAACGGTTATTTTTGCAAATTATCGTCATACTCTCAAACTGGGAGACCCGGGAAGACGCAGTCAGTTCCTACAAATTACAATGGTCCCGTGCGAGGTGTTCGTGCCTCCTACGGGGTCGTTTGGGGGCTGTATTGGGTTTTCACCCTTTAACGACCTGTTTTCAAGTCTAAGTGTGATTTTTGCAAATTAACGTCATACTCTCAAACCGACAGACCCGGGACTACACGGTCAATTCCTACAAGTTACATTGGTCCCGTGCGAGATGTTCGTGCCTCCTACGGGGTCGTTTGGGGGCTGGTATGGATTTTCACCCTTTAACGGCCTGTTTTCAAGTCTAAGTGTGATTTTTGCAAATTATCGTCATACTCTCTAACCGGAAGACCCGAAACTACGCGGTCAGTTCCTACAAGTTACAATGGTCCCGAGCGAGGTGTTCGTGCCTCCTACGGGATCGTTTGAGGGCTGGTTTGTGTTTTCACCCTTTAATGGTCTGTTTCAAGTCTAAGTGTTATTTTTGCAAATTATCGTCATACTCTTAAACCGGGAGACCCGGGAAGACGCGGTAAGTTCCTACAAGTTACAATGGTCCCGTGCGAGGTGTTTGTGCCTCCAACGGGGTCGTTTGGGGGCTGGTTTGGGTTTTCACCCTTTAACGGCCTGTTTTCAAGTCTAAGTGTGATTTTTGCAAATTATCGTCATACTATCAAACCGAGAGACCCGGGACGACGCGACCCATTCCTACAAGTTACATTGGTCCCGTGCGAGGTGTTCGTGCCTCCTATGGGGTTGTTTTGGGGTTAATTTGGGTTTTCACCCTTTAACGGCATGTTTTCAAGTTTAAGTGTGATTTTGGCAAATTATCGTCATACTCTCAAACCGAGAGACCCGGGACTACACGGTCAATTCCTACAAGTTACATTGGTCCCGTGCGAGATGTTCGTGCCTCCTACGGGGTCGTTTGGGGGCTGGTTTGGGTTTTCACCCTTTAACGGCCTCTTTTCAAGTCTAAGTGTGATTTTTGCAAATTATCGTCATACTCTCTAACCGGAAGACCCGAAACTACGCGGTCAGTTCCTACAAGTTACAATGGTCCCGAGCGAGGTGTTCGTGCCTCCTACGGGATCGTTTGAGGGCTGGTTTGGGTTTTCACCCTTTAACGGTCTGTTTCAAGTCTAAGTGTTATTTTTGCAAATTGTCGTCATACTCTTAAACCGGGAGACCCGGGAAGACGCGGTAAGTTCCTACAAGTTACAATGGTCCCGTGCGAGGTGTTTGTGCCTCCAATGGGGTCGTTTGGGGGCTGGTTTGGGTTTTCACCCTTTAACGGCATGTTTTCAAGTCTAAGTGTGATTTTTGCAAATTATCGTCATACTATCAAACCGAGAGACCCGGGACGACGCGACCCATTCCTACAAGTTACATTGGTCCCGTGCGAGGTGTTCGTGCCTCCTATGGGGTTGTTTTGGGGCTGATTTGGGTTTTCACCCTTTAACGGCATGTTTTCAAGTTTAAGTGTGATTTTTGCAAATTATCGTCATACTCTCTAACCGGGAGACCCGGGACTACGCGGTAAGTTCCTACAAGTTACATTGGACCCGTGCGAGGTGTTCGTGCCTCTTATAGGGTCGTTTGGGGGCTGGTTTGGGTTTTCACCCTTTAACGGCCTATTTTCAAGTCTAAGTGTGATTTTTGCAAATTATCGTCATAATATCAAATCGGGAGACCCGGGACGACGCAGTCTGTTCCTACAAATTACATTGTTTCCGTGCGAGGTGTTCGTGCCTCCCACAGGGTCGTTTGGGGGTTGGTTTGGGTTTTCACCCTTTAACGGCCTGTTTTCAAGTCTAAGTGTAATTTTTACAAATTATCTTCATACTCTCTAACCGGGAGACCCGGGACTACGCGGTCAGTTCCTACAAGTTACATTGGTCTCGTGCGAGGTGTTCGTGCCTCCTACGGGGTCGTTTGGGGGCTGGTTTGGGTTTTCACCCTTTAACGGCCTGTTTTCAAGTCTAACTGTGATTTTTGAAAATTATGGTCATAATCTCAAATCGGGAGACCCTGGACGACGCGGTCAGTTCCTACAAGTTACATTGGTCCCGTGCGAGGTGTTCGTGCCTCCTACGGGGTCGTTTGGGGGCTGGTTTGGGTTTTCACCCTTTAACGGCCTGTTTTCAAGTCTAAGTGTGATTTTTGCAAATTATCGTCACACTCTCTAACCGGGAGACCCGGGACTACGCGGTCAGTTCCTACAAGTTACATTGGTCCCGTGCGAGGTGTTCGTGCCTCCTACGGGGTCGTTTGGGGGCTGGTTTGGATTTTCACCCTTTAACGGCCTGTTTTCAAGTCTAAGTGTGATTTTTACAAATTATCGTCATAATCTCAAATCGGGAGACCCGGGACGACGCGGTCAGTTCCTACAAGTTACATTGGTCCCGTGCGAGGTGTTTGTGCCTCCTACGGGGTCGTTTGGGGGCTAGTTTGGATTTTGACCCTTTAACGGCCTGTTTTCAAGTCTAAGTGTGATTTTTGCAAATTATCGTCATACTCTCTAACCGGAAGACCCGGGACTACGCGGTCAGTTCCTACAAGTAACAATGGTCCCGAGCGAGGTGTTCGTGCCTCCTACGGGATCGTTTGAGGGATGGTTTGGGTTTTAACCCTTTAACGGTCTGTTTCAAGTCTAAGTGTTATTTTTGCAAATTGTCGTCATACTCTCAAACCGGGACACCCGGGAAGATGCGGTCAGTTCCTACAAGTTACAATGGTCCCGTGTGAGGTGTTCGTGCCTCCTACGGGGTCGTTTGGGGCTGGTTTGGGTTTTCACCCTTTAACGGCCTGTTTTCAAGTCTAAGTGTGATTTTTGAAAATTATCGTCATACTATCAAACCGAGAGACCCGTGACGACGCGGTCCGTTCCTACAAGTTACATTGGTCCCGTGCGAGGTGTTCATGCCTCCTATGGGATCGTTTGGGGGCTGATTTGGGTTTTCACCCTTTAACGGCCTGTTTTCAAGTCTAAGTGTGATTTTTGCAAATTATCGTCATACTCTCTAACCAGGAGACTCGGGACTACGCGGTAAGTTCTACAAGTTACATTGTACCCGTGCGAGGTGTTCGTGCCTCCTACAGGGTCGTTTGGGGGCTGGTTTGGATTTTCACCCTTTAACGGCCTGTTTTCAAGTCTAAGTGTGATTTTTGCAAATTATCATCATAATCTCAAATCGGGAGACCCAGGACGACGCAGTCTGTTCCTACAAGTTACATTGGTCCCGTGCGAGTTGTCCGTGCCTCCTACAGGGTCGTTTGGGGGCTGGTTTGGGTTTTCACCCTTTAACGGCTTGTTTTCAAGTCTAAGTGTGATTTTTGCAAATTATCGTCATACTCTCTAACCGGGAGACCCGGGACTACGCGGTCAGTTCCTACAAGTTACATTGGTCCCATACGAGGTGTTCGTGCCTCCTACGGGGTTGTTTGGGGGCTGGTTTGGGTTTTCACCCTTTAACGGCCTGTTTTCAAGTCTAAGTGTGATTTTTGCAAATTATCGTCATAATCCCAAATCGGGAGACGCGGGACGACGCGGTCAGTTCCTACAAGTTACATTGGTCCCGTGCGAGGTGTTCGTGCGTCCAACGGGGTCGTTTGGGGGCTGGTTTGGGTTTTCACCCTTTAACGGCCTGTTTTCAAGTCTAAGTGTGATTTTTGCAAATTATCGTCACACTCTCTAACCGGGAGACCCGGGACTACGCGGTCAGTTCCTACAAGTTACATTGGTCCCGTGTGATTGGTCCGTTCCTCCTACGGGGTCGTTTGGGCGCTGGTTTGGGTTTTCACCCTTTAACGGCCTCTTTTCAAGTCTAAGTGTGATTTTTGCAAATTATCGTCATAATCTCAAATCGGGAGACCCGGGATGACGCAGTCTGTTCCTACAAGTTACATTGGTCCCGTGCGAGGTGTTCGTGCCTCCTACGGGGTCGTTTGGGGGCTAGTTTGGGTTTTCACCCTTTAACGGCCTGTTTTCAAGTCTAAGTGTGATTTTTGCAAATTATCGTCATACTCTCTAACCGGGAGACCCGGGACTACGCAGTCAGTTCCTACAAGTTACATTGGTCCCGTGCGAGGTGTTCGTGCCTCCTACGGGGTCGCTTGGGGGCTGGTTTGGGTTTTTCACCCTTTAACGGCCTGTTTTCAAGTCTAAGTGTTATTTTTGCAAATTATCGTCATAATCTCAAATCGGGAGACCCGGGACGACGCGGTCAGTTCCTACAAGTTACATTGGTCCCGTGCGAGGTGTTCGTGCCTCCTACGGGGTCGTTTGGGGGCTGGTTTGGGTTCTCACCCAGTAACGGCCTGTTTTCAAGTCTATGTGTGATTTTCGCAAATTATCGTCATACTCTCTAACCGGGGGACCCGGGACGACGCGATCAGTTCCTACAAGTCACATTGGTCCCGTGCGAGGTGTTCGTGCCTCCTACGGGGTCGTTTGGGGGCTGGTTTGGGTTTTCACCCTTTAACGTCCTGTTTTCAAGTCTAAGTGTGATTTTTGCAAATGATCGTCATACTCTCATACCGGGAGACCCGGGATTACGCCTGTTAGTTCCTACAAGTTACATTGGTCCCGTGCGAGGTGTTCGTGCCTCCTACGGGGCCGTTTGGGGGCTAGTTTGGTTTTTCACCCATTAACGGCCTGTTTTCAAGTCTAAGTGTGATTTTCGCAAATTATCTTCATACTCTCTAACCGGGAGACCCGGGACTACGCGATTAGTTCCTACATGTTACAATGGTCTCGTGCGAGGTGTTCGTGCCTCCTACGGGGTCGTTTGAGGGTTGGTTTGGGTTTTCACTCTTTAACGGCCTGTTTTCAAGTCTAAGTGTGATTTTTGCAAATTATCGTCATACTCTCAAACCGAGAGACCCGGGACTACGCGGTCAGTTTCTACGAGTTACGTTGGTCCGTGCAAGGTGTTCGTGACTCTTACGGGGCGATTTGGGAGCTTGTTTGTGGTGAAATCACCTATAACAGTCCAATAGCTATACACCTCATGACCACATGAGTAAAAAACTCATGTCCATAATAAGCTATACTTCTATGTCAATATGGACTCACTGCGAGGGGTCATTAATTGTTTGTACTAAATCTCAATAGTGTAAGGCATAATTACTATCAAGAGGCATAATTTTGAAAAACTAACACATGTTATTCAAACTCCATTCATTAGAACTCCTATCATTGAAAGAGGTATAATGATGTGGGAATGCTCACACAACTAAAGTTTTTTGCTGTGACTTCAAATAATAAGTAAATATTCTTATAGAGTTTCTCATAGTTGAGCCAATTACGTCTTGATTAATAGCATAAGATCACGTAACTTTAATTTTACTTCCATAACAAAACTTCAAATATGAAAACACCTAATTAAAAAAAAAAGTGTTAAACCCCATAACCATATATACACTAAAGGACACGCATATATAAAGTATTGCACATATATAAAATTATATATCTTATTATAAGTAAAATATAATACTAGAGTTTTACCTGTCCAGTAGCGAGTTAGTGGGATTCTGCATGTGAAAGTTACATTACTTGTAATTCCTTGGCCTTGGCCTTGCTCTGAAGCTACTTTTACATATAAACTGCTAATATCCTAACCTACAATACGTTAATGTGATCAAAATTAACCAGAGAATAAACTAGAAAGAAGTCAAGTCCAAAGGGTATGAACAATAAGCTTACCTTTGTATCCATGCTAACTAAATCCTTAGCACAAGTGAATAGTCCAAATGGATGCTAACTACATCATTATATACAATTCAATTACAGAAACTTATTGAATGGTTTCTCACTGGACAATAAAAAAAATAAAGAAAAATTCCATATAGTGAATACTTACTTACAGTTATTGATATGCCCTCAAGCCCTCGGTGATTGCTCACAACAACATTCCAGCTTTATCACTATTTCATCAACCAAACATAGAGCTAATAAATTTAAAGTGTATAATTACATGTATATACATACATGTGCAAATATACATATTCATACCAATCAAAAGTTGATCTTTAGTGCACTTCTTCCCTTCCACCTTCAAGTACACACACTATGTGCACGCACACATATATACATAAACAATCAATTCATTGATGAGACACTAAGGTGTTAAAATGACAATATACAAACATATACACACACACACACACACACATACGCATTTTAGTAATTAATTCTAATTCTAATTATAAAATTCTCTATAGACCTTTATTTCTCATTTTTTTTCCCTAAAGTTTTGGTGAAATAATCTCATTTTTATTTCATTTCCACCCTTCCAGCTCCAAATCCACACAGACAATCAACTCATCAACGAGACACAGGGCTGTAAAAAGGAAAACATAACAACACACACTGCGTTTTGGCAATTAATATTCTGATTTTTCCTCAAGCTTCAATGACAAAAATGCTATATGTATTTCATTTCTTCCCTACCAACTCCACATACATGAACAATCAATTCATCAACAAGTCACAAAGGAGTTAAAAAGAAAATCTATAATCACACACACATATATATATACACATACACAAGTGTACGCATCCTAACGATTGAAATACCTGTGTTGGTTTGATTTCATAAATATTGTGGATGATGGAGGCGACAGTGAGGATGAGCGCCGGGTAGTGTGGATCGTGGAGTATGGACAGTGGCGGACCCAGGATTTTTGGTAAGGGGGTGCGAAAATTTTCAAGCAATGTCGGGGTTTGGGGGTGGTAGGCCCCGCGACGATTTTTTTAGGTTTAACATTGATATTATCATAAAATTTTACTTCAGCATTGAAAATTAACTGAAAAATTAACAGTGAAATTTGAAATGACTCCTAAATATTTCTACCATTTCCCTAAATACTAAATTGGACATAAATAGACACGATAACCCGAATAAAAACACGATTAACACGACAAGACACGATAACATAACTAACACGACTCATAATTATGGCACGATACGAACACGACTTATCGTGTCAATTTCGAGTCAATTTCACGTCGTTTCGTAGCGTCTCTTCGTTTCGTCTCTAAAATTGTTTCCCCTACTAAATACGATAGCCCTAAATATTGAATAGAAAAATACAATACCCCTAATTTCTAACATTTAAAGATTTGAGAAAAAAATACTCCTAAGAATGAACAGTGTTAATTTCCTAAATATTTACAAATGAACACAAAAGTACTCCTAACATTAAATGATTTAAATTTTTGAAGGAACACAAAAATACTCTTAAACGTTTAATTTAAATGATTTAAACATTTGAATAAAAAAACATTTAAATATTTAACTAAATAACATACCTGTCGTTGAGATTAGTTCACTGAAAAACATGAAAGATCAAAATTTCATTATTCAGACACCAAATTGAAGATCCATCTTGATTTCTATAAAACTGTTATGTCAAACTTTCTCCTCAATTAATGGAAGTTCCAGAACAATCCACGATGGACTTGAAAGGCCCAAGTTTGTATTGATTCTGGAGACAAAAATATTGTTGTCATAGACCCCCAAAACCCCCTTTTAACAAATTTTAAACACTTACGTCTACTAATTTTCTTCTTGTAGAAGTTCACGCTAGTGACACAACGAGTGGGCCTAACAATAAATTATCCTTAAATGTTTAGAAATTGTTAACAAAGTAACTAATTGATGGAAGAAATGGTTTGTTATCTGGACCTTGAATACTGGTTTATTCTCTTGTCATGTAGATAACGAATGTTGGTTAGGGTTTCGGAATCTATTCCAAAAATATCCATTTCACATATATGCAATTAATTCGTCAGGTTTAGGCCTCAATATATTTCCTATATCAGTACAACAATACCAACTTGTAATTGAATCAAATGAAAGAAATTTAGAAAATAAACCTGGAGTGGATATTGTTGTCGGAAGTTTGGTGTAGTGGTGAATCATCGGCTGCCATTTAGATTCAGACACTAATTTTGTTTAGTTCCTCTTTTAGGTATAGCACCCACACCCACTTCTCTCTTTTTAGGCGGAGAAACTCTCGGAGATACAAAAGAGTGAGGGTCGTAGAGGCGTTTGAAAGGATGGAGCAGCTCGGTTTGAAGCCAGAATTCTCTAATGACAACAGGTGAGAGGCTGCGATGAAGAGGCGGCGGGAGGCTGCGATGAAGAGGCGGCGACAGGAGGCTATGATGAACAGGCGGCAGCGGGTAGCTTCGATCGGGGTCGCCGGGTATAGAGAGAGAGAGAGAGGGAGATTTAGTCTCTTGAAAAAAATAAAGATTGTGTCTTCAAATTTTGGTTCCCCCCTCAAATTTTGGGGTGTTATTTTTTTAATGAAGTGTACTCATATTTGGCATGGTTTAGAACCGTTCTAGAATCTGACACTGTTTTAAACCATGCCATGCCAGAATCTCCTTCCCTCAGCGTGCCAGATTAGCATTTTTGGTGTAGTGTTAATATAAATTTTTATAATTTTCATATGTTAATTAGAGGTCCCAAACATACCCTTAGTAGAGAAACCTAATAATTCGATATTCCATTTAAAGTAGAACGTCTTTAAGCTTGTATTAAAAATAAAATAAAAGGAGGCAATAAATGAGTCAATGGACGAGAGAATGTAATAAATGAAAGTGATGAACACAAATGATGCCAATTGATTAAAAGGTGGGGGCATAAATTCATATTTTTTGGGTCATGTTTTAGCCAACCATAACATAACACGATAAGAACTATTATTTGTGCATCAAGGATTTGACTTCTGAGGGATGGACTCATCATAAGAAGGCTAGGAATCCGACACGACACGACTCATAATCAAGGCACGAACACGACATGACACGACTTCGTGTCAAAAAAACACGACACGAACACGAAACATCGTGTCAATTTCGTGTTGTTCTGTGTCGTTTTTTCGTGTCGTTTCTAAAATTGCCACCCCTAGGTAGGATGAATGATCTTTTAAAAAATACTCTGTTGTTTATTAAATGTTTGGTTATTTGGTAGCGATGTCGTCAGGCTTCTTTTGGGTTGACTAAGAGTTCTTTATTTTGCATATACGCCATGATTGGGTCTGTCCATAATGGAACCATTTGGAGGTCCATCATCTGGTCTCATCTTTTTCGATACTTGGCTACATTCCTCTACCGGAACTATTTTTCGTAGTTCATCTCTTGTCATTGAAATTGGCCGAGCTACTGAGTATGCTCTATAATTTTCATCTATTGGGATCCTTAAGATTGTAACCGTCTAGATTTAGGTTGTAATATTTTAACGTTTATCAAATACTTGGAAATTTTTTCATATCTTGCCTCATAAGTACCAAGGACTTGGTTTACTCCTAAGTATTAGTCGTTGTGGGCCAGTACCTATAGTACCCCCATGGTAAAGGCCAGACTGAGGCTGACAATAAGGGCTTCATATCCAGCTTCATTGTTTGAGGTCTTAAAATTAAATCTTAAGTCATATTCCACATTGTAATATTCTAACGTGGATGGCATCAAATTGGACGCATTGCCATTCATGCATGATGATTCTTCGATAAAAATAATCCATTTTGAGATCAACTACTAAAAGTCTCCTTTGATTAGGAGTCATTTCTTTACATGTCCTTTTTTTGTTTGGCCTTGTCTTACTTCTCCTTGTGCGGATGCTTCTTCTTTTGAGATTTTCCTTTGTTCTTCAACAATATTCTCTTCGGGAGATTTTTCCTCGAAGATAAGCTGCGCTTTAAATTTTGTTACTGCTTGACCCTTGATTGTTATTCTCGATTCATAGATAATGTTATGTTCGTCCAATTCTACTACCCTGACCATGAGCCTTCTTGATTTCCGTGGTTTTTGAATGTGTTGACTTAGTGAATGATTTGTTCAAACCACAAATGTATGAGCCTAAAAGTATGGCTTCATTTTCCTTGATGCTTTGATCAAGGCTAGCATTACATTCTCCAGCCTCATATATCAAATATGAGCTCCTCAGTAAGATTTTGTGTGTACAAAACTCAATTTTATGCCCCATATTTATTTCTCAAAAGGTATTGACTCACTGCAGACTCGGATACGATCAGATATAGGTATATTAATTAACCAATACTTATCCTAGAAAAAAGTGGTGGTGAGGTGAGGTACCTCTTCAATTCACGAAAGACGACCTCGCATTCTTCATTCCACTACAAACCTCTTCTCAAGACCTTGAATAATGGTAGGCATATTTTTGTTGCTTTGTAAATGAGGCAATTTAGGTCAACCTTTCGTCCAATCAGTGTTTGCACTTCTGTCTTTCTTTTGGGGGATTCATTATTGATTAAGTCTTTCATTTTCTCCGAACTTTCCTCTACACCCCTTTGATTGACTATAAATCCTAATAACTTTCTGGACCCCACCCCAAAGTACACTTTTCTAGATTCAACTTCATTTTGTACCTCTCCATTATAGCAAAAGCTTACGCTAGGTCTTGTATATCGTTTTTGAAGTTTTTACTTTTTGTAAGCATAAGATTCATGTAAACTGTCACACCCCGCAAAATTCGACAGACAGGGTGGCCAACCACCGCCGCCGATCTAAATCGGGCGTGAACTAAATAAATACCATTCTTGGCATGAGACAGATATGAGACATAAATAAACCATCCACAAGATAAATAATTGAATCAATCTCCAATGATCATAAACAACTAAGCTATAAAATATCCATCACATGCTTATGAGTGGCTATAGCATCAATCAACATGTCAATCCAAGGATATGGATAATGGTCTTTACGGAAGGTTTTATTCAAATTGGTAAAATCGACACATAACCTCTACTTCAATGGCATCATATCTTTATGGTGCATAGACTCCTCCCTTATATTTAATTAGTTTTTGCTTTTGGATATACTTTAAGCTCATGGCATAAGACTTTTCGATTAATTATTTGAATATCCTTATGGCTCTATGCGAACACTTCACGTTGGTACCTAAGGAGATTGGCCTATTATTTTTTGAATTATGGCTCAAGAGATGAGACAATTTGAAGCGTTCATTATGAGTGCTCATCATCTAAAGTTATTAGTCAACTTCTTTAGTTGACTTGCCATTTTTTAGTTTTTCCTCATCATGAGGATTGAGGGTTTCAATATGGTAAGTTGAGGTGATGTTCTTATGTGTTTCTCTTTCCACGAATGAGAAGAAGTAGCAAATCCTAGCCACAACTTAGTTGCCCATTACCTCTCCAAGAATGAAGTTAATTAGAAACTTCATTACTTGATGTACGATAGAGGTTAAGGCCTCAAATTTCTTCTTCCCTACATGTCCAAATATTGTTTGTATGAAACATAACATTTTGATTAATGACAAAAAAAACCCCTCATTTTCTGCGTGTTGCAGGTCAGCCACATTCCATCCGTGACTTCCAACTGATTCGTTTCTAGTGGGTATACTCTCCTTACAAAAAATCCAACATGGGGTGGCTCTAGGGCTGTAATTTGTTTTCAAATAGATTTAATCTCTTAAAGAAGTTATAAAAGAGTATGCTAGTTGAGCTACTGTTATCAACTAGAGTTTTTCCACTGTACACTTATGCACCAACAAGATTACAACCAACGAGTCGTGATGGGGGGATATCAGACCGTTGAGGTACGATGTTGATAAGCATATCATTAAACGATATTTCTTAACTTTAAGAGAATAGAATTTAACAGCTTCAGTTAAATTTACTTCAGCTCAACTTTGGTCGACGCAAGCTTTGGCTTCATTAACGTATGATTTTCTTTTGGTTGGAGCCTGACCTCCACCTGTTACATCTCCTGAAATAAAGTTCTTTACCATTGAGAACATGTTTATGGTCTATTTTGGTTCCTCGGGCTTTTTGGAGAGTTTTAATTCATCATCATCTTCAGACTCGTCATTATCGCATCCATGTTTTCTCCCTTTGTCCTCCCTACCAATTTATTTCATATTCATATGTCTTTTACTCTGAACTCGATAGGGTTAATCGATATACTTTTCTAGTCATTCGTTACTAATTAAATACTCTCATATTTTAGGGTCAGGCATCTGTTCATTGTGTGGTCATGGTCTTTAGGAAATCCCCACATCTTTTTGTTATGCCGACCAAAAGGTCATTTCATATTGAATGGCCATTCTATATCTTTTTTATTGGGGATCTTATTTAAATAATGATGAAATCCCATGGTGAGTGAGGTATATTTGTTATATTTCTTGTCATGCTTTTCTTGGGCACACTTTCTTGGCTTATCCTTTTTGTCTAAGCTACCCCCCGTCGTCCTTATCATGGTCAATCTATTTTGCCCACATGGCTTCTTATGTATTCATAGTTTTCCTTACTTCGGCTGACATCTCTCGTCCATTGTGGTTGGTGACTTTTTATCGACTTCCCAATACAACTTTTTTGGTTGCAGTTTGCCCATGATAGTCGAGATAACTATTTTCAAATCATAATCTACGAATTCTAGTTTTCTATTGGTGGGACGATTGGTGTTCCTTCAACATAAGCTCATTGGATGGCATTTTTATTTTTCATTGGGTCGCCCAGCTTGTCCTCCAATCTTCGTATAGAGTTGGACTTGCTCCTCTTAGAACCCTTCTTTTAACCTGGACTAGACCTTCATCAATCCTTTCTAACTGTTCATTACTTTGGCCGAGGAGTCCACCTTAATCATAGACCTTAGGAATTCCTCCTGATGCCCCCTCCCCTATTGGCCTCTAGAGCCCGAGGATTGGGATCCTAAAGATCAAATGCATTTCTTTTAATGAGTCTTTTTAATGCATTGTGACTAGGAGGTTTTATCAACAAGCTCTGTTATTCTGAATGTAGAGGTCTGCCTAAGGAGATTAAAAATATCATAGCAAGTCAATTCATGCCAGGGAAAACGCGTTCCTTCATTCACCTGAATCCATAATGTTTGTCCTTGCATGGTGCTGGTGGTGGAATTTATCTACGTCCGTACACCTCTTCCCCAACCTCTGATGTGATGGTTCGGGTTCCCTTCTGTTGGTGCCGATGGGGACTGTCTTGATGTTTTTCTCTGAGTTAGGGTTTTTATTTGCTCCTTGTTAGCACACACTTAAGTGAATGAAATATAGTTTAGTGATCAAACCCCTCGTAACTTGCAGGTATGAGGTCTCATGCTTTGTAGCTACTTCAATTAGGGTATGCAAGAGATTAAAATGAAAACTGGAGCAAACAAATATGGCGATGACGTTCCCATAAACCACGCAAAATTATTTATGCTAGAAATTAGTATTGAGCCGATCTTAGGTTAACAATATTATAAATTTAATAATAAAATAATTATGAGATGGATTGAATGTAGAATGAATTGAAAATGAAGAAAAAGGGAAAGAGAGAACATGAATTTAACGTGCTTCAACCTATAAAAGAGTTACAAGCCCCCCCCCCCCCCCCCCCCCGCCTCTCTCTCTCTCTCTCTCTCTCTCTCTCTCTCTCTCTCTATATATATATATATATATATATATATATATATATATATATATATATATATATATATATATATATATATATATATATATATATGTTGACACTATAATAGTCAAATATCTCCTCTTACTTCTTTTGTAAAGAATTATTGTTTAATGTGATGTGGGTCTAGCATAAAACATGCCATGTTTTATGGTTCATGTTTTGTGCAATTTTACTTTCTTTTTATTATTTAATGTTTAGTACATAATTCCACTCATGTTTTGTGCACACTTGTTTTATGGAGTATGTCTCCTTAATTTATGGGATGTGACCCATACCATTATTATGTATTATATATTTGTGTTGAATTGTAAGGAAGACAACGGATGAAATGAAAAACAAACTTTCATAAATTAAGTCTTTATCCTCTCTCTCTCTTTCCAGAATACAAATTCCTCTTCTTTCTTATTCAACTTGTTCTAAATATCAAATCCCCCAACATAAATGGTATCAGAGCTTTATATCAAAAGGGTTTGATTCTGTCCAAAAAAATCAAGTTGCTGTCCAAAAAAATTTCAACAAGTTGCTGTCCAAAAATTTCAATTGTTGTCCAAATTTTTTTTAACAAGTTGCTATCATTGTCTGGAAATTTAAGAAGCAGCTGCCAAAATTTAAAGAAGTTGTTGTCAAAAATTCAGAAAGCCAAGGAGTAAAAGATTTGAAGAAAAATTATGATGGCAAGCTCAAGCAATTCCACTCTAAATATTCAACAACCATCAATCCCAATATTTGAAGGTGAGAATTATGATTTCTAGTGTATCAAGATGAAGACCCTCTTTATATCCCAAGGTGTTTAGGATTTAGTCCAAAATGAGTATGACGAACCCGAATCAACGGCAATGCTGTCAACTGCTCAAAAGGACCAATTGAAAGTTTCAAAGAAGAAGGATGCTAAAGCTCTCCTTCACATTCAACAAGGCCTAGGAAACTCAAATTTCCCAAGAATCATGGGAGCAACCAAGGCCAAGGAAGCATGGGACATTATTCACGAGGAGTTTCAAGGAAATACACATGTAAGAGCTATTAAACTTCAAGCTCTTAGGAGGGAGTTGGAAAATATGAAAATGAAGGAGAATGAAACTTTAAATGAGTTCTCTTCCAGATTCACGAAACTTCTCAACCAAATGAAGGCGCATGGTGATCAAATAGCCGACGGAAGAGCTGTAGAGAAACTTTTAAATAGCCTACCTCCAAAATTTGATTCTCTGGTGGCTGTTATTGAGCATACTAAGGATACTTCTAAGATGACGGTCCAAGAATTGTTGGGGTCCTTAAAGTCATTCGAGCAAAGATTATTACAAACTCTGAAAAATCTATTGAGAGCGCGTTTCAATCTAAACTCAGTTTCAAACCCCAAAATAGTGAAAGATGCTCTTCAAGTCATGATGGAAGAGAGTTTGAAAGAGGTGGTAGACAAGGAAGAGGCCGAGGAAGAGGAAGAAGCAGAGGCAGAGGAAGATTCAATAATTTCAGAAATTTTAGAAATGAAGATTTCTTACGGTCTCAACGATGCAATATATGCAACAAAATTAGCCATGTGGAGAAAGACTGTTAGTTCAAAGGAAAGCCTTAATGTCACAATTGCAAGACGTGCCATGTTTTGTGAAGATGAAGGTGTAGAAAGACAGCTCACAGTTAGCTATACTCCACAACAAAATGGAGTATCAGAAAGGAAAAATCAAACCTTGATGGAGATGGCAAAATCAATGCTTCATGAAAAGGGACTGCCTAAAGTATTTTGGGTGGAAGCAGTATACACCTATATTTGATAAATCAATGTCCAACAAAAGAGGTCTGGAATCAAACTCCAATTGAAGCCTGGAGTGGGATAAAGCCATCAGTGCATCATATCAAAATCTTTGGTTGTGTATGTTATGCTCAGATTCCGAAAGAGTAGCGGCGGAAGCTAGATGAAACAAGTGAGAAGTGCATATTTATGGGTTATAGCTCTCAATCCAAGGGTTATAGGCTATTTAGTTTGAAAAGCAACAAAGTGATCACAAGCCGTGATGTGCTATTTGACGAAGGTGTTATTTGGAACTAGGAAGAAGGCGAAGTCAAGAAGAAGACAATTCTTGTTGAAGAAGAGCAACAAAAATCAACAATTAATAATGAGAGCAATGAAGATTCACCTCAAACATCTCCACGATCAAGCTCATCATCACCATCATCAAATGGTTCTCCAAGTTCATTCTCATCATCACCGCCTATAACTCCAAAAAAATGAGGAGTTTAAGTGATGTATATGAGAGATGCAACTTTTATGCCATTGAGCCAAAAAGTTTCGAAGAAACCATAAAAGAAGAAACGTGGAGAAAAGCGATGGAGGAGGAAATTAATGTTATTGAGAAGAACAATACATGGAATCTTGTTGAAAAGCCAAAAGACAAAGATATCATTGGGGTGAAGTGGATTTACAGGGTCAAGTATCACTCTAATGGCACCATGCAAAGAAATAAAGCAAGATTGGTGGCAAAGGGCTACACACAACAACCCTATATCGATTTTCATGAAACACTTGCACCAGTTGCACGTCTTGACACTGTAAGAGCCATTATTGCTATAGCGGCTCAAAAAGGTTGGTCATTGTACCAACTTAATGTTAAATCGGCATTCCTGAATGGAAAGTTGGAAGAAGAAATTTATGTTGAACAACCTTTGGGTTTTGTTACCAAAGGAGAAGAAGAAAAAGTGTACAGGTTGTAGAAGGCCTTGTATGGTCTAAAGCAAACTCCACGGGCATGGTACAATAACATTGATGGATATTTCACTCGGAATGGATTCAAGAAAAGCAAGAACGAGCCTACCTTGTATGTCAAATGCAAAGGTACATCTGATATTCTTATCGTTGCACTTTACGTCGATGATTTAAGTTTTACTGGAAGTAGTGAAAAGATGGTTGAAGATTTTAAGAATGAAATGATGAAGAAGTATGAAATGAGTGATATGGGCTTGCTACATTATTTTCTTGGTATTGAAATTTATCAAGAAAAAGGTGGTGTGTTCATTTGTCAAACAAAGTATGCTTAAAACATTCTTAAGAAGTTTGGAATGTTTGGGTGCAAACCGACAACAACAACAACACTGGTTGTAAATGAAAAACTCGTGAAAGAAGATGGAGGAAAAAAGGTTGATGAAACACTCTATAGAATTTTGGTTGGAAATTTGTTATATTTAACATCAACAAGACCAGATATCATGTTTGCATCAAGTCTACTTTCTAAATTTATGCATTGTCCTAGTCATTTCCATCTAGGGGCAGGAAAAAGAGTGTTAAGATACTTGCAAGGCACACTGAATTATGGAATGAAGTATTACAAAAATGTGAATGTTAAGTTAACTGGATTTTGTGATAGTGACTGGGGTGGTTGTGTTGATGACATGAAAAGCACCTCGGGTTATATTTTTTCTCTAGGTTCTGGTATATTTTCATGGGCGTCAAAGAAACAACAAACAGTGGCTCAATCCTGAGCAGAAGCGGAGTACATATCCGCATCATTAGCAACTTCTCAAGCTATTTGGCTACAGAGAATTTTGGAAGACGTGAAAGAAGAGGAAGAAGAAGGCGCAGAGTTAGTTTGTGACAACAAATTAGCAATATCAATGGAAAAGAATCCAGTCTATCATAGCAAGATAAGACACATTGCTATCAAATATCATTTCATATGGGAAGAAATTACAAATGGGGATATAAAACTCAAATATTGCAAGTCAGAAGATCAAGTTGCGGACATTTTCACCAAAGCTCTGTCTCCAGGAAAATTTTAGCAATTAAGGGAACTCTTGGGAATTAAGGAGCATCACATTAAGAGGGTGAATGTTGTTTAATGTGATGTGGGTCTAGCATAAAACATGCCATGTTTTATCGTTCATTTGTTGTGCAATTTTACTTTCTTTTTATTATTTAATGTTTAGTGCATAATTCCACTCATGTTTTGTGGAGAGTGTTTTATGGAGTGTGTCTCCTTAATTTATGGGATGTGACCCATCCCATTATTATGTATTATATATGTGTGTTGAATTGTAAGGAAGGCAACGGATGAAATGAAAAACAAACTTTCATAAATTAAGTCTTTATCCTCTCTCTCTCTCTCCAGAATATAAATTCCTCTTCTTTCTTATTCAACTTGTTCTAAATACAAAATCACCCAACAAGAATACATAACTTCTATTTATAGTTGTGTGTGGAGACAGAGGCGTAGGAAGCATGACTGAATATGAAAAGTGTCATATTCTCCTTGGTTAACATGATATCACATTATTCATATTGGATGAGATTATTGTCAATTAGTTAATGCACATGAGTTAAGATATTTGAAAATCTCTTCATTATTCTCTATATGGGTTCCTTATTGACAATACCAAGTCACTTGATATTACTGATTGGGCATAATCGATTGAGTTTAATCTTCTCTAGTGGAAGTGGCTTCAGGTATATCCGAAGTCGAACTTTCCTAGGTTTTCCCTAGTGTTCACCCAATTAAAGAATTTTTCAAGGGTAATAAAGTCAAGCATTCTTATGTCAGGGGTAGCCTCATCGACTTCCACGTAATATCACATATTTAAGGTGTAACTGAGTAAACCCTAAAGGTCTTTTTGATAAGACTTTTAAATAATATATCATACACTT
Source organism: Sambucus nigra (assembly GCA_949130495.1). Classification (NCBI taxonomy): domain Eukaryota; kingdom Viridiplantae; phylum Streptophyta; class Magnoliopsida; order Dipsacales; family Adoxaceae; genus Sambucus; species Sambucus nigra. The sequence continues at coordinate 451,056,424 of OX422212.1, read as the reverse complement.
AATATTTTAATCTTCTTTAAGCATATGAGTAATAAATCATGCGAAAAACATAAATCACCACATAACACCGGATATACGGGGGGAAACCATTAATGAGAAAAAATATTGAGCCAAAGCAATGATTTCACTAAAAACTTGATAAATACTTAGAGAGGTGATAAAAGTCCTACACTTGTGTCGTGTTTACTCACCCCTTATCCTATAAGAGTGCCTAGATCCACAGATGGTGTAATCTTCACTATAATGGGAGTGTATCATTGGGGTGAGCAAAACACACACATACACCCAAATACAATCTCTAAGAGAATCCAACTTATCCTATCTTCCGCCGCTTCCCAGCCCCTTAGCTCCGGCCTCCTCCTCTGCTCAAGCTTCGGTGATGAAGGTATACCATTTTTGTTCAGGAATTTAGGTTCTGAAAGTTAATCAACTATTGTAAATTGTTGTGAAATTTAATCAAGCTTCGATGGCTTGGCCTCATTGAATCCCATATCATCATAATTACTACAAGGCTATGGGGCAACTGCCATTTAAATCCACCCATCAAGGACTCTTTGGTTTTTCAATCTTGAATATGATTAACTTGAATTGGGAACCAAGACATGAATGGGATTCGTATATTCTCTTTATTCACAATCTCTTATATCCTGGATGTTCTATTTCAATGTTTGTTTTGATGTCCTCAACTAAATCTCGTAAATTCAACCCATAAACATCATTTATACCAATTATTTTTTCAAAATAACAAAAAAATAATTTTAAATTAATTCTTTTTCTGTGATTATTATTTTACATTATTTTATTTGTTACGATTTATTTGTTTTTACGTGTTTGCCATTTGTGATGGAGGATTTTGACATTGAACATTTTTTCTTTGATTGGATTGGAGCTATTGAGTTATTTGCCATATGTTTATCTTTTTTAGTGAAGTGGAGCTATTGTTTCTAGGGATTTGCAATATGTTTATATATTTTTTAGTAATGAGTTGTTAGCATATTCAATGTTGTTTTATTTGAGTTATAATTATCTGAAAATACAAATTATTAATTAAATATTTGTAAAAACGTAAAAATAACCCTAATTTTTTTTGGGAGCTATCACCCCCGAACCCTTGTAATTGGGTTAAGCTCCATCCAAACTAAATTCTTGGCTCCACCACTGTATATATACCCCCTATATTTTGACAGCAAAACAACCAAATATCTTCTCTTACTTCTTTTGTAAAATATACACAACTTCTATTTATAGTTATGTGTAGTGACAAAGGCGTGGGAAGCATGACTGAATAGGAAAATTGTCGTATTCTCCTTGTTTAAGATGATATCACATTATTCATGTTGGGTGAGATGATTTTCAGTTAGTTAATGCACGTGAGTTAAGAAATCTGAAGATCTCCTCATTATTCTCTAGCAGCTCCTTATTGACATTACAAGTCACGTGGTATTCTTGATTATGCATAATTGATTGAGTTTAATATTCTCTAGTGGAAGTCGCTCCAGGTATATGCGAAGTTTAACGTTCCTAGGTTTTACCCCAGTGTTCACCCGATTAAAGGATTTTCCTAAGGGTGATGAAGTCGAGCATTCTTCTGCCACGTGATATATGTTGCGCAAAAACAATCCTATGTTAAACACCAAGATCATAAAACTCACTTCGGAATTTTACCATACTCTTGGTGTGCAGAAAACACCTAAGACCTTATTCCTAATGAAAACCAAGTGTGCAAACTCAAAACAAATCCAACCAATAATCAGCAAGCAGGATAACAAGAACATGCAAGCAATCAAAGCAAAGAAACGATAACAATATAACGTGGTTCACCCAAACTAGGGTTACATCCACAATGGTAAGATTTCTTCTTTCTTTAATAAATGGAAGAACCACAAGGTTAAACACTCACACTTTTTATCTCTCCAAGAAAGCCATTCACAACCAAGTACAAGAACTAATCTTAAACAAGAAGCTCTCACTCACTTTTCTCTTTGAAAAACTCACAAAATGTTCACTCTTGCTGGAGAAAACAACATTGCATCAAAAACAGAAAATAGGCTTCTATTTATAGTTTTTCCTTAAAGTGGCAATTTTGTAAATATCGAGAAAAATCTGTTTTTCTCCCAAAATAGCCGTGAACCAACGGGAAGACACCGGAGAGCCAAAATACTCCACAAACTCCACCTTGGCGAGCCAAATGATCCAACCAAAACCCTGGAATAAAAACCATTTAACCCGCTTGAAGATTACCCTGAAATCTACCAAGCTCAATGCGGCTCCACCTAATCGAGGAGCCTCTCCTCGAACTTCAATAAGAAGTTATATTTAGAAGCTTTAGGAAATGCCTAAACTTCTCCGTAGTCACAGGTTTGGTGAGGAAATCTGTTGCGTTCTCATCCGTGTGCACCTTCTCAATCAAAATCTCGTCGAAATTAACCCAATCCTGAACTCTATGATACCGCACATCAATATGCTTTGTGCGGGCATGATACACTTGATTCTTAGCCAAATGCATAGCACTTTGACTATCGCAATGAAGACGAACACTCTCCTGCTTCATCCCCAATTGACTCACCAAACTCTTTAACTAAACCGCCTCATTTGATGCTTCTTTAAGTGCCACATACTCCACCTCCGTGGTAGACAAAGCACTTGTTGCTTGTAACATGGATCTCTAAGATACCGGCCCGCTAGAAATAGTGAATACATACCCCGATGTAGATCTCCTCTTATCAAGATCCATTGCATAATTCGAATCCACGTACCCCGCAACAAACTCGGCCCCTTTCTTTCGCTCAAACACAATGCCCATAGACTTGTTTCCCTTCAGATACCGAAGAATCCATTTCACCGCTTTCTAATGCTCTTTTCCCGGATTCGACATATACTTACTAACCACACCCACGGCTTGGGCGATATCCGGCCTCGTGCAAACCATAGCATACATAAGGCACCCTACGACACAAGCATACGGCGTACAGGCCATATCCTCTAACTCATCATCCATAGAGGGACATTGTTTTGCAGACAAAGCAAAATGTGAAGCTAACGATGTAGAAGTGGCCTCGGCATCCAACATGCCAAATTTCTCGATGACATGCGAAATATAATTTTTCTGAGATAACCACAACTTGCCAACTTTTCTATCTCGTCTAATCTCCATACCAAGAATATTTTGCGTCGCACCAAGATCCTTCATGTCAAACTCCCGGCTTAATTCTACCTTGAGCTTCGTTATCAGTGACATATCCCGACAAGCAATGAGCATGTCATCCACATAGAGCATTAATAAAATAAATAAACCATCATCAAGAACCCGAAAATATGCACAATGGTCATGATCACATCTCGTGTAACCAACCCGCAACATGAAGGTGTCGAACTGTAGGTACCATTATCGCGGCAACAGTTTAAGCCCATACAATGACTTCTTAAGCCGACACATATGATCTTCCTTTCCCACTTCCTTGAACCCCTCCGGTTGCACCATGTAAATAAGCTCCTTCAAATCACCGTGAAGAAAAGCCATTTTCACATCCATTTTCTCCAATTCCATATCGAATTGAGCAACCATTGCCTACAACACCCGTATCGAAGTATGCCTCACCACCGGAGAAAAGATCTCATCATAGTTAATCCCCTCCTTTTGTGAAAACCCCTTCACTGCTAGCCTTGCCTTGTACTTCGATTCTTATATTTTGTTAATTGCCTCTTTCTTCCTATACACCCACTTGGAGCCAACAATGTGTCACCCCTTGGGTTTAGGAACCAACTCCCACACAGAGTTCTTTCGTAGAGTTTCCATCTCTTCCGGCATAGCACCCATCCAACTCGCCTTGACATCATAATTAATGGCATCTTTGTATGTCATTGGATCACCCTCACTAGAAATGATAGCGTAATTGACGTCTTCCCAACCAATCCTAGATGGTGGCTTGATCTCCCTACGCTCTCTGTCACTTGCTATAGATGGAACTTGCTCCACCCATTGAGTGTCCTCCACCTCATCCGACTCCTCTCCCAAATCATCCTCATTCGTCTTCACCTCAATCGTTTCATCACCCGATTGAGAATCACTTGAACCACTAGTAGATGCACTATCACTATTGATGGTTGATGATCTCGAAAATACCAAAAGAATCTCGACGTATCTAACACCACCGTCATCGGCAACTTCTAGAAACTCCTTGGCCTTCAACATGGACGTCTTGTCAAACCTCACATCCCGGTTAACAACTAGATTCCTCGTAGACAGATCCCAAAGCTTGAACCCCTTTACCCCTTTTCCATAGCCTAGGAAAATACACCGGCGAGTTTTCGGGTCATTTTTGGTCCTCTTGTCACTAAGAATGTGAGCAGACCCCGAACATCCGAACACCCCCAAAGTAGAGTAGTCGACATCATGCCCCGACCATACTTCCTGCGGACACTTCAAAATAAGAGTCGAATTTGGTGATCGATTCACCAAATACACGGCGTGATCAAGAGCCGCTGCCCAAAATGATTTCGGTAACCCGACATGAAACCTCATGCACCTTGCCCTTTCCATAATGATGCGGTTCATCCTCTACGCCACCCCATTTTGTTGTGGAGTTTTCTTAACGGTGAAGTTCCTTGTGATTCCCGCATCTTTATAATACTTTAGATACCCACCATCTCTATACTCACTGTTGATACCAAATTTAATCTGCTGACTTGGATCAATCATATGAAGACACGTGGCTATCTACATGACAACAACATGCACTTCCGAGATAATCACATGCTCCAAGGAACAGACCTCTCCGAGGAACTCATACGCTCCGAGGAGCAGACCTCTCCGAGGAACTCTTGAATACCAGAAAGCTTAGGCGTTCCGAGCTGCATCTCGAACAGAGCATTAATTGATGAATAACAGTACAACTGGTTCATTAAATGCTTATCATTTAGACGCACACGCTTAAAGGGCATTAAATGTATTACCCTTTCATACGTATATCATTTAATGTATCACCCTTTCATATGACAGTCTCAAGGCTATAAATACGTTGTACAATCCTCATTGTGAGGGGGGTTGATTCTGAATCCAAACTTTGGGATCCAGAACGCAATTTCTTGTAATCGAGAATTCCCAAACACTCAGCAATAAAACTACAGTGGACGTAGGTCATTCATATAAGGCTGAACCACTTCAAAAATCTTTTGTCTCATTTATTTATCTGTGATTGAATTATTAGAGTGATCTAATTTTTTACATCAACAGATTGGCGCCGTCTGTGGGAAACGACTGGTAATATCGTTTTCTCACCAATAACAATCCAATACCAATGGCTGATATACCTGAATCCAGCAATTGAAATATTGGAACCCCTCCAAATCCATCTGCTCCACCAATTATTCCAGATCTGACTAGAATGATGGCGAATCTGGCTCAGGGCCAGACCGTCATGCAAGAAACGATGCGACAACTCATCCAAACCCTTCATGGCGGTGCGCCAGCCCATTCCGGATCACGAAGAATTCAGAGAAATATCCGTGCGCCTTCTGTGCGTACTAGGCGTACTAATTCATATCGCAATGAGGAATCTGAAGATTTTTCTTATCAACCTGAACGAACTTCGTCATTGCGAGCCAGAGATACTGAACAACGTGTCACCCTCTCCACAGAAAGGACCAGTGCATTAGAAAGATTATGTAGGACCTCTCATTTTGATCGATTAGGCCCTGGGAGGAACAAAAGTCCTCTTAATGCAGCGTCGAGGAGCTTTCGACAACCATCATATTTAAGGGAAGGATCTGCCCATTCGCGACTAGTTGCTCGTCAAGATGGATCCGCTGACCGACCAGTTGCTCGTTAAGATAAATCCCAGGAAGCCACTTCAACGCGATCAGTTGCTCGAACCAATAGGTCCGAAGAAAGGAATGATGCATGAAAAGGATCTATTCAAAGGCTGGAGGATAGATTAGGGGAAATGGCTAAGGCTAAGAACCCTCTACAATGAACCTTTGTTCGAGGAACACCTTTTGTCCAGGACATTGTTGATTTTCCAACACCATCAAAGTTCAAAGCACCTGTTGTGACTCCCAAGTATGATGGGAAGACTGACCCTGTCCTTCATATAGAAAAATATCAAGTTGCTGCCGACATCTATGCTGTCCCAGACGAGATGAGATGTAGGGCATTTTCGAGAACTCTTACTACATCTGCTCAGATATGGTATAATAATCTTCCTCGGGGTAAGATTTTAACTTTTCTTCAACTAGCCGAATTATTCATTGGGAATTTCTTCTTCGGAGCAAAGCCAGTTAAACGAGTAGCACATTTGTTAAGTGTTAGACAAAAAGCTGGTGAGAGTATTAGAGACTATATAACTCGTTTTAATAACGAGAAGCTCGAAGTCATTGATTATGAGGAGAAGACAACGAATACTGCTTTGATGAGTGGACTGCTGCCAAACAATGTGTACTACACTTTGGCCAAAGAACCACCTCGAACCATGTCGGACCTAATGGGAAAAGCGTCCAAGATTATGAATGTCGAGGAGGCTATGTCCGCGAAGAAGAATATGGGCGCCAAAGAAACCAAAGGGGAAGGTGATAAATCTAAGAAGAAAGAGCATAAGAACAATGGTGGTGACAAACATTCCAAAAGTAGGTCGTCATGGGAGGTTTTGAAGAAATTTGATAATTACACGCCTTTGAAGGCAAATATCAACCACGTCCTGGAAGAAATTAAGAACAGCGAGGAGTTAAACTGGCCAAAGAAAATGAAGTCAGATCCTGACACGAGGAATAGAGAGAAATATTGCGAGTTCCATAAGGATCATGATCATATGACCAAAAATTGCATAACTCTTCAGAACGAGATTGAAACACTCATTCGACGAGGAAAGCTAGCAAAGTATGTTGATCGGGGAGGCGAAAGAAGAAACAATGACCGAACTAGAGAAAGGTCTAGATCTCCTCGTCGAGCAGAGGAGAAAAAGAAGAGAAACCATGAAGATGATCCAAAGGATGACCCCGATCTTCCCAAGAAACCAAGGCAGCCAGAACGAGAGGTATTTTCAATACGCTTTGGGTCATTTGATTGTAATGTCATTACAGGAGGAGATGCAGGAGGAGGAGACCTTACTGCAGAAAGAAAAGCTTACCTTAGAGAGGCTCAAGCTTGCTCGTACATTCAGCGAATAAATTTAGTTGAGGAAGATCGCCCGAGAAAGGTGAACAAACAAAAATTGGTCATTGGGTTTTCGAAGAATGATCTTGCAGGAGTTTTATATCCTCATGACGACCCACTAGTGATCAAAATGAGAATGAAGGAAGTAATGATTTTAAGAGTGCTAGTCGATAACGGTAGCTCGGCAGACATCATGTTCTACTCGTGTTTCGATAGTTTAAATTTAAAGCTATCTCAACTGGAGCCTTACCATAGACCCCTCATCGGTTTTGCTGGCGAGAAAGTGTTTCCACTTGGGACGATCAAGTTGGATATATTCATTGGTACGTGTCCTGCTTGTCGAACAAAAAGAATACGCTTTTTCGTGATGGATAAGAATGTCCAGTCATCATACAAAATCATCATGGGAAGGGTAGGATTGAAGAAGTTTGAGGTTGTACCATCTACAGTGCATCAATGCCTAAAATTTCCAACCAACTTTGGAGTAGGAGTTATGAAAGGTGATCAGAAAGTAGCTCGGGAGTGATATTATTCATCCGTCGAGCAGGATGAATTGGAAGAATCAAAGAAAAAGACTATTACTTATCAAGTGGATGAAGGTGCAGAAATTGAAACCTTGGATCCTCGGGATGAGTCGCAACTTGTGAAGGGTCAAGTGGTGGAAGCTACTGAAAATATCATTCTGGACGACGAACACCCTGAGCGAACTACTCAAATAGGTTCATCGTTGGAAGCCTCATTAAAACAAGAATTGATAACTTTCCTTAAAAGCAGAAAACAAACTTTTGCCTGGAGTCATGAAGATATGCCGGGGATTGACCCAAACTTCTTATGTCACGAGCTCAACGTGAATAAGGAGATCAACTCTGTGAAGCAGAGAAGAAGAGTATTCAGTTCCGAGAAGAATCAAGCTATACAGGAGGAAGTCGATAAACTCCAGAAAGCTTGTTTCATTGCAGATGTAAAATATCCAGATTGGTTAGCCAATGTGGTGATGGTAAAGAAGAAAAACAACAAGTGGAGGATGTGTGTAGACTTCACCAACCTCAACAAAGCATGCCCAAAAGATCACTTTCCGTTGCCCCGAATTGATCAACTGGTGGATGCTACCTCGGGACACGAGTTGCTGAGCTTCATGGATGCTTATTCTGGTTATAATCAGATCAAAATGAAACCTGAAGATAGGGAGAGTACTTCTTTCATTACCCCTAGGGGAACTTATTGTTATAATGTTATGCCTTTTGGTTTGAAAAATGCAGGTGCGACATATCAGAGGCTGATGAACAAGGTCTTTAATGAACAAATCAGTGACAACATGGAAGTCTATGTTGACGATATGCTGACAAAAAGCAAGAAAGTTGCCGATCATGTAGTTGACTTAAGCCAGACTTTTGATCAACTAGATAAATATCAAATGAAACTGAACCCGACGAAGTGCGTCTTTGGAGTACGAGAAGGCATACTTCTCGGGTACATTATCAATCAGCGAGGCATTGAAGTAAATCCTAAAAAAATCAAAGCTCTATTAGGGCTGCGATCTCCAACAACGAAGAAGGAAGTACAGAGTCTCACAGGTCGAGTAGCAGCACTCAACAGATTTGTGTCACGAGCAACTGATAGATGTCTCCCATTCTTCAAGACACTCAGAAAAACTTTTGAGTGGAATGATGAATGTGAGAAGGCCTTTCAAGACTTGAAGAAATACTTGGGAGCACCTCGAATGTTGTCCAGGCCGGTGATGGGAGAAAAATTGTATTTGTACCTTGCAGTGTCCGAGAATGCAGTTAGCTCGGCGTTAATCAGAGTGGAGAATGGAGTAGAAAAGCTAATTTACTACACAAGTAAGGCCTTCCGAGGAGCAGAGATCAGATATCCGAGACTGGAGAAATTGGCACTGGTGCTGATTGAGGCGAGTAGGAGAATGAGGTCGTACTTCCAGGCTCATACTATAGTAGTATACACCGATATGCCATTGAGACAAGCCCTTCATAAGCCAGAAAAATCAGGGAGATTGATGTACTGGGCAATAGAGCTCGGAGAATATGATATAATTTATGAACCCAGATCATCACTAAAAGGGCAGGCTGTAGCAGATTTCATAGCGGAGTTCACCTATCCTGATACCCCCGAGGAGTAAAAGTTGCTCGCTGATCAATCTGTGGATGTTACAGAATTAACAAACACAAGCCCAGACCAATTACGATTGGTAAAAGGACATGTGGATGTTACAGGATGTAATGCTGAGATAGTTGGGAGGACTCCAGATGAGGAATAAAAGTTGCTCGCTGATCAACCTGTGGATGTTACAGGATCGACAGACACTAGCTCAGACCAACTCCGGTTGGTAAGAGGGCAAGTGGATGTTACAGGATCATTAAACTCGAGCTCAGACCAACCTCGGTTGGTAAAAGGGCAAGAAAAGATGATCGACGAGGAGCGAGAAAAATCCGAGGAGAATGAAAGGAAACAGCCAATATTTCACCGAGGAACTCTGACTGATCAAAAATTTGAAGACGAGTTACCTATATGGAGGCTATATATAGATGGCTCATCTTGCACTGCAGGATGTGGCGCGGGGATAGTTCTAAGCACTCCAGAAGAGGTCGACATGGAATTGCCTTGCGTTTCCAATTTAAAGCTTCCAATAATGAGGCTGAATATGAGGCCATGATTGCAGGGCTTAATTTGGCAAAAATTATGGAGGCACAACAGGTTGTGATTTTCAGTGACTCTCAATTGATTGTAAACCAAATAATGGGAGTATATGCAGTTAAAGGAGAATTAATGATCAGATATCATGCAAAGGCAAAGGAACTGTTATCAGAATTTACTGCTATTCAACTGGTCAGAATACCAAGAATGGAGAATGCGAGAGCAGACGCCCTAGCTCGACTAGCTTCAGCTACTCGCACCGAGCTACGACGAACAATCCCAATTGAAGTGTCAGATGGTCGGAGTATAGATGAATATCTGAAGATGAATTTTATCACCCTTGATCTAGGACCATCTTGGATGGATCCCATCAGGGTATATATCGAGGAAGGCGAATTGCCAATTGACAAGCTTGCAGCCAAGAAGTTGAAGTTTAAAGCTACTCGGTATGTACTAAGTAATGGTGTTTTATATAGACGAGGAATTATGGCAGGTTTGCAAAGATGTGTACATCCCACCGAGGTGAAATATTTGATTGAAGAGATCCATGAAGGGTCTTGTGGAGCACATGTAGCAGGTCGAACACTTTTACAAAGGGTGATGACGCAGGGATACTACTGGCCGACGATGAGGGCAGATTGTATAGCCTATGCCAAGAAATGTGACAAGTGCCAACGCTTTTCCTCCATCCGAAGAACGCCACAAGCATTGTTGACACCCATAACTTCCCCTTGGCCATTTGCCATGTGGGGAATTGATTTGGTTGGACCACTGCCAACGACCCGAGGAAGGTTCAAGTACCTCATCGTCGTAGTGGATTATTTTACTAAGTGGGTAGAAGCTGAGCCACTCATTGATATGACGTACGAGAAGGTGTACCAATTTGTTTGTAAGAACATCATTTGCCGATATGGTCTTCCTCATGCTTTCATCACAGACCATGGAACATAATTTGATAACGAGGAGTTCGCTGCCTATTATCATCAATCAAACATTTTGAAGATTCATTAAGCACCAGGCCATCCTCAAAGCAATGGACAAACTGAAGTGACAAACAGAACACTGCTGAACGGTTTGAAGAAAAGATTGGAGGATGCAAAAGCGAATTGGATCTAAGAGTTACAATCAGTACTCTGGGCTTACCGAACTACTCCCCGAGTAGCAACTGGAGAATCACCATACATGCTGGCGTTTGGAAGTGAAGCTGTCATACCTGTCGAGTTGGGTCTCCCAACACACAGGGTACTGAATTTTAATTCCCCTGTCAGCGATTTAATGAGATGACTGGATTTAAACATGCTCGAGGAGGTCAGAGAGGAGGCATCCATTAGAAATGCTGCTTACCAGCAGCGGACAGCTTTGTTTTACAACAAGAGGGTGAAGAAGTGCGACCTGAAAGAAGGAGACTATGTGCTGAAGAAAGTAATTCAAAAGCATAACAAACTGGAGGCAAAGTGGCATGGACCATACCGAGTTACAGAAGTTGTTCGACCAGGAACTTATCGAATAGCAACTTTAGAAGGAGAGGAGTTTAGAAATGCCTGGAATGCAGAGCACCTGCGCAAGTATTATCAGTGATGTTTATGTAACACAATTTCCATCAGTATGAATAAAATGAAAATATTTTGCAAGTCTCTCTGTTTATTGAAAATTTTTCGGGGAATACTAGTGCTATGCACTACTCGGCAAAGCTCGGCAGACTACTCAACAAAATATTCCAAACTGTACCAACATAGTTGGTCGACGAGGAAAAAATATTCCAAACTGTACCAACGTAGTTGGTCGACGAGGAGAAATATTCCTAAAAATGCCAACCTGTTTGGCTAGGAAACGAAATATTCCAAACTGTACCAACATAGTTGGTCGACGAGGAGAAAACATTCAAAACTGAACCAAGTATGATTGGTCGGGGATAAAAACCCACTAACTATAGTTGGTCAACGAGGAGAATTTATCAATTTTGATTAGTCAGATACATTTTATGAAAAAGATACAAATTTACCAAGTATGGTTAGTCGGGGATCAACTCCCACTAACTACTATAATTGGTCGACGAGCACAATTTAACAACCTTGGTTGGTTGGAAAAATTTTAAACATTTTTATACTCATTACTTTATCGAGCAACATTACTGGTAATTGTAAGAATGAAAGTTTTTCATAAAATTCAAAATAAATTACAAGTTACATTGATAATTACATGGATATGTATACTAATTGTTACATAAAAAATTCCTATTCTATTGGTCTTTTCCCCTCAGCTTTCGATACGGGTTTCTCGCCAGCAGGCGGATCATTTAAAGACTGAAGAGAATTGATGAAGTTCAAATCCTTCAGCATCCTGACGTTCATCACAGAAGGTCGATCTAAAAGATGCTCGGGACGAGATACCTCAACTTGAGAATGTAAATTGTAGTCACCGAGGTATTTTGAAATTAAGCTCCGAGGAATGGCACGAGCTGGGATCCATTCCATGTCCAAATTGTACGGTGGCACAGGCAAGCCGAGCAACCCGGGATCGTAGTAGTCCCACAGATAGTGTCCTTGTTCGAGCTTCAGCACACCTAAGGCATTCAGCCAGCCTTGTTTGTAGCCCTCATTTTTGGCATTCTAGATACGATCGTCCAAATGGAATAGTTCTTCGTTGTATCCAGCTGTCCAGAACTCCCTGGGCTGTTTGTGGAACTGATATGTTAGCTTTTCTAGTTGATCATGGAGGCTCTTGATAAAAAGCTCCTTATTCTCCAAGATTGACTTCTGCGCAGAGATCTGTTTTTCCAAGTCTCTAATTTTCTTTGACATGTAAGACAAAGCCTGGTTCTTAGCCATTAATTGGGAAGCTTGGTTCTCTAAGGCAGATGTTGTCCTCTGTTCCTCCACAAGCATCCGAGCTGCTCTTCCTCTTCCCCGAGAAGCTCTTGGTCGTCCCCGAGGAGATGTGGAAGGGCCCGACCTTTTCAAGGTGTCCAACTCTTGCCTCAACTTGGCATTCTCATCCTCTAAAAATGAAAATCCCTCGTCAGTCACTAGGATTATAGCTGTTGAAGAAGAGGCTGCAGAATTCAACTGTGCTAGCTCTTTCTGCAGATTGTTATTCTCTTGCTCCAGCAGCTCGATAATCTGTCTGCACTGTTCAACCTCACCCTTCAGAGTTCTCTCTCTCAGATCATACCCAGCAAAAAGCTTCTCATAGCCCTTGTCAGCAACGATCAGCTTATACTTCTTCTCGTACCCCTCATGCAGTAAGGCAGTTGATTCCTTGTACTGATTCTGAAGGTCTTCGAGGGTAGATTGAAGATCCTCGATCATTTCATGGTAAGCCACATTATTGGCCACAACTCGATCAAGTAAACACTTCAGGTACTGATAAGCTTTCGACTGCCTGTTCTGAAGCACCATGACCAAGGATATCAGCAACTTGTGCAGCACTCAAGTCTGTATGACCAGCCTTAAAGTACTCATTGCATTGTTGCAGCAACTTCGTATCATGGGCAGATAGCAGGTCCATCCTGGCCAGAAACTAGCAGAGAAAGAAAAAATAATCATAAAAAAGAAGATCAAGACAGAGTACAAATAGAAAAGAGACAACCGTATGGATGAAAACTCAAGTTTTATTAGATCATAGTGCAGAGTTACAAAGATCTTGGTTACATTTGATAAAAAAAAATAAAGAGAAAAACCGAACAACACTACACCTTTTCCTTATCTCCTAAAACCTTCTCGGGAGGTTGGGAAGAGGAGGCAGGTTGCTCGAAGGGAACTGTGACTTGTTCAGAGAGCACCAGCTGTTGCTCGGAAGAAGAAACTCCTTGCTCGGCAGAAGGCTGGTTGGTTAGGTCATGTTCTCCCACTACCATTGAAGACTCCTCAGAGGTAGCTTCGTCCTCTTCTAATTCTTCTGGAGTAGGAGGGGGACCAGGGATGTGTCTCTGGAAGAGCTCGGATGACTCGTCGACCTTCAATTCCTGAAGGGCAGCAACCCATTTGTCCCTAAAATACTTTACACTGCCATAATCCACTTGAGAGACCATGGCAGCACACCCCTTATCCCAACCTTTGTCTCAGCCAGAGCTGAAGGACTTCTTCACGACAACTTTCCTTTTGGCCTTCTCCAAGGAGAGCTTCTCGGACAGCAAAACATCAGCAGCTTTTAATTTTTGTTCAGCTTCCTCCTTCTGCCGAGTTACTTCCTGGAGTTGGACCAACCTCTCCTCAGCAGCCTTGAGTTTATTTTCAAATTCCCCAGCAGTCTTGAGCTTCACATCGAGCTCTTTATTAGCCTTCTCCAAGGCATTCACATTCCTCTCCAAATCCCTGGAGGCTTCTGCAACCCGAGTTTTCTCCTGCTCGAAGGAAGCAAGTTTCTTCTCCCAGACTGCCTTATCAGTAGCGTACTTCTGGCGAGAACCCTCCAAGGAATTGGTAGCTTCTTCCAGAGCTCCCTCCACACTGGACGAGGAGAAAGAAGCTTTGATTGCTTCATCCTTTTTAAGGATTATGTTGAAACAGCTCGTCAACTGTAAACAGAAAAAGAAAGCAAAGTGAGAAACAAATATGAGAAATAACAAAGGAAAATATGAAAAGTTCAGAGTAAAGGTACTTACTGAAGCAAGATGACGAGCAGACAAAGATGTAACCATATCCCGAGTAAGGTTATCTTCATTACCTTGCACCTCGGGAATGGTCAAGGACTTTACCGAGCTCATATCAGAGCTCGGGGGAACAGATGTGGGAACCCCAGTTTTAGCAGCAGGGGGCTGAATGGTGGTGTCAACCAAATTGACCGAGGAGCTCTTCTTCAGCCTCCTCGGGGGAACAGGTACAACCAAGGAAGAATCCTTGGTCAGTGATATCACAATCACCTTTCCAGGAGCGGCAGAGCTGCTCGGAGCCACTGCGGGCTTGTCAGCAACCTTCTCGGAGACTTTAGCAGGAGCAACTGGAGGAACTACACCAGTCTTCTTTGTCCCCTCCTTTGGGACATCAATCTTAATCCTTTTTACCTTCCCAGAGCCGGAGGCAGTTTTCTCAAATAGAGAAGGAGTTCTTCTCTTCTTCATCCTTTCGCTCAACGGAACGTGAGATTCTGGCGAAGAACTTGCAGAGGGTGGTACTGGCTCTTCTTCACTGATCACTGGACGAGCAGTGAAAGAGGTTGTATAGCTCTTGTATTGGAGAAGATAGGAGGCTGATCGAATGTGCTCGTCAGCAACCCTTTGATGCAGACCCCAGATAAGTCCCAAATGCCTTATATTGACATCTATTTCTTTTGGGCACTTTCTCTTGCTATCAACTGCAAATAAATAAACATTGTTATCAGTAACACATTTTATCAAACACAAAACAAACATAATTTCAAGATAAATAAAATAAATAAAAATAACCTATCCCATTGCCATAAGGAGGGCATCTGGGACCCTGGTAAACCTCATCTCCGGTTAAAGGAGGGTGTTGCCATTTTTTTACGACAACCCCATGTTCAAAATAATCCCTGTTGGCATCGGGGAGATTGACTACTAAAGCTCTATTTATAAACCTAGTTTTTAAATAATAAATATTATCATTAACTGCCCATCTATAGCAGTACATGATTTCTGGAATTCATATACGAGTTCCATGCATTTGATTTAATTTATGTACCCCATTAACTATTCTCCATGTATTGGGGGCTATTCGTGTAGGAACAACATCAAAGTACTGACAAAATTCCAGACACAGAGGATTTGGTGGAAAAGAAAATCCACACTCAGCAAAAAAGATACTGGGGAACCAATGTCCCTCAGCCAAATTGAAATAATTAGAAGGCTCAGAAAACTCTTCCAATACAACCCAAGAAGGAATGGAAAAATCAGATCGAAATTTGTCAAGAGACTCAACAGAGTAAACCATGATGATGAATTAAAAATGAAGAAGAAGAAGAAAGAGGATCTTACAGAAAAAAGACTGAAGCTGTTGACAATGAACGACGGAAGAGATGAACGCACAAGAGAGTAGAAGACAATGAAAAACTCGAAGATTAAAATTTGAAAAGATAGAAGACGGTGGGAGTCTCTGTGAAGTTTAAATACCTTGACTTAGGAACTGGCGAAGTAATGATTGCGTTACCAACGGCTAAAAAGGCATTAAATATTAGCGCGGGAATCAAAGCGAATAACAGCGGCTAAAAAGGCGAAAAGTGGCGCGGGAACCGAAGCGAGCAGAAAAGTCCAAAAAAGCATGATTCTACGAATTGGGAAGGAGAAGTAAATACAAGGGAGATGATCCTAAAAATCAGGAAGAACTATTTAAAGCTATCGTATTCCGAGAAATAATGTTCCATACTCCTCAAATTTCGAACAATGAAACATTGGGGGCTTCTGTTGATACCAAATTTAATTTGCTGACTTGGATCAATCATATGAAGACACGTGGCTATCTACATGACAACACCATGCACTTCCGAGATAATCACATGCGCCGAGGAACTCATATGCTCCGAGGAGCAGACCTCTCCGAGGAACTCTTGAATACCAGAAAGCTTAGGCGGTCCGAGCTACTCAGGCGGTCCGAGCTGCATCTCGAACAGAGCATTAATTGATGAATAACCAACAGTACAACTGGTTCATTAAATGCTTATCATTTAGACGCACACGCATAAAGGGCATTAAATGTATTACCCTTTCATACGTATATCATTTAATGTATCACCCTTTCATATGACAGCCTCAAGGCTATAAATACGTTGTACAATCCTCATTGTGAGGGGGGCTGATTCTGAATCCAAACTTTGAGAATTCCTAAACACTCAGCAATAAAACTACAGTGGACGTAGGTCATTCATATAAGGCTGAATCACTTTAAAAATCTTTTGTCTCATTTATTTATCTGTGATTGAATTATTAGAGTGATCTAATTTTTTACATGAACACTCACCCCCGTTGTCGCTCCTCAAATACTTGATCTTCTTCCCCGTTTGATTCTCCACCATGGCTTTCCACTCCTTGAACTTCTCTAAAACCTCCGATTTTTCCTTCAAGTAGTAGACCCACACTTTTCGTGAATAATCATCTATGAAAGTCACAAAGTATCTAAAGCCGCTTATGGAAACAACATCCAAAGGCCCACACACGTCGGAATGAATATAGTCAAGAGTCCCTTTACTCTTGTTCATAGATATAGTGAATTGCACTCGAGTTTTCTTCCCCATCACACAATACTTGTAAAAATCGAGCTTGCATCCATGCACCCCTTTCAACAGCTTTTGCCGATGAAGTTCTTCCATGCCCCGTTGGCTCATGTGACCAAGTCTCATGTGCCACAATTGTAGCTTGTCGATTTCAGGCTCGGTGGAGACTGCCTCTCCACCCACTATCGTATTTCCCTTCAATTTATAAAGATTGTTCGGTTACTTTATGCCGCGCAAAATCACCATCGATCCCCTTTTGACCTTCAAAGCCCCACCCTCAGGTTGAATCACACACCCCTTTGAATCGAGTGCGCCTAAGGAAATCAAGTTCTTTTTAAGTGCCGAAACGTGCCTCACTTCACTTAATGTTCGGACAACCCCATCCCACATCTTTATGTGCACCGACCCGATTCCCACTACTTTGCACGTATTATTATTTCCCATGAGAATCTCACCCCGGTATTGGACTTGTAATCCTCAAACCATTCCCGGTTCGGACACATGTGGTATGAATATCTGGAATCTAGAATCCAACCATCAACGTGATCGGCGAAAAAACAAGTAAGAACCTCTTCGCCTTCCTCTAAAGTAGCAACACCGGCCACATCCTTAGTAGCGTCTCCTTTCTTATCATATTTCTTCCACTCCGGACAATTCCGTTTAAAGTGACCATTTTTATGGCACTTGAAACACTCAACCGTGCTAATGTCTCGAGATTGAAACCTTTGGAAGCCCCGATTATTTGCACCCCGAGATTTCGACCTTCCTCTTCGTCCACCACCACCAACCTTGTCTACCAAGTCTTCACCTTGAGAAGATGAACTACCTCCACTGCTATCATTTTTCTTCGTGGACACGTGAGAAATGATGTCCTGTATTACATCATTGAACTTTAGAGTAGTCTTCCCAAACATAAGTGTGGTGACAAAGTGCTCATATGAATCGGGTAACGAATCAAGCAACAACAACGCTCGATCCTCCTCGCTAAATTGAACATCAATCCGGTTTAAATCGTTTATCAAAGCATTGAAGACATTTATATGATTCATCATATCACCGCCCTCCTTCATTTCTAACTTGAAGAGCATCTTCTTTAGAAATAATTTATTTGACTAAGGCTTGCCCAAATAAATCTCCTCCAATTGATCCCACATTCCCTTGGCCGTAGTTTTCGATATGACGTGATTGAGCACATCATCTATGATATACATTTCAATTGAAGAAATTTCCCTTTGATCAATACCGCTCCATTCGGCTTCGGTCATATCCATTGGACGCTTCTCTATACCCAACAATGCTACAACCAATCGTTGTTGAACAAGAACACCCGCATCCTTCTTTTCCACAACCAAAATTAATTTTCTCATCAAAAGGTTTTATCTCAAACTTTATTGAACCTCCGGATCCATAACTAGGATCCCATTTCTTAGAGCCTCCACTTGTAGAAGTTGATTCGAGAGTACGAGACACCTCTTCCACCATTTGGAACAAATTCTAGAACTTATGCCAATATCACTCAAATTGATTCAAGACGAACCAAAATACTGAGCAAACCAAGCAACTAAAGCTCTGATACCACTTGTTGCGCAAAAACAATCCTATGTTAAGCACCAAGACCATAAAACTCACTTCGAAATTTTACCAAACACTTGGTGTGCGGGAAACACCCAAGACCTTGTTCCTAATGAAAACTAAGTGTGCAAACTCAAAACGAATCCAACCAACAATCAACAAGCAGGATAACAAGAACACACAAGCAATCAAAGCAAAGAAACGACAACAATATAACTTGGTTCACCCAAACTAGGGTTACATCCACAATGGTAGGATTTCTTCTTTCTTTGATAAATAGAGGAACCACAAGGTTACACACTCACACTCTTTATCTCTCTAAGAAAGTCACTCACAACCAAGTACAAGAACTAATCTTAAACAAGAAGCTCTCACTCACTTTTCTCTTTGAAAAACTCACAAATGTTCACTCTTGCTAGAAAAAACAGCATTGCATCAAAAATAGAAAATAAGCTTCTATTTATAGTTTTTCCTCAAAGTGGCAATTTTGTAAATATCGAGAAAATTTTATTTTTCTCCCAAAACAGCCGTGAACCAACGGGAAGCCACCGGAGAGCCAAAATACTCCGCAATATAACATATTTAAGGTATAACTAAGCAAACCCTAAAGGTCTATTTAATCAGATTTGCAAATAATTTATCATACTTAATATATTAATCTTTTTCACGCATATGAGTAATAAATCATGCGAAAAAAGTAAATCACCACGTAACACCGAATATATGGGGGAAAACCATTAACGAGAAAAAATCTCAAGCCAAAGTAATGATTTCACTAAAAACTTGATAAATACTTATAGAAAGGATAAAAGTCTTACACTTCTTTCGCGCTTACTCACACCTCACCATTTTTCCACCCATTTTTCGAAAGTCTGAGAGCTCTACAACATTGGTGAGAATATCAGCATATCTAATATCTTGATTAAACGATCAATAATATTTTTCTTGAACTAACTCGAAAGTTTCTTCATTATAGATGAATGATTTACTGATTCCAAGTATTTATAAAATAAAAAATGAACACGTTCACAAATCTCCCTAGGAATGAATGTCCTAAGTTGTAAAAAAAAAATAGGTGACAAAACTGTATGAAGGCTCACAAAGTTTCTTCTTCCGCTTTATAATTAATCAACATAAAAAAGGGAGGTGATCAATTTCAAAGAAAAGAAGAGAGAGAAAATGAACAAGGATGAACGTAAGTTTCGCTTCCTAAAAGGTTTTTAGATTCTTAAAATGGAATAACCAACAACTTTATATTCTCTCTTTATTTTTTTCACTTAATAATATTTGAGAAGTGTTGTTCTAAGAAGAGAAAATGGAGATTAAATAGATTTGAAAAACTTTTAATTGATTAAATCTCCCAAGTGAAGTGATGCCCCATAAATCCAATATCTCACCATACTTAGAATGAATGCGAGGATGAGATAACATGCCCAATCAGCCAAAAGGTGTTTGTTGTACAAAATCTTAAAAAGAATTCCAATAATACACCAAAAGATTTTGGGATATAAACTTCTTCGTTGAAGCCAAGCAGTTCTTCGCTGAGGGGAAGCCTCAGCAACACTAGATCACACTAGATCACAGAGAAACAATGTGTTTTGAAAACTGAAATAAGATGATCCAAAAGTCAAGGGCACATGAGTATACATTACTCTTATATGCTCTCCGTTTTCGGCATCAAAGTTCTTAAGTATAAACTTTAAATAGTAAAAGGTTTTTATACTGGGGAATATAAAAGGTTTGAATTAATTTTTTTTAAAAGTATTTCTATGTTGATACAAGATCCCAACACATTTTGTGTGATACACTAACGTGTCGTGTCTTCGGTTTTAGGTCCACTGATTACTATTCCAGACACCAACTAATGTAGATACATGTTAATGTATCGTACGAATTGTATCAGAATTATGATACAATTAATACACCACTGATTACAATTCTGATACACTGTATTGTAATCATAATTGTTTCATTTATACGAATTGTAGAACACCAAAATGAATAATCCCTATTATTATTACATGCGATTATAAATGAAACAATGGTTATATTATAAATTGTCGATGGTTGAGATGCCAAAATTATAAGATTAGTTTTAAAGTATGTTTATGAAGGGCAATTATATACATGGCCACACTTTGACTAAATACAACAAACCAAATTTTAAATATCATATATGGAATAAGTACAATAGCATTTGAAATTCATATATACCCTTAATAAATATTTGGATACAATCAAAAAAATTAAAGAATTTAAATATCATATCGCATCAAATTACACAAACAACCACATGTTACGTAATGCTAAAAATTTGGGAAAATGATATTGGAACCAAAAAAATTACCAAAAGTGGAGATACCGAATTACGTGGCGGGCTTCTATTGGTTAGTCTGTGGGGTCCGCGCCAGCGGGTCCAAAGAACCAACCAATAACACGCCTCCATGTATCATTTCAGTAAAAAATTATGTCAAAAATTCAGTTACAATAGAATGACTCAAAAATTTGTGCAATAAAAAATAACACACAAAAGCTCACATCATTTACCCTTATGGATCCAACGCCAAAAAAGTGCACAATAACATAAAACACCCATGAATAACCTTACCCAAATCCTATCATCTTCATAAATAAAATTAAAAAAATAGTGAAGCAATTGCAGACTCGTCTCACTTTCGAAAAATCATTCTAAGACTTATTTCATTTTAAGCATTTCTTCTTTTTCCATTTTCTCTTCGTACTTTGTTATGCTTAATAGAACCAACGTCAACACTACCATTCTCATCGTTTTCTTAGAGAATCAATATTCCCCCAACTTTGTCTTTAACGTGACAGAGAAAGATGGGAGCGTGAAAATATTTTTTTAAATTTCATCAAGTAGAAGATATTTGAGGAGAGAAACCTGGAGCTTGAAGAGAAATCTTAGAGCTTGAAGTTTGAATTATTATTTTTAATTGGGATAAATGATTTTTGCTAAATTCTAAAGGCTGAAAAGATCAACCCATTTCATCAAGCAAACAATTTTATGGTTCATAAAATTCCATCAAATAGAATGCTAGAGTTCATAAAATTACATGGTTCAAATTTGTTGGGTATGTTTTTCTATTCGAATTTGAATAATGATTTTTTGTTTGTTTGTTAGATGTACTTGTAAAAATTGGTTGTTTGTATGTTACATTGATTCAAAATTGACTACACGAATAGAATCATCCATTTATTAGTAATACACATATATAAAGAGAGTGAGAGAGAAAGAAGAAGAAAATATGCCCAAAAGCTGATGCTTTTATCAAGCAACCATTATGGTTCTTAAAATCATTATGTCGTTTCTTTTCAAAGTTTATATTCTTGTGGGTAATAAAATATAGGATACGTTGTCAGAAGAGGGGAGGTATCAGATTCGCAATCAACGGCAACTCTTACTTCAACTTAGTCCTGATCACCAACGTTGGAGGTTCAGGTGATGTCCAGGCTGTTTCCATCAAGGGGTCAAACACTGATTGGCAATCAATGTCTAGGAATTGGGGTCAGAATTGGCAAAGCAACAGTTACTTGGATGTACAGAGCCTCTCTTTCATCGTCACCACAAGTGATGGCCAAACTGTGGTCTCCAACAATGTTGTCCCTGCTGGCTGGTCTTTTGGTCAAACCTTTAATGCTGATAACCAGTTCCCTTAAGTCAATAGAACCCACAACACGCTTTGCTAGAGTTCATGATCTTTAAGAGTTTTTTAGTAGTCAATAGCGTCAGTTTCACAATATTAAAGTAGCCTTCTCTAGGGAGTAATTTTTTTAAATGGTCTTTATGGAGTTCTATGTCAACCATGTTTGTAAGAAGACAGAAAACGGTAGTGATGATTCTAGTATTACCGTTATCACTCATTACAAGAACTTCGTATCTGAGATGGGTGTAGGTTTATGTACCGTATGGATGGTGATTTTCCATTTTATCTAGTTATTTGGAAGAAATTTTGATTGTTTGTTTAGTGTTTGAGTGAATTTGTTTTACCTTTTTTTTAACTAAAGATTCCCTTGTAAATCGTTTGTGTTTGTTTCTCTATCTAATAATGACAATCAATGGAGATGCAGACTCCCATACAGCACATCTGCAAACTTGTAGTTACAATCTCATGTACGTCGTGTTGGAAAATAGTGTTTTTATACAAATAATTATTTTGACCATATTAATATAGTGGTTAATTTTGAGCCATTATAAAAATAGGAACCACATTTCAAATATGGTGGGATTAGGTATGTACGTACGCATTTTTTGTAGCAAGACGAGTAGTGTGGTATACTCATTTGTTAAAAATGAACAAATAATGAATAAGAAATTTGGCTTCAAAGTTCCCCATTTATGTAGGGTCCTGATAAATACACCCAAAGTATATCTCCGAAACGCCACATAAAAATTAAACCCACGCTTTACTAACCACACCCAAAAGTGATGTACATTTTATTTTCTTTAAAATGTCAAATATACCCCAAACTAAACAAATAATTACATACAAACTAATACCACAATAATCAATATTCAAATCGATTGATTTTCCCACTGAAAGCCTCAAATCCACGATTAAACCAAGCCAAAACCACCTTGTCCATTTCTTCCCAAATCTTCATTTTCGTGTGTTTGTTGTGTTGTTGTGGTCCTTGTTGTGTTGTTTATCTACAGAAATCAAGGATACAGGCGTTCCATTGCACTGGTTGAGGAAAAGAAAGTTGTTGATCAAGCTTCTCAAACTCGGAATATCCAATGCTCGTTTAATGATTTTGAGGTATTAAAACACCTCTACATACTATATAATCTGTAAAACAACATGTAAAATGATGAAAAGATTAAAAAAAACGAAGTGACTGCAATTACGATTACCCGTCGCCGTAAGTGACAATCACTTTCGGTCACAAGCTACCGTAATATGTCCAACGATTATAGTTGGTTGTGGGATGATAACTAGCAGCTGGATGTCACCGTGATAAGGATCCCACGGTTTGACTTGGGCGTGGTTTTATAGCCACGGTTATAGTCGGTCGTGGTTTTGTAATTAGCTATAAAATATCAATATAGATATAAAATTTCAAAATAGATATACAATTTTAATATAGATATAACATTTCAATATAGATATAATTCATGTAGTAGTTATATGTTTTTATTGATTTTTGTTATTATATTGTTAATTCTTTTTGTACTAATTATTGTATTATCATTTCAGTTAGATGACTCGGTACTAGATTATACTTTTTGGCAAGAAATAGACAATCTCATTGTACCGAGTGAATCTACTCAATGTGATTCCACCGAGAAAGAGAATATGCGTGAACCGAATATGAGCGAACAAGCAACGACATCAACTTCGCCCAAATGTTTGCATGATTTGTTTCTAGATTTCACATCGTCTATGGTAAAAAACCATATCACGTGGTTAAATTTCAACACTTTAAGATTTCTAATGTATGACATAATTTGATTGTATGCATTGTTAGGATGCGGAAATAGAAGAAGGATTGGATATTAATGCGATTAATCAAGACCATACAGTCGAATTCACCACTGAGGAGGTATGTTTAGTTTATTTATATTGTACTCAACATGATTTTACAATTATACTTGAAATCTCCGTTTAAATTATCCTTTCATTTAACAATGTTCCTCTTGTGCGGATTTTTTATGATCGGGACAAGATGATTGATTGGTGCCAACAAGTTGGTCGCAAGCTTCATGCGGTCGTGACAATTCTGAAATCCGACAAGGCCAATATAGATCGCAAGGGGAGGGTCATACTTGGTTTTGAGCGAAGTGAGTTTCGTATACCCAAAAAAGACGAAGGTTGAACGAAAAGAGACAACGTTCTTTTCGAACGCGAAAATGTGACTGCCCATTTTGATTGAAAGGCGTTCCCCACGATAATGGGCGTTGGAGGTTAAATTTGTCTGTGGGCTACACAACCACGAGGTGTCAAAATCACTTGTTAAACCCTTATATGCCTGCAGACTCTCCCGAGAAGAGTGGAACATTGCTTCTGAGATGATAATAATGGGGTGGGCCCGAAGGAAGTACTCTAGACATTGAAAAAAAGGTCGGAGTACAATTGTTCATCCATAAGAACAATATATAACGCTAAAATCAAAATGAACAACGTTCAGATGCAAGGTGGCACCGCTATGCAACAGTTGATGCATTTGCTCGGGGACAAGAATTATGTCCACTGGCATCGAAGGAATGAGCAAACCAATGTGGTAGAGGATTTATTTTTTACACATCCCATCTCTTGCTTGTTGGTGAAATGCTTCCCTAGTGTGCTTGTGATTGATTGTACTTACAAGACCAATCGGTACCATATGCCATTATTTAAGATGATTGGGGTCACTTCTACTAGATAATCTTTTTGCATTGCATCTGAATTTTTGAAGAGTGAGAAGGAAGAGAATTTTAGATGGGCTCTGTAACATTTGCGGTCATTAAACGAGCTATAAGTTTTACCGCAAGTTGTTGTCTCCGACAAATAACAATCTTATCTAAAAAAATTGCCAAGCGCGTTTCCACTTGCCACCATTCTACTATGATTATTCCATGTTCAAAAAAACGTTGAAGGTGCATGTGTGAAACACAATATCAAAGACCAGGACAAGAAGGTATTCATGCAAGGTTGTATTGGAGTATTGTAGTATTGGAGTCGGAGAATACGAATGAGTTTGAAAATGCATGGATGGTTTTTCGACAAAACTGGCAAGTATACCCGAACATTATTGGGTACATACAGAAGAACAGTATGCCTGTACATTTTCAGTTCTCTCATGCATGGACTAATCGCATACCCCACCTTGGCAACCGAATAACCAACAGAGCGGAAGGTGCCCATGCACAACTGAAAAAACACTTAACAAACATCATCGGTTTGTTTGCGACGGTGTGGAAAGGTATGGACGCATTGCTTGGCCACCAAGTAACTCACATTCAAACAGAGTTCCAGAAATCACTCTAATCCACCAAGCATGGACATAGTGACGTGTTGTTCCTCGAGATCCGTGGTAAGGCATCACAATATGCATTGGATCTAATTTTTGTTGAGATAGATTGCATGTGATCGGTGTTGAGCGCATCAGGCGCTAACACCCAATATACGGAGATACGATGCTCCCACGTACTTCGCACCATATACGGATTACCATGTGTCCACGAGTTGGCCCAATGGGAGAAGCTAGGCCAAGAAATTCTACTGTGGGCACTAGACGATCATTAGAGGAAACTTGTCATTGTCCTGGACATCCCTTGGTGTCGTGACCTTGACTATACACCCGAGATGATATTGTTTAAGAAAAGGTGGAATGTGGCAGGTGAAGACATTAGAAATATGATTCTAAGGAAGTTAATGGAGATTGTTGAACCCTCTAGTACACCCTTGATGGAACCCGTAGAAATTTGTCAAAAGGGTAGGCCACCTAAGAGGAAAAAGTCTGTCGATATATCTATGAAAAGAACCCCTTATACTTGGGAGCAAAATGTACCGTCAACAGCGAAACTTAAAAAAGTCTTCGCAAATAAAACCCCGTTGACGGACGTGAAATCGAAAACGTGGTCTCGGGAGAAAAAGATGTATATGAAGGACGTTATCGAGTTCTTCCATTCATTTATGGATGATATATATGATGTAAAATCTGATATGAACTATGGATATAGGGCTATTTCCAAAGGTGAGGGTGTTGGGGATGGACTGGAACATTCTCATGCTGTTTGTAGTGCTTTTTTGTCTGAATTATGTAGGGACAAGTCATTGCGGTGATGACCTCCTATGATATTGATGAGTATGAGAGGAGATTAGACTATTTTAGACACTCATGCACAAGCGATCGATGTTTTACAATAACACAGTTTGGATTCCTTACTGTGAATGCACTTAAGCTAATAGTTGTGTCGATATCCAAATTCCAATGCTTAACTTTTGTTCCATTCGATGTTAGGCTAAAACCTAGGATGGAAGACAATCGCATCATCTATATCTTGATCTCGTCAAATATTTATTGGGTGAGTTTGAAATGCACATGATTTCCCCCTACCACCAATTACATCTACTGGAAATCAAGATCTAGTCAATATGCCCTTCAGTGGCCTACTTTATTTAAGTCTCGTTTCAAACATTTCAGAATCTATGTCCCAAAGATATTGTGGCGAGAGATGAATTGTGCTTGATATCATCGGATGAGGATGAGGACTTGATGGCAGTTTAAATTCAGTGGTGAAAGTATTAGAGTTGATTATAACTTTTTGTAATTATCAGGATTGGTTATATGTAAATTGGTTGTTGGAGAAAATCTAGGGCTAATGATTATAAATTTTTATAACTTTTTGTAATCATTGATTATATATAAATGAATTGTAACTTTTTGTATGAACAATTATTAATTGGAACTTTTTGTATCTTTTTGCAATCTATGTGATAAATTGGTTATATGTGATAAATTGGAAATCTTGGGGTATTGTAAGTAACTTACGATCCCTTGACACCACACAGATGTATACATAGTGACACCACACCGTGAATAAAACACATACGGTCTGCTAAAATCGTCCCATATATGCATAGACTTGACCCATTTTTCACCCCAACTTACACAGTCTAATGAAACCGTAAAAGGTCTAGATATAGTGAGATGTAGTCGTAATTTTATATTCCATGGTTGGATATCATCGTGTGGTTTATTCAGAAAGTTGGCCCATTTTTCACCATAACTTACATGGGTCAGTAAAATCGTGAAAGGTATAGGTACGGTCAGTTGTAACCGTATATATACATTCCACGATTTACTCTCATCGTGTTGTTTATGCAGAGACTTAGGCCTATTTTTCACCCCAATTGACACGGTTTAATGAAACCATGAACTGTCTAGGTACGATGAGTTATAGCTATTTGTATACAGTACACGGTTTGTTCTCACTGTATGGTTTATGCAGAGACTTAGGCCTATTTTTTACCCCAATTTACACGATCTAATGCAATCATGAACTGTCTATGTATGGTGAGTTATATCCATAGGTATATAGTACTCGATTTTTTCACACCGTGTTGTTTATAGAGAGACTTAGACCTAATTTTCACCCCAATTTACATGGTGTAATGAAACCGTTAATTATGTGAGTACAGCGAGTTATAGCCGTAGGTATATAGTACTCGGTTTGTTCTCATCGTGTGGTTTATGAAGAGACTTAGGCCTATTTTTTACCCAAATTTACACGGGCTAATGAAATCGTGAAATATCTGAGTACGGTGAGTTATAGTCGTAGGTATATAATACACAGTTTGTTATCATTGTGTGGTTTATGTAGAGACTTAGGCTTATTTTTCACCCCAATTTACACGGTCTAATGCAACCGTGAACTGTCCATGTACGCTGAGTCATAGCCGTAGGTATATAGTACTCGATTTGTTCTCACCGTGTTGCTTATGCAGAGACTTAGGCCTATTTTTCACCCCAATTTACACGGTCTATTATAACCGTGAAATGTCTAGGTACGGTGAGCTTTAGCCGTAGGTATATAGTACATGGTTTGTTCTCACCATTTGGTTTATGCAAAGACTTAGGCCTATTTTTCACCCCAACTTACACGGTCTAATGAAACCGTGAAATGTTTGTGTACGGTGAGATTCCACCTTAAGTGTATATTACATGATTTGTTCTCACCGTGTGGTTTATGCAGAGGCTTAGGCTATTTTTCACCCCAACTCACACGATCCAATGAAACTGTGGTTATTTATAGGGTGGTGACACCACACCGGGGGTTTTAGTATCATGGTGACACCACACCGTAAGTTAGATACCTACGGTTATTTTCCACTGTATAAAAATAATGCACGATGGGATCCCACATTATTATTATTCTATGCATAACCAAGTATTAATTTGGTTAACATTCAAGCATATAAAATGTGATAATTCAAGTACATAACACAATTTTGTTAACACTCAAGCATGTGATAATTCAAATGGTTTCAAAGTTGTTAACATTCAAACACATAACACAATTGTTTTAAAGTTCTTCCAACTTGTGATCATTCAAAATTTTGATACTTTACAAAAAAAATTAAAAACACGGTTACATTCAAATTGTTCCAACAAATTTAGTCTATATTCTCTTTTAACGCTTCTTCGGGTGGGGGGGGGGGTGCTTCAGGGGCCTTTTGCTTGAGGGATGGATCGTGTCGTGCCTTGGTCCGAGTTTCTTAATGTGTCGGTGCCTTTCCCTTTTCTTATGCGCGTGTACTCCCTTGGCCTCAAGCAGGGCGTCAAGCGCTGCATGTGTAGCTTAAGGACATCCGTAACCTCCTGGTTCGAGCCTCTGTCAATAGTACGGGTGTCAATTTGGGTTAGTCATGTCATTTTCGGGTCGCATTGATTTTAATTTGAGTATAAGATTTGGGTACTCTTAAATCTATACAATCTAATCGTGTCATGTTCAGATCATTTCGGGTTATTACCGTAAACGGGTTGTTATGTCAAAAATTATCAGCCCTAGTTAACAGCTTCCTGGAGCAGGCTAATGGTTACGTTTATCCCCTTAGACTATATATAAATTATTATCAAATGTGTTAAACAATTCTTAAACAAAGGAAGTCAATTTACGAATAAATTTCAAAACATTTACCATTTTATCCGAGTGATTTACCTCCGACTTGTGTATTTTATGCTCGGGATTTTTAATGTATGGATGGGATCTTTTTAGGTACCAAGACATGTACCCATCCACAGATTCTCAAGGCACAGACCTCACAACGATCGAATGTCTGACATCAGACAGAACATGGTTGACCGAGTTAAGTTAATACCATTTCTCGATATCAAACTTTAATTTTTATCAGGCCTGGGTCTTCCCCCTCTCCTCTGACAAAGGGTGCATGGGTGGTCTAGGAATTATTTGAACACGTCCAGCCTGGCATAGGACCCTCCGGATAGTAGGGTTCCCCGACATCATAGCCAATAAGGAGGCAATTGTACCACGAGACCTCCTGAAATGGGTAGGCCTCACTTTTTTCGGAGTAGGGATCCTATACAACCTAAACGTATTTCTAAATGTTAGTACGTATATAAATAAAGAAAATTAATACTAAACTTAAAACAACTAATACTTACGTCTGAATCTTTTAAATCATTTAAGGTTTTCCTTAGCTCCAGTATCTATGCAAAGGCATTCCCTGACACCGTTTGCACCATCTATTTTCATAGACACGGCTCACTATGCTAAAAGTCGAGATTTCTACCCCCTGGCCAAATTGAAGTGGTCGTATATCCACGTCTGCTAGTTAAAACAAAATAAAATTTCAATATGGACATATTAATTAGGAAATTATTATATTACAAAACAAAACTAAAAGCACATGTTAAATATAAAATGTGTACCACGAGAAGGGGAAGATATCCGACCACCTGCCGAACTTCTACCCGAGGGGAAATCCCCAACTTCCGATATAAATGGGCAAAAACACCCATCCCCCAAGCATAGTCTTTGCATTTGCTGAACTTTCGCAAAGACTGCAGGTAGTACACTGGTACTCGATTTCCCGATTTGTCCAAGAACAACAAGTAACCGACCATGAAAAGCAAGTACCCCCTAGCAGCCTGCTCAATCCTCCTCTTTGTAGTACCTTCCCCCAGCATCTTAACCCTCCCCTTACACAAATTCATTAACCAGTCAAAACGAACAGAATATACAGAGTTACACTCCTTATTGACCTCCTCCTCGGTACAACCTAAATATTTAGTAAGCCAATGGATTTGGGTCGTCTTATCCTCGACTTTCTTCAAAATAGTATCGTACACCGATTTACCTACTACTGGGATTTATAGGAGATGGTACACATCATTTAGGGTGATGGTCATCTCAGTGAACGGTGTATGAAATGAATTTGTCTTCGACTTCCACCGTTTGATGAATGCCAATACCAATACATAGCCTATTTACCGATAGGAGTGTTTAATTAGACCGTACAAACCTGAGTTCCTCGCCAGCTCTATAACCTACTCATCTCTATTCCAAATAGAATAATCGATATGGTTATGATCATTTTTCAGGAGTTCGGGGTTATTTGGCGCACACCCCTCGAGCAATTGGGAATCAGAGTGGCTTATTTTGTTATGGGTCTTCTTCTCAAGCGCTTTCGATGTGGACGGTTGGATTTCATCTTTCGAGGAAGAAGAGTCATCCTCTCTTATTCTCTTTCCTTCGTCCTCTCCTACCTCTTCTTCCTATCCTCCTCTCTCTCCTTCTTCCTCTCTATTTTCCTATCTATCTTCCTCTCTCTCCTTCTTCATCTCTCTCTTTCTCTCTCTCTTCCTCTCTTTCCTCCTCTCTCTCTCTACCTCACTTTCCTCATCTATCTCTTCTTCTCGTGATTTATCTTCTTCTTTCTCTTCCTTTTTATCTCCCACACCTACCTCACCCTTACACTATCCCCAATTAAATCACCTACAACCGCCTCAACTACTTTCTCAATTAACTGCGAAGTAGCACCCGCCTTAACATTAAGTAAACCTCATATAACTTGGTCGACTACTTTATCTAATGAACACATAGGAGAATATCCTCTGCTTGAATTAAAGGCCTCACTGGCACTACTACTACTAGAAGAAGATACGGGTGGTCGTACTCCCTTAGCCGCCTCCAACCTCCTCTTCCGCTCGGATGCGGTAGGAGCATTTTTGCTTCTCACCATTTATATGACCTACATAAGAAATTAAAAAAATATATTAGCAAATGAACATTGGTACCAACGAATAAACAATAATTGGTGAAAGGAATACATGACTACAATAGAAACCTAATTACTAAAACCCCCGAAAACACCTAATTACTAAAACCTAATTAGTAAAACTTATTTATTAGAAACAATAATTATTGAAAATACATGAATATATGAAATAGGAAATAAATTGGTACTTTAAAAGATTACACGATTTTCTTTGGCCGGGAAAATAGACACACGATTGGGTTTAGCCGTGAAACCTACAACCACGGTGAGAACTTTACGTATATGGTGAATCACGATTGGATATGGCCGTATATTATTGGCGCCTTTGGTGATGGGAAACCGTAGGTGCAAACCAGTTTTTTTCCTTTTTTCAAATCGTTAAACCCTAGGTTTTTCAAATCGTGTTAAACCCGAGTTTTGTTCGCACAAATTGAATATATTTGTAGTTAAATTAATTAGGATTACCTTTTAATGAGTTTATAATGGATTCCTTATATGTAGTTTTCATGCTAGGGTTTAATACACAAAATGAGAGCATGATAGTAATGGGAATAAGGTTTAACGGTGTAACATACCAGAAATGAAGCTTAAGGGTAATTACTAGGGTTTGAGAAAAAAAATTAGGGTCCGTTTGATACACATTGAACAAAAGTGTTGGCATGGCAAATTTTTCCCTCGCAAAATTTGTCTAGGCAAAATTTGTTGCGGCAAAGACGATTTCGTGCGGTTTGATAGGCTTTATTTGCACGCTAGTAAAAACTGTAGTTGCCAACTTTTTGTGTTTGATAGGCTTTATTTGCACGCTAAAAGACACTTATTTGCCTACTCATAGTGTTTGATAGTCCAAATTTATCCTAGCAAATACAAACTTTGCCAACATAATATTGGCAAATTCATGCGATTTTTCACATTTGCGTTAAAACCAATTCCGCTTACTTACGTTTTTATTTTCATTTAGTTGGGCATAGTTACTGTCATGTACACCTGTATTTATTTTAAACTTCTTAAAATAGCATTTATTGGGACAAAATTTGTTTTCGATGAGAGCACATTTATTTGGATAAAATCTATTGAAATTAAAATGAGTTGTTGATAATCGATCATTGACAAAATTATTATAAAAAGACCCATTGATAATGTTGGGGAATTGTTTTAAAAAGACCCATAGAAACGAAAGTTACATTTTAATGACTAGTTAATTAAATTATTTCCTAGGCAACCACGGACACAACAATAAAAAAATTTGGACTAAATGTATATTAAAAAATATTTGATGGACTTTTAACAATAAAAAAACGCTTTTAACATAACTTTATAAAAGTTTTATAAAAGTTTATATTTATAAAAAAAAAACTGTTTTTAAGTTAAATCTAGCAATTTAAAAAAATCTCCAACTTTTTTTCTTAATTAAAATAACTTCCAGTTTAAAAAAAATGAAAACAATTTTTTTATGACTATTTTATAAAACAATTTTTGTAACATTTTTTCTTGAAACATTATAAACACGGTCCAACTTTTTATTTATAAAAATGGTATATAATTTTTATAAAGTCATATTTTATATAAAAAAAAGTTGTCTTATAATCAATAAAGTTTTCAAAAAATACATCTTACTATTTTTCTTTTAAAAAATGTACAGTTATTTTTTAATTAAAATAACATCCAATTTAAAAAAAACAGTACTATTTTACTTTTTTACAAAACAATTTTTTGTAATACTTTAAAAAAATGTTATAAATAATGTTGAACGTGTTGTTTATGAAAAAGATGCAAA
The DNA here is from genome assembly GCA_949130495.1 of Sambucus nigra. NCBI lineage: Eukaryota > Viridiplantae > Streptophyta > Magnoliopsida > Dipsacales > Adoxaceae > Sambucus > Sambucus nigra. The sequence goes on along the minus strand of OX422212.1, from coordinate 451,023,372 downwards.
ATTTTTATAGAACCCTATTAAAAAATGTCCTAAAAAAATTTAGTTTTTGAAAAAAAAAAGTTGGGAGAAATTTTACAGTTTTAGATATATCCAACATTGTTTTTATGAAAAAAACGTTCAGTTTTTCAAAATGTCCAAATTTTTTTAATAAAAATTGTGTCAGGTTTTTTTAACAAAAAATAATGAGAAATATTTGTTTTTATTTAAAAAAAGATAAGTGAAAAAAAAAATTACTGAAATATTTATTTAAAAACTATTATAAAAAATAAACATTTTACAAAATCATCTCCACATTTATAGGCAAATGCCATGGCAAAGATTTCTCTCCAAATGACCAAAGCAAATTTTGCCCACAATTTTGAGCAAAAAGAGGTCACGTGACCCATTGTGGGCAAATTTTGGCATGGGAAAATACTCCTATCAAACTCTACAAAAGTAGGCAAAATTGTGAGCAAAAGTGATTTGCCATGGCAAAAAGACCCTATCAAACAGGCCCTTAAAGTAAGTTGGAAGGTTAAAAGGTTTGGAAGAGAAGTTAGAGAGAGAGAGAGGGAAAGGGAAAAGTGAGGTTTAAAATTTTTTGGGTTTTATATGGGTGAAGGTTAATGTGGTGTTGTGTGTTTTTGGTGTTTTGGACAAATATTGGGTACTTATGTGGTGTTTTGGACCAAAGGGTGTGTTGAAGATTTTTTTTGGGTGTATTTATCAGGACCCGTTTATGTATGAAAATTGTTGAGAATTTTATTTAATTTTCTGGGACGAATTTTCTCAACTGTCACTAAAGATTGTGACTATTCGCTATATAGTGACCGTTTTTAGGAAACCGTACCTAAAAGTCGTGACTATTTACTATTAGTTGTGAAGTTCATAGAAAAACATCCCTAAAGGTCATGAAAGAACACTTTGTTTTATATAAATACAAGACTTGTCTTCATTTTGAAAGAGAGAAAAAAGGGAGAGAATAATTTTCAATAACTTTCCATTCCCGATCGAGTTGGATAGAGTATCAAACATAATTGGTTCCTGGGACACGCACATTGAAGCTCTTCTTGCGCATGTCGAGATCGTTTCATCATGGAAAGCAAACGTTCGTTGTTCATCATCGTAAGCACTATAGCGGGAGGGCATTTTATCTTAAAGATAGATTATCAAACACACGACTGGATCATCTTCTTTTTTTGTAAGTTTTCTGAAAGATATTAATTTTATTGCATAGATATGATTTATTTCATATTTTAAATTTGATAAAACCCAAAAGTATATGTATATATATTTGAAATAACACGTCGAATAATGATATACACACATTGTTCGCAATTGGTGATGGAAATGCAACATGAAAGCATATTCTCAAGTTTTATATCCAACTAGAGATATTAACGTCAGATGATTGGTTTTTATAATTGAGAATCCACATTTAATCTTTATTGAACATCTAACTATTCACTTACAATTTTAGTCCCTATTTTTTATTTGAATGTCCCTAATTATGTTTATCAATTTAGTCAATGTTTTATATTTTGGCTTATTGTTCAAAATTGGTGATGGAAAATGTGGCATGAAAGCATATCCCTAAGTGGAAATATTCTATAACCAACCAAATACCAACACCTGATAATTGATTGTTGAAATTAAGAATCCACATTTAACCTTTATTGAATATCTAACTATTCACTTACAGTTTTAGTCCCCATTTCTTTTATTTGAATTTTCCAAATTATGTTTATAAATTTAGTCAATTTTTATATATTATAAATTTTTTATGAATTTGTTCAATTTAAAATTCTCTATAATTACCCTTTACAAACTACTATAATGACACTATAGTTCAAATATGTTGAATGAACTTGGTGGTTATATTCTTATCAAGGCCAGCCCTAGGCAAGTGCCACATAGGCGACTGACTGCAGAGGGCCCAAAATTAGATTTTCATTTTCTCTTTAGGGCTAGGGCTCATGACAAGCTGATGTTCATAACGACTGAAAAAGACAAGGCTTTGTTTGGAAAGGACAAAGGCTAACGGTAAAGCACGACTATATAGAGTAGACAAATGGACTTTTATATTGGAAAAGTGAACAGTTATGTAAATGGCAACTAGATATTAAATGATTTTAAATTTAAAAAAGAATTCTAACAAATTTTCACATCTTATCATATACCTTCTCAATACAACTTTTCCACTCCCCCACCTTTTTGTTTACGTTAATCACCTCTCAAAGAATTTTTCTCTCGCTTTTACCTAGTTGGTTTGTATTCACCCCTTCCAAAAAAAATATGACGCGTTTCGCTTCAAACTCAGATTGTCTACAATCAACAATTTAAGATTATGTATATTTTTTTGGCAAAGGTAAAAATGTGTTTGGATCATATATAATATCTATTATTAATGTAGCGCACTAGTTATTTACTTATTTCTTAACCAGGCATTTAATATATAATATGGATCTTGAATTTTTCATTTGATGATCAGGTTATTAATGTAAAAACTCTCCTTCTTCAGTGACTTCTATGGATTCAACTCAAGTGTGTTTTTTTAGACTTCTCTCATTTGATGATGATTATTGTGTGTTCATTTATTTATTTATTTTTTAATAAAATATTTTCTAACAAAGCATCAGGATATGAAAAAAAAGATAAAAAGGAAAGAGAAGTGGAAGAATAAAAAAATAGTATAAAGGGTAAAAATACATATATGAAGATGTAAAATGATATTTTTTGTAATTATAATAATGTTGCAATAATTATTTTTATTATATTTTAGGTTAGTAAATATACAAGGGCCTTATTTTTTTCTTTTGCACAGGGCCCTCTAAATCTCAGGACCAGCCCTGATTCTTATAATAAAAAGTAGTACACAATAGAAAAATAACTTTTACATATGGTTTATTCTTTTCATATGTATTCAAGTGAACGAAAAAATTTAGCATAACAAATATCTTTTTTTCAAGTAGTTTCCATGTATTCAGAGATATAAAAATAAATGAACAATTACATATGGTAAATTGATTTTTCCATAATGTTCTATTTATTTGGATTGATGAAATAAATTACACGATATAAAATTTATTTTTTAAAGCAAGTGTGTTACTAATGTATTAAAACAAACAAAAAATACAATTTATGTTCACTTTTATACAATTTATTAAATTGTCTCTGAGCCCGAAAAGTTAAAAATTCTAATTGCTCGAAAGTTTAATTTTTACACATATGCGAGATTTTGAAGAGATTTGAAATGTAAGAACTATTTTGACAATTACAATACCGAGTCTCCTTTTTGTACAATGACATTTTTAGAAGTCTTTTTTTATCCAATAATCCGGTTTTATAAATTATTTTTATCTTAAAATTGATATGGTTGATCTTTACAAAAGAGACTTATGGTATTCGAGTCTGATATGTTGCAATCTTAGGGTTCATTTGGTTATGGGTGAAATATTTTTAACCACGATGAAAAATAAAATTGTGAAATATTTTTTAAATATTTTCAATTCAATTTTTGTTTGTTCAAAATTTTGTATAATAGACAATCTATAATTATGTAACTTTGCCTTAAACTCTAAATATGTGAGAATATAAATTAACATTTTACTTTTCACTATAATAAATATATATCATCCTTAACTAATATACCCTGAAAGTCATTTTAAATTTTCAATGTTGATTTAGGTATATATAAAGTTTTAAATAAATTATAGGTAAACTTAAAATTACCATAAAAGTTAGGGGACATTTGAATTTTGAATTCATTGTTTCAAAAGTTGCAATGTTAATCTTGATGACTAAAAATTCATGCGATTTTATCTCCCAATCAAATATTCCTAGGCGGGGCATCCTATTTCCTAATTTTCTCTATTTTATTACGTCTCCTAACAAAGATGTTATGGAATGCTTAGGGAGGGCATCCTATTTCCTAATTTTCTCTATTTTGTTACGTCTCCTAACAAAGATGTTGTGGAATGCTAATATTGCATGAATTTTTAAACATCAAGCTTAACATTGCAATAGTTGAAACATCATATCAAAAATGAAGAATGATCAGAAAATTCATTATTTACATTTCACCCACAAATTATTAACCCCTTCCAAAATTGGTTTACTTTATATTGCAACTTGACAATAGGTACTCACGTTTATTGGAAAATAAATTCTAACTCATTGGAAGTAATTCTAGTGCTAGCACCAATGACATGGAACCTCAAGGAGGTTTACACAGAGTGAGAGCAAGAGAGAGTGAGTGAGCGAGAGAGAGAGAGAGAGAGAGAGAGAGAGAGAGAGTAAGGACAAAATTTTCAATTGAGTATATTGTATATTTATTTGACTTATTCCCTGAACAAAACACGTTTGAGTCATAGGTTGTATTTTTAATGTCACAATCCCACACAAACTATGACGTATTGAAGTTTATTGAATATGTTGCGGCAAAGCTTCAATGATTTATCATGCCGATTTTATGATGCATATTTCGTTTTCAAATCAAATTGCATTCCGAGATCACTCAGGTATGAACGCGTAATTTTAATGGGACTTGGAATTTTTTTTTAAATTGTTTAAGGATGTTATTTTATTAAATAAATATTTTTAAATGTTTTTAAAAGAGTTTTAAAAGGATTACACTTCGTTTTATTCTGAGATAAGGATGGGTTAGAGTTGTTCAAAATGCAAACTTTGCTGTTTCTGGTTCAAATGACATTAACTTTCGTTCAAGCAAGGTCACTATGTCGTTCTAACGACATAGCTATCTCGTTCGAGCGATAGCTAAAATCGTTTGAGTTAGCCGTCGCCTCAAGAAATCTATTAAAGACGTGGTTTCCTCATAATTTTGTAAGTGTACAATTTAAAAAAACATACGACCAATACATATTTTGCACATATTTTCTAAGATTTTCTAAGTACAAAAACATCCTTAGAGTTTTAAAGATCCAAGCTTTCATTATCATCTGCAATAGTGATCTTTGTTTGCACCTTGTTGGAGTTTTTTCTACACTTTGAAAAATATAGTTGGGTTTTACGGAGAAGAAGCGAAGGATTTCATGTTTCGATTCTATAGACTTTCCAAGCTACATTGGTGGACACCGAGATATTCGTGGATACGAGGGTTGTGGATTGGTATCGTGGAAGGATTCGCGTAGGCACTATGGATGAGTGGTTGAAGAACAGAAGAGCGTTAAGTCTCTTGGGGGATTGAGTCATTGAGTAACACTTGTGTCTGTTCTTTATAATTCCACATCATAGTGATTGTCTAGCTTGGGTCGTCTGAGATTTTTTCCCTTTGTGGTTTCCTTGTACATCCGACGTTGTAAGCATTATTTTCCTTTACTTGCTTTAATCACTAGATGTATATTTAGGATTAGTCAAGATAAAATTTGGTTAAGTTAAAATTGTTTCACACTTTGTGCGGCTTGAAAATTGGAAAAGGGTTTTTCATATTAAGAAAGTTGGTTTTTGTCATCCGTAAAACACATTCCGCATAAAAAAAATGGGTCTACAAATTTGTATCAAAGCTAGAAACATATTTTTTTTGTGTGTTAATCCTTTGTGTTTTTCAAGATGAATTTGGAGGTTTTGAAAGTTTACGTGCTCCTAGTTTTTACGGCACAAATTAAGCTTATTAGAAAAAGAAAATGAGAAGTGCTTTGAAATACTTTGATGAGAATATGTGATTAGTATTTGAAAAGGGTTGGTTACCACCAGTCACACGAGAGGGTGAGGTCACTAGTTTGAAGCTCGCTGAGTCATGGACCGAAGCCAAACACAGACTTATATTTTACAACTCTAAGGATCTTCACGTTATTTCCTCACATGTCACACCGGAAGAGTATAATAGAATCATTACTTGTGAAACTTCAAAAGAGGCTTGGGATACACTTGCACTTACTCACGAGGGTAGTAGCATGGTTAAGGCGTCTAAACTATAAAACCTCACTACACAGTTTGAGACGATTAAGATGTTAGAAAGTGATTCGTTTGATGACTTTTACGCTAGGTTGTCCAACATTTTCAACTCTTCGTTTAACTTAGGATAGAAGATACCCGACAACCGTGTGATTAAGAAAATTTTTGAGATCTTTGCCGAGTAGGTTTGATGTGAAAGTGATCATTTTAAACTCCTTAGGTATGCTTGAATCAACGAAACTTGAAGAGATTATAGGTGACCTACAAACCTATGAACTTTATATGTTTACCTCCAAGAAAGAGCCAAAGAAAGAAAAGGGCATTGCTTTAAAAGCCTGGAAGGAGTAGAATAAAGTTTCAGAAGATGATTCTGATTTCGATTTTGAGGATGTCACCTTGTTGGCAAAGAAGTTCAAAAAGTTTCTTAAATTTCAAAATCAATCAAAAGATGCCAAAAAGTTTGAGAAATTCAAGAACAACAACGTAGATTCCACCCCTAAGGATAAGAGTGAGAAATTTAATAGGGTTGAGTCGGATAGGTGTTTTGGGTATGAGGGGTATGGTCACAAAGTTTTCGAGTGTCCCACTAGACTTAAGAAAGAGGGAAAGAAACTTATAGCTTATAGTGCCTCCTTAAGTGATAGTGATCCGGAAGAGGGAGAGAGTTACCCCAATGAGAGAAAGTTTGTTGCTTTCTTGGCATGTCATGTGAGTGACGACGATAGATATTTTCATGAAGATTCTCATGTGCATAACACTTTCGAGGCCGTTGAATCCCAAGTGAGTGAGGGAGAAGAAAGTGCGAAAGAGGAGGTTGATGTGAAAGATTTGTAAGTTGATTTTAATGAGTTGTACGCCCAGGCAGTAAAGGTGAAAAAGGAAAAGTCTAAATTACAAACTAGGTTGAATAAGCATGCCGTAGAAAATAACAATGTTTTGATTGAGAATCTTAGGGCACGTGAGAAAATGCTTAAGGAGAAGAGAGTGTGTTGAGAAATAGAGAGATAACCTTCTTGGTTTGATGGAGGCATTAAAAAATAGGTGTTAGAGTTTGAGGAGTCTAGGCGTGTGCTTGAGTCTAGGATTTGTGAGTTAAAGGAGAAGTTAAAAGACTCGAGTAAGGTGAAGTTTGACTTGGAATCTAGGTCGAAGAAATTGGATAGGATATTAGGCACCGTTGAAGTCAAAGGTGATAGGTTTGGTATAGACTATGATGATAGAGTTGTTCCCATTCCCAAATCCAACACCATCCGTGTGAGAGATCCCACGAGGAACGTGAGAAGAGTTAGACATTTTGGTAATCATTTCGTCATCTTTACACTTGCACACATTGTTGTCGAAAAGGTCACTTTAGACGTTTTTGCTCTGACCTTAGGAGTTCTCCTAGGAAGATAAGGAAGAAAGTCATTTCGGTTTCTAAAACCCCCATGCATAATTTCACACCTACTTGGGTTGGGAAATCGGACTTAAAGGCTTTAGGACTTAAACTTCACGGTTCTTATTTGGTTGCACTTGATTCTTACCATACTAGATCTAAAGGATGATTGTGTTATCATGTTTGTCATATGATGGTCTTTGCATCATGATTTATATATTGCTAGTGTTATTACATGTGTATCTTTTGTATCATTGTTTTTATTTATTTGAGTCTTATTTGAAAAAATACAAAAAGATTTTATTTTTGAGAAAATTTTTGAGAAAATATAAAAAGACAAAATATGTTAAAAAAACCAAAAAGATTTTCGATTTGTTATCGTTTTTGAGTTTACATGTTTGATGTGGCATATTGGTGTGCTTGGACCACCGTCCTTTCATTATCTACGTGGCTAGGACATTTGGTCATAATTAGTGATGCTTAGAACGATCTTAGCCATTGTATTATGGGGTTGTTTCGAAGTTGATATGCTTTTTGATTCGACTTTGTATATATGACATCTTTTCACACATGCACGAGTTTATATGAATGTTTGACATCTCATGTATGTTTGATTTTAATGAGACGTTATTATCTCAATTTTGTGATCTATGTATAAGTAGACTTAAAGAGGAGGTGTGCATGTAAGAACCCTTTACCATGAGGATTGAAATTGAAAAAATGATAAGTGTTCAGGGGAAAGGGCTGCGAGAGTGCAAAAATTGACTCGTCATAAAAGCTATCGTTTAAAAGAGCCCAAAAGAAAATTGAGAAAATAAAAAGAAATAAATGCGAAAAATAGGGCCAATAGGATTTTCTTTGAGTTGGTAATGATATAAACCTCAAAACAACTTGAAAAAGAAACTACATATATGAGGGAGTTTGGTTGGAGAAAATTTAAATGGTTTTGCACCACGAATCCTAACATTGAAAAATTGTATCATGGCACTATTGTTTGTAAAATCGTCAATATTTTTGGATTTGTGTGCATGTTTGATTGTTTAGTTCATTAACATCACATTTTCAATGTCACATATGGCTAAAATAAAGTTGGATGATTTGTAGCTGTCAAATAGGGCTTCTTGATCGTTTCGATATGTTGGAATTGTGATTCATTTGTTGTAGTTCACGTCCATACATTCCATGTTCATGTTTGAGCACATCAGTACTATGTTAGCATGTAACTCACATTATGTTATTTGTTTTGTTTTCTGTTTTGCTGTTTTTATCTTTCTAGTTAACTTTTTCAAGATCTTTTTTCATTGGACGAAACTACATGTTTTTCAACACTGGAACTGAGTTTTTGTTTTTTCTCATTCGAGCGATTTATCGATGTCGCGCTAAGTCTTAAAGCGACAAGTCTATGTCGTTTGAATGACAAGGTTGTCTCGTTCGAGCGACCATCTGGGATGTTTGTTTCCTTCTGTTTCAGTACCCTGGTTTATATAGTTATTTCTTTTGATACTGTTGGGTACGTTGGGTGAGTATGCAGTTCTCACTGGTTATATTATTATGCTACATTGTGTTGGTTTAATCACATCATTACTGATTGTGTTGATTTCTCACATGTGATTATTGTTTGCTAGTGATAAAGAGAAGACTTTTACGTGTATTTTTGTCGTTGCTTGAAAAGATCCTCTAATAAAAAATCTTCAAATACCTACAAAATAAAACTAACTCAGGTGTAGAGATAAGTAAGGGTATCAATCCACATCAAGGGGGTAATCTAGCGACAAACTCAAATGTAGTTCAATTTTTATTTTCTTTTTGGGCTTTTGCTTTTTCTATTTTTTTTAGCTTTTTACAAATATTAAAACAATTAGGTGAGGTGAGGTGAAATAACACTAAACTATAATATGAGATGAAAACAACTAACTAGAAAGTGACTAAAAGTAAAAAATAAAGTCTAACACTAAAATAAGAGATAAAGTGAGGTAAATAATTGTGAAAACAATCAAGGAATGGGATTATACCACAAATTTTAGCTATTTTAATTAATTAATTGAATTCTCCCAAATTAATATCAAAATTACAAATCAACTCTCGTTGCAAATGTAATTTTAATAGTAACATTTTAGAAAATTAAGTTTAATACCCCATAACTCTAGAAAAATAGATCTACACTCCTTTTAATTAATCACTCGCTAGGATCGATCAATTAAAATTTATGTAACTCTTAGAAAATAAATTTAGAGTTGAAATTCAAGTAATAATACCCCACTTAAGAAACCCCTATCTCTAGTTCGAATCTAAAATGGGTATTATAACTAGAATTTTGATTTTCTCTCCAAAATCATTTACCCTCTCTCGAGGCGTAAATTCAAGGGTGAGGGGTCAAAATTAACAATGAAAGGGAATTTTCAAGTAATCAAACTAATTAAACTAAAATAACATCAAATAAGGGTTTTACCCCACTCCTTGAAAGGGGTTTTCTAGCCTAACATGATATTAAACATGATGAACAAATAATCAAGGCTACTAAAATAAAATAGAAGGGAATAGAACAAGCAAACCAAATCTCTTTGAAAAAGTTGAACTATACTCTTCCAAATTGAAGCATACAATCCCTCTAATTGACCATCCAAGTGATTTGAAATTAAATATCCACTCATTTAACTCTCTTACAATATTTACTCTCACAAATATCTAACAAAAATAAAAAGAATAAAATAAAACTATTTACACATGGTGTTTTTCTCTACAATTATCTCTCTAGAAATTCCTATCTCAAAGTTCTTCATAAATGGGGTCTTGAATCTTCTTTTATAGTAGATGAATGGCACACATGGGATTAAGGAGTATTTTTAGAAAGGTTTAATGTGCATGGAAATGGGGTGTGTACACATGAGGTAAGAGAGGTGTGAGGTCATGTGGGTGATGGGATTGGAATAAAGTAAATTAGATTTAGTTAAGGGTTATTTTTGGAAATGGTTTAAAGTTGGTAGTTGGGGGGCATTTTGGGAATTGGGGGTTAAAGGGTTAATTAGGCACATGGGGCTTTGTTATGGCTTGGTCTTTGTTTGACTTGGGGAGATTTTATACAGGTAGAAGCCGTGGCTTGTAGATAAATGGAAAATGGGTTTTGGAAGATGGATGGGTATAGGGTTTGGTTTCGGGTAAGGGATGCGGTTGGATCGGATTCGCGAGCAGGAGATGGGTCAATGGTATGGGTCGAGTTGGGTTTGAGTTCTGGATGGTTTTGGGTCAAGTTGACCGGCACCGGGTTTAGCAGTGGAGGGTTCTCGGGTAAGAGTTGTGGCTTGGTTTGAGGGTGAGGGTTGGTTCGAATAGAGGTCGGGCTGGAGCGGGATAGAAGCTGGTTTGCTGGGTGTTGGACAGGGGTCGAGATTAGCTCCAGTGAGGTGGGTGGTTGATTGTAGCTGCCGGAGATGGCAACGGGTTCGCGATTTCGGTGGGAGGGATGTGTGGACGGAGCTCGCGGCTGAGGGTCAGCATGGTGGCTTCGGAAGGAGGCTGGCAGAGGGTTGTGAGGTGGAGCAACAGGAGGGGGTGTGCCGACAGTTTTGGTTGAGTCCAGTCAGAAAAGGGTCGGGGGCTGCTTTCGGGTTGTTGAGTTTTTGGTGAGGCGAGAGAGATAAGGTGGGGGTGGGATTGTTTTTGGTTATGGTGGGTTTTGTTTTAATGGAGGAAGGAGAGAGAGTGAGGGTGTGTGATGGGTAAGATGAAGTGGGGGTTATAGTGTGTGGTTAGGTGTATGGTAGTTGAGTGAGGGTGAGGGTTTAGTTAGGTGTAGGTGAATGTGTATGGAAGTAGGGGGTGTGTGTGAGTTTAATTTGGACATCTAAAATAATAAAGACTCAACTAAAATTAATAAAACTAAAAATAAAAAATAAAAGCTAACTAAAAAAAGAAAACAAATTAAAAACAATAAAAATATTAAAACTAAAAAAAATAAAATCCTAAGCTTATATAAAAACTAAAATAAAACAAAAGAAATAAAAAATTAAAATCTAAATGAAAACTAAAGTCCTAAAAAAATAATCTAATAAAACTAAAAAAACTAATCCTAATAAAATAAAAATACACCAATAAAATATAAAATATAAAAATAGAAAATGAAACCTAAAATTCTAAATAAAACTAAAATAAATCCTAAAAATAAAAACGACTCAAGCTAAAAATCTAAAAAATATAAAAAGACACAAACTAAACACACATAGGCTTGGGGTGATGTTTTGGCTAGGTTTGGGATCAGTTTTTGTTACGGGAGAGGGAATTAGCTCCATTTTTGCACAATTGCCTTGACTTAAGCGTTTGAACTCTGCAATGCATAATTTGACCTACAAAATAAACATTTAAGCACATCAGACCCATATTACCGAGAATTAGCAACTAAATGTCTATTCAGGGTATAAAATGTACAGTTTTGGGTGCTTATCATACCACCCCCCAAACAGAGTGTTGTTAGTCCTTGAGCAATAAGATAGAGAGAAAGAGAAAGATAAGTAACCAAAAGTGTACCACTTTCACGGGCACTTGCGATTGCACTTAGCATGTGCAAAAAGACTTTAAACCTATAGGTTACCCTACAGGACGAGTTGTTTCTCGTGAGGGTTTGCAGGGAATATACCCACAAAATTCTTGTTTGCAACAATTTATTGAAAGACAGTCAATTTCTTATTAGACGTAGAATAATCGCACAATCCATCATAAGATAAATGATTTCAGAAATACAAGCTAGAATGAGTAAAAAGATTAAGCTAAGTAAATACTCAAGGCACATCCTTCCTAGAACTCAACGTGTGTAGTGTGAATCAGTCAAAACGGATCGAGTATCACAAGAGTAATTCCTAGATTGCCTTTTCGGAATTGACGCTTCAACTTCAAAATCTCATCGGATATATCTCTCTCAAATGAACTCTCGATATATGGGTTAGTGTATCGCTCTTGTGTGTGAGGAGGTGAGTAAATGTAAGCAATTTCAAACGTCTCACACACATATAAGAAAGAACGAACAATTAGAAAGAAAATGATCTCATGAAAGGAATGCTAATCACTATAGTGAGAACGTCGAGTTATTCACCACGTTGACTATCATTTGACCGATCACCTAGGGGAAATATGGATGTATATGGGTGATGGGGAAATGAAATGAGGAAGTATGATATGAGGTAGGTGGGATAGTATGGGTGATGGATGTATAAAGGATGATGGATGAATGTATGATGGATGTGTGAGAAGAGTGTTCTATACTTGAAGAACAAAATGTCTTTATTACACAAGAACTACTAATTACAAACTCTCTATCTTTTCTCTCTTTTTTTCTTTTTTTTTCTTTTTTTTTCTTTTCTTTTTCTCTATTTTTTCTTCTATTTTTGCTAGTTTTATGTTTTTCTCTTTTTTTTTCTGTTTTTGTTTTTCTCTCACTTTTCAACACCGAAGATATTTAACATTTGGAATCAACACTCTTTTATTTGAAAATGAAATATGATATATAGATTATAGGTGATGGTGTGGGATATGTGGGAATATGGAAGGGCATAGGAATATAATGGGTAAAGTGAATGGTAAATGGTTTGAAAAGGGGTGAGTTTATGGATGAAAGTTTGGTGATCGGGACAAACTTCAAGACACGCGTTTCTTAAAACTCAAAAAAGATATCATTCTCAGTGATCAAGCCAAAAATGAAGAATAATGAGGTCATACAATGAATTAAGTGCGGACCCAAACGAAGTTAAATCAACTTATGACTCGTAGATTGCGTAAAACACTCTGAAAGGGTGAAAGGCACAAATCTCACCAGCTAAAGTCTCTACTAGTGATCCTTAAAGTTCTCTTTAGAATTATAGTACTCCTCAACTCTAAACCGCAGTGACGTGATAAGTGCGCAAATTTTTGCTGAGTCTAGAAATTCATGGTGTAACATGCCTTGTTATGTATTACATAAGCTATTTAGAAAAAATAATATCTAGCTTGATTCCTAGACTTATAAAGATAGATGATTGAAAATTCACATCAATGAGTGAGATGAAAGAAACTGCATGAAATTTTAAAATCAGGTTTAAAAATAAAAAAAATTCAAAAAAGATATGATTTTGATAAAATTCCCCACCCCCAAACAAAAAGGAACAGCGTCCTCGATGTTAAGTAAAATGATTTTTAAAATTAAGAGCATAAGGTAGGAAAGAGATTACCAAAATGAACCGCTAATGAAGTGGAAAGATGTAGCCAAGAATAAACCTGAATGAGTGATAAGAAAAAAAGTGTACAAGTCTATAAACATGGAAAAGCATAGGGTGATGTGAAACACCACCCCCAAACAGGATGAGACTAGTACAAGAAACAACGGGGTGCCTCCCGATAGCACTAAGTTTAATATCTTCATCCAGACCGATAAAATCTCACCCTAAGGATAGGATTTATGATGGAACGGGGCGGAAGAAAAATCGGGTGATGAGAATCACCCCCAAACAAGACTGAAGCGTCAGTCTTGCTGGATAACGGCTAGAAATGGTCAATGCACTTGTATGGCAAAGTGCATCACAAGATGCAAAGCATCGGTTGACCATGGGTGGGTGGGGATCAGGGTAAAAGTGAGAAAAGGTATGGGTGATGAAGCATCAATCACGGGCCTTATTGAGCCAGAAGGTGAGGGAAACTAGGGCCCTATAGGCATGGTTCTCAAGTTGGTGAGGGAGGCGGAAGGGTTTGGTAAGTGGAATGGTTTGGGCCTCAGATAAATCACACGATCGTTCTATGAATGGGCGATGATAATGGTCGCACCGTGACACACCAGGGAGTTGTAGAGAAGAAAAATCAACACCACAAGGAAGTGGTGGGCATGGAGTAACAAGCTCGATGTCACGGAAATGGAGAGTATCACCACAAATACTCTCGTAAATGGTGAATGATGGTTTCAGGTGAGGATCTAAAAATGTAGATGGAAACATGAACTGTGTAAAATCAAGATCCAAACCAGGTGGTGGAGTGGAAGGGATAAATGGTGGAGGAAGATGATCCAACTCAAGAGTAGGAGACACACACTCCTCATAAGGCACAGAGTGATCCTCAATATCCTCCTGAAGAGGGAGTGTGGAATCAAGTGATTTAGAGATCAATTTATCCACTAATGTATCACCATCCGATGTGGTGAAAGGGTAAGACGAGACACCAAGATCTAAGATAGAGGAATCACTAGAGATATCAGGCTCAAAGGGAGCCATGCATGGTGGGATATCATCCATATCCGGATAGGTAGGAACTATCTTGGATTCAATCTCAAGAAAATGGTGAGCACTCATAGCCGGAGCTAACCTAGAATGAAGTGGTTCCTCCCGAGCACAAGGGTGAAGCTTGATAGGTGTAGACTCGGGCATTTTTTTCGATTGGACGGGAAAGGGAAGGTGAACCTCAAAGTGAGGTTTAGGATGACATGGTGGGATTGGATCAGGCTCACTATAGAAAGGTAAGTTAACACAATTGTCGACCTGGGATCTAGACCATGGGATGGTCTCAACTTCGAGATTCTCGGGGTGGTAGGGTTAGTCACACTCAAAATCCGTGTCACAAGAGGACACATCATTATCACACTCAGGTGCAACAATGGGTGGATCCATGGCAATGTCTGACTCTCTCTCACACTCAAATTCATTTAGGCGTTGTTCAAGCCTTTGGAGAGCTTGATTTTGAAGTTGAGTGGCGTGCTCTTGCTCAAGTATGAACTTTTGCAAAAGGGTTTCGAGAGCCGAGGTGGATGATGGTGGTGGTGGAGTGACGGGTGGTGGCGGTGGGTGAGGTGGACACAAATCGCTATGGACAGGACTATACATAGAATACTCAAATTAAGTGTGTGGAGTGGGGCCAAGTTGATCATACACGAAAGGATCGCTTTCGTGATGAACAAATGGTTGAAATTTAGTGGGTGCAAAGTGAGGTAACTGATCGTGAATGGGTGCACAAGATTGCCATAACGATGGTTGGAACGTGTGAGGATCCATAATATCGGGTTGGGATTCGTATTCAAGCCTCCACGAATAACTAGGGTACTCACACAAGTCAGGATTGGATATATCGTGATAATAGGGCGAGGTGGGTTCTGCAACTGTGTGTCATATGGATACACATGTTCCATGGTGGGTTCGGATGGATATGAAAAATATGGGCACTCATGGTACAAGTGATCGGCATAGGAACAATGGGTGCCCGACAAGGTATGCGACACGCCAACACTTAACACCGAGGGTGATGGAATAGGAGATGCGTGCATGGACGGGTCAAGAGTATCAAGGGCATTCGTGAGAGAGGTGAAACCACTAAAAATATCATAAAGAGACGGCTCGGGATCACTCACACACATGTCACGTGTCAATGAAAAATGATCAAAGTAGTCCCGTAAAGGATGTTCTTCGGCCATGAGGAGAGAAATAATTTTTTTTGAGTTTTTTTAATTAATTTTTTTTCAAAAGGAAAGAAAATATTTTTGGATTTTCTAAAAATAATGGAAGAAAATATTTTTGGAGTTTTGTGAAAAATAAAGGAAAAAAATATTTTTGGATTTTTCTAAAATGAAAGAAAGAAAATATTTTTGGATTTTTGTATAAAAATGAAAGAAAATATTTTTTGGAAGAAAAGATGGGGAAAAATATGGATTCTTTGAATGGAAGAACTCACTAAAATTTGACTACTGAAAAATTAAATGGGACACACACACGTCAAGAAGAATTCCTAACTAGCACATAGCCAATTTTTATCTTTGAATTCAGTGAAAGGGTAGTAAAATTTTAATTAAGTCTGCGGGTGATAAAAAATCACGGAAATATTTTAGTGATTGCCTTTTCAAAAAATTTCTCCTATTGGGATACCTAGTTAATTGATTTTAAATTTAGTGATGGCTAGGGTAGCACACAATTGGTAAGCGAGTGAGTCGGGTGATGAAATCCCTTCTCCTGAGTGACCGGGTGTAGGTATTAGCAATTTAATTCATCACACCATTCGAAATAATGCAAAAATAAAATCACACAAAGCACACAAAAGAATTGACTTGCTAACAGGAGAGGCGCGAGTGTTCAAGAAATGTACCTCCCATGGTTTTTAGGTCGTGGGGTGCCAAAAAATTTGAGTCGACCGGGGGGAGATTACGCCTATCTCAATCGGCCCCGGGAGTCCTACCGACCCAGGGTAGAGAGGCTTCTAAATCCTCGCCTTTGGATTCCCTCTCTCTACCTTGTCCGATTTCCCTATCACGCTTGTCTTCGATTTATTACAAATTTAAAATGAAAAATAATAAGGAGTCTCTATGCACCACAATACAAGCCAATAATAAAATAATCCTAATACAAGCCTTCTAAAAATATAAAAATGGTACAAAAAAATAAAGTGCAAAAAATAAATGAACTACAAGTTTAAATCCTCTCCGAGTGCTTCACGCTCCCAAGAATGGCAACGATGCCATTTGATAAAAAGAAGACTTTTACGTGTATTTTTGTCTTTGCTTGAAAATCTCCTCTAATAAAAAATCCTCAAATACCTACAAAATAAAACTAACCCAAGTGTAGAGGTAAGTAAGGGTATCAATCCACATCAAGGGGGTAAGTTAGAGACAAACTCAAATGTAAGGGTATCAATCCACATCAAGGGGAGACAATTCTATGTCGTTTGAATGACAAGGTTGTCTCGTTCGAGCGACCATCTGGGATTTTTATTTCCTTCTATTTCAGTACCCTGGTTCATATAGTTATTTCTTTTGATACTGTTGGGTACGTTTGGTGAGTATGCAGTTCTCACTGGTTATATTCTTATGCTACATTGTGTTGGTTTAATCACATCATTACTGATTGTGTTGATTTCTCACATGTGATTATTGTTTGCTAGCTACGGATTTGACATCTTTTGATCATTATTAGTTGGTTGTTTCATGTTTATCTAGATACACTTGATTGATTAACTCATGTTAGATATGTTTATCTTTTCACCGGGTTGTCTATTCGAGACAAAAAGGGGGAGAGATGTATCTGATGTGGGGGGGAGATATTTTGTTGAGCACATAGATGTTTAAAAATTGGTATCCTGATTTTGATGTTATTTATAAATTGGTATCCATGTTTTTTCTCACATGTTTTATATCATTTGTTCCTCCATACTTCACTAGGTATTTGTCTGTTTCATATGTGTAGGTATGCTTTAGATATTCGAGATTTCAGGTCTACATCATGCTTGTCGGACCATTACTTACTAGTCTTGTCTTGTATTTTCTATTTTGGATTTATGGGATGGGATTTAGGCCTCATACGGCATGACGACATTTCACTGTTGGTTTTGTCCCGAAATAGTCAATGGGGGATATTTGTAAGGTCAAAATTTCCAATTGAGTATGTTGTATATTTATTTGACTTATTATCGGAACAAAACATGTTTGATTCATAGGTTATATATTTGTTATCATGACCCCACACAGACTATGACTTATTCCCAGAACAAAACACGTTTGAGTCATAGGTTGCATTCCGATATCACTCAGGTATGAATGCGTAACTTTAATG
This sequence comes from Sambucus nigra, assembly GCA_949130495.1. Lineage (NCBI taxonomy): Eukaryota > Viridiplantae > Streptophyta > Magnoliopsida > Dipsacales > Adoxaceae > Sambucus > Sambucus nigra. Next base: position 451,005,567 of record OX422212.1, on the reverse strand, counting down.
GGACTCAAAATTTATTTAAAAATTGTGTAAGGATGTTATTTTACTAAAGAAGTGTTTTAAAATGTTTTTAAAAGAGTTTTAGAAGGATTGCACTTCGTTTTATTCTGAGATAAGGATGGATTAGAGTTCTTCAAAATGCAAACTCTACCGTTTCTGGTTCAAACGACATTAACTGTCGTTCAAGCGAGATCACTATGTCGTTCTAATGACATAGCCATCTCATTCGAGCGACAATTAAAATCGTTCTAGTGAACGTCCGCCTCAAGAAATCTATTTAAGGCATGGTTTCCTCAGAATTTTGTAAGTGTGCAATCTAAAAAAATAGTATACGACCAGTATGTATTTTGCACATGTTTTCAAAGTGCAAAAACATCCGTAGAGTTTTAAAGATCTGAGATTTCATTATCAAATGGAATAGTGATCTTTATTTGCACCTTGTTGGAGTTTGTTCAACACGTGGAAGAACATAGTTGGGTTTTTGTGGAGAAGAAGGAAATGAGTTCGTGTTTCGATTTGGTATACTTTCCAAGATACATCGATGGACACCGAGACATTCGTGGATGCGAGTGTTGTGGACAGGAATCATGAAAGGATTCACATAGGCATTGTGGAGGAGTGGTTAAAGATCAGAAGAGCGTCAAGTCTCATGGAGGATAGAGTCATTGAGTAAGACTTGTGTATGTTCCTTGTAATTCCACATCATAGTGATTGTCTGGCTTGGGTCGTCCGAGATTTTTTACCTTTGTGGTTTCCTCGTACATCCGGCGTTGTGAGCATTCTTTTCCTTACTTTACTTGGTTTAATCACTATATGTATGTTTAGGATCAATCAAGATAAAATTTGGTTAAATTAAAATTGGTTCACACGTGGTGGGGTTTAAAAAATTGGAAAAAGGGTTTTCATAAAAAGAAAGTTGGTTTTTTTCATCCTCAAAACACATTCCGCATAGAAAATGGGGTCTACAAAGAGTAATTCCCCGTGATTTTTAAAGAAATAAATAAATCATGCAATTATAATTTTGACGAATGTATGGAATTATTATGAAGAAAATTTGGGGATTTTATGTTTAATAAAAATAATGGCGAAACATATTCTAATTTGAATAAAGATAAAGGAATTGGTTAAGAATTATTTTATTTGATGAATAATATAACTAAAGAAGTCAAAAGAAATTTATATATATATTATAATAATTAAAAGGATAATTAAGGTATTTGGTTTATCTTAGGGTTAATAAGAAAAATTGTGCATAACTTAGGCCCCAAGATAGGGTGAGGTGTAGAGCCATAAGCACATGTATATATTACGTATAGTTGTAAAAGAAAGAAAGATAATAGAAGAGAAAGGGAAAAAATGGGGAGAAATTGAGATAAAATAAAAGAAAAAAATAAAGAATGAAGAGAAACATTGAGGACAAAACAAAAGAGAAATTGGAGAAGAAACAAAAGAAGAAGAAAAATAAAGGAGAATAGTGAATGAAGAAGAGTGCTAAAGAAAGCAAGAGAAAGGAAATTGAAAAAGAAAACAAAGGAAAGATAGAAGGAGGTGATGCAGGAAGAAGCCGGGCCTTTTTGCGTATTTCCTTGAGGATTTCAACTTGAAATTTGGAGACCTTCCACTGGAATTTTTGGGAAAACACCAAATATGGACCGACTCGATATTTCACGTAGATTGCAATTTTGGAATTAGATTTCGGAGATTACGATACCTTTACTTTTTTCCTTAACTATTATATATGTTAAATGTTTCCTAAGTTTTATACCAATTGGAACTAAAAGGGATTAAGAACCTAATTAGAGGAAGAATAACCTAATTATAATTATTCATACGATTGAATAAGATAAAAATATTAAAACTTGTGAGGCACATATAATTTTCATGCTCGTGTTTTTATATGTAACTGAAAATGTTGAGACTTCTTAATTAGAATTAGAATTTTGAATCATGATAATAATGTTAGGGTTTGATGGATATTCTTGAACCCGAATTTAATATGCAAACTCATTTGGTTATGGTACAATTTATAATTTTATATTAATGTTGGGATGTAAAAAATTTGATTGTATCTAATTATTTAATCACAGATAAATTTAAATGAGACAAAGAAATTTTAAAGTGGTTCTGTTATTGCTGAGTGTTTGGGAATTCTCGATTACAGTATTTGTCCAGAAATTTTGGTCCCTTTCAATGAGGATGATACAATGTATTTATAGCCCTTAGGCTGTACATGTGAAAGTGTAAGTCATTAATGCCCCTTAAGCGTATACATCTGTATGATAATGATTAGCATTCAATGAATAGTCGATCTGTTGGTTATCCTGCAATTAATGCTCTGTTCGAGGTGCAGCTCGGACCGCCTAAGGTTCTCGGCAGTCATAAGTTCCTCGGAGCAGTGAAGTTCTTCGGAGGACACCTGTTACTCGGAGCGTCTGAGTTGATCGGGGAACCAGAGTTCCTCGTTGCCAAAGTGATTGCAGAAGTGCCACGTAAACTGACACATGTCTTCTTGTGATTAATCCACGTCAGCATGTCTATTTTGGTATCAACAGAAGCCCCCAATGTTTCATAGTTCGAAATTTGAGGAGTATGGAACATTCTTTCTCGGAATATTACGGTTTTAAATGATCCTCCTGATTTTTAGGAGCATTTTCCTTTGTATATATTTTTCCTTCCAGATTCGTATAATCAGTCTTTTTGAATTTCTATGACCGCTTCGATTCCCGCTCCCTTTTTGTCTTTTTAGCCGCCGGTAGCGTAATCGTTTCTTTTTGTAATCATTAACTTTACCATTTCCCAAGGTAAGGTATTTAAGTGTCGCAGACAATCCCATCGTCTTCTACTTTTTCAAATTTCTGTCTTTGAGTTTCCCATTGTCTCTCTCTCTCTCTTGTGTGTTCATCCTTCCCATCATTCGTTGTCAACAGATCCACTCTTTTTCTGTAAGATCTTCTTCCTTCCTCTTCAATTCCTTTGTTCATCATGGTTTATCTTATTGAATTTCTTGATAAGTTTCGTTCTGATTTTTCTATCCCTTCATGGGTTATTCTGGAGGAACTTTCTGAGCCTTCAGATTATTTCCGTTTGACTGAGGGACATTGGTTCCCCGGTCTTTTTATTGCTGAGTGTGGATTTTCCTTTTCGCCAAATCCTTTAAGTCTGGAATTATGTCAATATTTTGACGTTGTTCCTGCAAGAATATCCCCCAACACATAGAGAATAGTTAATGGGGTGAATAGATTAAATCAAATTCATGGAACTCGCATAGGAATTTCTGAAATCATGTTTTGTTATAGATGGGTTGTTGGCGATAATACTTTTTATTTAAAAACTAGGTTTTTAAATAGGGCTTTAGTGGTCAATCTCCCAGATGCCAATAGGGACTATTTTGATCATGGGGTTGTTATCAAAGATTGGAAACATGCTCCTTTAACTGGAGATGAAGTATATCAAGGTCCCCGATGCCCTCCCTATGGCAATGGGATAGGTTATTTGGATTTTATTTTATTTCTGAAATTATGCTTTCATTATGTTTGATAAAATGTGTGACTGATATTTCAATGTTTATTTATTTGCAGTTGATAGTAAGAGAAAAGCTCCAAAAGAGATAGAAGTTAACATAAAGAACTTAAAACTTATCTGGAGCTTGCATCAGACTGTTGCCGACGAGCATATTAGGTCTGCATCATACTTGCTGCAGTATAAGATCTACACATCTTCTTTTACTGCTCGTCCGGTGATCAGCGATATTAAACCGGTGCCAGTTCCTGAAGATTCTTCTTCTGAATCACATATTCCCCTTAGTGAAAGGATGGGTAAAAGAAGAGTTTCGTCCATCTTTGAGAAATCTGCCTCTGGTGCTGGGGAGGCAAAGAGAATTAAATCTGATGTCCTAGAAGGGACAAAGAAAATTGATTATCCTCTTTCTACTGCAACCAAGAAGGCTGTTGATAAGTCCCCAGTGGCTCCGAGTAAGACTGATACTCCCACAGAGGTGATTGTTATATCACCGACCAAGAGTTCCTCCTTGGTCGAAACTGTTTTTATTCCCCCGAGGAGGCTGAAGAAGAGCTCCTCGGTCAATTTGGTTGAAACCATCTCTCAGCCCCCAACTACTGGAACTGGTGTTCCTACCTTTGTTCCCCCGAGTTCTGCCATGAGCTCGTTGAAGACTTGGATCATTCCCGAGATCCAAGGTATTGAAGAAAACCTTCCTCGGGACATGGTCACCTCATTGGCTGCTCGCCATATTGCTTCTGTAAGTTTTACTATCTTGAACTTTCCATCTTTCCCTTATTACATATGCCTCTATACTGACTCGCCACTATTTTCTTTTTCCAGTTGGTGACCTGTTTCAACAGCATTTTGAAGAAAGACAAAGTTGTCAAAGCTTCAAGCTCCTCGTCCAGCGTAGAGGAAGCTTTAGTGGGCTTGACCCAATCTCTGAAGGACTCTCGTCAGAAATATGACGAGGACAAAGTTTCTTGGGAGAAGAAACTCGATTCCACAAAGCAGGAAAGAAACCAAGCTGTGGAGACCTCCAAAGTGTTGGAGAAATAAGTAAAGGACTTGGAGGAGAAAAATAAGGAGCTTGACAAGAAGCTCAAAAGTGCTGGAGAGCTTGAGAATAAGCTCAAAGTTGCTGAAGAAGAAATAATCCAGCTTCGCGAAATAAATCGCCAGAAGGAGGAAGCTGAGAGTAAGCTGAAGGCTATCGAGGAACTTCTGTCCGGGAAGCTATCCTCGGAGAAAGTAAAAAGAAAGTTGGTTGTGAAGAAGTCTTTCAGCGTTGGCTGGGACAAGGGATGGAATAAAGGTGTGGCTGCAATGATGTCGCAAGTAGAGTACGACAGTCTCAAGTACTTTAGAGACGACTGGGTTGCGACTCTACAAGAATTGAAAGTTGATGAAGGTTCTGACTTATTCGAGCGATATATCCCAGGTCCTCCTCCAACTCCCGAGGAAGAAGAAGAGGACGAAGCTGCCTCCGAGGAGTCTTCCATGATGGTGGGGGATCAAGTCCCTATTCCCCCGTTGAGCAGCCTCAACTTCTGCCTGCCTCATCCAAGCAACTTCCTGCACTTCCCGAATAGCTGTCTATTCCCCCCGAGCAACCTAGCTCCTCGTCCCAGGCTCCCGAGAAAATTTTAGGAGATAAGGAAAAGGTGTAAAGTTGTTTGGTTTTTCTGTTTGTTTTATTTTCCTTTGGCACATGTAACTCTGAATTTATACTCCTCTTCTATGATGTAATAAAATTTGAACTTTCGATTGTGCATATTATTGACTCTTCTTTTCATGCTCTGTTTACATTCTTATTAATTCTTATCTTCTCCTCTTTTACTAGTTTGTGACCAGAATGGAGTTATTGTCTGCTCATGATACAAAGTTATTGAGGCAATGTAACGAATACTTTAAGGCTGGTCACACAGATTTGAGTGAATCACAAGTCGTCGACATCCTCGGCCAAGATGCTTCAGAGCAGGCAGTTGAAGCTTACCAATATTTGAAGTGTCTACTTGATCGTGCCGTAGCCAATAATGTGGCTTATTATGAAATGATTGAAGATTTACAAGGCACTCTTGATGAACTTCAACAGCAATACAAAGAGTCTTCAACTCTTTTGCATGAGGGGTATGAAAAGAAATATCAACAACTCTGTGCTGACAAGGGCTATGACAAAATGTTCGCTGCTTACGAAGTGAGAGAGAGAACTCTGAAAACTGAGGTCGAGGAACATAGGAAAATAGCTGAGCTATCGGAGCAAGAGAATAATAATCTGCAAAAGGAAATAGCTCAATTAAATTCTGTTGCCTCTTCCTCAAATGCCTTGGTCCCTGTGAACGATGAGGGATTCTCCGTCCTGGAAGTTGAAAATGCTAAACTGTGAGATGAGTTGGAGACTTTGAGGAGAGATGGTCCTTCTACTCCTGCTCGGGGACGAGCAAGAGCTTCTCGGGGACGACCAAGGGTTCTTCGGCCTACTATTGAAGAAGCTCGCACTCAGTCAGCATTGGAAAATCAAGCGTTCCAGTTAATGGCAAAAAATCAAGCATTGGCCGAAATGTCTAAGAAAATCTAGAATTTGGACGAGCAACTTGCTGCGCAGAAATCTGCTTTGGAGAATAAGGAAATTTTTGCCAAAAGCCTTCACGAGCAATTGGAAAGATTAACTTATCAATTTCATAAGCAACCCCGAGAATTCTGGATGGCAGGCTATAATGAAGCTTTTTACCACTTGGATGCTCGTATTGAAAATGCCAATAATGAGGGCTACAAACAAGGGTGGCTGAACGCTTTGGGTGTACTGAAGCTGGAGCAAGGTCACTACTTGTGGGATTACCATAATCCTGGGTTAATCGAACTACCAGTTCCACCATACAAGCTTGACATGAGATGGATACCTGCTCAGGCCATTCCTTGGTGCTTGATTTCTAAGTACCTCGGTGATTATAATCTCCATTCTAATGCAGAGATATCTTGCCCCGAGCACCTGCTAGATACACCATCCATAATGAATACCAGGATGCTTCAAGACCTTAACTTCATCAACTCTCCTTATGCTTTAGAGGATCCTCCTGCTGGTGAGGAACCTGTTTCAAAAGCAGAGGGGAAGAAACCAATAGAGTAGGGATCTCGATTGAATGGTTATTTATACATTTCATTATCAATGTATTTTGTTTTTTGGATTTAATGAAAGACCTTTATTTTGTTTGCAAATGTTGATTGCCGTTGTCTTATAGTTGTAAAATACTTTATATTGTATGTATATCTATTAAAAAGATAATAATATTATGTATCTTGTCGACCAACTGTAGTTAATTAAAACTTGTTGTTGACTAGCTTGAATTTGTGGTAATCATTTGACTGACCAAAAATAATGATGTTTCGCTTCTCGACCAATTAAAATCACAAGTAATAAAAATTTAACTCGGTCTCCTTTATATTCGTAAAATGTTTCCGACTAACAATCATCAACATCTTTTGATTCTCGACCAATATAAATTGGTGAATTTTTCTCTTCCCGACCAACTTTGGTACTTTTTGGAAAATATATTTTTCTTCCTAACCAAACCGAGTTGGCATTTTTAGGGATATTTTGTTTCCTAACCAACCAAAGTTGGCATTTTTAGGAATGTCGTTCCCTAACCAAACCGAGTTGGCATTTTTAGGGATATTTTGTTTCCTAACCAACCGAAGTTGGCATTTTTAGGAATGTTGTTTCCTAACCAATCGAAGTTGGCATTTTTAGGAATGTCGTTCCCTAACCAAACCGAGTTGGCATTTTTAGGGATATTTTGTTTCCTAACCAACCGAAGTTGCCATTTTTAGGAATGTCGTTCCCTAACCAAACCGAGTTGGCATTTTTAGGGATATTTTGTTTCGTAACCAACCGAAGTTGGTATTTTTAGGAATGTCGTTCCCTAACCAAACCGAGTTGGCATTTTTAGGGATATTTTGTTTCCTAACCAACCGAAGTTGGCATTTTTAGGAATGTCGTTCCCTAACCAAACCGAGTTGGCATTTTTAGGGATATTTTGTTTCCTAACCAACCGAAGTTGGCATTTTTAGGAATGTTGTTCCCTAACCAAACCGAGTTGGCATTTTTAGGGATATTTTGTTTCCTAACAAACTGAAGTTGGCATTTTTAGGAATGTTGTTTCCTAACCAACCGAAGTTGGCATTTTTAGGAATGTCTTGCCGAGTAGTCTGAGCCGAGTAGTGTGTAGCACTAGTATTCCCCAAAAAAAATTCAATAAGAGGAGAGAATCTGACAGAATATCTTCATTTTATTTCATACTGATGGAACTGCATTACATGGAAATTTACATCACTGATAATACTTGCGCAGGTGCTCTGCATTCCATGCATTCTTAAACTCCTCCCCTTCTAAAGTTGCTATTCGATAGGTTCCTGGTCGAACAACTTCTGTAACTCGGTATGGTCCATGCCAGTTTGCCTCCAGTTTGTTGTGCTTTTGAATGACTTTATTTAGCACATAATCTCCTTCTTTTAGGTCGCACTTCTTCACCCTCTTATTGTAGAATAAAGCTGTTCGTTGTTGGTAAGCAGCATTCCTAATGGACGCTTCTTCTCTAACTTCCTCGAGCATGTCCAGATCTAATATTCTCATTAAGTCGCTGACTGGGGAGTTGAAATTCAATACTCTGTGTGTTGGGAGACCCAACTCGGCAGGTATGACAACTTTACTTCCAAACGCTAGCATATATGGGGATTCTCCAGTTGCTGCTCGGGGAGTAGTACGATAAGCCCACAATACTGACTGTAACTTGTTGATCCAGTTTGCTTTTGCCTCACTTAATCTTTTCTTCAAGCCATTTACAAGTGTCTTATTCGTCACTTCAGTCTGTCCATTGCTTTGGGGATGACCTGGTGCTGAGTGGAGCTTCAAAATATTGGACTGATGGCAGTAGGCAGCGAATTCCTCATTATTAAATTACATTCCATGGTTGGTGATTAATGCATGGGGAAGACCATATCTACAAATGATATTTTTCCAGACAAATTGATATACCTTCTCGTAAGTCATGTCGACAAGAGGCTCAGCTTCTACCCACTTAGTAAAATAATCCACTGCGACGATGAGATATTTGAACCTTCCTCTGGTCGTTGGCAGTGGCCCGACCAAATCTATTCCCCACACGGAGAATGGACAAGGGGATGTGATAGGTGTCAACAATGCTTATGGAGTTCTTCGGATGGAGGAAAAGTGTTGGCACTTATCACACTTCTTGGCATAGGCTATACAATCAGCCCTCATCGTTGGCCAGTAGTATTCCTGCGTCATTACCCTTTGCAAAAGAGTCCGACCTGCTACATGGGATCCACAGGACCCTTCATGGATCTCTTCAATCAATTCTTTCACCTCGGAGGGATGTACACATCTTTGTAAACCTGCCATAATTCCTCGTCTGTACAGAATACCATTAATCAATACATACCGAGCAGCTTTAAAATTCAATTTCTTGGCAGCGAGCTTATCAATTGGTAATTCTCCCTCCTCAATATATGCCCTGATGGGATCCATCCAAGATGGTCCTAAATTAAGGGTAATAAAACTTATCATCAGGTCTTCATCTATGCTTCGACTAACTAATACTTTAATTGGTATTATTCTTCGCAGGTCGGTGCGAGTAGCTGATGCTAATCAGGCTAGGGCGTCTGCTCTCGCATTCTCCATTCTTGGTATCCTCACCAGTTGAACAGCGATAAATTCTGATACCAACCCCATCACCTTTGCATGATACTTAATCATTAATTATCCTTTAGCTGCATATATTCCCAATATTTGATTCACAATTAATTGAGAATCACTAAAGACAATAACCTGTTGTGCTTCCATAGTTTTTGCCAAATTAAGACCTGCAATCATGGCCTCATACTCAACCTCATTATTGGAAGCTTTGAATTGGAATCGTAGGGCATATTCCATGCCGGCCTCATCCGAGCTGTTCAAAACGATTCTTGCCCCACAGCCTGTAGTGCAAGATGAGCCATCTACATATAGCCTCCATATAGGCAACTCGTCTTCTAATTTCTGGTCTGGCAGAGTTCCTCGGTGAAATATTTGTTGCTTTATTTCACCATCCCCTGATATTTCTTGCTCTTCGTCGACCATCTTTTCTTGCCCTTTTACCAACCTAAGTTGGTCTGAGCTCGAATTTGATGATCCTATAACATCCACTTGCCCTTTTACCAACTTAAGTTGGTCTGGGCTAGTGTTTGTTGATCCTGTAACATCCACAGGTTGCTCGTTGAGTAGCTTTTTCTCCTCGGGAGTATTAGGATAGGTGAACTCTGCTATAAAATCTGCTACTGCTTGCCCTTTAAGCGATGATCTGGGTTCATAATTTATATCATATTCGCCAAGCTCTATTGCCCAGTACATCAATCTCCCTGATTTTTGTGGTTTATGAAGGGCTTGTCTCAATGGCATGTCATTATATACAACTATAGTATGGGCCTGGAAAAATGGCCTCATTCTCCTACTCGCCTCAATCAGCGCCAGTGCTAATTTTTCCAGCTTTGGATACCTGATCTCTGCTCCTCGGAAGGCCTTACTTGTATAATAAATTGGTTTTTGCACTCCATTCTCCATTCTGATCAAAGACGAGCTAACTGCATTCTCTGATACTTTCAGATACAAGTACAATTTTTCTCCCATCACTGGCCTGGACAACAGCAGAGGTGTTCCCAGATACTTCTTCAAGTCTTGAAAGGCCTTCTCATATTCATCATTCCATTCAAAAGTTTTTCGAACTGTCTTGAAGAATGGGAGACATCTATCAGTTGCTCGCGATACAAATCTGTTGAGTGCTGCTACTCGTCTTGTAAGACTTTGCACTTCTTTCTTCGTCGTTGGAGATATCAGCCCTAACAGAGCTTTGATCTTTTCTGGATTTGCTTCAATGCCTCGTTGATTGATAATGTACCCGAGAAACATGCCTTCTCGTACTCCAAATATGCATTTCGTCGGGTTCAGCTTCATTTGGTATTTGTCCAGTTGATCAAAGGTCTGACCTAAGTCAACTAGATGATCAGCAGCTTTCTAAATCTATGTCAGCATATCATCGACATAGACTTCCATATTACAACTGATTTGTTCGGCAAAGACCTTATTCATCAGCCGCTGATATGTCGCACCTGCATTTTTCAAACCAAAAGGCATAACATTATAACAATAAGTTCCCCTAGGGGTAATAAAATAAGTACTCTCCCTGTCTTCAGGTTTCATTTTAATCTGGTTGTAACCAGAATAAGCATCCATGAAGCTTAGCAGCTCATGTCCCGAGGAAGCATCGACTAGTTGATTAATTCGGGGCAATGGAAAGTGATCCTTTGGGCATGCTTTGTTGAGGTCGGTGAAGTCTTTACACATCCTCCATTTGTTGTTCTTCTTCTTTACCATCACCACATTTGCTAACCAGTCTGGATATTTAACATCTTCGATGAAGCAAGCTTTCTGGAGCTTCTCGACCTCCTCTTGTATAGCTTGATTCTTCTCGAGACTGAATACTCTTCTTCTCTGCTTCACTGGTTTTATCTCCTTATTCACATTGAGCTCGTGACATAAGAAATTTGGGTCTATTCCAGGCTTATCTTCATGACTCCATGCAAAAGTTTTATTTCTACTTCTTAGGAAAGTTATCAACTCCTGTTTTATTGAGGCATCCAACGACGAACCTATTTGAGTTGTTCGTTCAGGGTGCTCATCGTCCAGAATGATATTTTCTGTAGCTTCCACCACTTGATCTGTTACAAGTTGAGATTCATCTCGAGGATCCAATGTTTCAATTTCTGTACCTTCATCCACTTGATAGGCAGTAGTATTTTTCCTCGATTCCTCCAGCTCCTCTTGCTCGGCAGATGAATAGTAGCAGTCCCGAGCTACTTTTTGATCACCCTTCACAACTCCTACTCCAAAATTTGTTGGGAATTTTAGGCATTGGTGTAGCGTAGATGGAACTGCTTTGAACTTCTTCAATCCAACCCTTCCCATGATGATGTTGTAAGCTGACTGAACATTCTTATCCATCACAAAGAAGCATATTCTTTCTGATTGACATGCAGGCCATGTTCCAATGAATATATCCAACTTGATCGTCCCAAGTGGAAAAACTTTCTCGCCAGCAAAATCGAGGAGAGGTCTGTGATAAGGCTGCAGTTGAGATAACTTTAGGTTTAAACTGTCGAAGCACGAGTAGAACATGATGTCTGCCGAGCTACCATTATCTACTAGAACTCTCGAAATCATCACTTCTTTCATTCTTATTTTGATCACCAATGGGTCATCGTGAGGATATAGTACACCTGCAAGGTTATTCTTTGAAAAAACAATGACAAGTTTTTCTTTGTTTACCTTTCTCGGACGATCCTCCTCGGCCAGATTTATTCGTTAAATATATGAGCAAGCTTGAGCCTCACAGAGGTAAGCCTTTCTTTCTGCAGTAAGATCTCCTCCTCCTGCATCTCCACCTGTAATAACATTACAGTCAAATGATCCAAAACGTATTAAAAATACCTCACGTTCTGGCTGCCTTGGTCTTTTGGGGAGATCGGGATCGTCTTCTGGGTCATCTTCATGTTCTCTTTTCCTATTATCCTCTGCTCGACGAGGAGATCTAGATCTCTCTCTTGTTTGGTCGTCATTTCTTCTTTCATTTTTTACGATCAACGTACTTTGTCAGTTTTCCTCGTCTTATGAGTGTTTCGATCTTGTTCTGAAGAGCTATGAAATTTTTAGTCATATGGCCATGATCTTTGTGAAACTCGCAATATTTTTCCCTATTCCTTCTGTCAGGGTCTGCCTTCATCTTCTTTGGCCATTTTAACTCCTCGTTATTCTTGATTTCTTCCAGGACGTGGTTGATTCCCATCTTCAAAGGAGTATAATTATCAAATTTTTTCAATACTTCCCATGACGACCTATTTTTGGATTGTTTGTCACCACCATTACTCTTATGCTCTTTCTTCTTAGCTTTGTCGACTTCCCCCTTGGTTTCTTTATCCATATTCTTCTTTACAGTCATAGCCTCCTCGACATTCATGATTTTAGCCGCTTTTGCCATCAGTTCTGACATGGTTGTGGGTGTATCTTTGGCCAAGGTGTAATACAACTTGTTGGGCAACAGCCCACTCATCAACGCGGTGATCGCTGTCTTTTCCTCATAATCTATGACTTCAAGTTTCTCGTTATTAAAACGAGTTATATAATCTCTAGTACTCTCACCAGCTTTTTGTCTAATGCTTAACAAATGCGCTACTCATTTTACTGGCTTTACTCCAAAATAGAAATTCCCAATAAATAACTCGGCCAGTTGAAAGAAAGTTGAAATCTTACCCCGAGGAAGATTATTGTACCATATCTGAGCAGATCCAGTAAGAGTTCCCGAGAATGCTCTCCATCGCATCTCGTCGGGGACAACGTAGATGTCGATGGCAGCTTGATATGGTGCTTTGAATTTTGACGGCGTGGGAAAGTCCATAATGTCCTAGACAAAAGGTGTCCCTTGAACGAAAGTTAGTTGTAAAGGGTTCTTGGCCTTAGCCATTTCTCCCAATCTATCCTCCAGTCTATGAATAGAGCCTTTCCACGCATCATTTCCTTCCTCGAGCCTATTGGTTCGAGCCACTGATCGTGTTGATGTGACTTCCTGAGATCTATCTTGACGAGCAGCTGGTCGCGACTGGGCAGATCCTTCCTTTAAATCTGATAGTCGTCGAAAACTCCTCGATGCAGTTTTAGGAGGACTTTTGTTCCTCCTAGGGCCTAATCGACTGAAAGGAGACACTTAATCTTTCCAGAGCACTGGTCCTCTCTGGAGAGAGAGTGATACGCTGTTCAGTATCTGTGGCTCGTACTGATGAAGTTCGCCCAGGTTGATAAGAGAAATCATCATATTCCTCACTACGATATGATTCAGTACACCTAGTACGCGAAGAAAGTAAATGGGTTTGTCTTTGAACACTTCGCTGTCCTGAATGGGCAGGTGCACCGCCATGAAGGGTTTGTATGAGTTGTCGCATGGTTTCTTGCATGGCGGTATGGACCTGGGCTAGATTTGTCATTATTTCAGCCAGATCTGGAACGTTTGGCGGGGTAGATGGGTTTGGTGGGTTTCCAGCATTTCGATTGCTGGATTCGGGATTATCAGCCATTGATGATGAATTGTTTTGGGTAAAAAACGATATTAACAGTCGTTTTCCACAGACGGCGCCAATCTGTTGATGTAAAAAATTAGATTGTATCTAATTATTTAATCACAGATAAATTTAAATAAGACAAAGAAATTTTAAAGTGGTTCAGCCTTATAAGAATGGCCTACGTCCACTGTTTCTGTTATTGCTGAGTGTTTGGGAATTCTCGATTATAGAATTTGTCTAGAAATTCCGGTCTCCTTCAATGAGGATGATACAATGTATTTATAGCCCTTAGGTTGTACATGTGAAAGGGTAAGTCATTAATGACCCTTAAGCATATACATCTGTATGATAATTATTAGCATTCAATGAATAGTCGATCTGTTGGTTATCCTGCAATTAATGCTCTGTTCGAGGTTCATCTCGGACCGCCTAAGTTGCTCGGCAGTCATAAGTTCCTCGGAGCAGTGAAGTTACTCGGAGTACACCAGTTACTCGGAGCATCTGAGTTGATCGGGGAACCAGAGTTCCTCGTTGCCAAAGTGATTGCAGAAGTGCCACGTAAACTGACACATGTCTTCTTGTGATTAATCCACGTCAGCATGTCTATTTTGGTATCAACAGGAATCATTGACTAAATTAATTTAGTCATCATATAAGAAAGGACATGGTGGAGATGGACCTATTATCAATCAAAAACTTAAATGAAATGACCCGTAGTAAACAAATAGGAATGTTTGGTCCAAAACGGAGAAATAATGTTTAGAAGGTTGAATCCTTTGGTATATCATTGAAATGCATCTAGTGTTAAGAAATGCGGAGTCTCGCTCAATAAACTTTGGTTGTTGAGAAATTCGCACGGATTCACTTAAATTCAGGTATAATAACGTATTATGGAAATCATACTTAGAACTTTGGGAATTTGCCTTATACGCATAGGATTATAAATAATAAGTTTAATGAATAAAATAATACATTATTTGATATTACGAATTATTATATCTGGTTTTTTAGTCCCCCCGAACCTATATTAAATATGATTAGAACTTATATAGTTAATGTATTAGGGAAATTTTGTTGGTAATTCTAGACCCATGTCGTTAGAGCTAGAAATCGTAAGTTGATTCGTTTGGGAATTTTGCGTAGTACAACATTGGTAATCATCTTAGAAAGTTATGATTGTTGGACATTTGTCATCGTTGGGCGATGGGGTGGATATGAGATACGCTATACGCGAAATTGGAGATCAGGTAGGTGATGATATATGATATATATGGATTTATCCTTAATGGTCATTAGTGATAAGATTGAAGCAAAATAATAATGTTGTGATGATATGTATAATTTCGATGGTGATAATGTAGTCACTAAATAACGATGAGGTTAGGTATAGTTATATTGTTGATTTTATGATATTGACTTACGATAATTATCTTTGGGAGTCATAATAATTGGAATTTATTATCAGTGCCTTTAGAGTTACTAATATAAGGGCTATGTACACGTGATGTTAGGTATAGTTACATGGGTGAGGAGATTATATTGACTTACGGTACTTGAGATTTTACATGGGTACTTTAAGAATTATAAAATAAGTGATATGTACATGTGAGGTGGGAATAAATATTGAATTAAGGACAATGGTATTAACGTAAGGTATTGACTTGAGATAGGTGGATATTAGTATTGTGTTAAGGATAATTATATTAATATAAGGAGGTGACTTGAGACTGTAGAATAGTTTTCACCATCTAAAATGATCGAGTAGTATTAACGAGAATTGGAGTTTGTAGTCAATGAGAATTTTAAGAGTAAATTAGGATACTTGGGAAATGTGACAAATTGCTTAAGTTATGTGAATTAAATGTGTCATATTAAATAGTTTTAAGGTCCAAGATACATAAGGTATAAATTAAGTTATGGTTTAAATAATGACTAACTAGGACATGATTATAGACTATTGAGCACCGTCCTACCTAGACAGAAGTGTATCGGGAGTTTTTTGTTTAGATTTAATTTATGAGACGCCCCATGGATGGAGTCTAGGAAAGATCAAGAGTTGCGAGTTTAAGATATATTTTCAATTTAAATGTTATCTTAAGCTAATACGATAAAATGAATTTGGAATGAATACTAATGAGTATTAGACACACATTTGTATGACGAAGAGAAACGTTATATCCATTGTATGCATAAAATGATTCAATATGATTATTCTGTTATATTATATGTGTTGCATGTCTCCATTAGGAGTAATGGTATTTTATATTTTTTATTTTATGGAGGCGAGCAGAGGGTTGTGCCGATTATAAAGTAAGCGTGTAGGGGTGTATTGGTTTATTTTATCTGCATCAGTTAAAAATAGAGGATTTATGTTCTAGGGACCTGACATGTAGGGGCTACTCAGTGGTTATTTAGTGTACTAGTGACTTCTCAACAAATGGGGCTTAGTCTCGATTTTGTGTGTGTGTGTGTGTGTGTATATATATATATATATATATATATATCACTTATTACATAGTTATTTGGGATACATCCTAGTTGTGACATTTTGGCATTTTGTGTACTAGTTATTTCTTCTTTTATGGGAACTAGTAGGATATTATATATTCTTATGGAACACGCAATTTAAATAAAAGTACACCGATAAAGGTGGGGTATGTTATACAATTGTCTAAGTGAATCACGATTATGATATTATTGTCATTGCATATACTAGTTAAATTTTCCTTAATGTGAACTAGTGGGTTATTATAGATGTTCATTAAAAGCATATCTTTTGAATGAAATAACATCGGTAAAGGTGGAGGAAGCAGTCAAACTAACAAACTGTATATTTTTATAGACATGGTTGGTTGGACTCGTTATTTATAAGGATGATTGATTCTTATTCTCATAAGAATGAATTGTGATGACTCATTTATTGTAGGATGTCTCTTATTCATAGGAATCCTTTTATGCTTAAAGTTATATACTTTTGTGTAATTCAAAAATATCCATTATGCTTTTTAGTGCACTTAGTAGTTATGATTGGGTCCTTGTACCCTAATTGTGATCATGTAGTTGATATGTTTGCAGGTTTTTGACTCACTCTTTTTTTACTAACATTTCAAATTGTGCTATAGTGGATTGTACTTATGGAGCAACGTTGGATTTGAGACGCATGAAAAGTGTTGAGGAACATTGGTACACTCAGACTTTTGGGGATTTCATATCTTTTAGTTTTCTTTCCAATCATTGTATATGAGACATAGTTCTTCGGTTTAGTTACATTGTATTATTCAGAGATTATACATAATGTAATTGGAGTATCAGAATAAATGGAAAATTTGTATGTATAGGGTTCTTTTCTCATCAATTATTCTAGTTAAGAAAAGTTTTAAATTATCTCATATTTCTATCATGTGCTCAGAATGATATTTTTTTTTCATTTTTGAGTATTTATTAATTAATCATGGCCACCTTAATTAATATTATACGGGGTATCAAAAATGGTATTAGAGTATGGTCCTGCATTTCGAGGGTTATGATCATCTAGTTTTTCGCGTGCCCATCTTGATACGTTTTCGTATTTGTTCTCTTGTTTTGTTTTATCATCACTACACTAAAAATGACAATCTGGCACGCTTACATAAAGAGAATTTGGCATGGTTTTGCCAAAAATTTTAACGATTATATAATAATTTGGTACAGTTTTAAACCGTGCCAAAATCAAGCATGATTTTAAATCGTGCCAAAAGTGTACTAAAATTTGATACAAAAAATACTAAACTAATTTCAATTTCCATTTTGGAATCATCACCCTCGTCTCTGATCTTTCTCTACTAAAAGATCTCTCTCTACCAAATCCATTTCTCTCTCTCTCTCTCTCCCTCTCTCTCTCCCTTTATACCTTATCTTACCTAAGGCCATGAAGAACCCATTGAGGAGAAGGAAACCACCATCGCTGAGAAAGTTATAGCAGAGAAGAAACCAAATGACATTGGTCCGATAATTTCCCTCTCTCTTTCTCTCTCTCTCTCTCTCTCTCTCTCTCTCTCTCTCTCTCTCTCTCTATATATATATATATATATATCATATCTTCTTTCTTTGAGACCGAAGGATCTAATACTTTAAAAACCCTAGTTTCTTTAGTCTTTATGTTATCATTTGGGTCTCAATCGATTTTCATATATTTTAATTTTGAGGTTGTCAAATGAGTGAAGATATATGCGTTTTCCACATTGTCAATTTAATGGTTCTTGAAAATTGATGTAGATGAAGAAGCGGTTGATGACGATGGCTGAGAAGTTTAGACAGCTAAATCAATTTTTACTCTGATATCATGTAAATAAACAAATAACATACACAAAAGGAGGTCACATGAATTAAACTATTAATTTACTTTTCACATTATATTTTACTTCATTTGTAAATATGTAGGATGCATATAGTTCAGAGTTACAGATGGGTATAATGACTACTATGGCTTATCCTCGTCCTAACATCCTAGTGATAAGTAATTTTGAATTAAGAAATTTTACAATATAGTTGGACACGCCAATACAACTAAATGATATCAAATCTATTTGGATAGAACACTATTTTGATAATAAAAAAATTCATAAATTGCATATTCATGGTTGTATTTTGTTTTTTACACTGAGGTATATAATCCCTTCATTCAAATTTTTAGTCTAGTTATGAAGTGAATTTTTTTTATAACCATTACAATTAGTTATCATCTTAGGACTGTTTATTAATCAAATTCTTTCTTATAACTTATGTCTTCGTTTTTACTTAAATTATATCTGCAAATACTTTCTTTACCGTTATTAGGTTACAAGAAATATTGTTGGATGACGGCTCCATACAAAAAATGTCAGTTGGGTAATTCCTTGAGCACTATACTATGATTGATTTTATGCCCAGTGATTTTCATAAATGTTGTATTATATTTACTGAAAATATTATAATTCCCAATCGATCAAGTCATTGGTGGATGAAATGCGCATTTTTTTTGGGGGGGGGGGGGGGGGGAATGTTAGTTTTTCTTCGTGTATAATAATCTCTCTATACATTAATTCACTGTAATGAATGTTGTTTGCATTTGAATCTTCTCAAACATGTCTCTAGGACTCATAGTAACAGTGACACCGTTCGCGCTAAGTTCACGTCCAATCATCCCCCCAAATCCACGGTATAAATAAGCAATCAATACTAAAGTTGATTTTAATTACATACATATATATATATAACCACAAACATATATATGTTAACAAATTGGTGTAATTGATATGTGATTTTTTAAAATTATTCTTTTTATGCAAGGAGCTAGGATTAGGGTATTTATGTATCCAAGCAACATATGAAGTATTCCATCTCTCAAGTACTTATCTCTTTTAATTTGGAAATTTAAGTTTGGTGATACTGCTACTTGTTAAATAAAATGTAACTTATATTTTGTCTTATAGTTTCCATTTCAATTCTATTGAGAACATTGAGATGAATTTAATGAGTTTTCATTTCAATTTTATTAAGATAATAAATTGCAAAAATATAATTATATAAGTATTGCATAATTAGTTTTAATGTGAGCTAGTGAACCATGTTGCTTTCACATCTATGTTTTTGGGTTCAATATGTTTCTCTTTGAGAACTTCTTTTAAACCATTTAACATGTCGGGAAACTTAATTTTATTAAGAGATTCTTGGTAGAATGAAAGAACGATTTTCACACTTAACGATCTTGAAATACACACTCAATGCGCTCAAAATTGGTACGTGTTGGTTATATAATGTTTTGAACCTTTTGAGACACTAAAAATTTTCCTATTGTAATGTGTGTGTATGTGTCTGTGTGTGTGTGTGTGTGTGTATGTGTGTAACTAATTTTATTGTCAAAATACGAATTAGATAAATACTTAAAGTTTTAATTCATAATGCGCAGGTGAAGAAATATTTGATGGCTTTGCCCTGATTTCAAACAATTGTGCCTATGTTAAAGCATCAAGTTTACTATTTCCAAACGAGTGTGGGTGTAGAGGTTGGGGTTGACGACGATCACTTATTCTTGTCATTAGACTTAAGTAGTATCGGTACAGTAATTGATGCTCATAGTTAGAGTTCTTTTCAAGCTTATTAGAGCCATTATTTTTGTTATTTTGGTTTTATGGTATGGTTTTCAATGAATACATTAAATAATCATTTGTTTGAATGTGTTTTTTCAATCTAAATTATTAGAGTTATATGGGATTATGTTACTTCACAACTATGCATTGGTCTATGTAATTATTCTACCATTTTTATATGCTGATAAGGACCTTACTTGATTGGTATTATTATGTAAATAGTGGGATAACTTATTTAAGATCTCACCCATTTTTAAATTCTAGGATATTTAACTCTTCTTGAGTAATTAATAAATTGTTAGAGTTTTGGGGGGTAATATGTTCAGGCGGACTGAATTTTTTGGGTGATTTTATATGATTAAAGAAATCATAACCTCTTTGGGGCTAGTCCAGATGTGAATATAAATTTCAAGTGACTTATGTACAGATGTGAATATAAATTTCATTCATTAGATAAATGATAATCTTTGGGGCAATACTAAGTCTGATTTTTATGGGTTGCACTTGGGATGTCCTCTTTTGGAAATAGCAAAACAACACTTTCTATTTTAATAATAATAATAAGAATCCACAACTGGTTTTTGGAAAATATGTTGGCCAAAGAGGTATCAAAGGCATTTTCGAGTATGTTTGTGAGTTTTAGATTTCTTTGTTTTGTGAGTCTTGCATTATTGATTCCCATTTTGCTAGGTCTGCACAAAGTGATAAGTTCTGTTTAGTCGCTTTAGGGAAATGTGTATCGGTTATTGCATCTTGGTATACAACAAACCAAAAAATTGCATTTTGCATTTTCTTTTTATTTCTTTATTTTGTCAGTGTTTCATTATATCCTTATATAATAAACTATTATATATTATTTGCTTATAGGAATGTTGTATTTGTGATTTATTTTCCAATTCATTAGGGCAGGATTCTTCATTCTTAAGTGCATTTACTATTGGACGAGTGAATTTAACGGGGTAGATAAATTTATAAGATATTAACTCATTAATTTATTTGATTTTATAGGTGATGGCTCGATCTTCACCTATAGACAAACATACATTGGTAAAGAAGTTGCTAACTACATTTACTAAAGTTCTAGCAGTAACTGGTGATCAAACCAATGATGCCTCAGTACTTCATAAAGTAGATATTGGTCCTGCAATAGGTATTTACTGGAACTAAGGTGAGAAAATTAACTAGTGATCTCCCCAACTTTCTTCGATCACACTAACAACAAACAAAGACATGAAATTAACTAATGGATGTTATGTAAATATGAATTGGAAACCTCAACAATATGCGGTTTAAAACTATGCCAGATTGTTGTTTTTAGTGCAGTGTTAAGGGTATTGATATGTCCTCAATAAAGGTGTAAGTTGTGTCATGCTCGAAAAGAATTTTATTAGTGTCTTGTATAAAAACACGATTATTTATCTTGTTTTATTTTGGTAATAATTTTTTAACACGAAGTCGTCTCCTGTTTGTATCATGCTACTTGTGTTATTTGGGTGTAAAAAAGAGTACCTATGTTATTCATGTATTCTTAATGTGTTGCATTCATATCAGCTAATATAAAATCGTTCCATATAGGGTCATGTCCATATAATCCTAAAAAATCTTCCGTAGTCAGGTTAAAAAGACGACCCAAAATAGGAATTAACACCCTGATGTCAATTATCACCTATGGAAACCCAAATACTATCAAATAAAAGGGCAAAATCCCAAAACAGACCCCAAAAGGCACCATAAGAGGCACAAATACCTCACACGGGGGTAATGTAACTCGAAGGAACTTACCGCATAACCACGAGACTCCTGGTTTAAGAATGTGATAATAATTTGCAAATATCAAGACTTAGACTTAAAAATATGTTAGAGAGCGAAAACCCAAAATAGTCCCCAAATGGCCCCATAAGAGGCACGAACACTACACAAAGAAAAATTCAACTTGTAGAAATTGATCGCATAGTCACGAGACTCCCGATTTGAGAATATTATGATAATTTACAAATACCAAGATTTATGCTTAAAAATAAGCCGTTAGAGGGTGAAAATTCAAAACAACCCCAGATGGCCCCATAAGAGGTACGAACACCTCTCATGGGACCAATATAACTCGTAGGAACTGATCGTGTAGTCACGGGACTCCCGAATTAAAAATACGACGATAATTTGTAATTATCAAGATTTAAGCTTTAAAAAAACCATTAGAGGGTGAAAACCCAAAATAGCCCCCAAACGGTCTCGTAGGAGGTACGAACACCTCTCATGGGATCAATGTAAATTTTAGAAACTAATCGCGTATTCACGGGACTTCTGATTTGAAAATATGATAATAATTGTTAAATATTTAGATTTAGTCTTAAAAACATGTCGTCAGAGGGAAAAAAAACAACCCCAAACCGTCCCGTAAGAGGCATGAACTCCTCACATGAACCAATGTAACTCGTAGGAACTGATCACGTCATCACAAGACTCTTAATTTGATAATATGATGATAATTTATAAATCTCAAAACTTAGGTTTAAAAACATGCCATTGGAGGCAAAAAAAACAAAATAACCCCTAAACGGTTTCATAAGAGACATGAACACCTCAAACGGGACCAATGTAACTCATAGGAATTGATCGTGTAGTACCGATACTCTTGGTTTGAGAATATGATGATAATTTACAAATATCAAGACTTAAGCTTAAAAACACGCAGTTAGAGGTCGAAAACTCAAAATAGTCCCAAACGGTCACGTCACGGAATCTAAGTAACTCGTAGGAACTGACCTCGTAGTTAAGGAACTCTCACTTTTAGCATATGACGATAGTTTCTAAAAATTTGTTCTTGGGATAAAAAAGATGCCTTTAGAGGGAAAAAACCCAACATAACCCTCAAATGGCCCCGTAAGAGGCACAAACATCTCACACGGGACAATGTAACTTGTAGAAACTTATCGCGTAGTCATGGGACTCCTAATTTGAGAATATGATGATAATTTACAAATCTCAAGACTTAGTCTTAAAAACATGTCGTTTGAGGGCGAAAATCAAAAATAGCCCCCAAACGATCACGTAAGAGGAACAGACACCTCATACGGGACCAATGTAACTCATAAGAACTGCTCGCGGGACTCTCAATTTGAAAATATGATGAAAATTTGCAAATTTCTAAACTTAGGCTTAAAAACAAAACGCTGGAGGGAGAATATCCAAAACGACTCCCAGTGAGCCCCGTAAGAGGCACGAATACCTGCACGGAGCCAATGTAACTCATAAGAACTGACTGCAGAGTCACAAAACTACGAGTTTGAGAATATGATGATAATTTTCAAATTTCAAGACTTGGGCTTAAAAACACATCGTTAGATGGTGAAACTCCAAAATAGCCCGAAAATAGCCTTGTAAGAGGCACGAACACCTCGCACATAACCAATGTAACTAATAGGAACTGATTGCAAAATCACAAAACTCCCAATTCGATAACATGATAATAATTTATAAATATCTAGGCTTGGGCTTATAAACATGTCGTTAGAGGGCGAAATTAAAAAATGGTCCTATAAAATGTGCGAACACCTCTCATGGGAGCAATGTAGCTCGTAGGAACTAACCGAGTAGTCATGAGACTCTCGATTTGAGAATATGATGATAATTTGTAAATATTATATTTAGGCTTAAAAACATGTCGTTACAGAGGAAAAACTCAAAAAATCTCCCAAACGGCCCCGTAAGAGGCACGAATACCTCGCACGGGGCTAGTGTAACTCGTATGAACTGACTGTGTAGTCTCGAGACTCCCAATTTGAGAATATGATGATAATTTGCAAATATTTAGACTTAAACTTCTCTCTCTCTCTCTCTCTCTCTCTCTCTCTTTATATATATATATATATATATATATATATATATATATATAATTACCCTGAACCGCCACACGAACGAGCCTTTGGGACTCCCCTAGGCGAGCTAAACTAGGGTGTTTCCAAATCAACTTACCTCAAAAAGTAGTGGTTTGGTAAGCATCTGGTTGGTTCCGCGCTGACACATTGTGGCGCCGCCTGACCCATCATCTGGTCACTTAGGATTTCACTCAACATTTAATGCATTTGAAATGGTGGGCATTGTAGGCTGACATAACATTTAATGCCCCTAAGGTTCGTCGAGTGTATTTTTTAGCATTTATAAATATCCCCAACTATCCTTTGAGAAGGGAAGACTTTTTTAAAAAGAGGGCACACGTGATCTTTGAGTCAAAAGACCACTTTGACAGAGTTATTATAAATGAGAGAGCATTTACTTCCCACCATTAATGCTTTACCTAGTTATGATAAAGAATATAAGTATTTAGTGAGCTTTGATAATTTCTTCTTTATACCTTTGTGCTTGAGTTGAGTACATGAGGTATATGTAGAGTGCTTATTTTTATCTCCCTCTGACCAGCTGTTTCAAAGGTTTATTTATTGTTCTAAATAGATTGTATTTACTACTCGTCATTGAGTTATACACGAGAGTTTGTGAGTTATAAATTTGAGTTTATTCCTTGTCATATGGGAATTCATCTATTGTTGTGTTATCATCATTGATACGGGTTGCGCCCCAGTTTATCCTTAAACACCCTATCACTTAGAGAACTACTCTCTTACCGTTTCATTGAAAATATTATCCCCTAAAATTTCTCTGTAATTTTGAAAATAAGGCAGAGGAGATGAAGTATTAATTAATGAATTAATTTTATTATTTTACTCTTAATTAAATATCAAGTTTTCATATCATGTTAAAATAGATTAGGTAAGTTATAAGGGTTTAATAGTAGACTTTTACCTTATCATTTTATTTTCTTCCCACCTAAGAAACAAAGAGGAATGAAACTAACTTTCTATTCTCTCCCAAATTCATAAACAAAGGAAAGAAATTCAACATTCTTTATTTTTTCTCATCATCATCATCATCCTTGCCTTAATCCCATCATATGGGGTCGGCCACATAGAGTCTCCTTTTCCATTCTAACCTATTATATGCATTATTATCATTCAAGTTTAATTCCTTAAGGTCACTCCTAATAATTTCCTCCCACGATAGCCTAGGGCGACCACTTTTTCTTTTACCATCTATTTCCAATAATCTTTGTCTTTTTATAAGGGCATCAACTAGTTTACGCAACACATGACCGTACCACCTAAGTCTACTTTCTCTTAATTTATCGCTAATGGGAGATACTCCTAACTTTTCTCTCACGTATTTGATTTTTATTTTGTCCTTTCTAGTAATTCCTTTCATCCACCGGAGAATCCTCATCTCACTAACATGAAGACTTTGTTCATGTTTTTTCTTTAACGCTCAACACTCTGCTCCATACAGGATCGTGGGCCTAATAACTGCTCTATAAAATCTTCCTTTTAATTTATTAGCTATCCTCTTATCGCATAACACCCCACTCGCTTGTCTCCATTTCATCCAACCAGATGATATTTTACTCGTAACATCCTCATCAATATCCCCATTACCTTATAACATTGAATCTAGATAACGAAATTTATTAGTTTGATTTATCAAGTTTTCTTCAATCTTTAACATTATGTTACTCGACGCCTCATTATTAAATTTACATTCCATAAATTTCGTTTTATATCTACTGATTCTTAGACCCTTAGATTCGAAGGCTTTTCTCCAAGTATCTACTGTCATTGCTAAGCTTTCCTTTGAAGTGTCTACTAAAACTATATCATCCGCAAACAAAATACACAATGGGATATCTTCTTGTATGTCCTTAGTAATCTCATCCAAGACTACGACAAACAAATAAGAACTAAAGGTTGATCCTTGATGTAAACCCACTTTAATCGTAAAGTCATTAGTTTCTCCACAAAAGAAAATCTCATTTCTTCGTGTTGGCTCAATTTTGAGACAAATATTTTTCATATGTTACTGCATTTTTTATTTATTAAAATCTATTTATATATATATTATAAATCATATTTTCCTATATTGATTTAATATATAATTTATTTTTGATAAAAATAATTTTTGTGTAGTGTACAATTTGTTTTGATCAAAATACAATTTCAGTTATATTTTTGTATGTTAAGAGTTTTTTTTTTATTATTCTCTCATATTTGAGTTTAATTTTTTGGGGGTATCTATATCTTTTGTATTATATTATTTGACTTGATGGATAATTTTTTATAAAATATATTCGGTATACATTTTTTTGAGTTACACAAATTTTGTAGTGGCACTTAGTGTGTCTACTTTATTTTTTTTAAGCATTGAATTTTTAATTTAATTATTTTATGTGTTAAATAATCTCCATTAATTAAATGTTACTTTTGTTTAATTAACATCTTTTAACACAAACATTAATAAGGCAGCCCATTATTTTGTGTTGTTGGTTTCGATTCAAAACCATTTGTGGTTTCAAGGCTTTGTGTGGCTCAATGTCTGGGTTGCGTGTCTTTTGGTTTTGGTGTTAGAGAGTCCTTTGAGTTTTTTTTTTTTGGGGGGGGGGGTGTTTTAGACTTTGTCTCTCTTAAAACATACCACCACCATTTTCTTTTTATTTCATCTCTTTCTCTCTCTCTTTCTATAGAGGCGCCCAAAGTTTCTCTCCCCGGCTCTCATTTTTTTTGCTGTCGAAATTTATACACACTCTCTCTCGTTTTGGACTATCTCTTGAGATCTTGGAGACCCGCATTTTTGGGTGGTTTGTTCGTTCCCTTGTTGGAACTCTTTTTTTTTTTAGATCTGAAAGCTCGGTGGTTCCTGTTTTTTGGGTGACATCATTGGGGGTTTATGTTTTCTTTTTTTTTTTTGCGGTTTGAAGCCTTAGAGGTATTTCAAGTAGTATTGTGTTCGACGGAATTTCCGGTGTGGCGAGTTGTTCCGATTTCGTTTCTCCATCCGGAGTTTTTCCAGTCCGACGTGTTTTTTGGTGGTTCATTTTTCCGTTGGATTGTTTCTCCGGTGGTACGCTTTTAGGTTTGCATTTTTCCGGTGTGGAATCCTTCCTTTCATTTGGAGATCTTGTTGAGGTAACCATTTATATATTTATATCAAGGTTAAAAAAAATGCGGGGCGTGATCGAGGCGTGGAGGCCAAGCCTTAAGCCTTAGAAGCCTAGATGGGCCTTAGGTGTAAAAAGGCGTTTGGACCTTTTTAATATATTTTTATATTTTTAACCATAACAAGGCTATTAAAATACTAAAATTGTACATATCATAAAAATATGTCTGAATATTTGCAAATTAAAATACTATTTGATTATTTTGGATGAGATAATGGTCTAGTTTGTAAAAAAAATCGAAAAGGCGATATCGTTTCGCTAAAGCATTGTTGTTTTTAAAGAAAAAGTGCTCCTTAAGGGTTTTACCAAGCATAAGGCGTCAAAAGCTTAAAGCGGGACGTTTCTCCCAAGCCTCAAGCATAGGCGTGCCTAGGCGGGTTTTTTAGAACAATGATATATATATATATATATATATATATATATATGTGTGTGTGTGTGTGTGTGTGTGTGTGTGTGTGTGTGTGTTTATGTATATATCAGTATATATAAATATATATGTATAAATCTGATATATAAACACACACACACACACACACACACACACATATATATATATATATATTGTTGATATGCTGCTATTTATATACCTGGTGTGTTGGTTTATGTCTTTTTTATTAATTGTTTAAACCGACATTTTCTTTGTTTTAAAAATTTGCGTTAGTTTTATTAAAAGGCTTGAACTGAACTAAAGTTTTTAATCAACTATTTTATGTGTTGATTAAACATTGATTTTTGAGTAAGATCTTAAGTGTTAATATTTGGCCTTAGATAATTTTTATGGATAATGTTTTTAGATCTAAACATTTCTTTTGTTGTTCAAAACATTGTGATACTACTGTTGATTTTTTTTACACTAATCTAATTATTTGTGTAGACCTACTTGTGCTAAGTTTATTTCACCCATCTTAGTGTGTACACTTGCTAAACTGGATTTAACTTCTTAAGACTTAATGAAATCTAAACTTAATTTTTTTTTTTGTCACACAATTTTTGTTAAAATAACTTTTATTTAAATCTGAATTAATTTAATTTATTTGGGATTAAAGATAATTTGGTTTTTGCCTCTAACTAGTTATATCCTCTAAGTTGAACTTTTGTGTGTTCACTTTATTTAGTTGGGTTTAATTAGTGTGTGGATTTTAAATCACATCTTTATTTATTTAAATTTTATTTTAGTTAAACCTATCCTATTTTATTGAGTCGAGTGCTACACTCTTTATCTCGTACTCATTTGACTTGGATTGAATCAATTGACTCGCACACCTTTTATTGTCTACGTTGAATACTTTTTGTTGTATTCTTTTATACTTAAGTGGTGTTTGTGTGTGTATGAGTTTTTTATCCAAACCTGGTTATAGTGTTGGCTTAAACTAAAATTTGGTATTTAATCTTTGTGATTATTTTTTGTGTTACACATTTTTGCAATTTGGACTTAACTGAAATATTAGTATCTATCTTGTGGTAACTGTGATTAAGTCCTAATCTGTATGAGCTAAGTGTTACACATATTTATATTTTGCTCATTTTACTTGAACTTAATATTTTAACATAACACCGCTTTAAATTGATTCATATTCTATTTGGTATTAAGTTAATTTTTTATTTTATTTGCGCAACACAATTGTTGAAATTTTATTTCCTATTTTATTTGTGGTCATTTGCGCCAACTAAATTGTTTAGGATTAATCTTTACTTGAATATTAATTGTTAAGGAAGACTTTGCTTGTGTATTGTGACTTAATATTTAATCATTCTTTTAGTACCGATTAATTAAATATTATCTTATTATCATTGTTTAATTATATTGTGTACATCTACACGGAATCTCGGGTGTTGAGTGTGTAGCGTGTGTGTGTCTCAAGTTTTCACTATCTCGATTGTTTAGTAAGATTCAATTTGTGGGGTCGTTTAGTGTATGCCTGGGTGTACTGGTCTTGTATTGGCCTAACTATTTCATTTACACTGGTGTTGCTGAATTATTTTTCTAAACTTTGGTTTCGATGTTCTTGGGTGTGTTGTGTGTGTTGTAGTCACTATTACCTGGGTATTATTGGGTTGACTGATTTTTAGTCAAGTTGGGTTGTTTTAGACTAGGCTGGTTATACGGGTGTGCATTTGCTTAGTTTAATTCATTGTGTACTTAGGGACTGTAATCTGTAGCTTGTAATTGGTAATAGTGGACTTGGGTGAGTGAGTTGTCCTCGGACTAGGGACACGGGGTTTATGTGACAACCCGCCTACTAAAATAATAGGTGGCCAGACCAATACTCTAATAATTACAGGAATCATAGATGGTCCATTCTCAGTATCACTATCGATTAAAATAATAGTACGAGATAACCACCAATCATTTTAGAAAACGGACTGTCAATAAAAAGAAAATTTGTAAATAAAAGAAAACACTTAGATAATTCCATTTGCGAAAATGGTGGATATAAAAAATCTATGAATAAAGAACGACAATATCATAAATAATCACCGAATAAGCTATCGGTGAATAGACCAATACAAATAGTTACACCGAGTATTACATTTTCAATATTTACAATATAATAAATGAGGGCAACACTTGCGAAAACACGCCCGAATAAATAATTGAACATAACTAGAGTACAATAGAAAGAAACGTCTAAACAATACCCTACAACATCCGCAATATGCCGTAGCTCCATGACAACTGAAATGGAAATGTAAATACGGGTGTCCATGCAGTAGAGCACCTGTAACGGCAAAGAGTACATGCAGAAACAAAGAAATATAGACGGGTCAGGGCCCGGTTTGATATGATTCCCATGTGAATACAATGCATGACAGTTAAGTGTGTAATTCTCTCGCAGTTAACAATAACATTTCTCACCCCTCAATCTAACAGCAACCTAGCGCAATATCAATAATGATACTCTAGTTAAACAAAGAAAAAAAGGCTAACTTCTCTCCAGTCTTAACACTATGCCCTTATTCGTGCGTGGGGTGTCTCGCAAAGCGAAATCCAAATAAGGAACCCCCCCGATACACTACTACTAGGCAAGGTTAATCATCGAGATACATTACACCCTGTCCTAATTAATCCAAGTACAAAAGGCTAACTTCTCCCCAGTCACAACACTATGCCCTTATTAGTGCATTGGGTGTCTCGCAAAGCGAAATCCAAACAAGGAACTCCCCCGATACACTACTACTAAGCAAGGTTGATCATCGAGATACATTAGACCCTGTCTTAATTAATCCAAGTACTAAAGGCTAACTCCTCCCCAGTCACAACACTATGCCCTTATTCATGCGTGGGGTGTCTCGGAAAGCGAAATCCAAACAAGGAACCCCCCCGATACACTACTACTAAGCAAGGTCGATCGTCGGGATCCATTATACCCTCAGCACATAATTAATATATATATATATATATATATAAATGAGAGGTCAATATATATAAATGGTACAACATTTTATCAAATGTTTACCAAACAATTTCATCCTATACACTAGTTCATTTCATGGTTCCATTCCTTATCAGGCAATATAATCACAGTTTTTATGCTCTTTGTGGCATTTTATCTCAATTATACACTTTGTAAAAATCTCTTCCTTATCAGGAATATAATCATCATCATATGCTCTTTGTGGCATTTCATTGTGCTCTTTATGTCACTTCATCATCCTCTTTATGGCATTTCATACATCAAGTCCAACTTGATTTAGAATAGTTATAATTATATATATATAACGATTCTAAGACCTCCCGTCCGGGTTTTCCCACTGTGCGCGCCCCTAAATGGCTATCCTCTTCCAGGGCCTATCATTTAGACAACCTGGGATCCTACCGAAACATCGGGAAGCGGTCATATGCCTGCGGGGTAGTCATAACCACACCCAGAATTATCTACCCATCGCAAAAACATACAATGAATGCTCATATGGACTAGGGATATATCCACCCTGCATTCTCTAGCCAGGGGGCTTCACCACAACGCGCGAACTTTCCTTAAGATAGCGATTTAGAGAGGGTGTGTATCCATACCTTTTAACATTTATGAAAGTCATCTTCCTTTTCATTTGAAAACATCTATTTTTACATTCTCAAAATCATTTGTACTTATTTATTAGTACCACATTTTATAATATGTCTTTCTTATTCTTAGAGTCATATTTTTTTAATGACCTAAGACCCGAAGTGCCATCAACCTCAACTAGTCCCCAAGACTTCAATATAATATCATAAACCATTAAAATGAATCTCCCTCCAGGAGTGTCTCCCAAATGTCTCAACATTAACATTTTATCTTTAATTTATCTTTAAGTTAACTTCCCAATTCATTCGGACATTAACCTACACAAACTAGCCCTCGGGGTAAGCCCAATGATCCCATTAATCCTAGGACATTAGCCCACCCAAAACCACCATCTAGGGCTCCCCATTACTTTCCAAATGAAGTTACCTAAACCTTGGACCAGAAAGGAAAAGGGTTAGAAATCAAACTAGGAAAAATCCCACAAAAATAGGGGAATCCAATCGATTCGCCCCTTGGGCCGAATCGATTCGCCCTTGCGAATCGATTCGCTAATAAGCCGAATGGATTCGGTGGGTGAAACTTGACTTTATGCAATTGTCCAAATCGATTCGGTCTTAACCCGAATCGATTCGGTCTCCCAGACCTGTAGCCTAACCCCTAACTGAATCGATTCGCCTGGGAGCTGAATCGATTCGGCCCTGCAATTTTGCCCAGTTTGGGCTACGGGTTGTATGAACCCTAAAATCCCAAAACCTCATATCTTTGATTTTATCCAACATCAACAACATCTAATTCTCCCAAGTCATTTCTACACCTTTAATAACTAATAATAATTTATCCTTAAATCAAATCAAAACTAAAATTTAAGGGTTTAATCATCAAAATCAACAAAAACCCCAAATATGATTTAAATATCCAAAGCATAACTACACATGTAATTTATCACATTAAATCAATATCTAGCAAGTAAGAAACTTGCCTCGAGGTTGTACTCCCGAATTCCCTTCCGGTAGCAACGATTTCCGGCCTCAAATCTCCATTTTCTCTCTTTTCTCCCATTTTCTCCCAACTCTCTCTTCTCTCTCTCTCTCTCCTTTGGCTTTTCTCACAAATGAAGAAAGAAAAAGGGGTAGGGGAACTTAAACGGGTCTTAAAACATAAATGTCCTCTTTTAATTGCTAATACACCATTAAAATGACTCGTATTTGCATAATTGAGTCATAACGCGTCAAAAGTGCCCGAAACTCAAAAATACAACATGGCACTATCTCAACTATTCTAAAAACAACCGCACCCCCTATTTGGCATTCGGAGAAATGTAAACTATTTTTATGTTCCAACTTTATTTTATTTCATTAATTATACGCCAAATTAAATATGAGTCATAACCGTCATTTTACATATAACGACACAATATATCACAATATAATGCTATTTACCTTGTCGTACGGTAAATAGACAAAACATAGTAAATATTATATCTTAGTCTCACGGGAAAATAATATTTACTCCAACATCCCTATTTTATAGAATTAGCCCACCAGGCTAAATAATATAAAATAGCCGCTCAAAAACCTGGGTTGTTACAGTTTACCACCATGGTGAGTTCCTCGAGAACATATTTTGTGTCACCTTCTACTTTTCCTCATCTCATTCTTAAAGAGAATTATTTTTATATCTAGCATCACAACTTTTACTTACTAGTGTGCGTGAGTGTTTTCTAACTTATAACTTATAATAGATTTTTTATTAAAGAGTTTAAAAGAGTTTTTAAATAACCTAATATGCATTAGCGAGTACCCTTTGGTCCTTTCTAGTGTCCCATTAGGTCTTTTCAATATATAGTCCTTCCTCTAGTCTTTGTGTTATCATACATATTTTCAATAACTTTAATATAACGCATATGTATTCTTTTCCTCCTTAAAGCCCTCTAAATTATATTCTTGTGTACTCTATCATAAGCCTTTTCTAGATCTATAAAGACCATATATAAATTTTTATTTTTACTTCTACATTTCTCCATTAACTGTCTTAATAAGTAAATAGCTTTCGTGGTTGATCTCCCTGGCATAAATCCAATTGATTTTCCGAAATAGTTGAATCATTTCTTAATCTTTGTTCTATAACCTTTTCCCATAATTTCATAGCGTGACTCATTTGTTTGATTCCTCTATAATTACCGCAGTGTTGTATATTCCCTTTATTTTTATACAATGGTATTATGGTGTTTTCCTCCACTCATTTGGCATGCTTCCGTCTCTTAAAATTTTATTAAATAAGCGTGTTAGCCATTCTACCCCTAGACTTACAAGGGTTCTCTAAACCTCTATGGGTATTGTATCCGGGCCAACCGCTTTGTTCTTTCCCATTTTTCTCAGTAACATATATATTTCTTTTTCAGTGATCGAACATAACACTCTTATATTATTTTTCAGTGATGGACATACCATTCCTAACCTTTATTTTTTTCTTATATTCTCTCTTATTAACACTTTCTCTTTTTGCTCTCTTTCTTTCTCTTAAACTCTCGGATATAAACATACTCTTATAATGATATTTAAGCATCTCAAAAAACAAAACAGGTAATTGGTGAAACATAAAAGATCACCCTCTCCCCATAAGATAAGATAGCCATAAATTATTTCTTAATCATGTTCTACAAAACCGTAAACTATAATGAGGATAAGTAATCATTAGGAAAGCGTGGCAAAACAAAAGTGTAAAATGATTGAAATGCCATTGGAGATTTATTAAACATGGACTTTTTGGACTGCAATTATTGAGAAATCAAATGCCACTACAAAAAAACTCACTTTTAGGGACGGTTAAAAATCATCCCTAAAGACTATATATCCATCCCTAAAAGTCTTTAAGGATGGCAAGGTATGGGCACGTCTGCTAGGGGTCCCAAATGTATTAGGGACAGGGTTAGCCATCCCAAATAATCTTATGGGATGATTTTTGGATCGTCCTTTAAGAATTATGAGTGGTTCAGTTTTTAGACGGGAGTTTCGCCATCCCAAATAATATTATTTAGTACGATTAATATCGGCCCTTAAATGTTGGTCCCAAAATTTTTATTGTGTCACTGTATTTTAGGGATGGTTCTAGACGTTCCAAAAGACATGGGCAATGCTAAAAATATTTTTATTATATATATCCTTATTTTAAAGCTTTCCATTTATGTTGATTCCATGTTTAAATACGAATCTTCAAAATTTATTCAATATCAGCCATAATATCAACAAATATACAAGTTATGAAAAATAAATATCGAGAACAAAATATCAATGAAGCTCCGAAAATTCATTAATCATATTCATGGTTCCTAACATAACATCTCAAAAAAGTAAAACAACCAACCTAAAACATAAACTATATGATTCAAATTGCAATCATTCCCAAAAATATCAAATAACCAATTCGAAAATATAATAAACTCAAAAAATAACCACCTAACTTATAAATGTGCAAAATAAAGGCGGTGGAATTTGTCAGTAAAGTCATATAGCTGGCCAATACATGTTCCAAATGATGTCCGAACTTGTGGAAGAGAAAATAAACATAATTTAGTACAATATTCAAATATGGTAATCCGTATATCATCATGTTAACTATTTTTCAATCACTTGTTATTTTTAGAAAATTTTGACAGAGCTTCCTTTATTTATTCAAGAAAACCAACATGTTTTAACATTAAAACTCAAGTCAACAACAACAATGAAAGACACAATTGAGCACATAAATTGATTTTAGCAACATAAATATTCACCAACCTGCACGGCCTAGCCTAATCAGAAATTATTAGTAAAAGAATTATAATTGTTTTGAAAATATCTAAGCAAGTGAATCATTTGGTATGAGGAAGTTGACTTGCTACTTTAAATTGAGTAAAACTCTTTAGTCTTGTTGATTTTATCATCCGTTTCGGCACGAACCTCGGCCCGAACATGATCAAGTTCTTCTTGATGGAGAATTTCACATTCCTTGGCCCTATCTACAGTTGGCTCTGATGCACATAGAACTATTTACTACTTTTCCAGGTTAGATTATGGGAGAAAACATGGTAATTCACTTACTGAAAATAATAAAGAAGTGAATGAGAAATTAGCTCGTAAAGTCACCCCCTGAGTTGTGAATTGGTTTAAAGGTGTGAAGAAAATAACTCATATCACATAGTAAAAGTACCCAAAATTGTTGGGGGATATATACCTAAAATTTAGCATAGAGATTGGGTCCCGTGGGGTATCCCAACCCTTTGAGTAATAGAGGACCTGATATTCGTTAGTTTTGACTATTTCGTTTTGAAGATTCTCTCTTTATTTATTGTTGGATATTTTCTCTTTATAATGTAATCTAATCATGAAAGGTGTAAATCAAAACATTTTAGAAAGCACATAAACAAGCCAATTATTAATCAACCAAAACCAAAGACCAGTATTTACCTACACAACTTTGTTTTCCTATATAAATACGTAAACAAGTGCTTGAGTTCATAAGCTAACCACCACACAATCTTTATCTCATTTTTGTTATTAGCATAATCTCAGTTTCAACAAAATTGTACATAAGGATGATTATGCTCTTCATTTTGAAAGTTTTGCCTTCTCAAGTTATGCCTCGCTCTTTTCTGGGGGGCTCAAAGTAGAAGAAGTGCAAATAATGAATGGCTAGTTATGGTCGTGTATATAATGAGGCTAAGGAAAATAATGATCATTTTAAGATATTAAAGTAGAGCATATATATACATTCAGTAGAGCCAACCGATGTTTGGGACCTTGTTCCCCTTAGGCTCGTGGAGCCGGTGTAGAGAGTGCAAAACAGAATATGCTTTGAAGATATGTGGTTTTAGGTGAAGATGTTTCCTTATATTTATAATGTAGAACTAGTTATTCTTGGTCTTTTTCTCTTATACAGAGTTCTAAATTATATATGGTCACGGGACTGATTTTATGTGATCCCTCTCTTTTTTTTGGGCGCCTTTGCCCATGGGTGTTTTGTTTTTTAACACATCATGTGAACGAGTTCTGACGCCTTGGCATATTTTTTTAATGCAATTCATATTTATCAAATAAAAATAGTATAATAATGCTCTATCTCTTAAATACAATTGCAATTCCATAAAGCACCTAAATATTAAACCTAACCTTAAATCGATTTTATATCATATAATTTCAAAAGTTAAAATGGTTAGGAAGTAGAACTTACCATGCACATATTAGTTTCAAGTCATTGGTTTCATCAAACAAGTGAGCCAGAATCATCCTTCCCCGCCAATACAAGATGATAACACGTTGATTACCTATAGGCATAGAGATAATTCACAAATGCCAAAGTTTAATAACATATATAGTGACATGAATTCATATATGTGAAACTTGCAAACAAAATAGCTAAATCAGTGCAAATGACTGGAAGAACATATAAACTGATTGCAAAATCTTAGATAATCGTTGGATTGCTTCCATTTCAAGACCCACACCTTGAAACTCTTTAGACCCATAATTATTCTTTTCACACATTTATCATGAGATATTCTTGCATTTCTTTCCTACCACACACACCAAGTTAAAGATAAAGCAATACATCTTTGACGGGGTTGTGCATAAAACCAAATTGTTGATCGAACGGAGCAAAACAGAGTTATTTTGGGCATTTTTTCTCTTCCCAATTCTGGTTCAACTCACTTTTTTGTGAAGTAATTGACAAACTTTGTTTGGTCCTTTCTCTCTCTCTCTCTCGATCGATCGATCGATGTCGAAGAGAAGGAAGATGGGATTTTATCTTCTCAGTCTGATGTGCACATTGGGCCCCATGAATAGTATTAGTAGATTATATACTTTTAGGACTTGAAATAATATTGATTATGGATATAGGACAATAAATATTTCGTTTCCATTTTTAGTCAATATTTTCAAATTAAAGGGACACATGGCATACTGTGATTGATTGTCATTTTATGAATATGAATCCGCGTCAGCGACTTTATTCAGAAATAGGGACTAAACTATATATAAAATGTTTGTTGTCCTATTTCCAAAATACATATTACAATAGGTCCTAAATTTACAAAGCCCCTCGTATCAGAACATAATTAAAAGTATGATGAATTCATATTTATTAATTACGAATCTTTAAAGTATATTATATAAAATCAATTAGATCAGGATTTCTCTGAATCATTCCAATGTTTCTATTTATTTTTTTTAGGCTAGCTACCCTAATTGGGACTGTAGTGATAATTAAATTCAACACAAATAAATGAGAAAAGCGCAATCACCCAAGCAAGTAAAGAATATAAAAGATGCCAATCACACAAAGCAGGATGTACGTGGTTAAGCAAGAATGCCTACGTCCACGGTGGTGTTTGTAGTGTTATTTCTATATACTTCGGGGAGTGTTTTACAGAGAATACAATGGGTGCCTTTTGCCCCAGGCTCAGGGTTTGTTATATACATGTTTGTTCTCGGGGAGTGGGGGTGTTGGACTCCCCCACGTCCATCTTCTACTCCTAGAATATCTCCCTACGAGATTTTAGGAGTGGACTAAGTCGGAACTGAATTCAGTTGAGATACGAGGGGCCTAAACTTTGGGCTATTTCTATTGGGCTACTCGTCTGGGCCTATGATGGAAAATTCGGGTACCCACAATTGCTCCTAAAGTTGTTGGGCCACAATTTGGGCTCAATAAATTTAAATGATTTGTCATAATGGCTCTCTTGTAATTTGTGTGAATCCTCCCAAGACTGAAAACTGATTTAGGCGACAGCTTGCTTCGTGTCCTATGCACGATGATTGGATGCATTTAAAGGTCATTTGGAACAACAGTCCGTAGTTGTCGTTTTAAACTTCTTCAAGATTTCTCATCTTTTTCAATCTTTTGTTGTTGTGCATTCCTCTTCAGGTCTTTGTTTACTTTTCTTTCAATCTTCTTCGTCATCTGGGCTTATGATGTTGCGTCGTCCTATCCAAACCTTCATGTCGTAAGTCCCCTTTGCTTTCTCTCTGTGTTTTCTTTTTCTGTTAAGATTTTTCGAATTTGTAATTTGGGTTTACAAATGGAGAAGATAGGTAATAGGACTGTGTCTGAGTTTAAGTTCTACAATATCCCATACTGGGTAGACATTGAGTGCGTCCCTCTCCCTAGAAATGTCAGAGAGATAGAGGGCGCTCATTGGATTCATGTCCTCTTGTTGTCCCAAGGGGGACTGACTTTCCCTCCGAGCAATTTGTTTTTACATTTCTTTAGTTATTTCAATATCGTCCCTGCGCAGTGCTCGCCAAACGTTAGGAAGATAGTTAATGCTGTCTATAAGATAAACCAACTTTATGACACCAATCTGGGGCTTGCTAAGATATGCTTATGCTATTCTTTCTCGCGAACGAGCTCTGGTCTCCATTACCTCAAGGCCAGGAGTCCTGATAGGGTATTGGTAGTAAATTTATTTGATTCCCACAAGGACTACCGGCCCCATACTGAGGGGTCGAGGTCTGATAGATTCACAGTCCCCTTTTATGGGGAGGAATACCTAGGTAATCTTGGCTCTGCTCATTTTTTTTTCTATTAATGTCTGATTTTTCTGATATTCCTCTTTTCCCTTTTCAGCGAGTACTAAGAACTTGGAACCTGCCCTTAGTGAGGTTGGAGTTGTCGAGCTAATTAAAGCTTGGAATATCAGGGAGTCTTTAGTTGACGGTGAACATCCTCGATCAATCGCTTTTCTTCTGGAGTATAAGAACATTGGGTCCAGTTTCATTGCTAGGCATGTGGACAGCATTCCTAACTTAGACATTACGGAAAAAGGTGCTGCTGACCCCATTCAGTTGGACGAGGAAGAGAGCAGCTCTGAAAGTGAAATCGGGAGAGGTGCTGAAGGCGGTCCCAGCGAGGCGAGCTCTAGTGGTGAAGAATTATCTACCTCGAACAATCTCTCTGAGGCTCAGGAGTCTTCAAATACATCTAGTATCTCCAGCGGGGAAATGGCTCCCCCCAGAAGGAACCTGATCCGTGATGATGATGACGAGGATGATATGCTTCTCGCTCAGCGATCGAAGAAACAAAAGTCCGGCAGTGGGGCTACTGCCACTGATTCTCAGTCTGCTGCCCTTGAGTAGGAGAAGAAGAGGAAGGACGAGGAAATATTGAGAGAGAAGGAGAGAAAGAGAGAGGAAAAGGAGGAGAAGAGGAAAGCTAAGGATAAGAGGAGAGATGAGAGGGAGAAGAAGGATAGGGAAGATGAGAGAATAAAAGAGGAGGCAAGGACGAAGGATGGGCACGCTCTGGTGCCCGTGTCCACTCTGCCAGAGGGGGCATCTGTTGCCCTCTCTCCTCAGTTGGCTCCTGTATTGCTTGAGAGAGCAATTTTACCTGTTGATCGTCAAAAGGCGATGGGGGTGGATCAGCTAGCTCTGGAGGCAAGCCAGAGGCTAGCTTTAGTAAGTCTTCTTCTTTCCTTTATGCTTATAATTTAATATTTCTCCGTTCCTACAACCTTTTGCTTAATGTTCCTTTTTCTTGCAGTTTGTGATTGACTTCGCTATCCTGTACCGTACTCGTGACGAACTGGTAAGGACGAAGGCTGATTTGGAAAGACAAAACGCTGAGGTGCGGGGGAGGAATGTCGAGTTGGAGGCCAGCTTGAAGGCTACCAATAAAGCCCAGAAGTCTTTCGATCTCACTCTTGTTGAAGACAATAGACTGAAGGAGGCGACACCGAAGGAGCTGAATGAGCTGAGGTAGTCCTATGACCTGGTCTGCACGAGCAAGCTCGCTGTGGTGGAGGATAATAAGGTACTGGCAGAAAAGCTGAAGAAAATGGAGTCTGAGGAAGCCACTATCAAAGAAAGTTCCTATAATTCTGGGTGGGCTACCACTTATGAGGATGCTAGAGCTCAGATAGAATATATCAGCCGTCTAAATTTTAAGAAGGGCTGGAACAAAGCTCTCCTGGCTTCTGGGGTGGACATAGATTTTCCCTTATTTAACGAGCATGACCCGGGTCCGAAGCTTGTTGTGGATGATGCAATTGTTGAGGTTCCTTCTCTGACCATTGGATATGCTGCTCCTGTTCCTCATTTAGTTCCTACTGATGCTCCTCCTGCTCAAGGAACAATAGCTTTATTCAGGGGAGGTTCCATGTCCGCTGCTGATAAGGGAAAGCAGCCAGCTACCTACGAACAAGTTGAGGTTGTCAGCTAGCTGATCTTGGGGATTCCTTATGTTTTTTTTATTTGTTTGTACTAATTTTTTATGTTCATCGATGTAATTTGGACTTCCATTAATGAAATGAAAGCGCTTTCCCTTCAATATATTGATTCTTTTGTTCTTTACAGCTTTTTATGGCCTGTAGTCGATTAATGTAGATGAGTATATACATGCCACCTCTCAACTAGGAAGGATTCTTGGTCCTAACGCGAGAAATCAAGTTCGCCAAGCCTTTGTTAGGATCTACAAGTCCCTCACGATGAGGAATCAAAAGTTTAAGGAACAGTCAGAGCTCGTTGCCAAACTGAAGGATAGACTCTAGGAGATGGAAGAAATTTGTGCCTCTGTCTAAGAGGAAGTGAATACTTTAAGATCCAAGCTTCTAGACGCCTCTGAAATTAATCAAGTTGGAGAATTCCTTCAGCAGGAGAATGAGACTTTGAGGAGAGTGGTAATGAGACTCAGGGAGCATGCACCAAGTGTTGCACCCCAGGTTTTAAGGGGCTCTTCTTCATCGGTCGCTCCGCGGACTGGAGCAGGACCGAGCGGTGCTCCACCAGTCTTACGAGGTTCTACCTCATCGGCTACTCTGCGGGCTGGTCCAGATAGAGGGGGTACAGCTAGGGAGATGGATGAGCTTTGAAAAGATGTCCGTCGAGCATACGTGATTCCTGTTGGGCTTCAAAGGGATGTCACGCGGCTTAGGCATCTGTTCAAGAAAGGACCTCGACGAGTGTGGGCTGATGGTTACGACCAAGGTTGGTCAGATGTTCCGATGAGGCTAGAAGAGTTCGAAGAGCTCGCCTTTATTAGGGGATGGTTGAGTACCCTCAGGGAGATGCAAGTCCCAAGGAACTATGTAGTCTAGTACCATTATGAGATCTCTCCTTCAACTTTGAGGCCCAATACTTTCAAGAGGGACGACTAGTGGATCCCTATCGATGCCATCCCAAGTCAGCTGTTAGAGTCAGGGGAGAATGAGGTCGAGGAGGAATTGGCTCCTCACCCGAACGATGGCCTTAGAGCACAAGTGGCTGACTATCTTGTTCAGAGGCCTCAGCTTCATTAAGATTTTACCAGATGTAACTCTTTGTATATAGGTAATGAAGTAATATAACATTTATGCTTTGGGAGATCTCGCCGACTAAACACGGGTTGTACATTCTCATTGTAAATGTGATGAAGTAAATATAATATCTATGTTTTGGGCGATCCCGCCGACTAAAAATGTGTTCTATATTTTTACATCCTTTGTTTCTCACTTAATTATCTTGGGCCCCTTGTGGCCAACTAGATTGGTAGGTTTTCATTATTGAGTAAGTATCCACCCAGTCCAGTATGCTTATAAGGTACCATTTTGCCTCACTTTACCTTTTAGGTCATGTCGTCACACTCCCTTAGGCCTAAGTATGGCAAATGGCGAGAACACACCTGGCGTTGGATGTTCCATCCGAGCATGTTTTTTGAACCAAACATAGTTTGGTAACCAATTATTTTTTGGCCTAATTGCCTAAGGGTCCCCTGTAGGGCTTCATTTATTGCCTGGGGCAATGCTAAGAGGTCGTTCATGTTTTATAACGAAAACCTGAGGAGGGTGATACACTCCTTTTATTCTTTGAGTAAGGTGCCTGTTACTTGGAAAGGGTGTGCAAGTTATAAAGTTCTCAATATAGAATTAACATTTCATAGAATGCTACTGCCAAACAAATTTAATCACAAGTAAATAAATAAAAAAATGAGTTGCCAATTCCAAAAATTTGATAAAAGAGACAAGAAAAAACTAGAAATAGAATTTCTTTAGGTTAGCTGTGTTCCATGCTCGGGGTATCTCTCTGCCCTCCAGCGTTTCTAAGTGATAGGCTCCTTGTAGATCATCTCTTGTTATCTTGAATGGTCCCTCCTAGTTTGGACCCAACTTACCATCTGATGGTTTTACTGCGCTGCCAAGGACCTTCCTTAGGTAGTAGTCTCCAACATGGAATGTCCTTGGATTGACCTTCTGGTTATAGCATTTCGCGAGCTGTTTACTAGGGCTAGCTCTTTGTGTTCATCAGCTAGGTCAAGTTCAGCGAGTAATGCTGTATCATTTTGGCCTTGGTCGACAAGGGTGGTTCTCATGATTGGTAGTCCAGCTTCTAAGGGGATAATTGATTCCATTCCATACGTTAGCAAAAATGGGGTTTCTCCGGTTGCTCGTCGTGAGGTAGTGCGGTAAGCCCATAAAATATGTGGCAGCTCACTCACCCATGCACCTTTGGCTCGCTCTAGTCGTTTCTTCAGCCCATAGATCACTATTTTATTGGAAGCCTTAACTTGACAGTTGCTCTGGGGGTACGCCACCGAGCTAAAATAGTGCCTGATCCCTTGTTCTTTGCAGAAGTTCTGGAAAGGGCCACTCTCGAACTGTGTTTCGTTGTCAGTGATGATAGTTCTGTGGATTCCAAAATGGGTAATTATGTTTTTCCATATGAACCACATCATATCTACATCTCGGATATTTGCCAGAGGCTCTGCCTCGATCTATTTGGTGAAGTAATCCGTTGCGACCAACAGATAGTTACGGTTACCGGTGGCGATAGGAAGAGGGCCTACGATGTCCATTCCCCATTGGGCGAAAGGCCATGGGCTGGTGAGTGATTTTAGGTCGCTGGTAGGATGGTGAACCATTGGAGCATGCATTTGACATTTTTCGCATTTGCGAGCATTACTGCCGAATCTTCATGCATATATGACCACCAGTAGCCTTCCTTCATTGCTCCAAAATCTAGTGACCTTCCTTCAATATGGCTTCCACATATTCCTTCATGAAGCTCGTGTAGAACTTGCTCGACGTCCTTCGAGTGAACATATTGAAGATAAGGGACGATGAATGATCTCTTGTATAGTTTTCCCTCAAGAGATAAGTGAAAGAGAGCAGCTTTGACTCTAATCTGATGAGCGACCTTCTTATCATTGGGAAGTGTGCCATCTTTTAAATAGTCCCTCAGAGGGTCCATCCAACTGGGCGCTGACTCGATCTGGGGTATGTGTTCTAGGTTTAGTGGC
The DNA here is from genome assembly GCA_949130495.1 of Sambucus nigra. Lineage (NCBI taxonomy): Eukaryota > Viridiplantae > Streptophyta > Magnoliopsida > Dipsacales > Adoxaceae > Sambucus > Sambucus nigra. The sequence continues at coordinate 450,962,509 of OX422212.1, read as the reverse complement.
TCATCACTCTGGTGAAGCCCTTATACCTTTGACTCACTTGAGTCTATACTGTATAAGTGCTCATCTAGTTTGGAAATTGTGACAAAATTGTGTCCATCCTAGAAACCAAAGAACCTCAGAGATTGGTTTGCATCTTCATATCTCCATCTTGTAATGATCAAGAGACTATTGCCAACACTCACACACTTAGAATTCAATTCATGCATGACATATTGCATTATAATGTGTGTACATGTGTTGAGTGTGTTTAAATCCCTAAGTTTGATTTTTAATAATTTTTTGGGATTTTTTAAACATTTTTTAAACAATGTTTTATTAATTAAAACTTGATTTAAAAGTTTTTGGGGTCATTCTCTAAATATAAGTTGTTGTGTATTATGGCCTAATGTTACCTTGGGTAGAATCCAAAAGCGGCAGAGACTTCAGGGTATAATTTGTAATTAGTTTGGACGCGCGTTTTATATCCCTTTATTGGCCAACACCTGTTGCCCTCTGATTGGTTAGAAGTGTGTTTCTTTACTGAGACAATAGACGCGTGTGTTATCAACCCTTGGATCATTTCTTATCAATGGTCTGCATGTTGCCTTGATGAATCCCAGTGTAACTTTTTAAGCCAACCAGCGCTCGTTTAACCACCGCCTTGTGTGAGCCCTTAGATTCAAGTCAATTTGAATTGACTTAATCCTGACCCTTGGTTTTGATCAGATATCTCGAACCTTCTCCTCCCACTATAAAAAGGACCCTTCCCTCAGACTTCGAAGACTTTTGCCATTTGCATTCTTCTGAGAGAATAGAGAGAGAAGAGAGAAAAGAGAAACCAGAGAGAGAAAAAAGTTAGAAACCGTAACTTCGTCCAAATCCTCTTCAAACATAACCCAAACACTTCTCCAAAACACCATATCCAAAAACACCAACCTGAGTGTTCTTGAGTGTTTGAGAGTTTGAGTTGAGTTATTTTGGTTGCTGTAACCTTATGTTCATGAGATCTTGTTTCCAACTTAAACTTTTGCTTAGATCTAGTTTCTGATTCCATAGAAATCTCAGATCTGAGTTTTTCATGTTACATTACACATAGTTTCATTCTGTTTCTCATCTTGAGAAATATATTGTTGATTATTTTCTCTAAAACGTTTTCTTTCTTTGAAATCAACAATAAATGCTTTTTGTTTCTTGTTCTTGTAAAACTAAACCTTTGACCTAGTTTGGAATCTCACTTGGAGGTTTTCAATCTCGAAAATCTTTTCTAAAACTGAGATTGATTAAGATCTCGACTCATTTGTAAGCACGATATTCGTGGATTCTGGGATAGATTAAAAGGTGAAAAAAGGTTCAAAGTTTTGTAAGAAAGAAAGAAAAGAAAAGATCACATAATATAGTGTAACTGTAATTTGTTAGGACTGTTTATACTTAGTACGTGTGCGTGTGTGCATGCATGTGTTAGAGAGCACCTCCACAAACACTTTCACCCTACAACACGAAAAGTGTTGGTAATAAGATCTTGTGAACATAAGTCGACGTAAAGTGCTGGAACAAATAAGGAGTTGACAAACTGAGAGAACTACATCTACAATCAGAACTGCAGAGAAGTTATAAGGACGCCAGAGGGTACATTCCTAAACTTATATAGGTCTAAGTTGTTCGCATGTTAGTTAAATTGCTTGTAACTCATAAATTTTTTTTAGTGGATTTTTCTTTTTACTCCGTAGAGGGAGTCGTGGATGTTTCCTCAATTGGTGAGGTTTTACCACGTAAAAAATTGTGAACAGAATCTTTCTACATTTTCTCACCTCATTCTTGGTCGTGCTGTGTTTAAAACTTGTTTAAACTATCTTTTAAACTTGTTGCTCAAATATAGAATAGATCTCGTACATACTTTTGTTAAACACATCTTGTGTTCAAATATTTTGATTTAAGAAAAGAGTTTCTTCAAAAAACAACTCGGAGTTACTTAAATAGTTTATTTTCATAAACGACTTTAGTAACGCTTTTTCAATTGTTATCAGAGCTTGGTTAAACTGCTTTTAAAAGATCCTGTGTTTCTGAAATTGTTTTCTGAAAATCAAATATGGACGAGAAAAATGAAAGATTTGGTAACTTGACCAGACCTCCAATCTTTGATGGAACCAATTTTTCTTACTGGAAAGTGAGGATGATTGCTTTCATTCAAGGAACTCTGGGAGATGATGTCTGGGACATTGTTGAAAATGGTTACACTTTTCCTACTAAACCAGCCAACGAAGGAAGTAATGAGAGGGCTAAGAAAGCTTTAAGTGAGTTCACTCAAGAAGAGAAACAGGTTTCTCGAAATAATAACAAAGGAAAGAATGCCATATTTATGTCCATAAATGAACATGAGTTCAAAATAATCTCATCCTGTACCACTTCTAAGGAAGCTTGGGACACCCTGGTCACTGCTCATGAAGGAGACACTAGAGTTAAGGCTGCCAAAACCCAAATGCTTATCCAACAGTATAACTCCTTAATTATGTCTGAGACTGAATCATTTGATGACTTCTATATGAACCTGACTGATATTGTGACCAAACTGCATGCTAATGGGATAACCTATGATAGACAAGAAATTGTATCTAAAATTCTGAGATCATTACCACAGAAGTTTGATAACAAAAGATATGCTATTGAGGAAATGTGTGATATTAATCTCACTCCTGAACTACTCAGTAGTAAGTTAAGAACTGTGGAAATAGAACTGGAATTTAAGAAACAATTAACTCAATCCCATAGGAAACAGACTAGTTCCAATCTAAGCTTCTCTTCTAAATTGAGTAAGCCCGAGTTTAATAATTCCAATGATGAATCTGATGAGGACTGCGATATAGAGAGTTTGGACAATCAGATTGCCTTAATGTCAAAACAGTTCAAAAAAATCATTAAGTTTAGAAACAAAGTGGCAAATAAACAAGGCAAATCAAATTATCCAACTCCCTCTAGTCACAGACCTCATGAGAAAAACCATGATAAAAATCATAAGGACTCTCATATCAGACCTAATAGAGACCTTAAGAAGACTGAATGCTATAGATGTGGTAAACTGGGAAACATTGCTCAAGACTGTAGAGTTAACTTGAACACTCAAAATAAACATAATAGGGCTAATATTTGCAAAACTTGGGATGATTCAAGTGACTCTGAAAATGAGGTACCTGAGTCATCAGATGTTTTGGACCCGTGCTTGTCTTTCTTTGCAAAGATTATTTATAATGATGACATGCCTATGTTTGTTAATGAGGATGAACCAAATAATTCTATGACTGATACTTCGAATATGGTTATTACTGGTTTAGATGCTTTGATTACTGAGAATGTTGCATGTTCTACCTCGGGGTGTGTGAGTCAAAGAGAAAGCGGCAATGACGATGTCAATGGGTGTGTGAGTTCTAAGAATGAAGCCTTAGGGGTCACTTCACACACTACACTTAGTGACTCGGACAATGAAGACCTCCCAGACATTCACACACTTTACACTAAAACTCTCAAGAAAAGCGCTAGACTAGAAAAAATTGTGAAAGATCTTACCAAAAAGCTGGAAGATCTAAGCCTGATGGTCAAACTGAATGCTGAAGAGTATACTACCCAATGTTTAACTCATGAAAGTGAAATTAAAGTTTTTGATGAAAAACTGAAAAATTTAACTGAAACTGATGAAATTCTGGAGAAAAAGTACACGGAGACATTGTTAGAATTGGAACAAACCAAAGAAAAGACAGCAACTGTTTTCAAAAAATTTACAAAATTTGAAAATAATTCTAACTGTTTTGATGAATTTGTTGCTGAATCTAAAACCAATTCTGATGATCGAACTGGTATAGGTTTTTGCCCCAATTTGAAGACACAAACAAAATCTTTTGAACCTATCAAATTTGTGTCAGGAGGCAAAAGACCTGTAGAAACATGCCCACACTTTCATTCATTAAAAACTGAGTTTGATTTGAAACATAAAAACTTTAACACTGGGGAATCAAGTTGCTCTAAGCATGAAAGTTCACCTAAGGTTAAATACGTCTGCCCTTTTATCAGAAAGAGTGAACCTACATTCAAACCTGTGCTACCTAAGAATAAAGTTCAGCCTCAAAACTTTTCAAAACCTTTGTTTAGAAACTTTCCTAAGGAGACCCCCATCCTGAGCAATATTTATTGCTCCTACTATGACATATACGGACACTCTTTCGATGGTTGCTATGCTAGGAGACTTGTTAAACCTATCTATAATCCTAATACCTACCAGAACTTTAACTATTCTAGGAGGAGTCGAAACAATTATATACTTCTTAGACAACCAGATAAAAACTCTAACTATAGAAAGAGAAAGACCAAACCTAAAAGAACATTTCCTAGAAGGAATCCTAAGCACTTTCCTAAACCAAATGCTCAAGCCTTTCATAAAATTCAAAATCATGCGCAAAACATTTTTCAGCAAAAATCTGATGCTCGCAAATTTTATCAATTGAGAGCTAATAAGCGCAAGATGAAAAATAGAGCAATTTGGGTTAAAAAAGATGATCTATTACCTCAGATGAAGTGTAATATTATTGTTACTGCTTTAAAAGATGAACACACATCATCTGGTTGGTATTTAGACTCTGGATGTTCTAAGCACATGACTGGAGATGAATCAAAACTTTTAAACAAAACCAGATTTGCTGGTGGTAAAGTTATTTTTGGTGATGGAGTTTCATCTCAAATCATAGGCAAAGGAACTCTCCAAGAAGATGGACTTCCTGTTCTTGAAAATGTCCTCTTAGTTAAAGGTCTAAAGGCTAATTTACTTAGTATTTCCCAATTTTGTGACTCAGACCATACTGTTACCTTTTCAAAGAACAATTGCAAAATTTTAAATGAAAAAGGTGAATGCATAATTACTGGTTTCAGAATTCCTGACAATTGCTATACTGTCAAGAACAATTCTGAAATTTGTAATGTTGCCAGAATGGATGACAACGAGATATGGCATAACAGAATGGGTCACATAAATTACTATAACCTTAGTAAATTGTCTACTCATGACATAGTAAGAGGAATTCCAAAACTTAAACCCATTCATAATATTGTCTGTGGTTCCTGTCAAGAAGGTAAAATTGTTAAGGCACCTCATAAGAAAGTCAAAGATATCCTCACCTCTAATCCCTTAGAACTCATCCATATGGACCTAATGGGTCCCTCCCAAACTGTTAGCCTTTGTGGACACAGTTATATCTTAGTTATGGTTGATGACTTCACCAGATTTACTTGGGTAGCCTTTTTAAAACAAAAGTCTGACACTTTTCAAACCTTCCTAAAAATTCTTCTTAGGATTGAAAATGAAAAGGACACTCAAGTAAATAGAATCCGTAGTGATAGAGGTGGTGAATTCAATGACACTAGTATTATAGAATACTGTGACTATAATGGTTACAAACACGAGTTCAGTGCTCCTAAGACTCCTCAACAAAATGGAATCGTCGAGAGAAAGAATCGTACCCTACAATAGATGGCACGTGTCATGCTACATGCCAAGAATTTACCTAAACACTTTTGGGTAGAATCTATTCGTACTGTGTGTTATATTATTAATAGGTTCTATCTTAGAAAGAATTCCAAACAAACCCCTTACGAACTTTGGTACAATAAAAATCCTAACATCAAGTATCTTAGAACCTTTGGTAGTACTTGCTATGTATGCAAAGATAGGGAACACTTATCCAAATTTGAGAGCCGGGGAGATAAAGCCATATTTCTAGGATAATCGCCTAACAGTAGAGCTTATCGAGTGTATAATCTTCGCACTAAAACCTTAATGGAATCCATAAATGTAATTGTTAGTGACACTACTGTAGAAAGCAAGACTGGTGAATTAACTATAGAAGAAGAATCTTCAAATATTTTAGAAAATGACTCTTCTGAAGTAGATAATTCATTACCTATTGAGACACTTGAAGTACCTAACTGGGTTTCTAAAGATCATCCCATAGTTAACGTAGTTGGCAACCCTAGTGAGCCAGTGCGTACAAGATCCCAACTTAGAAATTATGCACATTATGCATGTTTTGTTTCTCTTATGGAACCAAAGAATGTAAATGAGGCATTGAATGACTCTCACTGGATTTCTGCTATGCAGGAAGAACTTTTACAATTCTACGTCCTGATCACAAAAAGGTTGTTGGTACTCGTTGGATTTTCAAAAATAAAACTGATGAAAATGGGATAATAATTAGAAATAAAGCTAGATTAGTTGCTCAAAGATACTCCCAAATAGAAGGAATTGATTTTAACGAGACCTTTGCCCCTGTTACTCGTTTAGAATCAGTTCGTCTGCTTTTTGCTATAGCTTGCCACATGCATTTTACATTATACCAAATGGATGTCAAATCTGCGTTCCTTAATGGAATACTGGCTGAGGAAACCTATGTAGAACAACCTAAAGGGTTCATTGACCCTAATTATCCAAATCACGTATTTCGTCTGAAAAATGCTTTATATGGCCTTAGAGCTTGGTATGAGCGTCTTTCCAATTTTCTTTTGGATAAAGGTTTCAAAAGAGGTGGAAATGACCAAACTCTCTTTGTCAAACATTTTGACAAACACATCACTATCGCTCAAGTTTATGTAGACGATATTATATTTGGATCAACTTCTACCTCATAAGTAAAATCCTTTTCTGAAATTATGAGTAAGGAATTTCAGATGTCCCTTATGGGGGAGTTACAGTTCTTTCTAGGTCTCCAAGTCAAACAAAGTCCAGAAGGATCATTTGTTTCGCAATCTAAGTACGCTTTAGAGATAGTTAAGAAATTTGGCCTCGAGAGTGCTAAAGATGCTAAAACACCTATGAGTACTACGGTAAAATTGTCAAAAGATGTAAATGGAAAATCTGTAGATCCTACTCTATATCGTAGTATGATTAGCACATTACTCTATCTTACTGCCTCGCGTCCTGATATCATGTATGTTGTGTGTGTTTGTGCTCGTTATCAAAACAACCCCAAAGAGAGCCATTTGAATTCTGTTAAACGTATAATTAAATATGTTAAAGTCACTCTGAATCTAGGAATTTGGTACACGAATGACACACCAAGCACTATTATTAGGTACACTGATGCTGACTGGGTTGGGTGTACTGATGATAGTAAAAGCACTTCAGGAGCATGTTATTATATTGGTAATAACTTGGTAGGATGGAGTAGTATAAAGAAAAAGTGCACATCACTCTCTACAGCTGAATCTGAATACATAGCCGTTGGCAGCTGTTGTGCCCAATTATTGTGGCTTAAACAAATGCTAAGTGATTATGGTATTCAAGAAAACCAATTACATCTCTATTGTGATAATCAAAGTGCGATTAATATTTCTAAAAACCCTGTTCAACACTCGCGAACAAAGCATATAAAAATAAGACATCATTTTATACGTTAATTGGTTGAATCCAAGGAATTAGAAATCAATTACCTTCCTATTGATCTACAACTCGCAGATATGTTTACCAAACCTGTAGATTATAATCGATTCATTTCATTACGTAAATCTATTGGTATGATTTGTGTTGATTTAATATCTTTACTGTTTAATCCAAGTTTTTTTCCCTTTGTCCATTTGAGACAAAATGGGGGAGAAATTTGAGTCTATCAATCTATTACATATACTAAAATGCTTGATCGTAGTGATTCGTTACAGGTATTTTTTTTGTACAGTCATTCTCAACTGATGTAATAGGATGTTCATTTGTAAATAGTTGAGTTATGTACTTTTTAATTTCTAGGATTTGGGTAGATAGAATCTTGATAGGACTAAGTTTTTCTTTATTTTTGTTGCCTTACGAGTCCTAGTTGACTCAAAGGAGATTTTGTCTCATATTTCCAAAGGGGGAGATTGAAGCCCTTATACCTTTAACTCACTTGAGTCTATACTGTATAAGTTCTCATCTAGTTTGGAAATTGTGACAAAATTGAGTCCATCCTAGAAACCAAAGAACCTCAGAGATTGGTTTGCTTCTTCATCTCTCCATCTTGTAATGATCAAGAGACTATTGCCAACACTCACACACTTAGAATTCAGTTCATGCATGACATTGCATTATAATGTGTGTACATGTGTTGAGTGTGTTTAAATCCCTAAGTTTGATTTTTAATAATTTTTTGTGATTTTTTAAACAATGTTTTATTAATTAAAAATTGATTTAAAAGTTTTTGGGGTCATTCTCCAAATATAAGTTGTTGTGTATTATGGCCTAATGTTACCTTGGGTAAAATCCAAAAGCGACAGAGACTTCAGGGTATACTTTGTAATTAGTTTGGACGTGCATTTTATATCCCTTAATTGGCCAACACCTGTTTCCCTCTGATTGGTTAGAAGTGTGTTTCTTTACTGAGACAATAGACGCGTGTGTTATCAACCCTTGGATCATTTCTTATCAATGGTCTACATGTTGCCTTGATGAATCCCAGTGTAACTTTTTAAGCCAATCAGCGCTCGTTTAACCACCGCCTTGTGTGAGCCCTTAGATTCAAGTCAATTTGAATTGACTTAATCCTGACCCTTGGTTTTGATCAGATATCTCGAACCTTCTCCTCCCACTATAAAAAGGACCCTTCCCTCAGACTTCGAAGACTTTTGCCATTTGCATTCTTCTGAGAGAATAGAGAGAGAAGAGAGAAAAGAGAAACCAGAGAGAGAAGAAAGTTAGAAACCCTAACTTCGTCCAAATCCTCTTCAAACATAACCCAAACACTTCTCCAAAACACCATATCCAAAAACACCAACCTGAGTGTTCTTGAGTGTTTGAGAGTTTGAGTTGAGTTGTTTTGGTTGCTGTAACCTTGTGTTCGTGAGATCTTATTTCCAACTTAAACTTCTGCTTAGATCTAGTTTCTGATTCCATAGAAATCTCAGATCTGAGTTTTTCATGTTACATTACACATAGTTTCATTCTATTTCTCATCTTGAGAAATATATTGTTGATTATTTTCTCTAAAACGGTTTCTTTCTTTGAAATCAATAATAAATGCTTTCTGTTTCTTGTTCTTGTAAAACTAAACCTTTGACCTAGTTTGGAATCTCACTTGGAGGTTTTCAATCTCAAAAATCTTTTCTAAAACTGAGATTGATTAAGATCTTAACTGATTTGTAAGCAACATATTCGTGGATTCTGGGATAGATTAAAAGGTCAAAAATGGTTCAAAGTTTTGTATGAAAGAAAGAAAAGAAAATATCACAGCATATAGTGTAACTGTAACTTGTTAGGACTGTTTGTACTTAATAAGTGTGCTTGTGTGCATGCATGTGTTAGAGAGCACCTCCACAAACACTTTCACCCTACCACACGAAAAGTGTTGGTAATAAGATCTTGTGAACATAAGTCGACGTAAAGTGCTGGAACAAATAAGGAGTTGACAAACTGAGAGAACTACATCTACAATCAGAAATGCAGAGAAGTTATAAGGACGCCAGAGGGTACATTCCTAAACTTATATAGGTCTGAGTTGTTTGCATGTTAGTTAAATAGCTTGTAACTCATAAATTTGTTTTAGTGGATTTTTCTTTTTACTCCGTAGAGGGAGTCGTGGATGTTTCCTTAATTGGTGAGATTTTACCACGTAAAAAATTGTGAACATAATCTTTCTACATTTTCTCACCTCATTCTTGGTTGTGCTGTGTTTAAAACTTGTTTAAACTATCTTTTAAACTTGTTGCTCAAATCTTGAATAGAACTCGTACATACTTTTGTTAAACACATCTTGTGTTCAAATATTTTGATTTAAGAAAAGAGTTTCTTCAAAAAACAACTCGGAGTTACTTAAATAGTTTATTTTCATAAACGGCTTTAGTAACGCTTTTTCATCTTGTTGATGCTCGGATGGGCGAGGAAGTCGATGGGGATCGTTCTCTTCAAGTCGGAATCGATCGCTGAACTCAGGACTGCCAGGGTATCGGCATGGCTGTTCTGTCCTCTGGGAAATTATTGGACATTGACTTCCTCAAAGCTAGACATTAGCTTTTTTCCAAGGCAAGGTAGGCTTCCATTCTTTCGTCTCTTGAGTGAAAGTCTCCACTTATCTGATTTTAGACTAGTTGTGAGTCACCAACCACCTGTAGCTGTCTTGCCCCTAGTGCCTGTACCTTTTGTGGGCCGGCTATCAAAGCTTCGTATTCTTCCTCATTGTTGGAGGCTTCAAATCCAATCCTGATCCCTTGCTCGAGAATTATATCTTTCGAAATGAAGAGCATAATGCTTACTCCTGCCCCCTTTGAGTTGGAGGCTCCATTGACAAACAGTCGCCAGACTCCTACCGATGGGTGATTTTCCATTTGCTTTATGGGTTGAAACTGGTCGCAAGGTTGTTCGCCAGTGAATTATGCGATGAAATCTATGAGTACCTACCCTTTGATTCCATTCCTGGGCTGAAATTGGATATCAAATCGTCCAAGCTCGACTGACCACTTGGATAGTCTGCCAGACAGATCCATTTTCTGCAGGACTGCTTTAAGGGGGTGTGATGTAAGGACGATGGTAGTGTAAGCTTCGAATTAGTGCTTCAGCCTCCTAGAAGCTATTAATAGTGCGAAGGTGAACTTTTCCAGTGGTAGGTACCGTTGTTCGGCGTCCAATAAGGTTTTGCTCGTGTAGTAAACTGGATGCCGGATTCCTAATTTCTCGCACACTAGTGCAGAACTAATGGCATGGCTGGAGACGGCAAGATATAACTACATGGAATCATCTTCTTGAGGTATAACGAGCCTTGAGCTCTTCCAATGTTTTCGAGCAATCTTGATTCCACTCCATTGTCTTGTTTCCTTTCAAGAGATGAAAAAATGGCTTGCACTTCTTAGAGGACTTTGAAATGAAACGGTTTAAACCGGCGAGCATACACATGAGCTTATGCACGTCTCGTATCATGCGGGGAGGTTGTATCTTGTTAATCACATTAATCTGGTCCGGATTGGCCTCAATGACTCTCTTACTGGCCAAGTACCCGAGAAATTTTCCTTACTATACACCGAAAGACCATTTGCTCGCGTTGAGTTTCATTCGGTATTTCCTGAGGATTTCGAAGGTTCTTGATAGGTCTGAGAGGTGGTCTTATTTTTTTTTCTCTTGACGAGCATATCATCTATGTAGACTTCCATGGTATCTCCCATTTGGTCTTTGACCATCTTAGTGACCAGCCGCTGGTAGGTTGCTCCTGCATTCTTGAGCCCAAAGGGCATAACTTTATAGCAGTATAATTCGATAGTGGTGATGAACGATGTTTTGTCTTGGTCCGGTACATGTAGAGGGATCTGATGATTGGTCGATCTTTGGGAGAAGGAAACTGTCCTTTGGGCATGCCCCGTTAAGGTCAGTGAAGTCAATGCAAACTCTCTATTTCCCATTGCTCTTTGGAACTACTACTGGGTTGGATAGACATTTAGGAAATTGAACTTCCCGTATGGATCCTGTATCAAGCATCTTTTTAACTTCTTTCTCCACGGCCTTAGCCTTCTCGAGCGCAGTTTGCTGTGCTTTCTGCGCGATAGGCCTGAAAGTGCAGTCGACGTGTAACCTATGGCAAACCACAATGGGATTAATGTTAGGCAGCTCGTAAGGTTCCCACGTGAAAACGTCTAGGTTGCTTCTCAGTAGCACCGTCAATTTCTTGATTTGTAAGAGAGGTCCCGATCAAGAAACTCCCATCTTTCTTGCTTCCATCGGCTATTATCTCCTCTAGGTTTTCAGCGACCCGCTCAGAGGGGAGGAGCCTGGTCTCTTCCACTCTGGGCCTTACATATCTAAAATTATATTTTGAAGGTATCAAACTTTCTTGCTCTTCGACTTTCTCTTTGGCCTTCCCGACCTCCTTCTCTGGTTTTAGGCAGATGCCTGCTATAAAGCACCTTCTAGCCATCGCCTGATCTCCGTGAATCTCCATCACTCCTCGTTTCGTCACGTACTTGAGTTTTTAATGGTAGGTCGAGGGGACTACCTTCATTATATGCAACTATCCCCTACCGAGGATAGCAGGATATGGCGAGTCGATGTCGACTACCAGAAACTTGATAATCTTGGAAACACTTCCTGCCCTTACCGGCAGCACGATCTTTCCCAATGGCATAGTTACTTTTCCAGTGAAGTTGACTAGAGGGACAGTGGCTTCCTTCAGGTCAGCGATGATTAGCTTCAACTTTCTGAAGAGGTCGAGATACATTACCTCAGATGAGCTTCCCTGGTCGACGAGAAATTTTTCGACGTCAGAGTTAGCTATCTTGAGCGTAATGATCAAGGCGTCATGATGTGGGGTTCCTACTCCCACCAGATCTTCATCTGTGAACACGATATGTTTGTTATATTCAACGTCATCTGCTCATCGATGCTTTCCTGATTGTGTCCTTGCTGGATCAATCTGAAAAGCTTGTATTATTGCTGTAAGCTTTTTTACCTCCATCCGAGCTGAATTCCCTTAGATTTGCTTCATATCATATTCCCCATGAATTACTATGAATTTATGGCCAGCATCATCCTCGAGTATGTTATCGGCCTTGTTTCTCCATTGAAAGCGACTTTCTCTGCCTTCTTCTCCACAAACTCATTCACGTGCCCAGACTGGGCCAGTTCTTCGAGGTGAGACTTAAGAGCTTTGCAGTGCTCAGTCTTATGTCCTCCCTCTTTATAGAAAGCACATCTCAACGCGTTATTTCTTTTAGAGGGATCTCCTCCCATCTTTTTAGGCCACTTAACAAATAGCTCGTCTTTGATCTTAGCCAGGATCTTATAGATTGGTTCTTTGAAGACAGTGTTTACTGCCTGAAATGATTTCGAAGTATCATTATTGCCTCCATTCTTAGAGCCATTCTTGCCTCCATTCTTACCTCCTTTTTTCTGGTTCTCAACCTTGTCATTGCCCTTGGTAGCGAGCTTAGTTTGTCCACTTTCCCCTGTGCTGGAGCGGGCCACATCCTCCACTTTGACGTACTTCTCGATGCGAGCCATCAGGTCATCTATGGTTGTGGCCTCTTTCTTTGTCAAGGATTGGTGCAGAAGGCAAGAGTTTGGTAGGTTGATCTTGAAAGAGGCTACTGCTACCTGCTCCGAGAAGTCTTCGACCTTGGTGAACAACACCCAATACCTCTTCGCATAGTCCCGTAGGCTTTCCTGAGGCATCTTCTTCATCGTTAGCAAAGCATCCATCCTCTTTGGATGGGAGATACTAGTGATGAAGCTATTCATGAAGAGCTCGGCCAGAGACTCAAAACTCCTGATAGACCTGTGATGGAGCTTCTCGAACCATTTGTGGGCCACATCATGGAGACTTGAGGGAAAAATCTGACACATTAGGGCATCCCTGTGGTTCCAAAGAGTTATGTCCTGCCTGTACTGCCTAACATGATCGATAGGGTCATTCTTTTCTTCATAGATTTTAAATCTCGAGATTGCGAACTTTTGGGGGGCTTCTTCTTCTATCTCTCTAGATAAAGGGGATTTCATCTGAGTCCTGAGAGCTTGACAAGTAAGCTCCCTGGTCGATCTGGCACCTCGATGTGCTGGGTTCTGGTCCATCTCCCTTCGAACCAAATTTCGTATGTCCTCATCACCTAGAGCTGGGCTCCTGTAATGGCGAGCTAGTCATTGTTGCTCGATCAAGTCATCATCTGACTTGTGTTTAGCACTTCTTTAGGATTCGCGTCCACGGCTCCTTCCTCGGCTGTGAGACTTGCTTGCCTAAGGTCTAGGAGTGAGGTATGGGTGACGCCTGGTGCTACGATGGAGTTCTTTCTCCACCCTTTCCAGTCTCTTTTTGAGGCGAGCATTTTCTGCCTCGTGTTTGCGAGAAGACTCTCCTTGCTCTTGGAGCCTTACCTCATACGCATCGATCAATCTGGAGATTTGTGTGGACTTTGTTGGTCCCTGACTTTCTTCTGAGACTTGTTGCTCTAGGCGATCCCTTTGATCTGAACGGCAAACTTCAAATCTGATCCTGTGACGTGCAGGCTGCTCTTGGATATCCCCTGCCTGAGGGGCGTTACTGCTGTGATCAGACATTCTAAATTCTTTATTGGTGAGTAATTTCTTAAAGGAAGACAAACGTTTCCCACAATAACAATGGTATTGTGAATTCCATAATAACAATGGCATTGTGAAGATAAACGTTTCCCATAATAACAATGGTATTGGATTTCGAGAGTCCCGATTGTATACGTACGAGTTTTATGGAAAGTGAATTCCTCTAATACTGAGCAATAGTGCAATTAGTAAAAAGTCCTTTGTTTCAATACAATTGTAGGAGGAGATGTAGTTTTTCTGTTAAAAAACTGAATACAAGAGTATAAGTTATGGATGGAGGACCCAACGGATTTCGATAACCGACTATGCTAGGTAGTAGTGTATCGGGGTGGTTCCTTATTTGGATTTCACTTTGCGAGACATCTCAGGCACGAAACTTAGTGCAAGGTTGGAAGTAGAGTGATTTTTGGTCATTAGTCCATGAGTCTAGTACCTCGATTGTCATATGATCTGGTAATATTGATGGTAAGTTAAAGCTAAGTGACGATTTAAGGCCAGTGGATCCAATTGTGTGGTAAGGAAACATTGGAAGTTTTTTTACCACCCAATCTAAGGGTGGAATGATTTTAAGGAGGACTTAAAAATTTTGATTTTTAGGGTGATTAAGAGTACCCAAGTGATGTAAACACATCGTGAGCACAAGGGAAATAAAGAATTGGGTGTTATGCGTGAAGCGTAGGTGATTCTTACACCAGTATGCACGGTTTATAGGGTGTGTGGGCATCCTGGTTAGTTATTGCTTGAATCGTTCGAGTCGAAGTGACGTGAGAATAGACGCGTGGAATATATTTTGTGAAAATGACATAACGAAGTGTACCTGGTAGAGTGTATTAAGCGTGGTGCGAAGGACGATAATCCATATACACATGTACGATCAAATTAGCAAACACGAATTTAGTTGGAAGACTATAGGAATCCATTTAGGGGTATTCCTTGAGAAGGATAAAATTTAACTATTATGGAAAACACTCTGAGAGGAGTTTTACCTAGTCAAGTGTGGAAAGCGACGTGCGTGTAGGTTGAATGATAATGTTAGTAAAGTATAAAGGTTCAACAATGCACATCATGGAGAAAAGTTCAGGGGTCGGAACTTTCGGTATACGCTAAGTAAAGAAGGGGAGTGTTAAGTGTCACTTAATGTGATCAATTACAAGTAGAAGTCAATATTGGGCGGGACATAAAGAGTTGTCTCCGCGGGCACCACTTATGGATAGAAATCGGTCGGAACAAGAGTATCAATCAAAGAATTTTGTATCAAACCTACGATTCCTAAAATAGAAGAGAGCAATTGTGTGAAATTTCTTGGATGGGGTGCCAACTTCAAGGTAAAGTCACAAGTTCCTTAGAATGTGTGGAACAAGTTGACCTAAAATAAAGTGATTATTATTCTTTTGGGCGGTATACACTATTAGACAGTGTGCCCTAACCTTTTTTTGAAAATAAGAATCACATCGGTAAGAGGTTCTTACCGGTATTATTTTGAACTACAATGGGATCATTGAACCCCACCTTCAAACTAGGGTTTTGGGAAGTATTGAGGATAAGGTTTCTTTTTAAGTAGGTTGTATCACCCTTAGCTGGGGAGTAGGCGAGGTGATTAAAGATTAGTGGAACCCCGTGACAGTAATTTTGAATTCATGGTGATCATTTCATTTCCACAATGGATGTATCTAGAAAGCGACGTTTAGTACAGTAAAGTTTCGTGGAAGCGCTCGTACTTTCTTATTGTGGACAAACTGCTTATTGAAATTTTATGTGAGAAAACCATAACTATTCTCCCTCTAGTTGTTTAGAGGTGAGTGGATAATCAGGATTTTTGATACGCCGAGTTAGAGTCTGATGACTGTGGTGGAACTACCACGGCTGTTTTAGGTGACTTTTGAATGTCATAAGAGTTACGTCACCGAGAATCGAGATTCGAAGAACTGACAAGAGTGGTCAAATGTTCGCATGGTTTCTCTCAAAAAGGGAGTTTCGCGTTAAGATAAATACGAGTAATTGTTACGTAGTGAGGTGCAGCCTCCCAATAATATTAAAATAATAGGGGCCAATGATGTGTAGGCTCGTCTTATGTGAATAACAACGGATTGGAGCACAATGTGAAGTGCCGTTATTAAGGTGTGACTATATAACTAATAGTATTGAAAGTGATAAATAAGCTTATTGTGAGGCGGGGAGGACTATAGAAATTCGCCTTACCCGAAAGTCCGTTTTGAGTATTGGTAAAGTATCTCGATCTTTTTACCAGGCATACCTTATTTTCTAAATTTCGGGACGAAATTCTGTTATTATGGGGAAGTATGCAATACCCCGTATTTTTATGGCTTTTAAATTGGGGATTCATTAAATTTAATTGAGATATTAATTTAATATTAATCCGGAAATTATTTTAATATTTACTAGCGTGACGTGAGTTAGTAAGTATTGGAAATTTGTTGAATATTACTAGATGAGTAAATTAATATATAATATTGATTTTATTAAAATTGTCATGAGTGAATAAAATGACAATTATGAAAATTTAATTTGGGATGCGCCTGTGTTGTGTCAGGACTAAATTATTATTATCAAAGTGAATAAGTTATAAATCATCTATATGGTCATTTTGAGTGTGCCAAAGTGTCCGGAAGGGTCGAGATAGTCAGAAGAGTGTACCCGGGGGTTTAGTTTGGGTCTCGGGAGTTTTTAGGCCTAATTGACATCCCGGGAGGGTATTTTAGACATTTTGCATTTTTGGGTAATTAAACCCATGAATTTTCTTATTATATATTAGCCATTTGGAGTTATCTCTTAGGTTTAACAAGCACACCACCTAAGCCCATCCATTAGAGAAGAAGGTGAAGAGATTAGAGAAGAAGGTGAAGAGTTTCCAATCAATCCAAGGCCCAGAACTCACCCGATTGCATCGCCACCACCACCAAAACGTAGATCGCACGACAAGGAACGCAACCATATATTTTTCATCGATAAATCAGAATTTTGAATCCCAGGCAAGTATTTATCTTGCTGATTTCCAAGTTAATATACCTTCCTTGTTAGTCTAGGAATGAAAATCATATGTTTTAATTGAAGAATTATATGTTTTGGAAGAGAATTTATATGTGTTGTGGGGAAAATCCATGTAGTCTAAAATCTTGATCATATGTAGAGGATTAACGCCGAGTTTAGTATGATATTTGTGAAGAAAATATGATTTAAATAGAGGTTTGTGATTATTCAAGCAAAATTTGGTTTTATAAAGAAATGTGAGATTAAACCCCTTTTTGATTGATTCGTTGAGGATTTATTGATGTCGTTACGTTAGAACTTATTTTATATATATTGCTTATACGTTTGGATAATTTTGATGGGAGTTTGGGATGAAATTATAGAGGTTGGAGGGGTCCGAATGATTGAACCCGTAGGTTGAAAATTGAAGAAATTGGGCATAAACTGCTGGATCGATCGATCGACCAAGAGCATCGATCGATTGACGATCGATCGATCAAACCCATTCCTCGAGCGATTGATCCCTCCTGGAAAAGTGCATATTTTTCTCCTTTTTGTTTAATCCGGTTAAGATACGTAGGAACCCTTGATTATTATTTATAGAGTATAATGGGTTATGAAGAGGACCAGTAGGGTATAAGTAGACTCCATTGAGTGAAATTAATATTGGATGAAATTTTGGGTTACGGGGAGTTATTCATACATTGGAAATTATGCATATGTTTACTAAAAGATTGAGACTCGTGAAAAATTTAGACTAGAAGGTAAGTGAGGGTATACCTACTGAAATTATACTTAGTGAGAGAGAATATTTCGAGAGATGAGAAGTAAGTATGAAATAAATTATAAATGAGAATAAAAGAGACAAATCCGTTATGCGAGAGAATTGAGTAAAATTTGTGATAAGAACGGATGATAATAATTATGGATCGTGGGCACCTAATTTGGAAAATGTGAATACCTATATATATGACTGCGTGACTATGCATATATTATGTATCTGTGTAAAAATCATACCTGGGCTACTTTCTATCACGAAGGTTTTCGCGCTGGGACGATCTTATCTCGATTGGACCTTCATGGGGGATATTGGCTCGTACCCTAGAAGATAGTATTCCAGATAAAGGCTATCTGAAAATTATAGTCAGATGTTCTAAGAGACGTGAGGGTATGTGCTGACCTCTTAGGATTCAGAACTATGCTTCGCCTCCATTTGTATGTGTATTGTATTAATACAGTTCGAGAGTGATTCTGAACTAGTATTTCCCTTAGTATGAGTGAAACGGGGACTTGATAGCAGAGTATGCCAGCACCATAGATTTATGTGGGGTGTCGCTAGTATATATATATTATATAAGTGATTGATACATATATATGCTTATATATGAAAACTTTGTACCGTGTGTAAAAGTAGTTAAGAAAGGAATAAATGCTTCAGCTTTATAATAAGTGTTCGTGAATTTGGTAACAGTACTAAGTGGTTCTAAGTAACGTAAGAATATGGAAGAGAATAATTTTTAAAACTAAATATTATGGACTTAGTGCCTCTCGGGATAGAACTTTATGGGAGGATAAGTTAGATAGACTTATGTGATCAGTAGTACGGTAAGCGTGCACACAAGATGAGAGGTGAGAATTCTCAAGAGAGTGTCGCATACTAACATGGTGGTTATATTAGCCGGTAAGCATTTTAAATACTTACTAAACTATTTTTAAAATTGTTTTACACTCGGGCTCTAACCCATTTTCTGTCATTTCTTTCGCTCTTGTCTATATATGTATGTATTATAGGTGCCCAGCCACAGGGGCCTCTTGCATAGGTTCTTTGGATTGGACGTGTTGTAGGTTATGTGGAAGCTGCAGGCCTTTTCTTTAGACAACCTCTTCATTGATTCAGTTCTTACTTTAGTTCTTTATAGTTAGGGCATGTGTCGCCCTATTTCCTATTACGTTTGGATTTTTCAGAGATTTATGTTTATTTATATTTCCAGTATTCAGTTTTCTTCGGGAGTTAACTCTGGTCAGGATGATTACATTTATAGTTCTTATACCTGGTTTGGTTTATCTAGATGGTTCAGTTCTTGTGTGTTAATTACCATCGTTAGTATGTATGTGATTCTTAAATGTTGGGTATTAAAAAGGTTTTCATATTGGTATTTAATAAAGGAAAAAAATGAGACTTTAAATTGTTTTGATACACAGCTTAATTATTCAGGGTGTTCAAATTGGAAAATATTATTTTGCGTTATTGATGCTGAGAATGAACCAACCGTTCACCTTGATTTTAATTTAATAAAGGACTGATCACTCGGTATTTAATTAGGCGGGGTGTTACAGGTGGTATCATAGCTAGGTTATACGATAACCCTCAGGTCTTGGGTATTGGGTCTAGCATGCGGGTTAGACTTATTTTCTTTGGAGATAGAAAATTTTTGAGGATGTGTTATGCGTCGTGGCGAGGATGTTCAAAATTGATTTGAGAACTTTAGTGTGTGATTTTGGTAAATAGAATCGAGTAGTATTTTATTTCGAGTGTTAGGATTCGTCGAATTCCGAGGACGAAATTCCTTTTCAAGGGGGGAAATATGTAATACCCCGTAATTTTGAGGGATTTGTTTATGAATATTGTATAAGATTTTAATAATATTATTTTTTTTTTTATCGGGGATAAAATAATTTATTTTGGTTTGAAATCGAACCAAATATTTAAATTTAAATTATTTTTGGACATTTTATAATGATTTAAATATGTAAAGTTGATAATTTTGAATTAAAGGGCAATATAGTAATATGAGTTAGCTTAGTCTCCAAGCTAGGGTTTGAGAGAGGGGCTATATAAGGAATATTATGGTTATAAGGAAAGGGAGATGAAAAAGAGAGGCCAAAAACAAAATCCAAAGAGGCAAAAACGAGTGGAATGAGAAGAGCCAATTTGGAATGTTTAGATCTTCTTTTTGAGTCCATTCGAATGAGATTTGAGAAAAAATCAAAACACATACCTCACTCAATTTTTAGTGTAGAATCCAAGTCTGAAGTCGGATTGGCGATTCGAATTATTTTTGGAGCTGATTTTTCTATGTTTTTAAAATAAGACTATTTGGGGTTATCTCATGTTAGGGCTAGAACATGAATTGATTATTTTTGCGAGAGAAACGTGATGGTGCGATCAGATTTTGAGGCTAAATTTATGTGGCGATTCATGCAATGATTTTAAGGTATGGGGTTTTACACAATATACTCTTTAAATCTATCGAGAGTTATTCCGTTGATTTCATGTTTAATTGAACTCATATTTGAATTGTTAAATTCTTTGAAATCTGGAGAAATAATTGTTGAATTGTATGGATTCATATGCTATCATTATATTTTCATGAGATTTTAATATGGCACGGAGGTTGGGCACCCGCCAAAATTCTAGTTTCCCATGCTATGGCTTGATAAAGCATATGCGGATGGGGTGAGGCCCGGTGACCCGATTAATGTGTTGTTGACAAATTTATTGATAAATGATTTGATATTTGCATTTAATTTGAATGTTCGTACTCGTGTTGTTACGCTTTATTCATCGTTAATATATTTGTTGAGCATCTTTCCGGTTGTATTGTGTATTTTCCCATATTTTCTTTTAGTTGGCAAGTTAGCGTGGATTTGAGCGCTATGGACCAATTCGGACGATTTTAGCGTGGATTACTTTGGGAAGAATATTTTTTGGAAGATTTGTATTATTTTATTGTGTTGTATAGAGCATTGGTGATTTATATTATTTCAAGAGACTTTGTTGTATTGAATTTGAGTATTGAGATTCAAATCGTCAATCCGACTTCAGATTTGGATTTTAGACGAAAAATTGTGTCAGGTATGTGTTTTGAGTTTCTCTTAAATCTCATATGAATGCACTAAAAAAGAAGATCTAAACATTCCAAATTGGCTCTTCTCATTCCACTCGTTTTTTCCTCTTTTGATTTCGTTTTTGGCCTCTCTTTTTCATCTCCCTTTCCTTATAATCACCCATAATATTCCTTATATAACCCCTCTCTCAAACCCTAGCTTGGATACTAAGCTAACGCATATTACTATATAGCCCTTTAATTCAAAATTATCAACTTTGCATATTTAAAAAATTACAAAATATCCAAAAAAACATCCTGACAGTAAACAAATCCCAAAGTAAAATACTAAAAATAAATGAATCAGAATCTCTAACAAAACCAACTGAATAAGGAAAAAGGGCGACACATGCCCAACTAAATAAAACAGAACTAAGAGTGGAGTCAATAATGAGGTCGTCTAAGAAAATGCCCTGCAACTCCCACTTAAGCTGCAGCACGTTCCGTCCAAAGAATCCTAAGCATGACACCCCTATGGCTGGGCACCTGTAATATATATATATATATATATATATATATATATACACACACACACACACACAAGAGAGAAGATATAACATGAAATGGGTCAAAGCCCGATTGTAAAACAGTTTAAAATTTAGTTTAGCAAGTATTTAAAATGCTTACCGGCTAATGCAACAATCATGTTAGCATGAGACTCTCTCTTAAAAAATTCTCACCTCTCATCTAGTGTGCACGTCTACCGCACTATTAATCCCAAAAGTTTAGCTTACTTAAATCTCTCATAAGATTTCATGCTGACAGTTACTAGGGCTGAGATAATTAATTTCTGAAAATAGAGTTTTCACATGTATTTCATTTTATTACAAAATAATTCAAGCATCGTCACAAACTTTTCCAACACTTATAATAAAATTGGAGTACTTATTTGTTACTTAACTACTTTTTAGTCACAAAAGAAAGTTCCAAATTTCAAGTCTATATATATATTAATCACTCATATAATATATATATACTCTCGGCACCCCATATAGAATTTATGGTGCTGGCATACTCTGCGATCAAGTCCCTGTATCACTCGTACTAAGGGAAATAGTAGTTCGGAATCACTCTCGAACTGTATTAACACAAAAGCATGCAAATTGAGGCGGAGCATAGTTTCAAGTCACTAAAAGGTCAGCACATACCCTCACGTCTCTTAGGACCGTCTAACTATCAATTAGATAGCCTGTACTAAGGATTCCTATGTTCTAGGGTACAAGTCAATATCCCCCATAAAGGTCTCATCGAGATAAGACTGTCCCGACGCGGTAACCTCAGTGATAGCAAGTAGCGCGAGCATGATTTTTACACGTATATAGTATATGCACAAACACAGTCATACTGGGATAATCTAGTAATGTGTACTAAGAACGAATATCATAAGTATGGGTCGTGGGCGTACCTAATCTAGAAATGGGAATAGTAGTACATATATATATATATATATATATATCCGGATTATTTCCCAACTTACTCTTTTTCTCTCAAAGTATTCTATCTCTCTCTAAGTATAATTTCAGTAGGTACTCTTACTTTCTAACGTAACTTCCTTTCGAGTCTCACTCATTTAGTTACACATTCCCATAATTTCTTAAGTGTAAATCACCCCCCATTAACCCTAGATTTCGTCTTACATTAATTAATCACTTTTTACTAAACACTACTGATCCTCTTCATAACCCAAAAATGTTCTAACAATAATACTCAAGGGTTACCACGCATTTTATCCGGAATAAACCATCATAGAGGAATATAGAGTTTTCCAGGAGGGGTCGATCGATCGATAAAAGGGGGTCGATCGATTGATGTTCTTGGGTCGATCGATCGATCAAGCAGTTATGGCGAAACTACAGAAAACCCAGTTACGGAAATCCTTCTCCAAACTCAACCAAATCATCATATTTAACTCCCAAACTCCCAACAAACGATACTGCAAGAGTTATATACCCAAACAAATAATTTTCTACGTAACACGTGTGGATTTTCATCAAATATAACAATTAAAAGGGCAAAAACTAGATAAACCTCAAGAACCCTAATCTTTTCTTTAACTTTCAATTCTTCCAAGTTCTTTTTCCAGATTTTCTACTCCTAACTCAATGAAAGTTTTTGGTTTGTCCTCTACATGTGAATTTGATTTCTAGAATATGATTATTACCTCTACAACATGCGAATTCTAGTCTCCAATATGTGCTTTCTTTCATGAAACTATCTCAAATCAACCCTAGACTAACATCATTAAAGCATTAACTAAAAATAAAGCAAGAAAAATACTTGTCTGGAAATCTTTATTTCTAATTTGTGGAAGAAAATGGTGTGGTTGTGTTCCTCGTCGCCGCGATCTACAATTTGGGGGTGACGACGGCGCAAACGGCGGAGTTTTTGGCCTAAAACCCCTTGGAAAGCTTTTCCACTTCTTCTCTAATGGTCGTTCTTTGGTTTTGCCTAACATCTGATATAGCCTTAGTAAATTCGTGGGTTTAATTACCCGAAAATATGAAATGTCCAAAACGCCCTCCTGGGATACTAATTAGGCGTAAAAACACCCCAAGACCCAAACTAAACCCCCGGCTACATTATTTTGACTATCTCGACCCTTCCGGACACATTAGCGCACTCAAAATGACCATACGAGTGACTTATAATTTATTCACTTTTAATAATACTAATTTAATCCCGACACGACATCGGCGCGTCCCGATTTAAATTTCCAAAATTATCAAACTATATACTCGTGATAATTTTAATAAATTCGGTTACATATGTTACTTTATCCATCAAGTACTTTTCAACAAAATTCGAATAATTACTAACTCTTATCACGCTAGTAAATATTTAAATTAAATTACCAAATTAATATTAAATTAAGATCGCGAATTAAATTTAATAAATCCCCAAATTTAAAATTAATTTGAGGACTTTTGTGTGTGATTTTGGGAAATAGAATCGATTAGTATTTTATTTCGAGTGTTAGGTCTGGTCGAATTTCAAGGACGAAATTCCTTTTCAAGGGAGGAAGTATGTAATACCCTATAAGTTTGAGGGCTTTATTTATGAATATGGTATATATTTTTTATAATATTATTATTTTATTAATAGAGATTTTGATATTATATTTATTTTTATTTGAAATGAATCGAATATTTAAATTCAAATTTAATTGGCTTTTGGATAGTTTGTAATGCTTTAAATATGTAAAGTTGATAATTTTGAATTAAAGGGCAATATAGTAATATGCGTTAGCTTAGTCTCCAAGCTAGGTTTTGAGAGAGGGACTATATAAGGAATATTATGGGTGATTATAATGAAAGAGAGATGAAAAAGATAGGCCAAAAATAAAATCCAAAGAGGCAAAAACGAGCGGAATGAGAAAAGACAATTTTGAATCTTTACATCTTCTTTTTGAGTGCATTCGAATGAGAATTGAGAAAAACTCAAAACACATACCTGACCCAATTTTTCGTCTAGAATCCAAATCTAAAGTCGAATTGGCGATTAGAATAATTTTTAGAGCTAATTTTTCTGGGTTTTTAAAATAAAACTATTTAGGGTTATCTTGTGTCGGGGCTAAAACATGATTTGATTATTTTCGCAAGAAGAACGTGATGGCTCGATTAGATTTTGAGGCTGAATTTATGTGGTGATTCATGCAATGATTTTAAGGTATGGGGATTTACACAATATGCTCTTTAAATCTCTCGAGAATTATTCCGTTGATTTCATGTTTAATTGAACTCATATTTGAATTGTTAAATTCTTTGAAATATGGAGAAATAATTGTTGAATTATTTTGATTCATGTGGCATCATTATATTGTTGTTGATCATGTTGTCATGAGATTTTAATATGGCAGAGAGGTTGGGCACCCGCCAAAATTCCTGCTTCCCGGGCTATGTCTTGATAAAGCATATTCGGATGGGGTGAGGACTGGTGACCCATTGATGTGTTGTTGAGAAATTAATTGATAAATGCTATTGATATTCGCATTTGATTTGAATATTCGTACTCGTGTTGTTACGCTTTATTCATCGTTAACATATTTGTTGAGCATCTTTTCTGCCGTATTGTGTACTTTGTATGTTTCGGAGTGACGAGCACAATGCCTACTCCTGCTCCCTTTGAGTTGGAGGATCCATCAACAAATAGTCGCCAGAATCCTACCGATGGGTGATTTTCCATTTGCTTTATGGGTTGAAACTGGTCGTAAGGCTGTTCGCTAGTGAATTCTGCGATGAAATCTGCGAGGACCTGCCCTTTGATTGCATTCTTGGGATGAAATTGGATATTAAATCATTTGAGCTCGACTGACCACTTGGATAGTCTTTCAGACAAATCCTCTTTTCGCAGGACTGCTTTAAGGGGGGGGGGGTGATGTAAGGGCGATGATAGTGTGAGCTTCGAAGTAGTGCTTCAGCTTCCTTGAAGCTATTACTAGTGCGAAGGTCAACTTTTCCAGTGGTAGGTACCGCTTTTCGGCGTCCAATACGGTTTTGCTTGCGTAGTAAACTGGATGCTGGATTCCTGCTTTCTCGCACAGTAGTGCAAAACTAATGGCGTGGATGGAGATGGCGAGATATAAGTACAGGGAATCATTTTCTTGAGGTATGACGAGTAGAGGTGGTTTGCTAAGATAGGCCTTGAGCCCTTCCAATGATTTCGAGCAATCTTGATTCCACTCCATTATCTTGTTTCCTTTCAAGAGCTGAAAAATGGCTTGCACTTCTCAGAGGACTTTGAAATGAAATGGTTTAAGGTGGTGAGCATGCCCGTGAGCTTCTGCACGTCCCGTATCGTGCGGGGAGGTTGTATCATGTTAATCGCGTCAATCTGGTCCAGATTGGCCTCAATGCCTCTCTCGCTGACCAAGTACTCGAGAAATTTTCCTGACTGGACATCGAAAGAACATTTGCTTGCGTTGAGTTTCATTCGGTATTTCCTAAAGATTTCGAAGGTCCTTGATAGGTCTGAGAGGTGGTATTCTTTTTTCCTTCTCTTGACGAGCATATCATCGATGTAGAATTCCATAGTATCTCCCATTTGGTCTTTGAACATCTTGGTGACCAGCCGCTGGTTGGTTGCTCCTGCATTCTTGAGCCCAAAGGGCATAACTTTGAAGCAGTATAATCCGATAGTGGTGATAAACGTTGTTTTGTCTTGGTCTGGTGCATATAGAGGGATCTGATGATACCCTGAATATGCGTCCAGAAAACTCATTCTCTCATGAGTGGTTGTGGCGTCCACCAATTGGTCAATCTTTGGGAGAGGGAAACTATCCTTTGGGCATGCCCTGTTAAGGTCAGTGAAGTCAATGCAGACTCCCCATTTCCTGTTGCTCTTTGTAACTACTTCTGGCTTGGATAGCCATTTAGATAATTGAACTTCCCATATGGATCTTGCATCCAGCAACTTTTCAACTTCTTTCTCCACGGCCTTAGCCTTCTCGAGCGCGGTTCACCGTGCTTTCTGCGTGACAGGCCTGAAAGTGGGGTTGATGTGTAACCTATGGCAAACCACATTGGGATCAATGTCAGGCATCTCGTAAGGTTCCCAAGCGAAAATGTCTAGGTTGCTTCTTAGTAGAACAATCAATTATTTCTTCTCTTGATCTGTAAGAGAGGTCCCGATCAAGAAACACCTGTCTTTCTTGCTGCCGTCGGCTGTTATCTCCTCCAGGTTTTCAGCGACCCGCTCAGAGGGAAGGAGCCTGGTCTCTTCCACTCCGGGCCTTCCATATCTTAACTTCTATTTTGAAGGTATCAAACCTTCTTTCTCTTCGACTTTCTCTTTGGCCTTCCTGACCTTCTTCTCTGGTTTTGGGCGGATAGCTGCTATAAAGAACCTTCTAGCCATCGTCTGATCTTCGTGAATCTCCATCACTCCTCGCTCAGTCATGTACTTGAGTTTCTGATGGTAGGTCAAAGGGACTGCCTTCATTGCATGCAACCACCCCCTGCTAAGGATAGCTTGATATGGCGAGTGTATGTCGACTACTAGAAACTCGATCATCTTGGAGACACTTCCTGCCCTTATCGGCATCACGATCTTTCTGATTCGAGGTGTAAAACCGAGCGTCCGTGTAATACGCTAGTCGTTGTTATCGGCTTCCAACCTCAATACAAAAAAAACTAAACTTGTAACTACACTTCTTAAGGAGTATAGTGGCGAGTCTGGGTATCGAATCCACAGGGAATTAGGACGTGTAAACGTGACGACAAAAGTAAGGTAATTTAATCCTAAATTTGATATTAAAATAAAAGAAAAGAAAAAGATGATTGATGGGTTTAAATTTCTAATTGGTGACGAAATAAAATGTGCACAAAAAAACTAAGAATTGTAAAGAAATTAGATTTGAAAATGAGAGAAAATAGGGTGGGGTACAATCCTTCAAACCTTAACAAATTATCGTATAGAATACTAGCATTGTAAATTAAAAGATTTGACTAAATCCAATCTTTATAGATCCTAAGCATTACATATATGAAGGATCTTGCCCGCATCATATGAAATCAAAGGTAAATATAAAGCGGTGAATGAACAAATACACTTGCATAGCATTCTTAAACATCCCAAGTACCTAGGGAAAGAGAGATTAAAAGATTGGCTATGTTTATGTAATTTCCCTCCACGATTCGGTCAATATTTAATTTACCCTCTATTTTCTACATAGGTAATTTACCTCGAAATGAGTTCATGTACCCCATCCCTTGAGAATTTAGCTAGACATGATTTTTACTAGAAAACAAATTCATACATGGAATTATGGATTTAAAAAACATTGTTAACAAATTAAAAAACAATTGAAAATTGAATTAGAATTGAGACTAAATAAGAGAAGGGAATTTGATACTTGAATTGAATTTAAGAATTGATACTTGAAATCTGCACTAGATGAACTTGAATCCAGAATACTACTTGTTCTTCAAAATTACAAACTAGGGTTTTTCTAAGAATATGAAAAACTAAAAAGGATTTCTAAAAAAATGACTTTCTCTCTCTAATTTTGAGTCCCCCATTTGAATGAGTTTGTCTTTTATAGCACCAAGTTGCACGAATTTGACATCAAATTTTGCTTGTGGCACAAGTTTTTACCAGCCAATCACCTTAAAATCTGCATAATTAATGACAACAATTCGCTCAGTAGGACTGATCCAGATCCATTTGGTACCGGATTGGTTCTTTTTTTTCTGACCGGACCGGTCCAGTCCCCACCGGATCGGTCATGTTCCATCCGGATCGGTTTGGCTTCTGGTCCATTTCTCTTCATTATTGCGCAACTTCAAAACATCGTAACTTGTTCACTATAGCTCGGATTGAGGTGCCGTTTTTTCCAACGTTCTTGTAATTTAGAGCTATTCAACTTTCTAGTTGGCCCCACCTCCGGAATAAGTATGAATAATTACGAAAATGCCCTTCAACTCTCCATTTTGTGCTTTCTTTCACTGTTTTGAGTTCTCCTTCACACTAACTTGCATGAAATACCTATAAAACACCTGAGAAATACACAAAACACAAAATACTTTCCAAAAGAGGTTAGTATCATAAATACGAGACAAATCCAAGATATTTACACTACACGGGATCATAAAAGTACCGAAATTAAGGGGATAAATATGAAGAATATGTGCCTAATCACACCCCCTAACTTAGAACTTTGCGCGTCCCGAGCAATGTAAAAGAAATTAGTTTAAAGTTCAACTTTTGAAAATTCTTTTATTGGGATAGAATACCTTTTTCGCCGGCAAGCGATTGCATTTAGCGTATGCAACAAGCCTTTATACCCCTAGGTTACCCTAGTAGGACGAGTTTTGTCTCGTGAGGGTTCGCAGTGAATATACCCACAAAATTCTTTATTGACTCAAATAAATATCAAAATACTTAAAAATTGTACAATTTAAACTTTTCGAAAAATAATCACCATAAATTCATATTCAAATGTCTCAATCCATAGTGTGTGTGTGCAAAGCCAAAAATTCAATCTCAAATTTCCACCGATCGAGCATTACGTTACTTTCCGAAAATTCTTTTTGATTCAAATTCTTACGGATGCACTCACAAACGAATCACTCGGATTGTGGTTATTTTCTCTCGGTATGCATGATATAAAGAGTAAATATAATGGACACAAATTCACGCATACAAAATTGGAAAGAAGGAAATATATGGTGAAAAGATCTCATCATCGGAATACAGTTATTAGGAAACGGGAACATCGCCTCTATTTCACACCATTTTAATCTCTCATATTATCTTTTCATGTCTTAGCTCTCCACGCAGTAATTAATTTCGCCATTTGGACTCGGTTAGGACTTTTTGGGTTAAAAAGTGTAAAGGGTAAAATTGGAAATGGTAGGGAATGTTGGAATTGGAAAATTTTCTTATGATGTCCGTTTGTGCTTTTTTTTCGGGCATTTGCTCATTTTTCTCTTCTTTTTTTCTTGCTATTTTTCTTTTGAACATTTTTGTTTCTGTTTTTCTCTTGCCCCTTTTTGTTGCATTTTTCGGACTTAATGAATATTCCATTTTCACAATTCCGGGCTATTTGGTTTTTTTGGGTTATCGAATGAAAGGGAAATATTTATTAGGCTCAACTTGGGTTGCAAAGGGATAATTTTGTTTTTCACAACTTTATTATGGCTAATATTTTTGGGTACCAAACGATGGCCTACTTCATTGTCCAAATTGCTAATCACATTACCATATGCATCTCGAGATTAATTAAGTTTAGAGATATATATAGCACGAATTTCGAGAAAACATTTCACACATTTCCCATAACCGATCAAAATAAAGGATTGAGATCATCAACGACTTATTAAAACGCTGAAAAGAACTTTGAGTTAATCATAAACTCGGATTGATTTAAAAACTCACAAAAAATTGAAAGGCTCGAAATCTCACCGGGTTGGACTAATCTCCACACTTATTCGTAAAGTCGTCAATTTTCTTTTAATTTCCATCTTTGGTCAATTTTGGCTTAGTGCATTTTGATTTAACAATTTGAGACTTCAAACAGAATAAAGGTGATATTTTTGAAAAAATTTAAATTCCAATTTTTATTTAATTTGAACAAAAATATTTTTTTTTCCCAACATTTTTCAATTTGTTTTTTGGCATTTTAAAAATTTGTGAAGTTTTAGAAAGACGCACTTATCACCCCCCCTAACTTAGACTTTTGCATTGTCCTCAATCAAAAGGATTAAAATCTAAAGAAGAAAAAGAATAAGTGCGACAAGCAAATTATTAAAATGCAACAAGACACTATATAACACTTATACATGACTCAAAAATACAACAAAAATCACCCCATACGCGTCGGGGGTGCGACGACCTCTCATCTCTCTCCACAAATCACCCGACCCCTTTCACTGGGTACAATGCTCTCCTCGTCTCTCCCGACTTACCATCATAAGTGAATAGCCGGAACAAATTGGGCCCGTGCCCATAGATAAAGGAAAGATCGGGAGATGCATTATGATAAACCGAAAAAGGATCTTCTTGGTGCGTAGCACGTGGGTTGGTCTCTAAGTCGGACGAGATTTGATTCTTATCTTCAAGTACTTCCGAAGACTCAAATGGTATGGGTGGATGTTTGGTAAGGAGGAATGCATCAATTCTATTGTCCCACTCGCTTTCGTCTAAATGACGAAATGAGTCCCAGAAAGATTGGACTTCAACATTTAGGCTTGCATCCACCTGTCCGAACTCGCTCTCAAACTCTGCTAGGCTCAAATCCTCTAGCTCTCTCTATTGATTGGTGTCCTCAACCTGCCTTTCGTGCTCACTCGTCGAATTATAGGGTGGTGTGGGTTGGTGGTAATCGAGGAGAAATGTATCGATAGTGTCCTGCCATTCGCTTTCCTCTAAGTATTTCGACGAACCTCTCCCGACACACTCTAAATCTCCTCTTTCACTCTTGTTCATGGGCTCACTCATGCTCTCGAATGCATTAACTAAACATACCTCCCCTACCTTGCTCTCGATGTTGCAATCACTCCTCTCACTGTGCGCAGCACAACCTTCCCCTAATGGCTCTTCCTTGTAAGTTCTTTCTTGCACGTGTGCTTCCCCTAAAAGATCCAACCCTCGCGGTTCCCCTTCATCACCCTCTCTCTTGGAATTATTAAAGATATTTGTTTCGAGGGTCATGTTCCCGAAAGTTAATTGCATACGCCCACTTCGGGTATTGATAAGAGCATTAGCTGTAGCTAAAAATGGGCGGCCAAGGATAACGGGAACATGATTACTTGGGAGAACGGAGGGTTCTTCGTCCCAAATGACAAAATCCACCGGGAAGTAGAAAGTGTCTATTTGGACAATCACATCCTCAACAATTCCCCGAGGAAGCTTCACAGAACGATCCGCGAGCTGGAGAGTCATATTTGTGGGCTTAAGGGCCCCCAGTTCTAGTTGCCTATAGATGGAATAGGGCATAATGTTAACACTCGCCCCTAGATCTATTAGAACTCTCTCGATTCGGTTCTTCCCCATGATACACGAAATAGTGGGTGCACCCGGATCTTTATATTTTAATGGAAAGTCACTCGACAAGACTGCGCTGACATTTTGGGCCAAAGAGACGTTTTGGTTTACCTTTAGCTTGTGTTTCACCGTGAGTAAGTCCTTAATAAACTTAGCATACGCGGGAATTCTCTGTATAGTCTCAAGAAAAGGTAAATTAATTTTTACTTGCTTAAGGACTTCCAGAACTTCATCACGGGAGGTCGTTTTGGAGTGAGAGACCAACCGTTGAGGGTATGGGGCAACGGTGGGGGTGATGGCCTTGGGTCCACTAGTGTTTTCCTCCTCCTCACTCTCAATTAAAGGGGCATCTTCGGCCTCTCTTGTGCCGGGCGAAACCTCTTTATCTTTAGATGCATTGAGTGGGGGAGGTGACAAATCAACTACTTTCCCACTACGTAGAGTGGTAATAGCGCTACATTGCTCTCGATGGTCGTGGGATGTAGTGCCAATACTGGTTTGTCCTTGGGGAGGTCGTGGGCTTTGAGCAGGAAATTTGCCATTTTCTTGGACATTCGATGCAGTTTGCAACCTTTAGATGCTAGTATGTATTTCATTGAACATTCGATCATACATAGCACTATTCTCCTTTTGAGATTGGATGAGGTGATTTAAGTTGTCCTCAAGAGATCGCCTCGGTGGAGCAACATACGGACCAGGAGGTGGTACATGCATAGGAGGAACCACTTGCTGAAATTGAGGGGGTGGTGGTGGTAAAGTCACATGTGGGTTAGGAGCCATCCCCCTTGTGGTTGTCCATAGTTGAAACCAGGATTATTCCTCCAAGATTGATTGTATGCATTCCCTTGCTGTGCATTATAATTTTCACGAAACCCCCCTATTGCCTCAACTTGTTCAGTGTACATTGCCTTGTATGTAGGGATGGTAGGACATCCTTTGGTAGAATGACCAGCAGCAGAAATGGCACACACTTTCTCCTTCCCGGTTTGCACGGGTCTAGCTACTTCTCTCAATCGCAGTTCAAGCATGTCTCTGAAATTCTTTTCCAATTGGTCAAATTTTCGATCTAACAAAGTGTCCTTGTCCAAGCGATAGATACTGGACGCAGCAGGCAAGTTGGACACTTGTCGATTTCTATTTTGACTATTGGGATCAGAAACATCCCATGCTTGGGTAGTTTCTCCTACATATTTTAGATGAGCTTCAACATCGCTTGAGTCTAATTCCCAAAAAGGTCTTTCGCACATTGTTTGAACAAGTTGTTTAGATGCTAAAGTAAGGCCTTGATGGAAAAATGAAATCAGATGATGTTTTTCGAATCCATGATGTGGGCAAGCACTAATTAACTCCTGAAATCTCTCCCAACACTTGTCGAAAGCCTCATTCTCATTTTGTCGAAAAGCTTGTATTTGTGCCTTGACATAATTATTTTTGTGTTGTGGAAAGAATTTGGAGAGAAACTTGGTTTGCATATCTCTCCAGGACAGAACAGAATTCGGGAGTAGAGACCATAGCCAGGTCTTAGCTTTATCCTTTAAGGAAAAAGGGAAAAGCTTTAATCGGATAACATCTTGTGGGCAGGCTTGATCACCAAACGTCTCACATGTATCTTCGAATTCTCGAATATGGAGATATGGCTTTTCAGAATCCATCCCATGAAATGTAGGAAGAATTTGAATCATCCCATTACGAAAGTGGAACTGACCGGCATTATACGGGAGTAAAATGCAACCAGGGGTAACAGTTCGCTCCAGAAATAAAAGATCTTTCATGGGAAGATATGGTATCTCTTCCTCTCCAGGACCAACACCAATACTACCGTGCACCAACATATTTCTACCCAACGATTCAGAACCCTCACTCAGTGTTTGACTCAAAAGTGTGGAGCGTTGGTAGTATGAGAATTTTCAGAGTTAGCTTCAACAAGGGGATTTTCATAAAATTAGGCTGGAGACAACGGAGGAGTTTGCATGAACAGCTTATGAAAGATGAGATGAGAATTTATTTAATTTTTTTTTTGAGTTTTTTTTTAAGGTCAAATTCGGGATTAACCAACCTAACCTAAAGTCTACCTAATTCCCCGGCAACGGCGTCATTTTGATTCGAGGTGTAAAACCGAGCGTTCGTGTAATACGCTAGTCGTTGTTATCGGCTTCCAACCTCAATACAAAAAAAACTAAACTTATAACTACACTTCTTAAGGAGTATAGTGGCGAGTCTGGGTATCGAATCCACAGGGAATTAGGACGTGTAAACGTGACGACAAAGGTATGGTAGTTTAATCCTAAATTTGATATTAAAATAAAAGAAAAGAAAAAGATGATTGATGGGTTTAAATTTCTAATTGGTGACGAAATAAAATGTGCACAAAAAAACTAAGAATTGTAAAGAAATTAGATTTGAAAATGAGAGAAAATAGGGTGGGGTACAATCCTTCAAACCTTAACAAATTATCGTATAGAATACTAGCATTGTAAATTAAAAGATTTGACTAAATCCAATCTTTATAGATCCTAAGCATTACATATATGAAGGATCTTGCCCGCATCATATGAAATCAAAGGTAAATATAAAGCGGTGAATGGACAAATACACTTGCATAGCATTCTTAAACATCCCAAGTACCTAGGGCAAGAGAGATTAAAAGATTGGCTATGTTTATTTAATTTCCCTCCACGATTCGGTCAATATTTAATTTACCCTCTATTTTCTACATAGGTAATTTACCTCGGAATGAGTTCATGTACCCCATCCCTTGAGAATTTAGCTAGACATGATTTTTACTAGAAAACAAATTCATACATGGAATTATGGATTTAACAAAAATTGTTAACAAATTACAAAACAATTGAAAATTGAATTAGAATTGAGACTAAATAAGAGAAGGGAATTTGATACTTGAATTGAATTGAAGAATTGATACTTGAAATCTGCACTAGATGAACTTGAATCCAGAATACTACTTGTTCTTCAAACATACAAACTAGGGTTTTTCTAAGAATATGAAAAACTAAAAAGGATTTCTAAAAAAATGACTTTATCTCTCTAATTTTGAGTCCCCCCTTTGAATGAGTTAGGGCTTGGTCTTTTATAGCACCAAGTTGCACGAATTTGACATCAAATTTTGCTTGTGGCACAAGTTTTTACCAGCCAATCACCTTAAAATCTGCATAATTAATGACAGCAATTTGCACAGTCGGACCGGTCCGGATCCATTTGGTACCGGATCGGTTCTTTTTTTCTGACCGGACCGGTCCGGTCCCCACCGGATCGGTCCTTTTCCATCCGGATCGGTTTGGCTTCTGGTCCATTTCTCTTCATTATCGCGCAACTTCAAAATATCGTAACTTCTTCACCGTAGCTCGGATTGAGGTGCCGTTTTTTCCAGTGTTTTTGTAATTTAGATCTCTTCAACTTTCTAGTTGGCCCCACCTTCGGACTAAGTATGAAAAATTACGAAAATGCCCTTCAACTCTCCATTTTTTGCTTTCTTTCACTGTTTTGAGTTCTCCTTCCCACTAACTTGCATGAAATACCTATAAAACACCTGAGGAATACACAAAACACAAAATAATTTCCAAAAGAGTTTAGTATCATAAATACGAGACAAATCCAAGATATTTACACTGCACGGGATCATAAAAGTACCGAAATTAAGGAGATAAATATGAAGGAGATGTGCCTAATCACTTTCCCAATGGAATAGTTACTTTTCCAGTGAAGCTAACTAGAGGGACAGTGGCTTCCTTCAAGTCGACGACACTTAGCTTCAACTTTCTGAAGAGGTCGAGATGCATTATCTCGGATGAGCTTCCCTGGTCGATGAGTAATTTATCAACATCATAGTAGGCTATCCTGAGCATAATGATCAGGGCGTCATGATGTGGGGTTCTTACTCCCACCAGATCTTCATCTGTGAAAATGATATGTTTGATATAGTCGACGTCATCTGCTCGCTGACGCTTTCCTGATTGTGTCTTTGCTGGATCGATCTGAAAATCTTGCATTACTGCTGTAAGCTTTTTTTACCTCCATCCGAGCTGAATTCCCTAGATTTGCTTCATATCAGATGCCCCATAAATTACTGCGAATTCATGGCCAGCATCGTCCTCGAGTACATTGTCAGACCTTGTTTCTCCATTGGCAATGACTTTCTCTGCCTTCTTCTCCACAAACTCATTCAGGTGCCCAGACTGGGCCAGTTCTTCGAGGTGAGACTCAAGAGCTTTGCAGTGCTCAGTCCTGTGTCCTCCCTCTTTATGAAATGCGCATCTCAGAGCATTGTTTCTGTTTGAGGGATCCCCTCCCATCTTTCTAGGCCACTTAACAAATGGCTCATCTTTGATCTTAGCCAGGATCTTGTAGATTGGTTCTTTGAAGACAATGTTTACTACCTGAAATGCTTTCGAAGTATAATTCTTGCCTTCGTTCTTGGAGATATTCTTGCCTCCATTCTTTCCTCCTTTATTCTAGTTCTCAACCTTATCATTTCCCTTGGCAGCGAGCTTAGTTCGTCCACTTTCCCCTGTGCTAGAGCGGGTCAAATCCTCCACTTTGGCATACTTCTCGATGTGAGCCATCAGGTCATCTATGGTTGTGGCCTCCTTCTTTGTCAGGGATTGGTGCAGAAGGCAGGAGTTTAGTAGGCCGATCTTGAAAGAGGCTACTGATACCTATTTCGAGCAGTCTTCGACCTCGTTGAACAACTCCCAGTACCTCTTCGCATAGTCCCGCAGGCTTTCCTGAGGCATTTTCTTTATCGTTAGTAAAGCATCTGTCCTCTTCGGATGGGAGCTGCTGATGATGAAGCGAGCCATGAAGAGCTCGATCAGCGACTCAAAAATCCTGATAGACCTGTGAGGGAGCTTCTCGAACCACTTCTAGGCCACATCATGGAGACTTGAAGGAAAAATATAGCACATTAGGGCATCATGTGGTTCAGAGAGTCATGGCCTGCCTGTACTGCCTAACGTGATCAAGAGGGTCAGTCTTTTCGTCATAGATTTTGAATCTCGAGATTGCAAACTTTTTAGGGGCTTCTTCTTCTATCTCTATAGAGAAAATGGATTTCATCTGAGTCCTGAGAGCTCGATGAGCAAGTTCCCTGGTCGATCTGGCACCCCGATGTGCTGGGTACTGGTCCATCTCCCTTCGGACTAAATTTCGTATGTCCTCATCACCTCGAGCTGGGATCCTGTAATGGTGAGCTAGTCGTTGTTGCTCGAGTAAGTCACCATCCGACTCGTGTTTAGCACTTCTCTGGGATTCGCATCTAGGGCTCCTTCCTCGGCTGTGAGAATTGCTCGCCTGAGGGATAGGAGTGCAGTATGGACGCCGCCTGGTGCTACGATGGAGTTCTTTCTCCATCCTTTCGAGTCTCCTTTTGAGGCGAGCATTTGCTGCATCCTATTTGCGAGCAGACTTGCCTCGCTCTTGGATCCTTTCCTCATATGCATCGATCAATCTTGAGATTTGTGTGGACTTTGCTGGTCCCTGACTTTCTTCTGAGGTTTGTTTCTCTAGGTGAGCCCTCTGATCTGAACGACGAATTTCAGATCTGATCCTGCGAGGGGCAGGTTACTCCTGGATATCCCCTGCCTGAGGGGCGTTACTGCTGTGATCATACATTCTAAATTCTTTATTGGTGAGGGCTTTCTTAAAGAAAGACAAACTTTTCCCACAGACGGAGCCAATTGTGGTGATAATTAAATTCAACACAAATAAATGAGAAAAGTGCAATCACTCAAGCAAGTAAAGAATATAAAAGATTTCAATCACACAAAGAAGGATGTACGCGGTTCAGCAAGAATGCCTACATCTACGGTGGTGTTTGCAGTGTTATTTCTATATACTCTGGGGAGTGTTTTACAGAGAATACAATGCGTGCCTTTTGCCCCAGGCTTAGGGTTTGTTATATACATGTTTGTTCTGAGGGAGTGGGGGTGTTGGACTCCCCCACGTCCATCTTCTACTCCTATAATATCACCCTACGAGATTTTAGGAGTGGACTAAGTCGGAACTGAATTCAGTTGAGATACGAGGGCCCCAGACTTTGGGCCATTTGTATTGGGCTACTCGTCTGGGCCTATGATGGCAAATCCGGGTAACCACATGGACTATAGGCATTCAATCATCCTTATGCATTCCACTACACCAAAAAAAGGATTTTTGTCACCTTTTACCTGCGAAGATGGTGACAAAAGTTGTTTTGTTATCACGAACGGTCAAATACCGTGATAATAAATTCATATTAAAACACATTTCTCTCAGCCCTATTCTCATAAAAAATTATTCTCTCGCAGTCGTTCTCTATTAACAAATCAAAACAACCCTCTCCCCCAACAAATCGAGGCTCGACAAATCGAAATAACCTTCTCCCCAGCCACCACCGCCTCTCGTCATAACTAATTGAAACAAGGTATTAATTTTTCTATTTAATGTTTTGACCGTAGGATTCTAGGGATGGGTGTATCTATTTTTTTATAAATTTTCATCCAAAATTAATGGAACTCTTATGGTTAGGTCGTGTTCAGATATTTTCTTCCAAAATTGATGGAACCCATCATTCATACAAACCAGAAAATGGTACGCCTAATCAGATTGTTTTCTTTTATACAGACTTTGGTTTTGGGTTTCTTCATATCAGCTTTGGATTTCTTCATACAAACTAAAAAAATATTTTGAGCGATCAGAGCTTTTTCTTGCAATTTCGGCTCTAGGTTTCTTTATTCGAGGTAACAGTTCAAAAGTGAATGTTGGGCTTTAACCATGGAGGAAGGATCCTTCGTTTCATTTGTAATTTTGACTTTAGGTTCCATTTTGAACTTGGTCACGGATGAAGTGAAAATCAATGGCCACATATTTCATACGTGAATGAAATACCGTATTTGAACAGAGATGAGTGGCCCCAATATTATCGCAGTAAATCACAGGGCACTGAGGAAGCTTAACACCAGGATCATTTAATACATGACATACCCAATTAAGCTCAGCTGTGGTAGCAGTAACTGATCTATACTCAGCCTTAGTGGAGGTGCGAGCAACAATACGTTGTTTCTTAGAACTCCAAGAAATTGGATTCCGGGCAAGATAAATAATATAAGCACTTATGGATGAAAAATCATCTTTGTTACCAGTCCAGTCTGCATCTGAAAATGCATGTAAAGAGAAAGAGAATGTTAATAGAACTGAAGTCCATCATTTAATGTACCACAAAGATAACGTAAAGGACGTTTGACAAGAGTCCAATAATCTGTTGTTGGTCGGTGCATGTATTGAGAAAGTTTATTGTCCACAAAAGCGATATCAGGCCGTGTAAGCAGCAGATATTGTAAACTCCCAACAATAGCCCGATATTTAGTAGGATCAGACAAAGCAAAGCCAGAGTGCAGCGTAAGAGAAGGACTTTTTGGCATAGGTGTGAGGACTGATTTAGC
This sequence comes from Sambucus nigra, assembly GCA_949130495.1. Lineage (NCBI taxonomy): Eukaryota > Viridiplantae > Streptophyta > Magnoliopsida > Dipsacales > Adoxaceae > Sambucus > Sambucus nigra. The sequence continues at coordinate 450,923,687 of OX422212.1, read as the reverse complement.
ATATGTCATGTGAGTGCGAGAAAGAATGTCCATGATATAATGATGTTGAGAGAGTAATATACCATGCTTGTTAGGAACAACTTCCACACCAATAAAATAGGAGATCAACCCAAGATCCTTGATAGAAAATTGGCGAGCAAGTAAATCCAAAAAACAGTTAACCAGAGCATCATTATCACCTGTAATAATTAAGTCATCAACATAGACTAGAAGATATATAAGATTTCCATTAGTGGTAAGTACAAAAATAGATGTATCCGCATGAGAATTCTTAAATTATGATTGAATAAGAAAGGTGCGAAGTTCCTGGTACCACGCTCTTGGAGCTTGTTTTAGCCCATAAATGGCTTCCCGGATTTTACAGACGTAGGATGGAAAATTTTGATCAACAAATCCCGGTGGCTGGGTCATAAAGACATTCTCAATGAGGTGGCCTTGCAAGAAGGCATTGTTAACATCAAGTTGTCGTAGAGACCATCCACGACTCACAGCAAGACTGAGAATAAGACGAATAGTAGTGGGCTTAACTACTGGACTAAAAGTGTCATGATAATCAACTCCTGGGCGTTGATGAAAACCTTTCGCAACTAAGCAAGCTTTAAATCGATTAATGGAACCATCAGAGTTACGTTTGGTTCAAAAAATCCACTTACAACCAACAACATTGTGATAAGAATCAGGAGGAACTAGCTCCCATGTCCCATTCCGAACAAGAGCATCATATTCTTCAGACATGGTCGGACGCCATTTTGGATTTTTGAGAGCTTGGGTTGATGTTGTTGGTTCAAAGTCGATAGAGTCAGACAGTTGTGCATTTAGGTTTAATTTCTGAACCGGTTTGTGGATATTATTTTTTGCTCGGGTAGTCATTAGGTGAATTGGTTGTGATTGGATGTTGGATGGTTGGTTCACTGTGGGTGTAGGAGTGGCAATGGTGTTTTGTTGGGTGTGGAAGTCATGTGGTGAGGAGGTGGATGTAGTTGAGTAGGTTTCAGTGTTGTTGGTTGGTGTTAGACAATGGGGTTGCCTTGGAGCTTCCAGTTTAGAGGATTTAGCGAGTGGGGTTACTGAATTAGCAGGAGATGGTACTTTTATTATTTTTAGAACCCAAGTTATGATAGTATGAGGTTGAGGACGAGAAGATTGACTACAGAGGGATGCAAAAGGAAAAATAGACTCAACAAATTTAACATATCTGGATATATAAATTTTTGATGTTGAGGGATCATGGCACAAATATGCACTTTGAGTTAGAGAGTACCCGAGAAAGACATATGGTTTTGAACGAGAGTCGAGTTTGTGGGAAGTATATGGTCGAAGCCAAGGATAACAAAGACAACCAAACACTTTGAGTTTGGAATAATTTGGAGCAGCATCAAAAATCTTTTCATAAGGAGACGAGAGATCTAGGGTCGGAGTAAGCATGCGGTTAATTAAATAAACGGCAGTAGAGAATGCATGAGACCAAAAGGTTAATGAAAGGGAAGCTTGAGAGAGAAAGGTGAGACATGTTTCAATAATGTGAAGATGGCTTCATTTAAAAAATCCGTTGTGCTCGGGTGTGTAAGGTGAAGTAGTGAGATGAGATATACCATGTGTAGCAAGAAAGCTAGCAAGAGCAATGTATTCGCGACCATTGTCAGAATAAAGTGTATTGATGTTTTTATTAAAATGTTTTTCCACGATGGCCTTAAATCGAATAAACACCTCTTTGACTTTCGATTTTTGTTTGAGGGGATAAAACCATATTTATTTAGTGAAATGGTCAACAAAAAATAACATAGCATTTAAAGCAATCATGAGAAAGAACCAGTGAAGTCCATACATCGGAGAAAATAATATCAAGAGGGTGAGTAGAAACAAGAGTGGAATTGGAAAGAGATAACTTATGACTTTTATTGCAATGACACGCGTTACATAAAAAATTAGATGATAGAGAAGATGAGGAATCTAAATGATAATGGGAGACAATATGCTTTAAGATAGGAAAATAAGGGTGTCCTAGTCTATGATGCCACTCGGATGAAGTGGTCTTGACACTCGAAAAAGCAATTACTAGTGAAGATACCGGCCACTCGTACACACCATCCTTAGTTTGGCCCTTCAAAAGTATTACCCCCATGCAAAGTTCCTTCACAAGAAAAGAAGATGGTAAGAATTCAATGGAAACATTATTTGAGGTGTAAAATTGAGAGATGGATATCAAATTCTATTTCATGTTAGGTACACAAAGGAAATTGGTTAAGTTAAATGTAGTTTTAGGAGTTTTGAGAGAAGTGGAATCGGAGTGGGTGATGGGAAGACCTGTGCCATCTCCAATCATAATGTCGTCGGATTCGGTGTATGGTGCATGAAGTGATAAATTGCTCAAGTCAGAGGTGACATGATGAGAAGCGCCACTGTCCAAAAGCCATGTTGGAGTGTCAGACGTAGTGGCGGCAAAATGAGCTCGTGGATGTGGAGGCTGATGTTATTGGTGTCCTGGTGTAGCTGGATTGTTCAACTGGTATTAGACGAAAGGAGGGACATCTTTTGGCTGTATGTCCCTGAATTCGGTAGATTTGAAAGTGGCCGAGATAGGGTCGTTGGGGTGGACGAGGTGAATTAAGCCCGGGATTGGGGGATGCAAGGGAGTGAAGTTCGACATAAGATTTGAAGGATGTGCGCCAGCCATTGTTGATGAAATTAGATGAGGGTGACCAACCTGTATTGGTACGACTTGCTTGATTGGCAGAGGTTGGAAAATAAGGTGGATCGAATTTGGTACCTTGAAGAGATGCTTCAAAACTTGTAGCTTTTCATTAAGTTCGTCAAAACTTATAGGGTTATCTCGGGCCTGAACTGCATGCACAAGTTCTTTGTAATCATCACCGAGGCTATCATGTATTTTGTCCGTGAGATCGTCATCATGAAGAGGTGCTCCAAGGCTCGCAAGTTCGACAGCTCGAGCTTTAACTATCTGTAAGAATTCAGTGATGTTTTGGGAGCCTTTGGAGAGATTTTTAAGTTGGCTTTTTACCTATTTGATTCGTCCACGAGAAGGTTTGGCATATGTATTGGTTAGTGTAGTCCAGGCCTCCCGTGAAGTGGTGGCTCGAGCAATGAAGGGAATGATAGTTGGAGAGAGAGAACCAACAATGACATTGAGAATTAGTTGATCCTGTCGAATCCATATTGTGTAGGTCGGATTCGGTATTGTAGCTTCATTCTGAGTTATAGTTGCAGTCGGGCATGCTTTCGATCCGTCAATGTACCCGAGAAGATCGTATCCAATAAAGAGCGTCTGAAATTGTAGTTTCCAAGAGACATAGTTTTGAGAAGTTAATTTAAGAGGGGCTTGAGCAGCAGTGTTAATGCTTATCAAAGTATTGTGCGGCTAATTGGTATTGTAAATGGTGGTGGTTGGAATTGTTGTAGCAGAAGAATTGTCTCTGGTTTGGTGTTGGTTGTCATAGTGACGGGTTCAGAAGAAAAAAAGAATTAATTCTCTATACCATAACAGAGGATGTGATTTGGAAAATTATGACATATCTTTCTACTGAGAGAAGCCTCGTATAAATAGAGTACATGTGTTGAATAAGTAAACTAAGTTCCTAAAGAATAGGCATGTGCAAACTAACTTCTAAGACTAAGTCATAGACAAGTAAAGTGCAAATTCAAAAATACAACAGATAATAGCATTAGCTGTTATCGTGGACTACCTCTGATAGATGTGTTAAGTTATTAGAAAATTCTTATGATTTTTGGTTTATTCATAAAATCTCTCTAATTTAGAATTTAGATGCTCTGAATATTATTGGAGACTTTGAGTTTGATTTTTAGGTGAATTAGCTGCCTGAAATTTTTGGGTTGTTACAGATGTCTTGTATATATGACTATTTTCTCACTAATGTTGGTCTCTATAAAAAATGGGTGCTCTCAAATATCACTCTACAATAAATTTAGGATATTATAGACGAAATTAGTGCTAATCATAATCTCACTTATGTAAAGAGCTTTGATTATGTAGGGGTTAATCATAATCGTCGGAGTACGATTATCACTTAAGCGGTACTCAGTCGGCAAATAGGTTTGGCTGAACAATTCTAGTAACCCACTCCTCACCTTGGGTATTGTTCAGATGGATGGTTCAAATAAATGGTTCGGCTATTGTTCAAAAAATGATTTAAAGGCCCAGCTCAAAAATTTACCTTAGAACATATTTTACCCAAAGGCTATGCTTGTCTCCATCCAACATGACGGACTCAATTTTTATTACAAAATGGTTGAGATAATAGAATTAATTTTGCAAATTCTAATTGGAGGAAGTTTTTATTTTATTTGATCAAGTAATTAATTGCAAGACTTTATACATGTAATTCCCTACTATGACTCTTTTTTTCAATGAACCATAATTGTCATTTTTATAACAGTTAGGGTTTAAATTACTCTAAATAATTGTCCTGCTAAATAAATTTTGGATTCATTTCATAAACCCATGTTTTTTAACTAAACCCACTAAGGAACTCCATAGAGAGACAAACAAATATTTGGAAAACAGGGTTAAGTTTTCTAACAAACTGTTGTAAAAATGGTAGTCAGAGATTCATCAAAGTGGCTTCCCATTAGATGGATCATGCAAGAAAAAGTTAGAAATAAACGCAATGTTAGGGTGTATTTGATAAACAAGATGAAAAATAAGCGCTTAAGAATCGATTTTCATGAAATTGAAAACTTGAAAATATTTTCCATGAAAAAAATGTATTGGTGTTGTTTGATTGCAATTATTTTTCAGGTGGAAAATGTTTTATTTTCCATATTTTGTGTTTGATTCCTAATATTTTATGTGTTTGTAAATTATATTTGACTCCAAATAATTAAAGGACATATACCAAATAGTCCCTCGAATATTTTGTAATCACGTTTAGTCCAAGCTTTTTTGTTTGTTCCAAAAACTCATTTACCACATATTTTGGGGAAGAGTGCCACTGGCGCAGACTTTTAAAAATAAAAGAATAATGAGTAAATGGGTAAAACTAAAATAGGTATTTTTTTTTATAAAAAATATGTATTTAGGTTAGGGATTATTCGGGAATTGATCCAATAATTAAAACACTAGAAAAATTAAAATTAAAACAAAAAATGCTTAAAAAATAGAAAATTAATTTAAAAAACTAGATAATGAATAAAAAAAATAATAAACAAAATCTAGAAATTAATAAAGACCCAAAAAATTATTTCAAAACCCTAAAATGAAAAAAAATTCAATAAAATAGAATATAAAACTTATAAATTAAAGCACACAGATAATATCTAAAAATAGGAAATAAATAAAAAGTAGAAAATTAATAGAAAAATAGAAAATTAATAAAAATCCCAGAAAATTAATAAAAATAACAAGAAAATTTAAAAAAACACAAAAAAGGAATAAAACCAAAAAAAGAAAAAAATACAGAAAATTCATAAAAAAAATTAAAAATTAACACCAGAATGAATTTAAAAAAACAAAAAAACAAAAAATAAATAACTAAACCCAGAAAAAATGCATTAATAGTATTAAGAAAAAATAGAAAATGAGTAAACCCCCCACCCAACTGTTTCGTCCCCCCCCATCGCCAGATCTATTCTTATTTTCATTTTTTTTAATATCCCCTTTTTTTCTTAATTTTTTTCTAATATTTGTTTTTAGTAGTTTTCTAGGGTTTTTATTTGTTTTCATTTTTTAAATATTTTTAGCTATTTTTATTTTCTTTTATTTTTTCCTAATTAATAAAAATTTCTGACGTTTTAATAAATTTTAGGGTTTTCTTAAATTAATTCTGGCGTTAATATTTATTTTCTGTTTTTTATTCCTTTTCTGTATCTTTTTCATTACTTTTGGGTCTTTGTTGATTTTTTTTTTTGGTGATCTTTTTTTAATTTTCTGTTATTTTTTTAATTAATTAATTTATTGCTATTTAATAAATTTATGGTTTTTTTACTATTAATTATGGAATTAATATGTATTTTCTATTTTTTATTCATTTTTTATATATTTTTCCATTATTTTGGGGGTTTTATTCATATATATATATATTTTTTAATTTTCTGAGCTTTTTATTATTTTTTCTTAATTAATATTTTTTGACTTTTTAATAAATTTCTATGTATTATTTTAAATTAATTTGGGGGCTAATATTTATTTTCTTTTCTTTTATTCATTTTCTGTGATTTTTTTCATTATTTTTGGTTTTTACTTTTTTTTTAATTTGCTGAGTGTTTTTTAAGTTCTTCTTATTTGTTTGCTTAATTGATAAATTTAAGACTTTTTAATAAATTTCACGGTGTTTTTTAAATTAATTCTTGGGTTAATATTTATTTTCTATTTATATTCACTTTCTATATTTTTTTCAATGTTTTTGGGATTTTTTATCAATTTTTATGGTGGGGGGATTGTTTTCCCTGAAAAATGAATGACTAGGTGGGAAGAGGTTTTTTCATTCCAGCTTTTTGTGAAAAAAGTGGTTACCTGAGTTGTTTTAAAGAAATTAATTCCATAGAAAATTTTGTTTATCAAACATTCAAAAGATGAAAAATGGCTCCATAAATTGTATTTTCTATGGAAAATTAGTGTTATCAAACACACCCTTAAAGTAAATTCCAACCTTTTCACCCATTTTTTTTTAATAAATTACTTCTTGAAAGTTAGGGTTTTGTTTGGACTGAAAATCTAACTTGTTGGGTTAGTAATTTACAGAGATATTTCTTATTTGTTGCCTGAGATTGGTTATAACTAAATGGGTTGTGCTTATTATTTTTTTTGGGTCTTCGATTTCATGATTTAATGGAAAAATATTGCTGCATGTTTTAATTGACTAGAAAAAATGTAATCTTTTGTGCAGTATGCATGAATAAACATTCACATGTATATATAGTTGTTTGCATATGTATGTGTATGGCGGCTCAATTATTAAAGAAATTTTATTAATGTTGTGGTTTTGTGTAATATTATTTAAATGTTAATTAATATCAAAACTTTAATTGTATGATATTTGGGCCTTGGGATTTAGTATGTATTGATTCTACATGTGGGCTTTTAGGTTTTGTTGTTGTTGTTTGTTTGATCCGTCCCATTTAATACTCACGCGGTGATATGTTTTTGTATAGTGTAGTTTGCCGCTTATTCTGTTGTTTCATTGTCATATATGTACATGTTTAATAAGAAAATTTGCACAACTTAAGCTCACCATTTGCTGCAATTAGTCACTTTTGAAGAAATTATCCATTCAATTGGTGTGATATGCTTTCCATGTAAATTGCTTATTCTATTGTTTCCTGATATTAATCCATGAATATATGCTTCTTACCCATAATAATTGATTGTTCATAGTAGCGATGATGAGATATCACACCACCAAAACAGGCCATTTGTCATGGTCAAAAACCTTGACAAGGCAACCTTGTCACGGTCAAAGCTCGTGACATGCCCGTAGGTGACAACAATTTGTGTCACGGACGTGTCAAGGTCGACGTCCATGACAAGTTCTCCTTGTCACGGACTTCTCACGATCAAGGTCCATGACAAATAGAACTTGTCACAGACTTTGACAATGACAAGTCCGTGACAAGCGAACTTTATTACGGACATTGACCGTGACACGTCTGTGACAACATAAAACCTGTCTATGGTCAATGTCCATGGTAAGTTTTCCTTATCACGGTTAAAGTTCGTGACAAATCTGGAAAGCAATATAAAAAAAATTGTTGGAGAGTATGTTCAGTGCCACTGCCCAGTAGTATATTATCACCTGTAGAAGTAATATATGATATACTAGTTTTTAGCCCCGCGCGATGCGCGGATGCTTTGCACTTGTTATACAATGCAGTGAGGACATACTTAGAAAAATATAGGCATAATCTAAAATGCTAAAAGGTTTATTTTATATTTATGTGATGCATGCATTTCATGCAAACAAATTTGATACCAAACATATAGCTATATGTAAAATTGTAATGTTGAAAGGGGTACATTTAAGAACGAAGTTAGGGGAATTAAAAAAGAAAAAAGAATACAACACAGAAGTGCCTTATAAATATAAAGGAAAGTGTCTTATAATGAAAGCTTTAAAAAAAACAAAAAGCGATTATAACATAACAATCAAAACATTGGCCGTCAATACAAATGGATATATTCGTATACTATACTATGATCATTTTTCTTACCCACTTTGAGGTTGTAATTAATTTTGCATTATTTTTATATAAATATAATTCGTAATAATATATCATATACATATAAAGCACATGAAAATATACAATGATAATTTTGTTATAATATATTATTTATAGAACATCTACAACTAAGTCAATGATGTGAAAAATAAAAAGTAATAAACAATTGTAATAATATTGTATAAAGAAAAACAAAATAAGAAAAAATATGATTGGCGACATTTCTTATCACTCAATTGTAATAATATTTTATAAAGGAAAAATAAAATAAGAAAAAATATGATTGGTGACATTTCTTATTACTTAATGCATGAAATTTAATTTTTCAAGATAAAGGTCAATGAAAAATATTAAAATTTCAAACATAATATATACAAAGAAGAGAAAGATTGAAAGAATCAAAAGTTTAAGGCATATGATATGAATAGAAGATTATTTGTCTTCATAAATGTTTTTTCCTTTGAGACTGGTGCGAAGAAATATTAATTTGGGAAATAAATGGAAATTACATTTATACCCAATAATAATGCTACAAAAGAATGACATATTCACTATGCATACTCATAAGGTTTGTTCTTATTTAAATAATAATTTGAGTAATCATAAACAGATTTAAGGGATATTAAGAATCAACTTCACATAGCACAAGGCAGGAAAAAAATTGAGAGAACCTAAATTAAAAGCAATTCAATTTAAAAAAAAAATAGGTACTGAATAACGCTCCATGTGTTTGGCTTTTTTATGGTTGAATTATCCAAAATCCCTAATCTTTCTCCAATTCTATGTGCTACATAAAAATTAAACCACTTTAAAAAATTATAGCAACTCTAACTTTCAAGAAACCTAAAATATAAATTTTCTCGAAACATTTTTCTTTGTATGTGGAATCTCTTAAGAATGATTTGAAAAATATGATATTGCATCCACCTAAAGATTAAATAATATGCAGCAATATTAATTACATTCCAAGTCCCACCTATATTACCAATGTAACAATAACCAACAATTTTCCAGATCATCCGTCTTCCTGAAATTTCAAAAAAAGGTTAAGAAAAGAGATAATTATATTTAAGTCCCATTTGTCGGGTCAACATTCATATAAGTCTTATTGACGTTTCAACAATCCTATAGGTCCTATTCCAACTTTTTAGGGAATTTTTTCACAATTTTACCCTTTTATAACTAATCATCCGTAACTTCGTTTAGGAAGTTACATAAGTGGTTGGACTTTTTTTTTAATCTTTAAATGATCATAACTTTTGATTCACAAATCCGTTTTTTGCAAAATTATTATTTTTGAAATCAGCTCGACGAGATCTATCAAACAAGATCCATGAATGCTACAAAATTCCAAAGAAAAAAATTTACACAAACATTAAACTTTACTGTATACACTAGAATATGAAATACTTTTATATATGTGACATTTTCATAAACAGACAGTAACATTTACGTGGTAATATTACACAGTGCGTGTGTATATATATATATATACGGTGGATCCAAACCTTCTTTTTCCAAAATTACCTTATATTTAAAGGTTCGCGCTAGCGACATCCAATTCTTACCACCATTATTGGAGCTTCAACGACCTTCGTCAGAGCTCCGATTTGGGGTGGGTAAGGGTGGCATGTGGTGCCGCTGGCGCGGACCTTTGAAAATAAGAGACTTTTGAATAAATGGATTTTGGATCGACTGGAGTGTCATGGGGTACCGCTGGCGCGGACCGTTGAAAATAAGATTGGATAAATGGGATCTGGATCCTCTTGGGCACCCGTTTGGGGTGAGTAGGGGTGGCATTAGGTGCCAGTGGCGCAGAGCTTTAAAAATAGGAGCATATATATATACATATATATATATATATATACATATATATATATATGTATATATATATAATGTGATAACACAGTAAATGCTATTATTTGTAAAAATGTCATAGATATTTGTATACAACAGAAAATGAAATAGTTTTATATCTGTGACATTTTTACAAACAATAACACTTACTGTGCTAATATATTTATGAAATAGTTTCATATATATAATATTTTCACATTCAGTAACATTTACTGAGTTAATATTACACAATATATATATAGCATTTTCATAAGCAGTAACATTTACTCAGTTAATATTACACTATATATATATATATATATATATATATATATATATATATACGGTAGATCCAAACCTCTTTTTTTTCAAAATTATCATATTTTTAAAGGTTTACGCTAGTGACATTCAATCCCCACCACTACTCGCACCCATTGTCGGAGCTTTAACGACTTTCATCAGAGCTATGATTTGGGTGGGTAGCAGTGGTATAGGGTTCCGCTGGCGCGGAGCTCTGAAATAAAGAGAATATTAGATAAATGGGGGTTGGATCCACCGGAGCTCCGATTTGGGTTAGATTTATATCTATAACATTTTCACAAACATTAACATTTACTGTGTTTATATAACACAGTATATATATATATATATATATATCCAAACCTCTTTTTTCTGATATTATCTTGTTTTTAACGGTCCGCGCCAGCGGCATCCAATCCCCAACACCACCCACCCTCTTTGTCGGAGCTCCAAAAACCTTCATCACAGCTCTCTTTTTGAGGTGGCATGGGATGCCGATGTAACATTTTCACAAACAATAACATTTATTATTTGTGAAAATATTACAGATATAAACCTAACCCAATGCTACCCCTACTCACCTCAAACTGGAGCTCCGGTGGATCCAAACCCCATTTATCCAATATTCTCTTATTTCCTAAGCTCCGCGCCAGCGGCACTCCATGTAACCCCAAATCAGAACTCTGATGAAGGTTGTTGGAGCTCTGACAATTGGGGTTGGTGGTGGTCGGGATTAGATACCGCTAGCGCGGGCCGTTAACAATAAGACAATATCAGAAAAAAGAGGTTTGGATCCACCGTATATATATATATATATATATATATATATATATATATATATATATATATATATATATATATATATATATATATATATATACTGTGTTATAACACAGTAAATGTTACCATTTGTAAAAAAGTTATAGATATAAATCTAACCCAATGTCATCCCTACCTATCCCAAATCGGAGCTCCGGTTGATCTAAACTCCATTTATCTAATATTCTCTTAATTTCAGAGGTCCGCGCCAGCGGCACCCTATGCCACTACTACCCACCCAAATCATAGCTCTGATGAAAATCGTTGAAGCTCCGACAATAGGGGTGGATAGTGGTGGGGATTGAATGTCGCTAGCGTAAAACTTTAAAAATATGATAATTTTGAAAAAAAATAGGTTTGGATCTACCGTGTGTGTGTGTATATATATATAATGTATTATTAACTCAGTAAATGTTACTATTTGTGAAAATGTTATATATATACTGTGTAATATTAACTCAGTAAATGTTACTGTTTGTGAAAATGTTATATATATAAAATTATTTCATAAATATATTAACATAGTAAATGTTATTGTTTGTGAAAATGTCACAGATATAAAACTATTTCATTTTCTGGTGTATATAATAAAGTTTAATATCTATGACATTTTTACAAACAATAGCATTACTGTGTTATCACATTATATATATATATATATATATAATATGCTCCTATTTTTAAATTTCCGTGCCACTGGCACCTAATGCCACCCATACTCACCCCAAATCGGCGCTCCAGAGGATCCCGTTCCCATTTATCCAATCTTATTTTCAAAGGTCCGCGTCAGCGGCACCCCATGATACTCCGGTGGATCCAAAACCCATTTATTCAAAAGTCTCTTATTTTCAAAAGGTCCGTGCCAGCGACACCTCATGCCACCCTTACCCACTCCAAATTGGCGCTCTGACGAAGGTCGTTGAAACTCCAACAATGGTGGTAAGGATTGGACACCGCTAGCACGAACCTTTAAATATAAGGTAATTTTAAAAAAAGAGGGTTTGGATCCACCGGATATATATATATATATATATATATATATATATATATATATATATATATATATATATATATATATATATATATATACGGTGTAATATTACCACGGTAAATGTTACTGTCTGTTTGTGAAAATGCCATATATATAAAACTATTTCATATTCTACTACATACAGTAAAGTTTACTGTTTGTGTAGATTTTTTCTTTGGAATTTTATAACCTTCATGGATCTTGTTTGATAGATCTCGTCGAGCAGATTTCAAAAATAGTAATTTTGCGAAAAACGGATTTGTGAATCAAAAGTTATGATCATTTGAAGATTAAAAAAAAACTCCAACCACTTATGGAAGTTACGGATGGTTAGTTTTAAAAGGGTAAAATTGTGAAAAAAAGTTTCAGAAAATTAGGAGTAGGACTTATATGTAAGGGGGAAACATGGTGGAATTAGAATGTCTAGAAAAAAGTTTAATAGGATCTAATTGTGAATGCCCCTTAAGAAAATTAGAAAGCACATACCTATAGATTTTAAAAATAAACAAAGCAAGGAGCGTGATTCAATACCATGAAACTGATATTTATAGTACTAAACAGGGATAAATTTTTCTGAATCAATAGAATTTTATATGTGATATCCCTCTTTAGAAACATCCCCCTTTGGAACCTACATGCACAAAAGAGATAGTATGTTTGCTGTTGTGAATTTTATAAAATACCGCAAGTGCACGGGCTATTATAGAATAGCGAGTGTAAGTACGGGTCGAACCCACGAGGATTTGTCAATTTTAATTATTAAAAGAATTACAACTGTCCAACTAGATCAAATGGGGTAGAGAATAATTATAAATTGTACAAAATAAAAGCAACTACGATAAATGAGAGTAACGCAAGAGATTTGTAAACAATTAGGAAATAATTAGGATTCGGGGTCCATTTATCACGTAACTAATATTGCACACTAATTTAATGTTGTCATTCCCTTTTTATAACTCAGATTAAACCGACTCTCGCCGTGTTTAATTCGGAAAATATGACGGTTATGATCAAAATATTTTTAACGTCTCTAATAGACGGCTAAAATCCCTATTCCCTTAGAAAATACAAGTTTTAAAATTCGCAAATGTATTTAAGCATGGACTATCAAAACAATCAAAGTGCAAGCATAATCCATCAAAAATTACTATTTTTAAATCTCAAAACTTGATTTGACAAAACAATCTTGAAGGTTCTAAAACACACTCTCGTGTCGCTTTAAAATGAATACCGAATCTTTAATAACAATTAAAACAAGGAGGGAATAAACAATGTTAAAATTAACGTGACAATATTAGCTAACTATGATAAACTTCACCCTACTCCTAATATAAGAATCAAGCTACCATAATGAAAGAGAAATTGCAAGAATGAGTAGAGATCTTCATTAAAAAACCAAACTTACAAATAGTTCTCTCACAACAATCTTGAATCCTCTAAAAAAAAATGATAAAAACTTGGCCCTCAAATTGATTACAATCACTCAAAGTTGCTCCCTGAAATCCTCCACGAAAGTCCTCTCTAATTGTGTAATTGTCTCTACGGAATTATGAGCCCAAGGGTCCTTTTTATAGGACAAGTGGTGAGGTATTTGAGTTGTGGTGGGACTCTTTCTGATTGGCCGAATAGTGTTAGTAGCTATCTCTCCACCTCTTTAATCTTTGGATCGTGATAAGGGACGGAATTTCCCCCCACTCGAAAACTCTTATATTTTCTTGTTGAACACGCATGAATAAAAATTTCCGACTTTTTTACGATTTCACAAGTGTAAAAACAGCATTTTTTCGAACGACCGTAAAAATCAGCTTTTTCGCGCCTTTTTTGAATTGATCATCAATTTGCACCAAATTCCATCATTATCTGCAAAAATTTCACTAGGCAACTTTTTTCACAAATTAGCACAAGAATATTATAAAATTATCGAAGTGCCCATTTTTGACTTAAAATTTCCATTTTCAATATGAATTCAATCATTCTCGCATTTTTTTCTCCTTTTAATAAAATAGTCCTAAGAAATTATTAAATACACTAAAATGGGACTAACAAAGTATAAATTTGGGTATAAAATATACAAAATAATGCACTCATCAAATACCCCCAAACCTAAACTTTGCTAGTCCTCGAGCAAAACTAAAAATTTTAAAAATTAAGTCACTTTCGTAGGAATCACGATTGCACTTAGCATGTGCAACAAGCCGTTAAACCCCTAGGTTACCCTAGTGGACGAGTTTTGTCTCGTGAGGGTTTGCAGTGAATATACCCACAAAATTCAAAAACTTGACTCAATACAAAAGACACAAAAGTAATATAACCAAGTTTGAATGCAAACTTCATAAATATAGTAGAACTTCATTTCTCAATCTCAACTTATTGTGTCTGTGTGTGCATAGCCAATATAACCGTCAATTTCAAAAGATTTGATCGTTGCATTTCTTATCCGAAAGTTCGTTTTGATTTCAAAATCTCACAGAATGCACTCACAATCGAACACTCGGAAATGGGTTATTTTCTCTCGGTATATGTGAATAAAAGAGTAAATTTATATGAACAAATTTCACATATACATAATCAAAAATGGATTTTTATACAATGGATGAATATGATCTCATGAACAGAAAATCGATAACTTTTTGAAAACATTGAATCACACCATAGATCCTATTCATCTTCTCTCCACACTATAACTAACTTCCCATGAGATCTACTAGGACTTTCTTTGGTTGTATTGTAGGCTCGAATTTTGGCTAGAAAGAATGGTTGTTTTTGGAGTTCAAAATTTCTGAGAATATAGAGGTTTTTCGGTATTTTGACTTTTAGGCACTTTTCTTCCAACATCCATTTTTCTTTTTCTTTCGCTTTTTCTTTTCGAAATCACATTTTTTTTTCACCTTTTTTTTTCTTCCCCTTTTTTTCCGACACATCAATCTTTTGCGATTTTTCTTTCTTTTTTCTTTTTTTTTTAGACTCACATTCGTGCAACCTCTTTATTTTTTTTTTTTGGCCTTTTTTTTTCTACCGTAATTTTAACCTAATATTCTCAGAAAATAGGTATGGCTTGTTTTTATAGGCTTTAAACTCCCAGTTGGAGTTGGGTAGGATAATGGGTTTTCAACAAAAAGGCTTATTTTCTTTTTGGCTCAATTGGGCTTGCAATGGAATATTGTAAAAAGGTTGGAATTTAAGCTTATTTTTGGGCTTTCAAACGATGGCCTAATCTCATTTCTCAAGTTTCGTTCAGTTGATTTGTGTCTCAAGACGACTTACTAAGACTTCTAGTGCTTAAGATTCAAATTTTGACTTTTTGTTTTCAGTAATCGAACAAAACAAAGAATTTGAGATCATCAACGAATTTATCACTGAAGGAAAGATTGAGTAATTTTAACTCGGATTGATTTAAATCTCTCGAAAACGATGAATGGCACAAAATCTCATCGGGTTAAAATCTCCACATTTATTCGTTAAGCATATTAACTTTCGCCTCAATATTCATTTTCGATCATATCATATGGCTAATGTGTAAAAATTTCATAAGATGAGAGATCCATTAATTAATTCTATATTAAGAAATCGTTTCAAAACTCAATTATATTGAAAATCTTTTTTTTGAATTTTTGAAAAATTTTCTGATTTTTTTTTTTTAAATATCATCCTTACCCCCAAACCTAAATTTTACATTGTCCTCAATGTATGCGCAAATAAAAATGTGGACAAAGAAAATAAAGTAAAGAAGTAAAAATATGATACATGTTAACTAAAAAATAACAAAAAAAAATGCACAAATAATATACAAACACATGACAATTACCATCCTCACCATAAATTAATAATCGAAATAGTTGTGGGTCATTCCAATTAATAAACTTTATAGCACTAAGTACCAAAATATCATAAATTTGAGAGCATGACCGCACAACACAAATTTCAATCTTAAATCTATGGTCATAATGGTGAGTACCGACATCATCAATAATAAATAAATTTGAATCGCCTGAATCATATGTCGATGCATCACATGGAGGTAATAAATTGCAATAAGGATCCAAATATTTATTATCCCTTTTTCGAAAATAGTCAAGTAAAATTGGGGATGCATACTCTACTCCTAAATGTGAGATTTTATGAAAAGCGTGGGAAGAAGATCTATCACTGGGTGATACACTTTCTTTATCAAAAACAGGGGGGTCGTCATAAATACTTGAAGTATCAGTAAAATCGGATGACGAATCCACAAATAAATTTTCCCACATATAAAAAGAAGCAGCATTCTGCTCAATTAAATTAGGAGAAAAATCTTGACAAACATTCAATTCATCCAAAGTATTACACGTGTCAAGATTGTTAATTTTTTTCTCCTCACAAAATTGATTATCCCCAATTAATTCATGATTATTTTTGGAAATAGCATCATTATACCGTCTGTTCACCTCTCTCCAATTGATACACTTTGGTGGACCGATAGTAATTACAGGGGTTGGAGTCTCATCCATACCTTCTTTAATTTTTAAAATGACTACTGACCCATCTGAATTAAATTGAAATACGTAGTCATCTAGATTTTCAGTATTTTGTAAAAACACGTCCACAGGATCCATTGAGGAATATGAGAAAGATGACGGGATAACAATATGAGGATCACCCATTGCAATTTACAACACATGAATTTATTTATTTATTTTGGATAGCTTCTACCCTTTGACAAGGGAGAATTTAAAAGAGGACCAACTACGGTTGTCTCCTCAAATTTCGATTTCACCTCCAGGTAGGTGGTCGGTACGAAGACTCATTAAAAACCACCAATCCTAGACAAGGTGAAACGGAATCGATTTGACAAGTTCGCGTTGGAGTCGCTTTTAATTCTAGGCTTGTTAAGAGTTTTTTATTTTTTATTTTTATTTATTTATTTTTTTTTTGAAATTTTTACTAAAAAAAATGCAAAAAGCAAAACAAACTAGTCCGAAAGTCACAACTTCTTTTAAGAAAAAAAAATTGTCAAATCCCCGGCAACGGCGCCAAAAACTTGTTGTGAATTTTATAAAATACCGCAAGTGCACGGGCTATTATAGAATAGCGAGTGTAAGTACGGGTCGAACCCACGAGGATTTGTCAATTTTAATTATTAAAAGAATTACAACTGTCCAACTAGATCAAATGGGGTAGAGAATAATTATAAATTGTACAAAATAAAAGCAACTACGATAAATGAGAGTAACGCAAGAGATTTGTAAACAATTAGGAAATAATTAGGATTCGGGGTCCATTTATCACGTAACTAATATTGCACACTAATTTAATGTTGTCATTCCCTTTTTATAACTCAGATTAAACCGACTCTCGCCGTGTTTAATTCGGAAAATATGACGGTTATGATCAAAATATTTTTAACGTCTTTAATAGACGGCTAAAATCCCTATTCCCTTAGAAAATACAAGTTTTAAAATTCGCAAATGTATTTAAGCATGGACTATCAAAACAATCAAAGTGCAAGCATAATCCATCAAAAATTACTATTTTTAAATCTCAAAACTTGATTTGACAAAACAATCTTGAAGGTTCTAAAACACACTCTCGTGTCGCTTTAAAATGAATACCGAATCTTTAATAACAATTAAAACAAGGAGGGAATAAACAATGTTAAAATTAACGTGACAATATTAGCTAACTATGATAAACTTCACCCTACTCCTAATATAAGAATCAAGCTACCATAATGAAAGAGAAATTGCAAGAATGAGTAGAGATCTTCATTAAAAAACCAAACTTACAAATAGTTCTCTCACAACAATCTTGAATCCTCTAAAAAAAATGATAAAAACTTGGCCCTCAAATTGATTACAATCACTCAAAGTTGCTCCCTGAAATCCTCCACGAAAGTCCTCTCTAATTGTGTAATTGTCTCTACGGAATTATGAGCCCAAGGGTCCTTTTTATAGGACAAGTGGTGAGGTATTTGAGTTGTGGTGGGACTCTTTCTGATTGGCCGAATAGTGTTAGTAGCTATCTCTCCACCTCTTTAATCTTTGGATCGTGATAAGGGACGGAATTTCCCCCCACTCGAAAACTCTTATATTTTCTTGTTGAACACGCATGAATAAAAATTTCCGACTTTTTTACGATTTCACAAGTGTAAAAACAGCATTTTTTCGAACGACCGTAAAAATCAGCTTTTTCGCGCCTTTTTTGAATTGATCATCAATTTGCACCAAATTCCATCATTATCTGCAAAAATTTCACTAGGCAACTTTTTTCACAAATTAGCACAAGAATATTATAAAATTATCGAAGTGCCCATTTTTGACTTAAAATTTCCATTTTCAATATGAATTCAATCATTCTCGCATTTTTTTCTCCTTTTAATAAAATAGTCCTAAGAAATTATTAAATACACTAAAATGGGACTAACAAAGTATAAATTTGGGTATAAAATATACAAAATAATGCACTCATCAAATACCCCCAAACCTAAACTTTGCTAGTCCTCGAGCAAAACTAAAAATTTTAAAAATTAAGTCACTTTCGTAGGAATCACGATTGCACTTAGCATGTGCAACAAGCCGTTAAACCCCTAGGTTACCCTAGTGGACGAGTTTTGTCTCGTGAGGGTTTGCAGTGAATATACCCACAAAATTCAAAAACTTGACTCAATACAAAAGACACAAAAGTAATATAACCAAGTTTGAATGCAAACTTCATAAATATAGTAGAACTTCATTTCTCAATCTCAACTTATTGTGTCTGTGTGTGCATAGCCAATATAACCGTCAATTTCAAAAGATTTGATCGTTGCATTTCTTATCCGAAAGTTCGTTTTGATTTCAAAATCTCACAGAATGCACTCACAATCGAACACTCGGAAATGGGTTATTTTCTCTCGGTATATGTGAATAAAAGAGTAAATTTATATGAACAAATTTCACATATACATAATCAAAAATGGATTTTTATACAATGGATGAATATGATCTCATGAACAGAAAATCGATAACTTTTTGAAAACATTGAATCACACCATAGATCCTATTCATCTTCTCTCCACACTATAACTAACTTCCCATGAGATCTACTAGGACTTTCTTTGGTTGTATTGTAGGCTCGAATTTTGGCTAGAAAGAATGGTTGTTTTTGGAGTTCAAAATTTCTGAGAATATAGAGGTTTTTCGGTATTTTGACTTTTAGGCACTTTTCTTCCAACATCCATTTTTCTTTTTCTTTCGCTTTTTCTTTTCGAAATCACATTTTTTTTTCACCTTTTTTTTTCTTCCCCTTTTTTTCCGACACATCAATCTTTTGCGATTTTTCTTTCTTTTTTCTTTTTTTTTTAGACTCACATTCGTGCAACCTCTTTATTTTTTTTTTTGGCCTTTTTTTTTCTACCGTAATTTTAACCTAATATTCTCAGAAAATAGGTATGGCTTGTTTTTATAGGCTTTAAACTCCCAGTTGGAGTTGGGTAGGATAATGGGTTTTCAACAAAAAGGCTTATTTTCTTTTTGGCTCAATTGGGCTTGCAATGGAATATTGTAAAAAGGTTGGAATTTAAGCTTATTTTTGGGCTTTCAAACGATGGCCTAATCTCATTTCTCAAGTTTCGTTCAGTTGATTTGTGTCTCAAGACGACTTACTAAGACTTCTAGTGCTTAAGATTCAAATTTTGACTTTTTGTTTTCAGTAATCGAACAAAACAAAGAATTTGAGATCATCAACGAATTTATCACTGAAGGAAAGATTGAGTAATTTTAACTCGGATTGATTTAAATCTCTCGAAAACGATGAATGGCACAAAATCTCATCGGGTTAAAATCTCCACATTTATTCGTTAAGCATATTAACTTTCGCCTCAATATTCATTTTCGATCATATCATATGGCTAATGTGTAAAAATTTCATAAGATGAGAGATCCATTAATTAATTCTATATTAAGAAATCGTTTCAAAACTCAATTATATTGAAAATCTTTTTTTTGAATTTTTGAAAAATTTTCTGATTTTTTTTTTTAAATATCATCCTTACCCCCAAACCTAAATTTTACATTGTCCTCAATGTATGCGCAAATAAAAATGTGGACAAAGAAAATAAAGTAAAGAAGTAAAAATATGATACATGTTAACTAAAAAATAACAAAAAAAAATGCACAAATAATATACAAACACATGACAATTACCATCCTCACCATAAATTAATAATCGAAATAGTTGTGGGTCATTCCAATTAATAAACTTTATAGCACTAAGTACCAAAATATCATAAATTTGAGAGCATGACCGCACAACACAAATTTCAATCTTAAATCTATGGTCATAATGGTGAGTACCGACATCATCAATAATAAATAAATTTGAATCGCCTGAATCATATGTCGATGCATCACATGGAGGTAATAAATTGCAATAAGGATCCAAATATTTATTATCCCTTTTTCGAAAATAGTCAAGTAAAATTGGGGATGCATACTCTACTCCTAAATGTGAGATTTTATGAAAAGCGTGGGAAGAAGATCTATCACTGGGTGATACACTTTCTTTATCAAAAACAGGGGGGTCGTCATAAATACTTGAAGTATCAGTAAAATCGGATGACGAATCCACAAATAAATTTTCCCACATATAAAAAGAAGCAGCATTCTGCTCAATTAAATTAGGAGAAAAATCTTGACAAACATTCAATTCATCCAAAGTATTACACGTGTCAAGATTGTTAATTTTTTTCTCCTCACAAAATTGATTATCCCCAATTAATTCATGATTATTTTTGGAAATAGCATCATTATACCGTCTGTTCACCTCTCTCCAATTGATACACTTTGGTGGACCGATAGTAATTACAGGGGTTGGAGTCTCATCCATACCTTCTTTAATTTTTAAAATGACTACTGACCCATCTGAATTAAATTGAAATACGTAGTCATCTAGATTTTCAGTATTTTGTAAAAACACGTCCACAGGATCCATTGAGGAATATGAGAAAGATGACGGGATAACAATATGAGGATCACCCATTGCAATTTACAACACATGAATTTATTTATTTATTTTGGATAGCTTCTACCCTTTGACAAGGGAGAATTTAAAAGAGGACCAACTACGGTTGTCTCCTCAAATTTCGATTTCACCTCCAGGTAGGTGGTCGGTACGAAGACTCATTAAAAACCACCAATCCTAGACAAGGTGAAACGGAATCGATTTGACAAGTTCGCGTTGGAGTCGCTTTTAATTCTAGGCTTGTTAAGAGTTTTTTATTTTTTATTTTTATTTATTTATTTTTTTTTTGAAATTTTTACTAAAAAAAATGCAAAAAGCAAAACAAACTAGTCCGAAAGTCACAACTTCTTTTAAGAAAAAAAAATTGTCAAATCCCCGGCAACGGCGCCAAAAACTTGTTGTGAATTTTATAAAATACCGCAAGTGCACGGGCTATTATAGAATAGCGAGTGTAAGTACGGGTCGAACCCACGAGGATTTGTCAATTTTAATTATTAAAAGAATTACAACTGTCCAACTAGATCAAATGGGGTAGAGAATAATTATAAATTGTACAAAATAAAAGCAACTACGATAAATGAGAGTAACGCAAGAGATTTGTAAACAATTAGGAAATAATTAGGATTCGGGGTCCATTTATCACGTAACTAATATTGCACACTAATTTAATGTTGTCATTCCCTTTTTATAACTCAGATTAAACCGACTCTCGCCGTGTTTAATTCGGAAAATATGACGGTTATGATCAAAATATTTTTAACGTCTCTAATAGACGGCTAAAATCCCTATTCCCTTAGAAAATACAAGTTTTAAAATTCGCAAATGTATTTAAGCATGGACTATCAAAACAATCAAAGTGCAAGCATAATCCATCAAAAATTACTATTTTTAAATCTCAAAACTTGATTTGACAAAACAATCTTGAAGGTTCTAAAACACACTCTCGTGTCGCTTTAAAATGAATACCGAATCTTTAATAACAATTAAAACAAGGAGGGAATAAACAATGTTAAAATTAACGTGACAATATTAGCTAACTATGATAAACTTCACCCTACTCCTAATATAAGAATCAAGCTACCATAATGAAAGAGAAATTGCAAGAATGAGTAGAGATCTTCATTAAAAAACCAAACTTACAAATAGTTCTCTCACAACAATCTTGAATCCTCTAAAAAAAAATGATAAAAACTTGGCCCTCAAATTGATTACAATCACTCAAAGTTGCTCCCTGAAATCCTCCACGAAAGTCCTCTCTAATTGTGTAATTGTCTCTACGGAATTATGAGCCCAAGGGTCCTTTTTATAGGACAAGTGGTGAGGTATTTGAGTTGTGGTGGGACTCTTTCTGATTGGCCGAATAGTGTTAGTAGCTATCTCTCCACCTCTTTAATCTTTGGATCGTGATAAGGGACGGAATTTCCCCCCACTCGAAAACTCTTATATTTTCTTGTTGAACACGCATGAATAAAAATTTCCGACTTTTTTACGATTTCACAAGTGTAAAAACAGCATTTTTTCGAACGACCGTAAAAATCAGCTTTTTCGCGCCTTTTTTGAATTGATCATCAATTTGCACCAAATTCCATCATTATCTGCAAAAATTTCACTAGGCAACTTTTTTCACAAATTAGCACAAGAATATTATAAAATTATCGAAGTGCCCATTTTTGACTTAAAATTTCCATTTTCAATATGAATTCAATCATTCTCGCATTTTTTTCTCCTTTTAATAAAATAGTCCTAAGAAATTATTAAATACACTAAAATGGGACTAACAAAGTATAAATTTGGGTATAAAATATACAAAATAATGCACTCATCATTTGCAAAGACAAACAAAACAAGCACAATCTCCAAAAACAAAGAACATATAATCATTTAGAAGTAGAATTTTATTTTACTGATCAATGGAGATAACAATGCAAAGACCCTAATACAAATAAATCAAAAATCAAAATTAATAACCAAAGTTAATTAGTCTAAATTTGGCCACCGGTGAGGCAAAGTTAGAAGGTAAAATATTGGTCATGTCCTTTCGTGTTGTAGCAGATGAAGATGGTAAGGGTAAATGTAAAGCCATGATGAATACAAAGGGAGAGATATTGGTAGAGAAATGAAGAGTTGTCGACGTAATGGACGGCGTGTCAGATGTCTTGAGCAATTAGGAGAGAGTTACGAGGTGTGTCATGTGGGTCAATGAATGGACAGTAAAATTCATTATAGTATTGCGTTTTAGAATATATATATATATATATATATATATAGTCCTGCTCTTATGCGCACTAGTCCGTATTTTAAAAGTGTGGACCGGACATGTGCCACCTGCCGATGAGTCCAAAAAAAATTGATAGTGCCTATAGTTTAGGCAATAATTTCTAGGTCACCATCAGGCGACACATGTTCGGTCCGCACTCTTAAAATGCGGACTGGTCCGCACAAGAGCAGGACTGTATATATATATATACAGTCATGCTCTTGTGCGGACCAATCCGCATTTTAAGAATGCGGACCGGTCATGTGTCACCTAGCGGTGAGCCCAGAAAAGAGAGAGTATGCCTATAATTTAGTCGATAATTTCTAGGCGCACCGTTAGATGACACGTGTCCGGTTCGCATTCTTAAAATGCGGACTAGTATATATATATAACAATGCTCCTGTGCGGACTAGTCCGCATTTTAAGAATGCGTACCGGACATGTGTCACCTAACGGTGCGCCTAGAAAGTATCGCCTAAATTATAGGCACTCTCTTTTCTGGGCTCACCGTCAGGTGACACATGTCCGGTCCGCATTCTTAAAATGCGAACTAGTCCGCACAAGAGCAGGATTGTATATATATATATATATATTCTCAATAATTAACATCAACCAACATTCAATATTCATAATAATCAAACACCAAACAAATATAAACAAGAAACACAATATAAAAACCAAATTTGAATGTTTAATACAAATTATTACATAATGTTTATTGATTATCAACTTGGAGGAGAAAGCTAGGCCATACAATATACAAACCAACACAACCCTCAATATGTCGTACTTTGCACTATTCATTCAACCACAATGCTTCATTCTCTTTTCCCACCAATACTTCAATGATGAGGATCGAGCCTCATGAGTCTGCAACGGACGGTTATGTACGAAGGAACCTGGACGTATAATCGGTTCCCTCATCCCTTGGTTATTCTATCACCTCCCCGTATGTCTATTAAATAGACTTTATCCCAACCAATAGTACATGAAATCCGGACAGTTGGGATCGGGGTGGGGAGGCGAATAAGTCATATGGAGATGCGGGGGTATCAGTGAGGGTGAGGATGAGAAAGAAAGAGCAGTGATCCCCTCATTAACTACTTTCTCCTTACCCTTCCCTGAGCTGGACCGGCTCGACCTTAAAGAGCATGCTTGACAAACAAAAATGTCTTATTCAATTTTTTTCAGGTTCTCAAACTTTTCGACGTTATTGGTCTGAAATTCATCAACCTTGCGTGCTAGTTCAATGTTGCTCAACGCAATCCCCGCGAGCCTCGACTTCCCCATTCGAGAGCTAACACCCCAAGTACGACCTTTGTGATCCCGCCCGAGCACTTGGCTAAGTGCATCTGTACTCAGAGATGCCTTGTCAATATCACTCTGTGGGCGGTGAACTTCTTTCAATTTTTCCTTATACAACAAAAAAATACACGATTAGATGAATTAATATAAAAGTATGTGATTATAATTTTTTATTTTTATAACGTCATTAAAATTATAACTTACAATAATGGCGGCCACGATCGGATTCACCTCCGTATCCTTCCCTTTTTTCGTTCAAATTGCCACATAAGCATCGAGCCTATGTGGCTTAACCCCAGGACCACTCCACGCCTCTTAAAATAAAATAATGCAAAATTAGTATATAATTATGACTAAATAGAATAAAATAAAACTTAAATGAAATAACATTCAAGACTTAGCATCCTATGCTCCACCTCGGCATAAGGTGTATGCCTGAAGCAGTGCATGTCCACCTTCTTGCCCCGATTTTCCATCCTCGATTTACGAGAGGACAATTGCCTATCTGATATTTCCTTATCGATAAAGTTTTGCTAGTTTGCCAATGAGATTGTCTCCTTCTCGGGTATTGTTTCCCTACGTCATAAGACGAACTCCCAGTCTTAGCCAAAATACTGTGCACGCATATTTGTTTTTCACATTTTCCATTGATCTCTTAGTTGTTCAAACGTGGAGTCGCGTGCTTGTACGGGCAAGTCGAATTGTTCCTATCAAACAAATACAAAACAAAAAGAAAGTGAGTTAGTAGTATTTAAATTATAAAATAAAATATAAATATTATTCAGTCAAGCAAGTACCTGTAATGCCCCCCAAATGGCCATCTTAAGATCATAGGGCACCTTCCTTCAATCAGTGTACCTAGGTCCAAAAATCATTTTAATAAATTCCAAGGCCCTAGCTTGGAAGGTCGTCTTGTTGTTCACTAAGATCCCCAACTTGCCCCACTTTAGGGACCTAGTGCTAGACGAGCCTTCCTCGCCCTCGCTTCCCTGATGAAAACATATCCTGCAAAAGTTATTATTAATAGAAACATATGCATAAGAAGATGATTTAGAAATATAAATAATGAATTAGTTTAACATATTTACAAAACCTAGAGGAATACAAATCCATATCATAAACCAAACTAAGAATTGTTTCAAATAATTGGAATACTTATAATCTAAGAATTATTTCATATTCGGGTTACGTCACAGACTTTAAAATAATGCCTAAACTGATTAAAACCCAATATTCACTAACCAATCAACAAAGATTGATTCAAATCGCAAAAACTGATCAAATTCAAATGAATAAAGCATTAAATTGTTATCCGGTAATAATAAGGCACTAGATTAATACAAACAATTACTTATTATAGGTAAGAAACCATACAGAGTAAACTTGTTTCATGTATAGTACACTAAAATTAAATTGGATGAGGAACTCCAATAAAACCATTTCCGAAACCACATGTATGGCATGCGGTTTTGTTAGAGTTCCTCATCTAATTTAAGTTGAGTGTACTATACATGAAACAATTTTATAGCTTCTTTTATAGGTTCGTATAGAATATAGGCTTAACTAATAATAATTATATATACTAGAATTTAATTTGGTTGTACTATACATGAAACAAGTTTACTCCATATGGTTTCTTACCCATAATAGGTAATTGTATTCTTCTGGTGCTTTATTATTATCCGATGACAGTTTAATGTTATATTCATTTGAATTTGATCAGTTTTTGGAGATTTGAATCAATCTTTGTTGGTTAGTGAATATGTTAATTTAGATTTTAATCAGTTTCATCATTATTTCAAAGTCCGTGACGAAACCTAAATATGAAATAATTCTTAGATTATAAGTATGTTAATTTTTTGAAATAATTTTTAGTTTGGTTTATGATATGGATTTGTATTCTTCTAATGTAGCTAATTTGGTTTAGTAAATATGTCAAACTAATTCATTATTTATATTTCTAAATCATCTTCTTATATATATATATGTTTATCCTAATAATATTTTTTGCAAAATATGTCTTCATCAAGGCATCAGGGAAGCGACGGTGAGGAAGGCTCATCTCGCACTAGGCCCCTAAAGTGGGGCAAGTTGGAGAAGAAGATGGCCTTCCAAGCGAGGGCCTTGGAATTTCTCAAAACGACTATTGGCCCCGAGTACACTGATTGGAGGAGGGTTCTTGTTGAGATTAAGATGGTCACTTGGGGGGGCATTACATGTATATGCTTGACTCAATAATATTTAAATTTTATTTTATAATTTAAATACTACTAACTCGCTTTTTTTTCTATTTGTTTGATAGGAACAATTCAACTTGCCCCTAGAAGCACACGACTCTACGTTGGAACAACTAAGGGAGCAATGGAAAATGTGAAAGAAAAATATGCGTGCACGGTATTTTGGTAGGGATCGGGAGTCCATATTACGACGTAGGGACACGGTACCCAAGAAGGAGAAAATTACATTGGGAAAATGGCAACCGTTTGTCGATAACGAGATATCTGATAGGTAGTTGTCCTCTTGTGAATCGGGGAGGGAAAATCGGGCCAAGAAGGTTGATGTGCACTACTCAGGGCGTACATCTTATGCCAAGATGGAGCATAAGTGTCACACCCCATAAAATCCGACAGACGGGGTGACTAGCCACCGCCGCTGAAACTATGCCGGGTGTGAACTAAATAAATACCATTCTTAGCATGAGACAGATATGAGACATAAATAAATCAGTCCATAAGATAAATAATTGAATCATACTCAAATGATCATAAACAACTAAGCATGAGGCATAAATAAATCAGTCCATAAGATAAATAATTAAATCAAACTCAAATGATCATAAACAACTAAGGGATAAAAGATCCATCACATGCTAACTCCAAAAATCCGTCCTCCAATAATGATAAAATAAAATCTAAATAATAAAGATCTGAATAATCCAACATAAATCCTCTAAACAACTTTGGAACAGAATGGCCCAATAAAACTCCAATGAAGTCTCATAATTAAATACGACTGGAAAAGAAAGTCTAATTAAACTATGCCATAAAATAAATAACTCCAGCCGCACCTCCAAATGATAACTCCGATAAACTTATGCAGCTTCTCCAATTCTAATCCTAAAAAAGATTAGTCAACACATGGGTCAGAGCCAAAGCCTCGAGCAAGAATACACACTACTCCCCTTAAATAGGATCCTTGAATCCAGACAGTAGCATTATACGCAATAAATATCATAATAAAATATTTAAATTAAACAGAATAATTTAAACGCGATAAATATAAATTAATAATTACCCGTAGTAATCCCCATTTAAAAGGCACAACAATATGATTTTAAAATTCCCAAGTCCCACGATGTTAATTTAATTAAATTAACCAGCTTTTCTCATATCTTCAATTTTATTATGGCGGTCCTCCCGCCTCGATTGATTTCTCTACCAAAATACACATCCCCTCGTCAAAACGCCGACTGGCCCGTTTAAACTATCGACCCTCGCTGATTAACGAGGTTCCACACACAACACAACATAAAACGCCGGCTGGCCCGTTTAAACTGTCGGCCCTCGCTGATTATGTCGCCAATATATTTTAATACCCGTCTTATTATCTTAGGTATTAGTTCTCAATTTCTCAATTTATAATCATCCCACCCTTTTAATCGATGTGAGATCCTCAAAATACCCCTTAGTCCCAAACCTAAGGGTCCCCAAGTTATCAATACGTCCTAACCTACGTATAGGAGGATTTTCTTACATAAATATTAACCTAGTCTCATACCTAGACTAGCGTAACAACGATAAAGTAATAAAAATCAGCTCACCCCCGACATGATAAAACCGTGATAATTTTTCCTCACTAGTCCCATTTCTAGAAGGCATTCTAAAATATAAGGAGAGCAATAATACCTAACAACCCGTCGTCACAATGATATTTAATACTACCAACAAGTCACACAATTATTCATAATAAATCAATGTTCCAAACTACGCATGATAGTCCAATTTACTTAATTCTTTAATTAAATTATCACAACGTCAAAAATACCCAAATAATTTCATTTAATTATTTTAAATTAAATATACAAAGTTTTCATCATATATTCATCAAAAAACCAAATTTCATTATTTCTACATGTATTACATGAGTTATACGCCCCTAACTTTATTGATTTTAAAACTAGGATTTTTCTACATACAACCTACACCAATAAAATCCAAAATCACTCATGAATCCTACGTACCCAAAGGGTTATGAATATTATTCAGATTAAAAGGTTTTATAAAAACAGCCCCATAGTTAGTGTCCAATTTTTCTAATTAAGTTACTAATTATATTTAAAAAAACATGTAATTAAGTGTTTAGGCGACACTTAAAACGCATAATACTAAAGAAAAAGAATAGAGTATTCATGCCTGTAAAGATTGTGTTGAAAATCTGATTTGAAATATCAATTCCTTGCGAAAAATTAGCAAAAGAGTGCTCTTGAACAAACTTGATTAAACCCCAATTAAGCCTCCCAAAACTTGTAACAAAAACTTGATTATGAAGAAGGTTGATGATTATGAGTGAGAGGAAAAATATTTAGAAGTGTTCTCTTGTAAAAAATTGGAGAAAAAGTGATTATGAGAAGTCCCACTATGGATTAACAAGGTTATATAGTGATTAGAAGTCATAATCCTACACAAAATCTACTTGAAAAAGACTTACAACGCAGGCATCGATCGATCGATGCCCAGGCGTCGATCGATCGATCACCCCGAAAAACTGTCAATTTGCCTTAAAAATTATAAGGGACAAATATTTCAAAAAATCATATAAAATCTATTTGAACTCCGATTTTAATTCCGCTTGAAATTTTATTCTTCTAAAATTATAACCAACATATTTAGCCAATAATAATTATTAAATTAAAAAAAATTAATTTTCTCAAAAATTCCAAATAATTAATAAAAACACGGGGTGTTACAATAGGATGGTAAGTTTTGAATGTTATTTCATTTTACTTTCATTGTATTCTATTTACACGTAAAGTTTGCATTGTTTTATTTCAAGAGACAGGGAGTGGTCTTGGGGTAAGTCACATAGGCTCGATGCCTATATATGTGACAATTCGAACGAAGAAAGCAAAGGATAATAAGATCAATCCCGTCGTGGCCGCCACTATTATAAGTTATAATTGTATTTATATTATTAATTCATTATTTCTAATCACATACGTTTTTGTTATTTCATCTAATCGTGTACTATTTTGTTATTTCAGTAAAGCTTAAAGAAGTCCACAACTCGTAGAGTGATGCCAACAAGGCATCTCTGAGTGAGGATGCACTTAGCTAAGTGCTCGGGCGAGATCATAAAGGTCATACTCAGGGTGTTAGCTATAGGGTGGGGAAGTTTAGGCTCTTCGAGATTATGTCGAGAAACAATGGATTAGTGCGCAAGGTCGACGAAATGAAGACTAATACGAACCAAAATTTTGACAGCCTAAAAAAAACATCGAATAAAATGTTTTTGATGGTCAAGCAAGCTCTTCAAGGTCAGGTCGAGTGCAGGTCAAGGATAAAGTAGTTGATGAGGGGACCACTACTCCGTCTTTCTTACCCTCACACTCTCCGATATACCTCTTATCTCCATATGACTTATTCACTACCCCCACCCCGGTCTTAATTGTCCAGACTCCATTTACAATTGGTTGGGATAAAGTCTATTTACTAGACTTACGGGGAGGTGATAGAATTACAAGGGGGTTAAAGGACCCGAGTGTACGCCCAGGTTTCTTGGTGCATAACCGTCTGCTATAGCCTCATGAGGATCGAGTCCGCATCACTGGAGTTCTGGTGGGGAAAGATAATGAAGTCTTATGGTTGAATGAACAGTGCAACGTGCAGCATATTAAGGGTTGTATTGGTTCTTGTATTGTATGGCCTACCTTTCTCCTCCAACCTGAAACTCAATGACAATTTACTTTTTATGTAATAATTTGCATTTAACATTCAAATTTGGGTTTATATATCGTGTTTCTTATCTATATTTGGTTAGTGATTAGTTATTATGAATATCGGTGTTGATTGTTGTTATATATATATATATATATATATATATATATATATATATATATATATATATATATATATATATATATATATATATATATATAATAATGCTCCTGTGCGGACTAGTTCGTATTTTAAGAATGCGGATCGAACATGTGTCACCTAACGGTGCGCCTAGAAACTATCGCCTAAATTATAGGCACACTCTCTCTCTTTTCTGGGCTCACCGCCAGGTGACACATGTCCGATCCGCATTCTTAAAATGCGGACTAGTCCGCACAAGAGCAGGACTGTATATATATATATATATATATATTAGGGGTGTTCGCGGTCCGGTCCGGTTCGATTTTGAGTTCTTTTTTTACCGGACCGACTTGGTCGGTCCTCTAAAAAAATGGACCGAGACCGGACCGATAATGTCGGTTAACCGACCCTAGTCGGTTCGGTTTTTTATAGGGTCGGTCCGGTCTAACCAGTCGGTCCTCACATTAACGAATTACATCATTTATAATAATAAAAATATACCCGAGTCTAATTTTTTCAAACATTAAAAATTAAAAACTATCAAACTCTGCAATTAAAACAAACCTACTATTGGATTAAATTATAATTTAAACTAGTCAAATATTAAAATATATACTTTTACTATTTATTTATGTTATATATATACATATATATGCAAAAATATATTATTTTATATAGAGTCGGTCCGGGTCGGTCCTACCAGGGTTTTTGAAACTGTAAATCAAGGACCGGACCGATTAGGTCGGTCCACCAAAAAAATAAACCGAGACCGGACCGATTATGAAAAAAGATCGAAAAAAAAGGGTCGGTTCGGCTCGGTTCGGTTCGGTCCGTCGGTCCAGTCGGTTTTTTGAACACCCCTAATATATATATATTGTGTTTCTTATCATTGATTGCTGCTACAGATGAAATAATATACTGTTAAGCAGTGGTAGTGGCCATACTACCCAATAATTTTTTTTATTCTGCTGCCTAGAATTGTCACGGACTTTGACCGTGACAAGTTTTTGACACGGAAAACTTGTCAAGGTCTGTGACAATTTTTTCTTTATCACAGACTTGTCATGGTCAAATTTCATAACAAGGTGATATTATCAAAGTCTTTGACCGTGATAACTCCGTGACAAAAGAAAACTTATCACGAACTTTGACCTTGATAAGTCCGTGATAAAGTAAAACTTGTCACAAACTTTGACCTTGATAAGTCCATGATAAATTAGTTGTTACCCCCATTCCTGTTGTGATATTTGACCGTGACAAGTGCCACTTATCAAGGTCTTTGACCGTGACAAATGGCCTATTTTGGTGTAGTGTTTATCATCCTCCCACTTTAGCTCCATGTGTATAAATGTATATAGAAATAACAAAGCAACATGTTTTAAATTCCCCTTCTCATAGTCAACAACCACAAATAGATTTAACTCTAGATTCGTATCTCTGAGTTGGTTATGTAGGAAATCAAAGCATAAAAAAAACAATACGGTGAAATGACAATGTCAAGCATATTTGAATGTGAACCGGTATATTTACAATCAAACTATATAAAGTAAAATTTTCAAGCTAGACATTTAGTAATGGGCATTATCTATTTTTTTCCTTACTCAAGTCAATTGTGAATTCCTAAGTGAGCTACATTTTAGCATGCGTGGACTGCATAGTTAATAAAGATCGCATAATTCGACGTGCTTCTTGTCGATCCACTTGGTCTTTGTATAGCAGAAGAACAACAAATACAAATAATTTATAATCTAACCAAAAATTCCAAAGTTGGTTTTCAAAATGAGAAAAATAGATTCGATAAGATCGTAGTTAAAGAATTCTATTTTGTATACAAATTTGAACTGAAATAAAACAATGATGATTAATAAAACTGTTATATATACATTTAATCTTAACCAAATCATCGAGCCTTATTTGAACGATATCAATATCCTCAATCCCACCAACACGGTCTAATTTCACATTAAGAACCTATTGGAAACAAAGCACATCAATTTTAGCTTTTTAAACATCCAACAAATGACATCAAATTATATAATTTCTGAATCCAATATTCAAAATAACAGAATACGTAATCAAATTTTCAACTTTCAGAATGATCACTCGGATTTTATATAAAACTAAAGAAAAATCAAGGGTGATTTACATAGGGGGAGGGATATTTACAAAAATACCCACAAACAATATAAATTTGCCTATATCAATCAAGCAATATCTACAGAAACTCCACCACCCCTCTCATTATCAGATTTCTCTAATTATTCATCACTCATAACTGCCTTTTTCGATCCTTTATAATTAGAAACATGATATGCCACTTGAAAACACACCAATATATTCAACTGGTTACATGAATTTATACACTAAACTATGCATGTATGTAAATTTGTATGAGAGCCTAACTACATCTATAGGATCTTCGTGCATATGGGGATGTTAACATAGATGTGTGTGTATAAATGGAGAGAAACATGTAAAAATTTACCTTGAAGCACAACACCAACACAACCAAGGTGTAGATAAATTAGTAAGGATGATTGACGCCTTCTAAGTATAGGACTAGTGAGGGTACGTTATTGTGACTTTATTATATCGGGGGTAGGGTGATATTTGATACTTTATCGTCGTTACACTAGCCTAGGCATGACACTAGATCGAGGTTTAGGTTAGAAATTCATCCTATAGATAGGATAGGATGGATTGATAACTTGGGAATCCTTAAGTATGGGACTAAGGGATATTTTGGGGATCTCACATCGATAAAAAGGGTGGGGTGATTTATAAATTGAGAATTAATGCCTAAGATAAAAATGGGTATTAAAATTTGTGGCGACATAATGTATCGGGGCCGACAGTTTAAACGGGTCAGAAGGCGATTTTATGTTGTGTCGTGTGTAAAACCTTGTCATGTGTTAGAGCCGACAGTTTAAACGGGTCAGAGGGCGATTGACAAGGGGAAGTGTGGCACTTTAATAAAAAGTGATAACTATAATAAAAGTTAGTTAATTTAATTAAATTAATATCGTGGGACTTGGGAATTTAAAATCATATTGGTGTGCCTTTATAAATTGGGATTTCTACGGGTAGTTAGTGATTTATATTTATCGCGTTTAATTATCCCGATTAATTTAAAATATTCTATTGTGATATTTATTGTGTATAATGCTACTGTCTCGATTCAAGGATCATATTTGAAGGGAGTATTGTGTATTCTTGCTCGGGGCTTTGGCTCTGATCCATGCGTTGACTAACCTTTTTCAGTATTAGTATTTGGAGTGGCTGCATAAGATTCTTGGAGATTATCATTTGGAGGTGCAGCTAGAGCTGAATTACTTTATTGCTTTGTTTTAGTTTAGACTTTCCTTTCAGTCGTAATTCATTATGAGACTCAGTTAAGAGAGTTATTGGGTCATTCGGTTCCAAAGTTGTTGATGTTTTTTATTTCAGTTATTCAGAGTTGGATCTTTATTCAGTTTTATAACTATTGGAGATTGAATTTATTTGAAATTCTAGCATGTGATGGAGCTTTTATCGCGCAGTTGGTGGTTATCATTTGGGATTAATTCAATTATTTATCTTATGAATTGATTTATTCATGTCTCATATCTATCTCATGCTATGAATGGCATTTAATTAGTCCAAGCCCGACTTAGTTTGGCGACGGTGGCTGGCCACCCCTTCTGTCGGATTTTGCGAGGTTGTGACAGTATTCAAGTTTTATGTCCTTTCATAAAAGTGAGATGCCGCTTAAGCGCCGACCTTATGTGCAAACTAAAGGTATTTTAAGCTTGCAACTTCTTAGTAACATTTTTATGTGGGGCAAATTTTTCATATAGTACAATCAACCAACTTTTTCAATTTAAGGATGGTACTTTGGAGAAAATTTATCATCATGTGTTAATGTGTTTCAATAAGTAAATATATGACATTAATTTTCTCGTGGAGCAAATAGTGTTCAACGTGGTACTGCTTCAAAAGATATGCGATACACACTGTAGTTTAAGTTCAAAGTTTACAAAAAATAGATTAGAGTTCTCATTTTTTTAGCACGTCTCGCACTAAGAAAATGTGACCATCACTACACCAAAAACAGCAATCTGGCACGGTTTAAAACTGTGCCAGATCAAATCTGGCACGGTTTTGAACTGTGCCAGAATCAGGTGTTCCAAAATGGTAATTTTTTTCTGGCACGGTTTAAAAGTGTGCCAGATTTGATATTTCTGGCACACTTTTGGCACACTTTATAACTGTGCCAAATTGAGTACATTTTGATACACTTTTGACACAGTTCAAAACCGTGCCAAAATTTGATACACTTTTGGCACGGTTTTGAACTGTGCCAAATTTTTGGATCAAAGAAAAAAATAATTATAAATAATATTACCCAAAAAAAATCAACATCATTTCCACTCTTTTTCGTACCTGTTTTAGAATAACAAAAGTTTAATAATAATATAAAATCGGCATGACAAAAATAGTACAACAACAATACAAATAGTCTGTAATAACACTAATACACATCGAGACGATATGCCCACTAAAAATTAATGGCTCAAGTTTCATTAATAGAATATTCTTGTCAATACATATGAAATTCATCTCAAAGCATGAGGAAATTTGAATTTTATCTCAATTCATGTCAATACATATAAATTCATCTCTAATTTCATAGTCTTCTCTTCAAGCAGCACTAACATGTTTAACTCCTCATTTATCAAACAGCACTGGTTCGCCTCTACATACACAACCATCGAACTTCCAATGAGTTCCAACCTATAAAAAACAAACAAAAAAGAGTAATTAATTCTTATCATTTGATAAGATTGAAGGCCTCCTACATCACGCCATAAGGTTTATTTAGTGTCAGTTACCTTAAACAAAGAAGTAATCTTTTTTAATAGTTCCTATAGATGACAATCTTTAAAAACCTTATTAAATTTGTATATCTTCAAATTATTTACTTTTAAAAACGCTTAATATTTTTTAAAAAAATCGGCAGAATTTCCTTTGTTTATTCATGAAAACCAACCTGTTTAAACATAAAAATTAACTCAAAAACAACAACAGAAATAGCCACAACGCTGTAAATAACTAAGGATGGAATAGCCACAACATATATCCTACCTAACACTCCATCACATACATATATAGAAATAAAATAAAGATGTGCTATTACCTAATCGGTATGGGCCATTGAGGTGATGGAAGCATGATGAGGTATAATACTCGAAAACAAACTCTGCATTTCACTTCTCATGTCAGTTTTTATCTATAGTAGTGCTTGTTGGTGGCGAAATTCTAATTCTCCGAGCTCTTGCGATATTGAGTGTCTCGATCTTCAGCGTCTTGTCTATGCCTAGCCTCTCGATCTTCAACGTCTTTCTATAACCACGCCCTTCTTGTCATATATGAGATAGGTAAGTGTAACAATCGATCATCTGTAATTTTCCAAAGATATTGACGCATACATTATATTCGCATAAATAAGTGAAGTCATATATAAGATGGGTAAGTTTGTCTTCGTACTCACATTATTTAAAATTGTTGCTTGCCACAGTCGGTTTGAGATGTCGCTATTTGAACCATTGGGATCGGGCGGATGATCTTCTAAAGGTGTTCCATTTGTTTCTCTATTAGGATCATCCATCTAAAAAAGTAGAAAGAACTAATTAACAACACATTTAATTAATTATAATAAAATTTGAATATATAAACAGAAAAGAAACAAGAGATTGTATTCAAATTTACAAGACACGATGAGCCTAAAGATTGAGTCGTGACTACCCTTTGATGAACAAGTTGTATCAACCCTACAATATAAAAAAAACAGACCTAAATAACTAACAATTTCAGTAATCAAAACAACATTTAAACAACAAATTTAATACCATAAATGTGATACTAATAGGAAAAAGTGCACAATCAACATAGGACTAAGCCTCACATCATAAATTAAAACACTAAAAAACACTTTTTGGCATCAAAATTATTATAGATCCGAAATTATATTAGGGATCCGAAACACACAACCATATATATAATATGAGGGATCCAAAATTATAAAGTTGACATAAAACACAAACACATAAATAATTGGATGATTAGAACAACAACTAATTCTCAGGAATCAAACAGAAGTGAGTAGATAAAATATGATGAGAACATAAGAACAAAACCTAGTTATTAAATAGCAGCGGAGGTGATGAACCTGAAAAACAGCAGAGAGGGGGAGATCTGAACTCGAATAGGTGAGGGAGGGATGGGCTCACACAGCGATGAAGAGCGGCAGAGGGAGGGGTTATTTTGTCAGGAAGGAAAGGATTGGGGAGGAGGAGTGGGGGCGATGGAGTGGGTAGCAGTAGCGAACGGGATGTGTGTTGTGTTGTGTATGTAGTTATATAACCTTTTTATGTAACAATTTATATAAACTGTTTTATAACCTATTATATAACAATTTATATAACTGTTATATAAACAAGTTATATAACAGTTTATATAAACTGTTATATAACAGGATATATAATTGTTATATAAACTTCGGGCCCTTGAGATTGAAGAACGAAGAAGTAAGAGCACTGCTACATCCTATCTTAAGGCCTGAAGTCCAACGAACTAGCTAGTTGGAGGTTGTCACTAACCGTGCCAACATGGTGAACCAAGTTTTCCAATATTAGTAGACTCTGTTCTAATTTTTAACTTCCTGAGAAATTTTCAAAGAAAATAGATAGCATGAGAGAAACCCTCCCAGTACTGTGCTTACTCAAAGTATGATCTTCATACGGATTAATGCTTCCAATGTTGGTAGACTCTACGCTTGGAGCTTAATTCTTTCAGTTGCTCGAGTGTGGCAGAATCACGAGCAACGTATATGTCCTCAAACACAATATGTCAATCCCCATATTTTATCAAAAATGCTAAAATTATGATTGGCCCATCCCCTATAATAACTAATGATTATATCAATTTAATAATACTTTTTGTGATTCAGATAGTTAATCACATGTATTAATCACAAAGTCACACATGATTAATTGAGGAGCAAATGAAAGCAGAAGGGGGGGGGGGGGGAGAAGTTAAAAAAAACATATTAGAATTTGACGGTACAACATATGACTGTTGCATAGACTCTTACTTGTAGTTGTTGTTAGTCTGGGTGTTATATTAGTATATCGAGTAAGCATTAAGCAAACAGACTTTCAAACTCTTTCTTAAGCCTCAATAGAATACTAGTACCACATCAATAGTAGCTTCAAAAATTTTCTTATAATGTAAAACAAGTTCTTTCTAAAAGAAATTACTTTGATGTATTCTTCAAACTCTCCATCCACCCTTAAGGCCCTTCAATTTTGATAAGAACCATAAGGCTGTTCATGTCAACCCAAACACTAATTCAACTCCATCAGTAAGAAATTTTACTTTCGAAGTGATTTTTCTTTAAATTACAGTGAGATACATTATTAGTTTAATTTACACTAATAGACACACACATATATGTGTTAATGTACTTTTTTTTACAATTTCATTTATATACTTTTGTTTTGAGTTTATATAAAAACTATGGATGGAACATGTTAACCATTTTCTTAGTTTTAATTTAGTGCATTGAACACTTTTTGAAGTGTTGCATTTTTTTACATGTACTCAGTTATACCTCGGCCAATGCCATCCCTTCCTGCTTTGTTAGAGGAAGAACTCAAAGTGCAACATCATGAAATGCGGAGGCTTTGGGTGAAAATAGTAGGGTGGTCGAAGATCAAACTGCTCTGCAGCAAGAGTTAGGTGCTGCCAAGGAGGAACTTCATCCGATGAATCTCACCATAGGTAATATTCACGCAGAAAAAAAAACTGCTATCGATTATGAAAGGAAGGCGAGTATTGAGCTGATGGAACATAGACAGGCAATAGAGAAGAACTTGGTTTCCATGGAACATAGATAGGCAATAGAGAAGAACTTGTTACACCATGTTTCAACTTTCGACATATTCTACTTGTGGATAAATAACTAACTATGGATAAATAACTATATAAATCCATGTCTAGTACCTAGCAGGTTGCAATATAGAATAACTAAGTGGCGGGGAGGCTGGATCCAAATGACATGTGACCCAATTAGGCCTCTAGATGTAATTAAAAAATTTCTCAATACTTAGCCTTCAAAATCATCCCGGACTTCAAACATATGAAATACTGCAAATGTGTACGAGATACCTAAAGTCATAAAATTGAGGGAAATAATTTTTAAGTACCTGAAAAACTCTGTAGAAGATGACATTGCAAACTAGGCCTTCCTACAGGTAGAAGATGCGTTTCATTGCAAACTCTGAAAAACTCGGTAGAAGATGGCATTGCAAACTCTGTAGAAGATGCGTTTCTTTGCTAGAGTAATCCTTCCTACAGGTGCAGCATTGCAAACTAGGCCGAGGTGCAGAATCCCTGTAGCAGATTCATCCAATACAAACACAATTGAGTAAAAGAAAACAACTAGCATGAAATTTAAACCAACAAAAAATATAATGTCAATTGCAAAAACAAATGAAGGAGGAGAAAACTGTCAAACCGAGTAAAGTGGCAGTCTTTTAACGTTATAAAATAGATGACTTACACAGACAAGCATGGGTCACCCTTCCAAACCAGTGGGCTGTAGCAAATGGTACAAGCTAAGGTGTTCTTCCTCATGTTCACTTCTTTATCATATACAATGGGATCCTAGACATGAACAAAATACAGATGAAAAAACAAATAAATATTTTGCAATACCAGTAACAATAAATAGATAGAGTTTTTCATTGAACAGATACTTAAGCCTCCATATAGAATTAAAGCCTTCTCAGGAAGAAAATCTAGCAAAAATAATCCAGAACTTCTCAGTAAGGTAATATATTCTAAAATTTCAAAACATCATTCCATCAACGGTGAGATTTAGAGGAGTGTGTGATCAACTATAATGGTCATGCTTTTCATTTTTTAGGGTCTTCTTGGCTTGAGCCCCTCTTCATACTGCCTAATTAGACATAACCCCTGTTTCAACAATAATTAAACATTACTCCCTAAACTTGGATGGCATTAGCTTTCGCGTTACAAAATTGCATCCATGACTACGATGTCCTTTTTTTCATTTTTTGTCATCTAATTTATTCAAATAACATTTCTACAGCCATGTACTCGAGTAAAACGAATAAGGCTACATGAAAGCATGCATTGCATGATCTACAATAGAGAAGTTTTCCCTTCCATATATATCTAACTATAAGAATAATTCATCTTATCAAACAGGAAATCATACTTGGATAAAAGTAAAAGGAAAAATCGAGAACATTTTGGATTTTTAAGTATTATAAACAGATTGTAAACTAGCAACTGATGAAGTGGTCAATTTTCTAGTATCCCGTTGTCTTGGAGTCCTATTTTGTATTGGGGTTTTCCAGCGCTCCCATTTTTGGGCGCTTATTTCTTTTTCATTCTAATTAATACACTTAAATGCCCCCCACCCACCCAAAAAAAAAGGATCCCGTTATGTACAATCTGCAAGGGAGTCCCTTAAGAGTTTTGAAGAGGGGAAAGTGCCACCATTGAAATTTCAGAATTTTGCTACACATATGTAGTAGTTTAAGAAAAATTGAACCTTATGCACCTTCCCCTTATCCATAACAAAATCACTCTCAATGTACTTCTTCAACAATGTTCCATCATACACCCCGACATCCCCGAAACCCTCATCGGATCCATCTCCCGTGCAATCCAACTTCGTAATGCCTCAATCCTATCCTCAAACAATTTCATCGTGTCTGCAACAATAAGCATCTCATACAAATCAAATACAATAGACAAACATCCTAAATCCAACATCCATAAAGAAGCACTATACAATCCGACCGGCACCGAATAGCACCAAAAACACGGAAACTTCTTCTGCTTACATGGCATTGAAACTAAATGAACCTCTCCATCTCAAATGCACACTAAAGTTGTCTATGAAACAATACAAAACAAAAAAATGAGTACATAACACAAATAACATTTAAAATCTAATTATGGAATTAAATGAGACCTTGAGATCGTAAAAGCAAGAGGCGTGAAGATTGATCAACTGAGAGTGTTCAATTGGTAAGGTAGACTCGAATTTTCAACTGAGACTGTTCAGCATGAACAAGTTATCAAGAGTGCTAAATTTTGTGTTTAGTTTTTAAAATCAGAGACGCTTGTAAACATTCATTTGTAAGTCAAGCATTCAACGCAAATTTCAAAGCATAATATACATGTATTCCTATTAACATCAAATTGCGATTGAAAAAATGATTGAATTCACACAGTCAACAAGCTATTACCGTTCCAGCTACTGTATCCAATTTATAAGAGACATAACACACCTATATATACAACTCAAAATCCACAGCAAACAAGACACATTAAGTTGAAGCTATTTTAACTATAAAGGAGCGAAATACATAAATGGATTAAGGCAATCCTTCGCAAGTATGATATGTTTCTCGCATAAGTCTACATTTCAGATTTACATTAAACATGTGAGAGTGTTATATTCCACATAGTCAATTTGAGTATTTGCTATTTTTGTGCAATGTTTTTCACTTAAATCCTATGTAGGTATCAAATGTATATGATTAATTTGCCTCAATCAATCTAATCCCTAAATTTATCAGTTCGCACAGGCCAATCAGCTATACGTATGGAAGACATAAATAATTGATCATATAAAAGAGATAATGTGTACACAAAATTCTAACCTCCAAGTTATTGCGAGTCAAAACTATGTTCTTCTCCGGCCTCATAACCCCCTCCCGACCATCCAATTTCCTCCGAACCTCCTCCAATTGAACCTTATACACCTTCCCATTATCCACAACACAATCACTCTCAATGTACTGCTTCAACAATGCTCCATCATCCATAGAATGAAAGTTTCACAAGAAATATTACAGTTGAAAGTTTCACAAGAAATCATTGTCTACAAATAATGAAATAGTTTTTTTTTATTTACATGAAAAAATTAAAAGGAACCCATGTTAAGAAAAGAGGGATCATAGTTAATTACCGAGACCTCTATTCCAGTTTCTTGACAGATAGTTGAATCCAACTTCTGATCTTTCTTCTTCTTTTCCATGGCTTTAAACTTTTTCTAGGGTATATTCCTTCCTTTTTCCTTCTTTTCAAGTTTACACCCCCTACCTACATGACCTCGGCATGGCGAGGGTGATTGGTCGGTAATGAAGTGTTTTGAAATCAATTGGGATTGGTCCATGCCTTATTGGGTTGTGTATGGCCATTGAAAAGTAGGTTGAAATGGTCGATTCGAGGTAGGGGCATTATCATTGGACAAGCTACCATTTGTATTCTTTGTAGCACCAGATTGATATTGATATTCCTTGCTCTTCTCATGGTTAAACTCATTTTAGTATATAGAGATATTGATATTCAGTTAATGCA
This sequence comes from Sambucus nigra, assembly GCA_949130495.1. Lineage (NCBI taxonomy): Eukaryota > Viridiplantae > Streptophyta > Magnoliopsida > Dipsacales > Adoxaceae > Sambucus > Sambucus nigra. Next base: position 450,881,458 of record OX422212.1, on the reverse strand, counting down.
ATGTCCTGTTCTGTGTATAAATGCTTAAATGGAATTTATGGTGCAAGAAATAATCCCTTAAATTAACATGATGGCAAGAAGAAAATCATGGATATACCGGTTGAAATCATAGAACTGTGTCTCATCATAAAACCAATCCATACCATTATATCACTTGATAGATCATATAACAAAACAGCAAACCCAAATGCCACTTATCTTTTATCATTTTAACATTAGAAACTGATAAAAGAATGTCAATAACTTTGTATACATTATGTATCATTTCCATAAAATAATTAGAGTAATAGAGTTCCTCAAATGTTGTTAAATGAGTGAGAAGGGGAGTGTGTGTGTGTGTGTGTGTGTGTGTGTGTGTGTGTGTGTGTGTGTGAGTATGTTGGTGTTTGTATCTTACAGTTGAAAGGTTTCACAAGAAACCATTGTCTACAAATAATGGAATAGCATTTTATATATATTTAAAAGAAAAATTGAGAGGAACTGTGCTGAGAAAAGAGAGAGCATAGTTAATTACCAAGACCTCTGTCTCAATTTATTGACAGATAGTTGAATCCAACTTCTGATCTTTCTTCTTCTTTTCCATGGCTTCAAACATTTTTTTAGGTATATGCCAAACAACTTGACCCATCTCTTGGCCTTGGATCTAGCGAAGCAGCGACCAAAACCATGAAGGAGTTAGGGTTTGTACAGAGGGTTGGATGTAAGAGAGAGAGCACGGGCGAGAGAGAGAGAGAACGCGCGCGAGAGAGAGATGAAAGTGGGCGGGAGAGAAAAAAACTTGAGGAGTATTATTTTTTTAGGGTATTTATATTTTAATTAAGTGTGCTCAATTTTGGCACACTTTTAAACAGTACCAAATTTTGGCACGGTTTTAAAGTGTGCCAGATTGTCATTAAACCGTGTCAAATTTTGGCACAGTTTTACTCTGTGCCAGATTTTTAATATCAAAGTGTGCCAAATTGCTGTTTTTGGTGTAGTGCATGCAGATGGTGAGATCAAAATAATGCTACTTTTTCTCTTAATTGGGTAATTTTAGAGGGACATAATTTTATGACACGAATTCGGTGTATCACTAATGTGCCATAAGTATATTAGTGGGAGGGGGAAATCAATCCGATCTCCTAATTGGAGATCCAAGGATCCAACCACCCAGTAGTCATGTTGATTATATTGGTCTGTCAAATTTATTAAGAGAATCACACGCACTAATTAATGGTTTTTGACATATAACTATGTTAATTTGTTAACAAAACTTTATTTGAGTCGAGACATGATTTCGATATATTTTGAGTGAAGTTATACTTTGTGGTGACATTGATTACTGTCTTGAATGATAATTAACGAATTCGAAATATTAATGAATGCAGAAATCACACCCGATGCCCAAAATATGTTAGAATTACTTCAATTATAAAAGGAAAATGATATGTGTCCCAAACAACTCCCCCAAATCATCCTCCAAATAGCTTTAAGTGTTATACCTTATGGTATAGGTCCCCCCAAGACACAACTCATCAATGCTATTTGAGGAAGATTTGGGAAAGTTGTTTGGTACCCATAGCACTTTAAAGAATGACCTGTCACGTACACATTGGACATCAAAATACGTGGTAATGAATTGGTCCCACGAAACATTTTACAACCAACCGCAACAAAGATATAGATTTTTGGATATAGCAGCAAGATAAAGAGATAAGGAACATTGATTCTGATTGGCTAATCCGGAACTTAGAAACCCATGACAGCCCTAGGATTACAAAAAATCTTGCAGACCAACTGTTAAGTTTTAACATTCCATCACGACCACAAATATACCATTCAAGTGTAATACAAAAGGGTACACAAGATTCATTTTTCAGCTGAGCTAAACCACCCTTCTATTCCTTGAAATCTAGTTTCTCCACCGTCGGGAAGATGGCTGTCGTCACTGCACAAGCTTCCGTGGCCGTCTTCCGGCCATGTGCCTCAAAATCCCGGTTCCTCACTGGATCCTCTGGTAAACTCAACAGAGAGTTGTCTATAAAACCAACTGCCACTTCATCATCACCCTCATTCAAAGTTGAAGCTAAGAAAGGTGAATGGTTACCGGGTTTGCCCTCACCCAAGTACCTCACCGGCAGGTACTAATAATATCTTCTTTCTGTATGTTCTATAATACCAATGTAGTAGAAATTATATTTTGAGAAGCACCTAAAAACCCATCTATCCATAATATGTTTATACTATTTTACGTGTTTCAGATACTCCAAATTAACATTACAATAACATTTTCCTATAAAACGTAGAAGATTACTTAAACTTAATGGAAAGAATGGGTAAGAATGGGTAATTAATAATTTTATGCCGTTCTATAAATCTAACTCATGAATATTTTATTATAAATGTTATTTGTTCTTTAATCATATAAAATATTAAGTATTATATATTTAATGTTAGGATCTTACATGAACATGATTATTACATATTATGTAAATTAAAAAATTAAAAATCATAACTTGATCCTATTTAGAAGTAAAATATTAAGAGTCATACCTTGATCCAAATTAAGAAGTTGAAAATATTATCCATCACTTGAATATGGAATCATTATTTTGATGATTTAAGTTGATGGTGTTATACCCCATATGAATCGGTAATCATCATTTAGATGATTGGAGTTTTGGTATTTCTCTTCCTTAATCCAATTTCATTGATGTTGTAAATTGTAGGGTCTGATTAATGGATAACATTCACTTATTCATATCTCCAAAACTCACTCGATCTGAACCGTCTATCTAGGTAGATATCTTGATAGTTGGAGTATCCTTTCATCAATGAAAGTGACTCTTAGTATTAATATAACTAGCATGTATCCCGCGATGCGCGAACGTATTATAATAGTTGGTAATAATATAGTGAAAAAAGTAAATAAAATAAAAAATTAATTATAAAATAAAAATTTTGAGGATGAGTAAATTTTAAATTTAACTATATAATACAACTATTAAATTTGTAACTAAATATTAAAAATGTAACTGTTTAAAAATGATTTTCAACATAACCAAATTTTTTCAACCCCAAATTATAAATAAATTTCAGCATAAAAATAAAAAACCTACCCAAGAAAAAAAATGATTTTCAGTAAAAGAAAAAAAATCTAGCCAAGAAAAAATAATTTCCATCTAAAAAAAATATGAAAATAAACTAATTTCAATTAAAAAAAATATTTCTATCCCAAAAAATAATTTCCAGCAAATAAGTAAAAAATAAAACTGATTTAAATAAAAAAGATATATTTCCAAAAAAAATATTAAAATAAAACTCATTCCAGTTTTAAAAAATTATTTCCAAAAAAAAACATTTTTTATCAAAAAAAATAATTTCTACCCAAAAAAAAAGTTTCAAGTATGAGACAAGAGAGATGGAAAGTTGTTTTAATTCTATACCTCATTAAATGCTTATGACCTTTCATTTTTACAACCATAAGATGTACTATACAGTCTATACTTATCTCGAAAAACCAAGGGAATATAAAAAATGACTATTTTATATAAAAAAATTATACATATTTTATGTACTTTTAGTTTTAAAAACTGTAATATAGATATATATGAGAATAATAAATATGGTGTAGTCTCATTAACATTTCTCTTTCTATTGTTTTAGAAGTATATGAATTATGCATGTTATCGTAAAAAGTTCTTTTTGTATTGCTTAGAAACATCATTGAAGAGTCCCCAGAAAGTGTCTTGCCAATAAAATACATGATTCATTGGATTATTTGAACATATTTACAATAATAATATCATGTTGTTAAATTGTAACTTTAATGTATTTTAGATTGGCGATTTTAACAACATATACTATAGGAGCCAGTTATTATTGTTAAAATTGAGTGTTAGTGAGAGTCAACCTACTAACTGGGAACCACTTGTCTAGTCTTCCCGGTGACAATGGGTTTGATCCTTTGGCTCTTGCGGAGGACCCTGAGAACTTACATTGGTTCATACAAGCTGAGCTTGTCAATAGTCGGTGGGCCATGTTGGGGGTCGCTGGAATGCTATTGCCTGAAGTGTTCACAAAGATCGGAATCATTAATGTTCCACAATGGTACGACGCAGGAAAAGCCACATATTTCGCGTCATCGTCCACCCTTTTCGTGATTGAGTTCATCTTGTTCCACTACGTTGAGATTAGAAGGTGGCAAGACATCAAGAAGCCAGGGAGTGTCAACCAAGACCCCATCTTCAAGAGCTACAGCTTGCCTCCCAATGAGTGCGGCTACCCTGGAGGCATATTCAACCCCCTCAACTTTACACCCACTCTTGAGGCCAAGGAGAAAGAGCTTGCCAATGGTAAGTTTTTTTTTTTACCAAAAAACCTACTTTGATCTTCCAAATTGTTGCGTTTGATTACAATATTTAAATAAATGAAAAATATTCTCAATTAAAAAAAATAATGAAAAATACTCTCATTAAAAAAATAATAAATAGATGAGTGAAGTTATCCACTCATTTTTGTAATTTTTGATAAAAAAAATTGTTTTCCAATCCTTTTTCAACTTTGGTAATCAAACAAACCCAAAAGTTGTGTATAAGAAAAGCATTTCTATGCTATCGTCATTTTGAAACACAACATAGTTACGTGATATGAATGCAGTAGTCATTATACCTACGTCAACCATGAGGATCCCCCATACATTGATCAACACACACATGCCACATCACTGTGACTCGGATAGAACTTTGGGCTAATTTCAATGTTCTATGATTGATTTGCAGGGAGATTGGCAATGTTGGCATTCTTAGGTTTTGTGGTTCAACACAATGTGACTGGAAAAGGACCATTTGAGAACCTCTTGCAGCACCTCTCCGATCCATGGCACAACACAATTGTCCAGACTCTCAGGGGTTACTAGAATCCATTATAGATGAATTTAAAAATCTTGTGTACTTTCTTTTTGCAAACCTGCAGTGCATGGACTTGAGTGGTATTGGAGCTTTCATTGTAAACAAGGGAGACCTTTAATGTACAGGAGAACTAAGATCGCAATTTATCATTTATATAACTTCCACTAGCTAATCATGAAGTACTTCAAACCCAAAACTTATCCCATAAGATGCATTGAAACAAAATATAACAGGTGAAGTTAATTTTTATTAACAAATGAAATTTACCAATTTAAACTATTCAGAGATCTATAATCTTGTGTAAGAAAGATCTCAGAAGTATTGGAAAAACTTATCCAATAGTCTGAGCAAAGCATTGTATTTATAGATGAAGATTTACAACAGAAGAAACAGAATATTAACTCTGTTCTAACAACTAACAGATACTACACGTGGCAAAACAACTCTAACAAACTAGTTAACTAACTGATCAGAGTTATCAGTTAATCTATTCTGATATTTACAAATAGGTATACTGTCATCCCCCCTCAAGCGAAAGGGAGTGAGAATGACATGAAGCTTGGACTTCAAATAGCAGAATCTGTCTAAACCAAGTGGTTTAGTTAGAACATCTGCAACTTGATCAAGTGATGGTACAAATCGGACATCAAGTGTCTTTGCCACAATCTGATCTCTGACGAAATGATAATCAATCTCGATGTGCTTGGAGCGTGCATGAAAAACTGGATTTGCAGCTAATGAGATAGCACTTTGATTATCCACCCAAAGTATAGGACAGTGAAAAAGTTCAATGCCAAGTTCTTTAAACAGAGATCCAACCCAAATGAGTTCTGCTGAAGCATTTGTCAAAGCACGTAGCTCACTGTCAGTACTGGATCGAGCGACAACAGGCTGTTTCTTTGATGACCACGAAACAATATTACCACCAAAAAAGACAACATAACCTCCTGTGGAGCGTCGATCATCAGGGCAGCTGGCCCAATCTGCGTCAGAATAGGCTTCTAAGGAGAAATGAGTGGTTGGTCTGAGAAAAATCCCCTCATATAGAGTACCCTTTAAGTACCTAAGGAGATGCTTGCAAGCCTGCCATTGGAGTGTTGTAGGAGAGTGCATAAACTGACTAAGCTTGTTAACAATGAAAGCAATGTCAGGCCGAGTAAGGTTGAGATATTGAAGAGCTCCTACAACACTTCTGTAGAGAGAAGGATCATCAAACAACTCACTATCATGTAAGGAGAGTTTCTGAGCTGTGCTTACTGGATTAGGACATGGTTTGGCACCATCAAGTTTGGCTCTTGTAAGTAGATCAGTAATGTATTTTGACTGGGAAAGATACATACCAGCAGAGGTCCTATGCACTTCAACCCCAAGAAAATAATGAACTTGACCAAGATCCTTAAGAGCAAACATATGGTTGAGATCTTTAATAAGCTGAGCAATGAGAGATTTGTTAGGTCCTGTAACCAAGATATCATCCACATAAACCAAGAGAATTAGTAAAGAAGAACCACTACTACTGATGAATAGAGAAGTGTCTGATTTGGCTTGATGAAAACCCCAATCAACCAAAAAACTTTTGAGTTTCTCATTCCAAGCACGTGGTGCTTGTTTAAGGCCATAAAGAGCCTTATTTAACTTGCAAACATAACCAGGAAACTGTTTATCTATAAAGCCTTCTGGTTGGGTCATGTACACAGTCTCAGAAAGATCACCATTTAGAAAGGCATTTGACACATCTAATTGTTGAACACTCCAGTTTTTAGACACAGCAAGAGAGAGAACTATTCGTACTGTAGTGGGCTTGACCACTGGGCTAAAAGTTTCAGAATAGTCTATGCCAGGGGTTTGAAGAAAACCTTTAGCAACCAATCGGGATTTGCACTTATCTAAAGTTCCATCAACATTAATCTTGACCCTGAACACCCATTTGCTGCTAATAAGATTCATATCTGAGCTATAGGGTACTAGACTCCATGTGTTAGTTTTAAGTAGAGCATCAAATTCTGCTTGCATAGAGGCAAACCAAATAGGGTCCAGCAAGGCCTTTTTTACTGATAAGGGTTCTTTGGGTAGAAGAGATTCTGGTAAAGGGTGTTTGCTGGCTAGATAGATTTTAGGCTTAATAATTCCATTTTGGGATCTGGTTGTCATTTGGTGACTTCTGGGTGGGTCGGGGTTAGAGTTGGGAATAGGTTGTCTGGTTATGGGTGGAGTGGATCTAGCTGGAGTCAAGATAGGAAATTCTATGGGGTCATTCAAGGGTAAAGTGGTAGCTGAAGTTGAGTCAGTAACTGAAGATGCTGAAGTAATTGGTAAGGAAGGGGAGATTAAAGGAGATGTGGCAATAGAAAAGGAAGGGGAGACATTTTTGGTAGGGTCAGAGATAGAAATAGAAGAAGATTGGAGATGAGGGAAATCAAAAACATTGAACACAACATGCCTTGTTATGTAAATTCTACCAGCTGGAGTCAAGCATAAGTACCCTTTATGAGTAGAAGAATAGCCAATAAAAGTACACTTTTCTGTCCTGAAGTGAAGTTTATGAGGTAAATAGGCTCTTAGATAAGGAAAACATGCACAACCAAAAGGTTTTAGAGAGTAGTAGTTTGGGTTTTTGCCAAAAAGTACCTCAAGAGGAGTTTGATCTCTTAAGATTACTGTGGGTAATCTATTGATCAAATATACTGCTGTATGAAAAGCATGCCACCAATACTCCATGCTTAAACCAGAGTGAGCCAAGAGTGTCAAGCCAACTTCTGTAATGTGTCTATGCTTTCGTTCTGCTCTACCATTTTGTTCATGAACTGTGGGACAAGGATGTTGAAATCTTACTCCTTGAGACTCTAGAAATTGAGCAAAAGGCCTGTACTCACCCCCCCAATCAGATTGCACAACTTTAATAGGAAGACCAAATTGTTTTTCAACTAGAACTTTAAAATTTTGAAATACAGATAAGGCCTGAGACTTAAGAGTAAGAGGATAGATCCAAGTGTATCTACTGTAATCATCAATAAAGTGCATATAATACTTGTAACCATCCTTTGAAACAGTATGAGAAGGACCCCATAAGTCAGTATGAATAAGAGCTAGAGGCTGTGCTGCTTGTGAAGAGGAGCTAGTGAATGGTAGAGCATGGATCTTACCAAGTTGACAGGCTTCACAAAATTTCAGATCTTTGATATGTCCACTATGAGAGACATTAGATAAGATTCTCTTCATAATAGAAGAACCAGGATGGCCAAGAGCAAGATGAAAACTATTCAAATCATTAATTTTGGAAGCAGAAGCAAAATAAGCTTGAGAACTACAAGAACCAGCTTGATTTAGTAAAACAGACTTATTACAAGCAGAAGGAGATACAATCGAAGTCAAACTAGAATTATGTGCATCATTAGATTCAAATGAAGAGATATCTGCTGAGTTCTTTTGCTGACTAGAATTACAACTAGAAATAGAACACTTGGAAAAAGAACTTGATGCAGTAGAACACTTTTGAGATGATCCAGAATCAGGCAAATGACAGTCTCTAGCAGCTAGATGACATTGTAGTTGACATTCTTTATTTGTTGAGCTTAGCAGGTACAAACCATCTTTAACTTTCCCTTTGAGCAGCACTCTCCCTGTGCTCTTGTCCTTAACAAAGCAGCAAGTGGAATGAAATTCCATGAATACATGATTATCTTTTGTTAGTTGAGAAACACTAACAAGATTCTTTGTAATTTCAGGAACATTAAGGACAGTTTTAAGTTTAAGAGGATTTGTAGGAGTAGTAAAAACAGTAGAACCAATATGAGAGATAACTAATCTCTTACCATTGCCTACCATTAAGGTATCAGGTCCTTCATAAGAAGAGACATTGTTGAGAGCATCTAAATCTGCAGTTACATGACTGGTTGCACCAGTATCAACATACCAAGCCATATCAGTCCCAAAATCAGGTACAGTTTCAGTGAAATAAGCACAAGTGTCGCTGTTAAATCCCTCTTGATCACATAGATAAGCACTAGGGCCTGAAGAGGCACCAATTGGTGGTTGAAATGAACGATCAAACCTGTAGTGACACACTGCAGCTGAGTGACCAGACTTAGCACAGACTTGACATATCAGTTTCATAGAGCCACCTCTGCCAAAAGACTGTCCTCCACGGCCAGAAGAAAAACCATAACCTCCTCGAGAAAATGAAGAACCACGAGCAGAAGAAAAGGAATTGTTACCTCTACGAAATGATCCTGATCGATCTTGATCAAAATTAAACATTCTAGAGCCAGAATTAACAGAAAGATTTGCCATCTTGACAGAAAGATCAGAATTATGGCGTTCCAATCTGCTCTCATGAGCCATAAGTAATGCTTGGACCTCATCAAAAGTTAAAGAATCAGATCGAGATGTAATACTAGCTACAATTGGATCAAATTCCAGTCCTAGACCATTAAGAAGATACATAAGCAATTCACTATCATCAACATAGTGTCCAGCACAAGCAAGATTGTCAGTGATAAGTTTTAGATGATCACAGAAATCAGATACTGAAAAACTTCCCTTCTGTGCAGAATGAAGCTGTGATTTGAGTTGAAGAAGTCGAGCCTTGGAGTGACTAGAGAAGCGTTGCTCTAACGCTTGCCAAAGAGAGTAAGAGGAAGAAAATTTAGCAACAGAAGCAAGGATTGATTCTGACATTGAAGATCGAAGCAAGCTAAGAAGCAATTGATCCCTACGATACCAGATAGTGTACTCAGGATTTAGGGCACCATTAACAAGAAACTGTGGTGGATGATCAGCCGAGAACAAGACAGAATCCAGACCATGACCAATAACTGTTGGAACAACTTGAGACTTCCAAGAAAGAAAATTGAGACGATCAAGACGAACAGTGAGAGATGAGGACAAAGAATGAGAAAATGGATTGTGAGAAGATGAGGAAGATGAAGATGCCATGAGAAAAAAAAATTTCAGAAAAATATTCTTGGCTCTGATACCATATTAACAAATGAAATTTACCAATTTAAACTATTCAGAGATCTATAATCTTGTGTAAGAAAGATCTCAGAAGTATTGGAAAAACTTATCCAATAGTCTGAGCAAAGCATTGTATTTATAGATGAAGATTTACAACAGAAGAAACAGAATATTAACTCTGTTCTAACAACTAACAGATAATTTTGTATACACGAGTTGGTGTGGTTTATAGTATAAAAAACAGCTTGAATAACTGAGCGCTGCAAAATAAGAAACCTGTCCGTTACAACGTAACTCAAGTAAGAACGTGATAAATATCTAATGACTATGATATGGTTGGGTGTGAAAATGTTCAAATTAGCAGTCCTCAACCTCTAAATATGTCACCAACTGTGGTGGTTTGCACGCAGTAAATATAAGCATCAACAATTGTTATTAATCCAGGCAAAGTTGTGCATCTCTGATGCGCACGTCACCTCCCAGCTAACCTAGATTATTAAAGTTGATTTGGTTGCTGCAATAAATGAAACAACATGAATACATTTTTCAAATAAAAAAGGAAGAAAAAAAAGGGTAGCAACAAGGACTGCTGCAATGAAAGTAAACATAAATGAGATAAAATGTTGAACATTAAGGATGGGGTTTTTCCACATATAATCAAATATCACTCTCCTTGCCATCAACTAAGCACGCCTCTCTGAGATATTATTGACAACCAATCCTTGCCACAAAACTCAGGCACCAAGTTATGTACTTTGCGAGAATCAAAGAATCTCTCATTTCAGACGAGGAGTCGTCTTTCACATCTTTAAACCCTAAATGTAGTATGCAGTAAGAGCTTCAAAAGTCCATTACTATAGATATAATATATAGCGAAATAGTGTATGCAGGCTTGTTATCTCAACCACGATAGTGGAGACCCCGTGTATTTCTATCCAGTTAATCAAATTGCTATTGACAAGGTATTATTGGGAACCAAACCACAATTTGGAAATGCGAAGAGAACAATCATCTCCTTTTGAAGATGTGGGGATGCGAGGAGTACAAGGGAGCCCTCTCAGTCTCAAGTAGCGAGTTCCTCTCCAACTAAATAGGAGCAAACCCTCTCCGTCTAGACATGGGAATCCTCTTCATCCGGAGTTGTAAGGAGAAAGTTCTCGTTTGGAGATACGAGGAAAAATCCCTCCACATCTAGAGATGTGAGAGAGACCTCTCAATTTGGAGATGCGAGGACGCTCTCTATTTTTGAAGATGCAAGGAGGCAGACTTCTGTGTCTGGAACAACGTATGAGAGCGACCATATGAACTCGTAAATAAAAGGTATTAGGTGCCAAAGATGATTGGTTAGTGCAAAGGCAGGCAGTGAACTCAAGGTCCCACCAAGTAACTCAATTGGGATCCATGAGATTGTTAGGTTGGGTTAGTAAGTCGTAAACTATTATAATTAGAGAGAGAGAGAGAGAGAAACCACTTTTGTACTCGAGTAACCCTCCTTTCCAATCACTAAGTTGGCTTATCAGCCCCAAAAGAGGGGTCATCCACCTACTCCATCCAGTCACGAAAGTTGGGTGGCAAACGAAGCCCACTCCTCGTTAATGAGGAGTAAGGAATCCAATGCACACACTTCATTAAGTCGGAGGAACATGTTAGTCCATCTCCTTAGAGTATTTTTCTCCACCAAAATTCCCCAATGTCATTTTGCTCCACCAAAAACAGGTTGTTGCTCCATAACAATGGGCGTAAGGCGTCTTTCCACGACCAATTTACTTGCCACGCGTCTTGTTTTCCCGCAGCAAGTGGAATGTCAGGGAACCAACAACTATTTATAAAACAACTTTTTTATCTTTTTTATGACTGCTACATTTTCAAATTTTCTATAAGAAAATGTCAATTGCAAGCAATTTCACGACCAATTTTAAATTTGCATTGTAAATTATAAGTTGTGAAATTTAATGTCTTCTTCATATGGAAATTCAATCGACAAATTTCTTGACGATTCACCCGGTGATGATGAGTATGATAAATGCTCTGCTTGATAGGGAGTGCAATTTTCTGGAATTTAGAGATCGACAAGGAACAAAAGTGGTCGCGTCCCTGGGAGTCGATACCTAGTCGAAAGGTCGTCAACAGAGATAAGGAGGGAGGTCAACGACGATTAATGAAAAGATTATTTTAATGAGGCCCCAATGTAGGATGTTAATATCTTTCGTCGTCGTTTCCGCATTCAACGCGACGCGCGTGAAAATTAGAGGTTTTTTTTGTGTCCAGAAAATAACAGTGGCTCTCAGAACGCTCGCGTACGGCTGCTAGACCGATTCTATTGGTGAGTATGTCTGAATTGCAGAGAGCACTTCCATTGAGATCGTGATGAGGTTTTGTGATGCGGTGTACGTCGTGTATTCAACTCAGTACTTGAGGACACCTACAACCTAAGATATTCAACGATTGCTTGTAAGAGGGAAGCAACGGGGTTTCCCAGGCATGCTAAATTGAACAAGAGTACATGCACTAGGACTGGAAAAATTACCCGGTAGCTTGGCGGGGGACCCATCGAGGTCATCACGAGAAGGCTATGATCATACTGAAGGTTATAGCTGACCAACAATTCTTGGTATATCAGTTTTAAACAACGATTTGGACATTCTCGACCAGTTCGAAGTTTTCAAGGAGCTCATACATGGTAGAGCAGCAGAGCACCAATATGCACTTACGTTAATGGACGATCGTACGACACGGGGAAACCCAAAATTGTCCATTTTTTTCCAAACAATTACACAGCCACAAACCCAAAATAAAAATACTTAGCAGTGTAAAGAGGGTGCTCGGAAGGACGTGGAATGAGTTTTTGGTGTTTTACATTCTCGATTCGCCATTATCAAAGACCCAACTCGTCTTTGATACCGTGCTGATTCTAGGGCGCATTATGATGACCTGAATCATTCTGCACAACATAATCATAAAAAAATGAACGGGAGGAATCATTAGCTATGCTTCCCCAATCAATCATTGACTATGTTGCTCAAGAACAAGCAAATTTAAAATCATTTTGCACATGAATTTCTTATTTGGGACCACTTCAACATTTTCACAATTCTCAAGAAAGCCAAAAAGAACAAAATGGTCTGGCATATTTGACGTATTTGACTTCATCACTTTGTTCTCGAGTGTTTCCTAAACACTCAGACACTCGGTAGACCACACCATAACTTTGGTCCATATTTAAAATCATAATAGTCTGATCTCCCCATTAATTTTAAAGTAAAATGTCAAAAAATTAAGGGAAAGGAAAAGCAGAGCAGCCTACCAAATTTAATTTACTCAGCTAGGTCTGATAGATTAGTCTCAAACAGCCTTCCCCAGAGTTTTGGTAGGAAAAAAAGACAAGATATCCAAAGGGCTAACGTGTTTATATAATAAATATCCAGTAAAACATTGTAGATTCCATGCATATACATTTTAATGCAGGCAAATAGATAGTTACACAGTATACTTGCTATCCTAACAGAATATATATTAGAGAGAGAGAGAGAGATGGACGGGAATGCTGGCCTATGAGTATGAGTTGTCATTATACATGGCAACGGAACATGGGCCAGGCTCAGGTATATAAGTGTGATGATTATTGTTGTAGATAGGTCTGGGCAGTTCAAAATTGCTATTAATTTGATAATTTAAGGGATTGCCCCGCAAATTTGCCTCACACTCATGTTTTAGTTCTTTCATATCTGGCAAAGTTAGATTTCCATATGGATGGTATTGGTACTGGTCATGAAGTTGTAGATTCAAGCAAGCAGTACTCGTTAGTTCATTTAAGGAACCACCTTCTTGTCCTGTATTATCAACCTGTTGTGAGTTGTTGATCTCCAGGGCCAAAAATACCAGAGTAACTCGCAAGGGAGGCATCTCTAGAGCACTCCATATCTCTACAAAGAAAGAATAGTCATTCAATGGTTTATACAAAATACCAAAAGGAAAATGCCGTATGTATATACCTTTCCTAGGAGTGTGCATCGGTTCCAAATTAACAATTTTGAAAAGAACCGGATCAAATCCAATTCAAATCAGTTTTTCAATTTTAGAGTTAAATCCAGACCAATCTATTTAAAGTCAATTCATTAAAAACTAAACTTAATCCAATTCAAATTTTGGTTTATTATTATTTGGATCAAAAATAGATTACATTGATTGGATTGGATGGTTTCATCTTATTGGTTTGGATCTTACAAAAACCTTCGCATACCTAGTCATCTATAAATCATGGCCATGACACAAACATGCAAACACGACAAATCCTAAAAATGAAAGTACACCGGCGTATAGAGGACGTGTTAATAAAAATAATATTATATATATAAAGTGAAGTACAAACAATATCTATTTGTTTATAAGAAGTACATCAAACATTATAAGGTTGTGGTGTGAAACGAATAGAAAATAAGTGTGAGGGATGTTAATTCCATATTTAATATGAATCTATGAATTAAGTGTTGGGAAAGTGTGTCCGATACATGTAAGACACGGATATATTACCTTCTCACAAGTGTCCTTCCTTCCTAGCTGGTCATAATAACTAAGGCAAGAGAATATGGCTATGTCAATGTTGGAGTGGTGCATTAATGGACAACCACCTAAGACCTAAGCTACTATAGGTGGTTGGTGGGATGCATTAATGGACATTAAATGTGCAACCACCTAAGACTTACGCTACTATAGGTGGTTGGTGGGATGCAATCTCTACCATCCATCTCATTGTTGATCCAATGGATGTGGTGAAAGCCAAGAAGCTATAAATAGGACCCTCTTGAGTAGGATTAAACGCACCAAAGCATCAACACAACAAAGAAAGTAAGAAGTGCTAGAGAGTGAGAAAGAGTTCATTTGGAGTTTTGAGTATACACATTTGTGTAGAAAAATACACATTGTATTTTTCATTTGAAGTGTATTTCTGAGAGTTTCTTTTGAAACTCATTTGCAATAGTGAATTGATCCGAGTGTAAGTGGACGTAGCCAAATTGGTGAACCACTTAAATATTTTATCTTCCCTTGTGTGTGTGTCTTTCTACTCATTATACTTTTATTGTGAGTGGGCCATATTATTATTTGGGATTACACTCAGTATCATTTGCTGATACGCTTCCGCACAACAAATTGGTATCAGAGCCAAGGTCCTCCGATCTAGGCATTTTGGATATTCATTTGTGGAGAAATAACTATACGTATAGTACTATTCATATGATTACTATTCACAGTCGGAAAAAATTTCTAAACTTGGAATTTTTTCGTTTGCATTTTTTTGTGACTGTGATCGTTTGATAAATGGCAACCGCAAAATTGACGTAGAAAAAATTGATGGGCAAAGAAATTTCAACACATAGCAATGTGAAGTTATGGGTGTCTTAGTCCAACAAGAGCTAGAAATTACTCTTGGAGATATGCCCGAAGACATGAAGGAAGATGACTATAAAAAAATCAACCACGAGGCTTGTGGTCATATTCGTCTTTATCTTGGCAAGGATAAAAAATATCCTTATATGCGCGAGACCTCGGCACAAAAATTATGGAAGCAACTCCAATACACAGAAGGTATTTCTATGTCTGAGCATCTAGAAAATTTTAATAAAATTATTGCTGATTTGCAAAATTTGGATGTTGAAATTGACAATGAGGATAAAGCACTGTTAGTGCTAAATTTTCTACCTGACTCGTATGAACATCACATTACCACGCTATTATACGAAAAGGAGGAAATAAAATATGTTAAGGTCTCCAATACCTTAATGAATAATGAGGTTCGTAAGAACGATAAGGAGGTATATAGAGACTCAACATCTGAAGCGTTGACGGTTCGTGGCAGAATAAATGAAAGGAGGAATGGCAACCGTGGAAGATCTCGATCTAAATCGAGAGGTGGAGCATCAACTTCGGGTAGGAGAATTCCTGCAAAAGATGAATGCACCTTTTGTCACCAAAAAGGGCATTAGAAGAAAGATTGTCCTAAGTTAAAAAAGGACACGAAAACCCCCATTGCAAATGTTGCGGCGAGTGACGATAAAGATTCAAAATTTGCTTTGTCTATTTCACCATTTGGATCCGGTTCCCAGGAATGGATTTTGGATTCGGGTTGTTCCTATCACATGTGTACCAATAGGGAGTGGTTTTCTAGCTTTAAGAAGCTAGAAGGTGGAGTTATTTTGATGGGCGATGATCATGCTTGTCAAACAAAAGGGATATGAAAAATCCGACTGAAGTTGCATAGTGGAATAGTCAGAGTGTTGGAAGACGTTTGGTATGTACCGGACCTGAAGAAAAATCTTATCTCACTTGGCGCTTTGGCAGCTAAAGGTTATGATATCACACTGAAAGTCGATGGTCTGAAGGTGTCACATGTAGCCCTGGTTATGATGAAGGGAACGAAAAAGAGTAATTTGTATTTTCTCCTTGAAAATATAGTTACAGGTGTAGCGGCAGTCTCAGAAAGTTCATAAGAGGTTTCATCTGATGCTACGAGATTATGGCATGTACGCTTGGGACATGCAGGAGAGAAGGCTTTGCAGGGATTAGTGAAGCAAGGTCTATTGAAAGGTGCCAAGACATGTAAGCTTGTATTTTGTGAATATTGTGTTTTGGGCAAGCAGACAAGAGTAAATTTTAGCACAGCTCACTACAAGAATTTGCACCATTAGCAATAATATTTAGCAACACAAGCTATTTTTGTTGCCAAAGATACCCTTTGGGCAATAAAATCTTAAGTATGTTGCCAAAAGACCATTTTACATTGTACTTTTGGCAACATAAAATAAAACTTGTTGCCAAAAGTTAAAATTTCAAGCGGGAAGATAGCAAAATAAAAGAGGGAAAGTTTTTAACTTTTAGCATCATATTTATTTGTTGCCAAACATGACTTAACTTTTGGGAACATAGGAGTGGGTTGAGAAAAACATCATACTTTTGGCAACAAATAAAATTGTGATGCCAAAAGTATTTTATTTGTTTGCTACTTATTTTTGTTGGATGTTAAGTTAACTAAAAGGCTAAAAAAAATCTCCCTCACCTCCGCTCAGCGAAACCGAGCCCTAACCTCTGCTCTCCCTCTCCTCCGTCCTGCTCTCTCTCTCTTGCCAAAGACAAACAGATCTGGTCGACATAACGAACAAGATTGATTCCTCATACATGATTGTTGGCTCACCTTTGAAGAAGGTTACGGGTTGCGAAGAGGTTGTAGGAGATTTTTGGGAACAAACTACATCAGCAAAAGAATTTGGATATATATCAATTTGAGCATTTGCGAGGATATTAGGGCTTTTATCCCCAATATCCATTTTCTTTTTTACATTCATATACAACCACCGAACGACATGAATCCTCCCAGCAGCTTATTTCCTTTCGATTCGCACAGTAAATCGTCGGTCGCCGTTGTTGTTTTCCCTTGACGAGATGAGATGACGATGGGGGGATGAGACAGAGGACTACTCTGTTTTCGTGAAGAAGGAGCAGTAATTGGAGAAGGAGGTGGTTGCCTCCTTTCGATTCGCACAGTAAATCTCCGACCGCCACTATTACTTCTTGGTGGCTTCAACTGATGGATAATTGTGCCATTCTTACGTGACATAACGAAGGTATTTATACATATTTAGGTTTTGATTGTCTACGATTTTGGCAATTTATTCAACTGATACTACTGAGGTGCTGCTTGCTTTATTGTGTGTACAGTTGGTTGTGTTGTGTTCGAAATATTTTTATATCTCATTTTGCCATTTTCATCTTTTGGGGGTTTTGTTCCTCGATCTGGTGTTATTTTGGATCTGAATTCAAAAAAAAAAAACAAATCAGAATCCTGGTTTATTCATGTTGTTTGTATGTAAAAAAATGTGTTCGTGTTCATATATGCATATGATTTATGTACACTGAGAACCCCATATATATTAACTACTCAATGTTGTTATTGGTTTATTGAAATTGCAATTAAAGGGCATCTGCGGTTAAAGAGTTGATGGTTTGCTATTTAGTTGGATTTCAGAGTTGGATTTCACAATAACAAAAAAACTGTTTCTGGCCTAATAATTTATTCTTGTGTATTGTATAATTTTTAGAGTTGTTTAATGCCTAATATTTTATTCGCAGATTTCATATTTGGTTGGTTGATGCCTAATAATTTATTCTTGTGTATTGTATAATTTTTAGAGTTGGCTAATGCCTAATAATTTATTTTTGTGCATTGTATAATTTTTAGGATTGGTTCATGCCTAATAATGTTTCTCAAAGAGTAGTCATGGAACATTCATCTTCGCCTTCTTGTTGGGTAAAGCTTTCAACACTTTTTTGGTCTGATTTTGACTTTTTTAAATTTATTTTGTTCAGTTGTAGTGGTATGTAAACAATTATTTATTTTTTTTAAAATTAAACTGATTGTTAAATATGTGCGATCCTGGGCGGATATAACGGAGGGAGTTCAAAACATAGCGATCACGGGCGATCATCACTGAAATGGTAGTATTCCAATTAGAGTTAGGGTTTGAGTTTTATTTGTCATGATTCGATCGATCTGTTGAATTTATCTCGTCTTTATTTATGTGTAGGCGCTTCAAGCTCGTCATCGTTAGTGATGGTGGAACTACATTTGGAGTTCGATTGAGAGGTGAGAGCAGTTTTGAGGGTGTTGGTCACTAATGTCAGCCACATCAACACCATATCTCAGGTATAATAATATATACATCTCACATTCTCTAAGGTTTCGGATCCAACTAGCTTTGCTCCAACTTTTAATCTCTCTTACATTTTGTTTCACTCCACAAATATTCCATCCAACTTTGCTCCAACTAGCTTGGGTATTGTTGGCGCATTTCTTTCTTGCCACTTCCAATGGGGGGTTGTGCATAACTTTTGAACAAAGAATGGTTAGGATGAACACTAGAAAAATAAGGCATTATCCAAAGGATTGCCACTTTCTAGGATTAAGGCGTGTCAATTTCTCTACAATGGTCAACATTAAACTAATTGGTAACCATTTGTTTATTATCTTAAAGATATTCTTGATTAGCCCGAGCTGAATAGGAGATATGTGAAAATGGGAATAAAAATTAGTCATGGTTCAAAAGTTATTCTTGGGTTTGTAATTTGTGACGGCCCATCTTATTCACTTGTCGCATGGGACCAATGTGACTCGTAGGAACCGACCGCGTAGTTACGGGGCTCTCGGTTTGAGTATACGACGTAAATTTGCAAAAAATTAGACTTAAGCATAAAAACATGCCATCGAATGGTGAGAACGTAAAACAACCACAAAACAGTCCGACAAGAGTCACGAACACCTCGCAAGGGATCAATGTGACTCGTAGGAACCGACCGCGTAGTCACGGGGATCCCAGTTTGAGTGTACGCCGTAAATTTGCAAAAAAATTAGACTTAAGCATAAAAACATGCCATCAAATAGTGAGAAAAACAACCACAAAACAGTCCCGTAAGAGGCACGAACGCCTCTCATAGGACCAATGTGACTCGTAGGAACCGATCGCGTAGTCACGGGGCTCCCGATTTGAGTGTACGACGTAAATATGAAAAAAATTAGACTTAACCATAAAAACATGCAATTGAAGGGTGAAAACGTAAAATAGCCACAAAACGATCCAGTAAGAGTCACGAACATAAGAGTCACGAACACCTCGCACAGGACCAATGTGAGTCGTAGAAACCGACCGCGTAGTCACGGGGCTCTCGGTTTGAGTGTACAACGTAAATTTATAAAAAAATAGACTTAAGCATGAAAAAATGTCATCGAAGGATGAAAATATAAAAAAATCCACAAAACGGTCCGGTAAGAGTCACGAACACCTCGCACGGGACCAATGTGACTCGTAGGAACCGATAACGTAGTCACGGGGCTCCCGGTTTGAGTGTATGACGTAAATTTGAAAAACATTAGACTTAATCATAAAAACATGCCATCGAAGGGTGAAAACATAAAACAAACACAAAATGGTACTGTAAGAGTCACGAACACTTCGCACGGGATCAATGTGACTTGTAGGAATCGATTGCGTAGTCACGGGACTCCCAGTTTGAGTGTATAACGTAAATTTGTAAAAAAATTATACTTAAGCATAAAAACATGCCATCGAATGGTGAGCACATAAAACAACCACAAAATGGTCCCGTAAGAGGCATGAACGCTTCGCACGGGACCAATGTGACTCTTAGGAATCGATCGCGTAGTCATGGGGCTCCCGATTTGAGTATACGACGTCAATTTGAAAAAAATTAAATTTAAGCGTAAAAACAAGCCATCGAAGGGTGAAAACGTGAAACAAACATAAAACGGTCTGGTAAGAGTCACGAACACCTCGCACGGGACCAATGTGATTTGTAGGAACCGACTGCGTAGTCACGGGGCTCTCGATTTGAGTGTACGACGTAAATTTCTAAAAAATTAGACTTAAGCATAAAAACATGTCATCGAATGGTGAGAACGTATAATAACCACAAAACGGTCCCGTGAGAGGCACGAACGCCTCGCACGAGACCAATGTGACTTGTATGAACCGACCGCGTAGTCACGGGGCGCCCGGTTTGAGTGTATGACGTAAATTTACAAAAATTAGAGTTGTACATAAAAACATGCCATCGAAGGGTGAAAATGTAAAACAGACACAAAACGGCCTGGTAAGAGTCACGAAGACCTCGCACGGGACCAAAAAAATCGATCGCATAGTCACGGGGCTCCCGATTTTTATGTACGACGTAAATTTACAAAAATTAGACTTGTGTGTAAAGATATGCCATAGAAGGGTGAAAACGTAAAACAGCCAAAAAATGGTCTGGTAAGAGTCACGAACACCTTGTACGGGATCAATGTGACTCGTAGGAACCGATCGCGTAATCACGGGGATCCCTGTTTGAGTGTACGACGTAAATTTGTAAAAAAATTAGACTTGTAAGGACATAGTTTTATAAATGTTTGAGTTAAGATCTAGTAATTTTCTGTTTTCCCTAGATCACAGTTTGTATGTCTAATACCGCTACATTCGGCACGTCAACACGATCATCCACGATAGCCTTTATCCGAATCCATGCATCCATCATCTTCGCACGTGGATCATGCTACATGCGACGTGCTGCTCAATCGTTTCCCACTACTCCACGATGCATTATTGGTAAAATGATTTATTGGAGTTGTTTTATATTTGCATAAATATTTGAGAATTTTTCAGAAAATGTTTTTTTTGAAGTCTGAAATATTTTTTATCGAAAGCAGAAATTTTTCTAAGTGTAGAAGCGGAGTGCCTCGGCCGACGAGCTCTCTCAAATGACATAGCACTGTCATTCGCGCGAGATAGGCATGTCGCGTGATCTTGTTCGAACGACGGTTGTCCTTCGTTCGAGTGACATGTTGATCTCGTTCGAACGAAGCTGTCGCCTCGATTTTCGTATAAATACCAGTGTGCTTTCTATACGTTTTTCAAGTCTTTTCACAATACGATTTCTGCGAAAAATTGCCTAGAAAACAGACTTCACCTTTTAAGGTTTTATGCCTTCTTTATTCACATAAACACTCCCATCTATATATGTGAATTGTTAAACCTTCAAGAGGATCGTTTTACTCATCTGGAGTAAATGTGGAGAAGTCGTTCACTTCTTCGTTGCTTCCCACCCGGAGTTCTTGCTGGAGATTCTAGTCGAGACATCGAAATCGATGCCTGAGGGTATTTCGTATGTCGTTCTTATTTTCATTGTAATTCGTGTAACCGTTTTTACAAATTATAGTGAAAATAAATGGTGAAAAGTGCGAACTGTGTGATAATTGATTAAACTAGATTCGCAAGTTTCCAAGTAACCCTTATTTAATTAGAGTCCCTAAACATGCATCTAAGGTGCGTGTGTCAACCCATAAATAAATAAAGCATATGACACAAAAATATGCTGAGACACAGATTTCAGGAAAAAACCCCTTTCGGGTAAAACCTTTATTTCACTATGAATATACAAGTCGCAACTTACAAATAGAGAAATCTGCAATGGATTAACACGCAACCAACCCACAAAGTCACGCAGTCTTGAACTCAGCAAGAGAATACACGCAGCACCCTCCAAGGTCTCGCAGCCCAAACAACAAAGGAAGAATCGCAACTCTCCTCAATGACACGTAGCCATAATACTTTATAGAGACTCCCTCAGCAATGACACGCAACCCTCGCTTGCGAAGATCTCTCCACAAAGATGAACAAACAACAAAGTTTGTGTTCTAGGGTTCCAAAATATTCACAAAAGTAATTGGGATTTTTGTGTGTGAATCAAAAAGATGTTTGGCACATCAAAAAATGAAGTCTTGTTGTGTTTTAACTCTTAAAAACGTTTTCTCAAAGACTTAAAAAATACACCACCGAAATAGGTATATATATAGGAAAAATAAGTTGGTGGATTAAAATCTCACGGAACTGTTCGAACTTATCCCAGGCGGACCGGTCCGCCTTGGGGGCGGATCGGTCCGACCTCGGACCGATTCTTTTAAATTTTGGCAGCATCGGTTCGCAAGCAGTCCGGGGTGTACTGGACCTTGAGCAAGGCGGATCGGTCCGGTAGGTAGGCGGACCGGTCCGGCTTCCCAGAAAAATAAAAAACTTTTTAAAAGCCTCATTTTGCTTGAAAAAACTTACTTCTTATATTTATAAAAAATCATTTTATAAAAAATTCCCAATACTAAATATGAACTTTAAGGAACGTAAATTTTTTTTTTACCAAGTTCATTCTCGCAGAGGCTATGATGTTCAAGACACTTTGATATTCGGATCCGTTGATGTAGATGCGATCTTGAGTTTCTTCAACGGTGTAACGGCGTACGACATACAAATTGACAATGGACAAAAATGTCCTTATAAAAGGTTTTTCCCCTTTGGGGAATTTTTTCTCATTTGTGCATTTTGTGTGTGATTGACTGTTCTTGCATGTTCAAATTCATTTCAATCACACCTAGATGCACGTTTTAGGATTTAATTGAAAAACTGAGTTTAATTAAATAATTTCTTAATTTGAACGCACGTGCACTCTTCAAATTGGTATCAGAGCCAATTATACAATTATACCGTGTAATTTTCCACAAAATTTTTCTAAGATATCAATTTTCTAAAAAAATTGATTTTTGAAAAGGGGCGTGTTCAATGGAGAAATTATATAATAAAATGTCAGTTTTTAACGGGACAAACTATGCTTACTGAAAAGCCCGCATGAAATCTGCATTAAAAGTCATTGATGAACATGTTCGGATTTTGGTTGAAAGAGGGTGGACACCTCCCTCCGTCACTGTTGATAACGTGACTAATTTAAAATATGTTACTGCATGGATTGAAGAGGAATTTAAATGGTCATCTTTTAATTCTAAGGGTTTAAGTGCTATTTCTGGATCCGTCACACCTGGCGAGTTTCGACGCATAATGAGGTGCACCACGTCAAAAGAGGCATGGGATGTTTTACAACTTACCCATGAAGGAACTAATGCTGTGAAAGAGTCTAAATGACAAAATTTAACAACTCAATTTGAAAAAATCACCATGCTTGAGACTGAATGTTTTGATGAATTTCATGCTAGGTTATCTGATATTGTAAACACTAGCTTTAATCTTGGTGAACACATTCCTAATGCTAGAGTTGTTAAAAAGATTCTTAGATCACTGCCTAATCGTTTTATCCCTAAAGTCACTGTGCTAAATTCTATGGGTAATTTAAACATGCTTAAATTGGAGGAACTTGTAGGAGATTTACAAACATATGAAATTGATATATTTCCTAAATCTGTCAAGCCTAAAGATAAGGGAATTGCACTTAATGCCCAGGATAAAAAGAGTGAGGGGTCGGTAAGAAAGAGAGTGGAGTCATCTAGAAAAAGAGAGATAGAAACGTCAGATTCTGAGTGTGACTTTGATTTAGATGATTTGGCACTGTTTGCAAAAAAATTCAAGAAAATTCTTAAATTCCAGAAAAATGGAAATTTCAAAGATAAAAATAAGTTTGAAAAGAAAAATGAAAAAGATTTTAAAGACCCTCCTAAGAAAGACAGTGAGAGATGCTATGAGTGCGACGGTAAGGGTCATAGAGCTTTTGAGTGTGCTACCAGGCTGAACAAACTTGCCAAAGAAAAGGGCAAAGTTGTCCTTAATGCTACGCTTAGTGACGACAGTGAGGTCGAGTCGGTGGACTCTAGAGACGAGTCACCGCATGAATGTAACTTCACTTCATTCATGGCTAGTCATGTGAGTACTTCTAGTGCTCCTCACGATGATGAGGATGCTGCTTCACACGGATACCTCGACGGTGAGAACGATGTGAGTGAGGGGGAGGATGATGCAAGTGAGAGCGAGAGGAATCTTCAACGCGCCTACGCTGAGTTATATAATGAGTCTTTTAAAACCAAAAAGCGTAACAACGCGTTAGTTCTTAGGATCACCGCGTTAGAGGAAGAGTTAAAATAAGTGAAAAAGAGAGAGTCATCCACCTACCTTGAGAGAGAGAGAGTCTGCCTGTGTTGAGAAAGAAAGTTTGTTTAGAGAGAGAGAGAGAGAGAGAGAGAGAGAGAGAGACTGTTTGGAGAGAGAGATAGTCATTTTAAGAAAGAGAAAGGAGACTTAGCTAAATAAGTGGCTAGTCTTACGAGTGAGATCCATTCCTCCCTGGAGACTCGAAAGAAACTTGAAGCCCTTGTTGCCCAGCTTAATCATGATCTTGAGATAGCACGGGAAGTCAAGGTTCAAATTGAGGACAGATATGGAAAGATGGGAAAGATGCTCCTCGGTCCCGCTTTAGGTTTTGGTGATATCCAGGGAATAGGTTTTGATGGTGCCTCCACGTCCCAAATTGCACCTGGACCAGTTCCTGAGTTTACTACGACTCCATATGGCCATCGTCAAAAACCAAAAAGAAGAGTTCGACCAAGAAAGGCAAACCCAGGTCTGCCTAAGACTGTGTTCTTTTGTACGTACTGCAAAAGAAAAGGCCACCTCAGGGAGTTTTGATATAGTTTGGGTCAGACACAACGTACTACTACTCCACCATATCATTCTGATGATTTTACCAGTCTCAGAGAGCGTGTTGAGATTTAAGATGCCACCTCACAGAGTTTGATGGAGGAATTCCGACGGATGTCTTTGCCGTCAGTGAATGCTTCCCGCATCCCGGCTAAAACCTACAACAACAAGGGTAAGCAAAAAGTTACCAGTTCTTGGGTACCTAAGAAAGACGAAAGGGCCCTTGTTGTTCATGTCGCTCTCAAACCACATAATACCTCACAGTGGTATTTTGATAGTGGGTTCTCCAGACATATGACAGGTGATGTCTCATTTTTTACCTACCTAGAGGAGTATAAGGAAGGTAGAGTCACCTTTGGAGATGGGAGCAAGTATAGCATTCTAGGACGAGGTTCAGTAGAGTTACCAGGATTTCCTAAGCTAGATAATGTTTTGTATGTCAAAGGTTTGAAAGAAAACCTTCTCAGTATTAGCCAGTTGCGCGATGCTGAATTTGTCGTAAAGTTTGACCGGGACGCGTGTAATGTCTATAATCAAGCCGGTAAACTTTTCGTGCAAGGGGTGAGGATAGAATATAATTTCTATAGGGTTGTGCCCACGTCCTCACTTGTCTGCAACAGCGCCACGATCACTCCTATGGATCTGTGGCAACAATGTCTAGGTCACGTGAACGTTACAGACTTGACGCGTTTAGCTAAAAAGGACCTAGTACGTGGCTTACCATCACTTGGAAGGCCAACTTCCACGGTTTGTGGACCCTGTCAGTTAGGAAAAAAATTCGTAGCCCCCATAGGAAGTTGCATTCCATTACCACCTCCCGTGTACTTTAGTTGATTCACATGGATCTTATGGGTCCTACTCATACTGAGAGTTTGGGTGGTAAGAGGTATATTCTAGTGATGGTAGATGATTTCTCCAGATATTCAATTGTAGGTTTTCTAAGAGAAAAATCCTATGTTGTAGAGTTTTTAACGACCAAGTGACGTGTCCTGCAAAATCAACACAGAGTCACTATTAACAGAATACGTAGTATTCTCAGTTTGACCGGAATTTAAGGAAGTAAAGGTTGATCTTTACTATGATAGCCTTGGAATCAAACATGAGTTTTATGCTGTGAAGACTCCTCAGCAAAATGGGATTGTTGAGAGAAAGAACAGGATGATTCAAGAAATAGCTAGATCTTTTCTTCTAGGTCGTATGGTTGCCAGGGGATTTTGGGCAGAGGCAGTGTCTACTTCATGTCAAACGGTGAATAGGGTTTACCTGCGTCCACACACACTTAGGACGCCTTATGAATTATGGACTCGAAAGAAACCCAACCTTGCATATTTTTGTGTCTTTGGGAGTAAATGCTACATCCTACAGGATAGAGAGCAATTAGGAAAGTTTGACTCCCGAAGCGACGAGGGAATATTGATAGGATATTCATCAAATAGTAGAGCGTACCCAGTTTTTAACCTGAAGAGCTCTAAGGTTATGGATTCAATAAACGTCACCGTGAAAGATGACGAACCTTCGACGTTTATTAATCCTAGCCTTCAGTGTGAGGATGAGCACTTTTGTGACATCAATTTACTTGTCTCTCACCCACACCCTGTGGGCCCCACTCCTGTGTTAGGGGACACACCTGCTTGGGTTCGTAAGATTCATGATCCTTCTGCCATTATTGACGATCCCACTTTAGGGGTCAAGACTCGTGCTCAGCTAGAGAACGTTGTTAGTCATTTCTTCTACACATCCACAGTCGAGCCCAAGAATCACAAAGAAGCACTTAAGGATGAACACTGGATATCTGTCATGCAGGATTAGTTGCTTCAGTTTAAAAAGAACAATGTCTGGGAACTTGTCCCCCGACCTAGTGAGACTAATATGATAGGTACCAAGTGGATTTTCAAGAATAAAAGCAATGAAAATGGTAGCATAATAAAAAATAAGGCTAGGTTGGTCGCTTAAGGATATAAACAGATAGAGGGTGTAGACTTTGGGGAGACATTTGCTCCTGTTGCGAGGCTTGAGTTCGTTCACTTACTACTCACCATCGCATGTCATCTGCGCTTCAAGTTATATCAGATGGATGTCAAGAGTGCCTTTTTAAATGGCATTTTATAGGAGGAGGTTTATGTGGAATAACTAAAAGGGTTTGAAGACCCTAAGCACCCTAAACACGTCTACTGTCTGAGGAAAGCCTTGTATTGTTTGAAGCAAGCACCCCATACTTGGTACGAGAGGCTTACGTCCTATCTCTTATCCCGTGGCTTCAAGAGAGGGAGAGTTGATATGACGTTGTTCGTCAGGAGAGATAACGATGCTATTTTGGTTGCCCAGGTCTATGTGGACAACATAGTCTTTGGATCCACGTTCTCCCAGCATGCTCACCACTTTCAGGAGGAGATGAAAAGTGAGTTTGAGATGAGCATAGTAGGTGAGCTTACTTTCTTCCTTGGTCTTCAAGTTCGTCAGCTAGAGGATGGGATGCTCATCTCCCAATCCAAGTATGCTAGAGACCTAGTGAAGAAATTTGGTTTAGACTCCTCTAAGCATGCACGTAAACCTATGAGTACTTCTATCAAGCTTAGGAAGGACACTTCGGGCAAGGACGTGGAGCAAACCTTGTATCAGAGTTTGATAGGTAGTCTTCTCTACTTGACTGCGAGTCAGCTCGACATAGCCTTTACTGTTGGATTATGTGCGCGATATCAGGCATCCCCAAAAGAGTCACACTTACTTGCTCTAAAACGTATTATCAAATACGTGAGTGGGACTCTCTCATACGGTATTTGGTATTCCTTTGATACCGATGACCATTTGTTCGCCTATTCGGATATTGATTGGGCTGGGCATGTAGATGGTTGTAGGAGCACTTCTGGTGGGTGTTTTATTTTGGTTCTGCTCTTGTCTCGTGGTTGAGAAAGAAGAAAAACTCCATCTCTTCGTCCACTGCAGAGGCTGAGTACATCACCGCCAGGAGTTGTTGCACGCAACTCTTGTGGATGAAGTAAATGTTGGAGGATTATGGGATTTTACAGGACACCATGACCTTTTCCTGTGATAAAATGAGCGCGATACACATATCCCATAATCCATCCCGGTATTCTTGCACAAAGCACATCAGGATACGCGAGAACTTTATACGACAGTTAGTTAAGGAGAAAGTTGTATCCCTGAGTTTCGTACCCACCGACCGTCAGTTAGCCAATATTTTCACGAACCCTTTAGATGCCCTTAGATTCGAAAGTCTTAGGAAGTATTTAGGGATTTGCCCTGTTGACTGAAGGGTTGTTCCGTGTCTAGGATAGGATGTATTGTCATGTTCATATCATATGATTCCCATTGCTAGTTTGTATCATATGTATCATTATATTTGCTTTTTTAAATTTTTTTTGAAAAATCCAAAAAGATTTTCTTTTTATAAAAATTTTAGAAAAGCACAGAAAGATTTTTGTATTTTGTTTACACCTCTTATGGATGAGAATTTAACATAGCTGAGTCACCTCTTCCATTTCCATTTTTCACGTGACTGTTTGATAGTGATTTGAGATGCTACACCATTGCATCCATGTGCTTTACATTGTTTGGAGTCTTTGAGATGTGATTAGTGATATCTTTCTACATGTTTGGCTCCTTATCTCCTTTATTGCACACATGCACGGTTTTATTTAATTATTGTACTTGTCTATCACATATTGGATTGAGTGTTTCCATCTCAATTATGTCTATACAACGAACCATATGCGATAAAACTTGACAAGATTAGAATGCATGTAAAAAACCATTTGGTGAGATTGTGAGGTATTTTAAAAAGATGAAAGGCTAAGAAATGTAATTATCTATCCTTTGCAATTAAGCCACCGTTAAATCGGATCTAAAAAATTGAGAAATTTTATTATTCGGGGTCCAAAGAGGTTAAAAGATCCCGAAAAATTTAAAGGCAATAAAAAGCAATACATGCCAAATATGGGCCATTAGGTTTCGCCATCAATTCTCCAAAGTTTGAGAATTTAGATCACCTCTATTCAAAATATAAATCTGAGGGAGTTTGGTTGGAGAATTCAAATGGGTTTGCACTTCCTTGAAAGTCCTGAAAAAGCATTCAATTGTTTTGAACGTTATTGGTGTGGAAATCGCTTTGAGCTTTGATTTGCTGACTTGATTCAGTCAATGTCTCATATTTCCATACTTTTACACTTAAGGAAGATGTTGAGTTCATTCGTTAGGGGTATCCGATATTCATCGTGCACATATGTCAAGTTTGTATACATTGATTTTCCTATCGAATTTTATCACACCCCTTCATTTACGCTATCATCGACTTGGTTGTTTTTGTTTTTGTTCATGGTGTGATTATTTGTTGTACATTTTGTATGAAAAATTTTGAAAAATTCAAAAATAGATTTTTTACCTTGTGACATTTTTCATATTTATCCTTCTCATATCTGTCTATTTGCGAACATTATAAAAAGGGGGAGAATGAATTATGGGGGGGATTTGTTTGGTTAATTTATCAATGATTTTCTTAAGCTTAATTGATCTTTGATTTTTTGCATATCATTATATTTCAAACTGCTGTGTGTCACGGGTATCTGCTTTATCTCATGTGTGAAGGTACAAAATTGATATTTATTAAATTGCACACCCTGATGAGAAAAGCTTTGGGAGTTTCTGGAGAGCTAAGATTTGAAGATGTTGAAGTTTAATTGAAGACATGTCATTTAGTATTCTCAGTTTGAGGGTTTAATGGGGATATTATCTTATATGTCATTTATTTTAGGGAGACTGCATAATTCGAATTTTTTATGTATGTACCGGCATAGACATAGGAGGAGATTTGTAAGGACGTAATTTTATAAATGTCCGGGGTAGAATCTAAGAATTTTCTGTTTTCCCTAGATCACATTTTATATGTCTGATACCGCTACATTCAGCACGTCAACACGATCATCCACGATGGCTTTTATCCGAATCCATGCATCCATCATCTTCACACGTGCATCATGTTACATGCAATGTTCTGCTCAACCGTTTCTCACTACTCCACGACGCATTATTGGTAAAATGATTTATTGGAGTTGTTTTATATTTTCATAAATATTTGAGAATTTTTCAGAAAATGGTTTTTTTGAAGTCTGAAATATTTTTTATCAAAAGCAAAAAAAATTCTAAGTGTAGAAGCGGAGTGCCTCGGTCGACGAGCTCGCTCAAAAGACATAGCACTGTCGTTCGCGCGAGATAGGCATGCCGCGCGATCTCGTTCGAGCGACATACTGATCTCGTTCGAACGAAGCCACCGCCTCGATTTTTGTATAAGTACTAGTGTGCATTCTGCACATTTTTCAAGTCTTTTCACAACACGATTTCTGTGAAAAATTGCTCAGAAAATAGACTTCACCTTTTAAGGTTTTATGCCTTCTTTATTCACATAAAAACTCCCATCTATATATGTGAATTGTTAAACCTTCAAGAGGATCGTTTTACTCATCGGGAGTAATTGTGGAGAAGTCGTTCACTTCTTCATTGCTGCCCACCTGGAGTTCTTATGGGAGATTCCAGCTGAGACATCGAAACCGACGCCAGTGGGTATGTCGTATGTCGTTCTTATTTAAATTGTAATCCGTGTAACCGTTTTTACAAATTATAGTGAAAATAAAAAGGTTTTGCCCCTTTGGAGGATTTTTCCTCATTTATGCGTTTTATTTGTGATTGACTGTTCTTGCATGTTCATCATATTGATTTCGATCACACCTAGACGCAGTTTTAGGATTTAATTGAAAAACTGAGTTTAATTAAATAATTTCTTAATTTGAACGCACGCGCACTCTTCATGACTTAAGCATAAAAACATGCAATCGACGGGTGAAAAGGTAAAACAACCACAAAATGGTCTGGTAAGAGTCACGAACACCTCGCACGGGACCAATGTGACTCGTAGGAACCGACCGCATAGTCACGGGGCTCCCAGTCTGAGTGTATGACGTAAATTTGAAAAAAATTAGACTTAAGCACAAAAACATGCCATCGAAGGGTGAAAACGTAAAACAAACACAAAATGGTACTATAAGAGTCACGAACACCTCGTACGAGACCAATGTGACTCTTAGGAACTGATCGCATAGTCACGAGGATCCCGGTTTGAGTGTACGACGTAAATTTGCAAAAAATTAGACTTAAGAATAAAAACATGCCATCGAAGGGTCAGAACATAAAACAACCACAAAACGGTCCGGTAAGAGGCACAAACGCCTCACACGGGACCAATGTGATTCGTAGGAACCGACCACGTAGTCACGGGGCTCCCGGTTTGAGTGTACGACAGCAATTAGAAAAAAATTAGACTTAAGCATAAAAACAAGCCATCGAAGGGGTGAAAACGTAAAACAAACACAAAACGGTCTGGTAAGAGTCACAAACACCTCGCACAGGACCAATATGACTCATAAGAACCGACCGCGTAGTCACGGGGCTCCCGGTTTGAGTGTACGACGTAAATTTGTAAAAAATTACACTTAAGCATAAAAACATGTCATCGAATGGTGAGAACGTAAAACAACCAAAAAATGGTCCCGTAAGAGGCACGAACACATCGCATGGGACAAATGTGACTCGTAGGAACCGATCGCGTAGCCACGGGGCTCCCGATTTGAGTGTATGAGATATTTTTGCAAAAATTAGACTTGTGCGTAAAAACATGCCATCGAAGGGTGAAAATGTAAAACAACCACAAAACGGTCCGATAAGAGTCACGAACACTTCGCACGGACCAATGTGACTCGTAGGAACTGACCGCGTAGTCACGGGGCTCCCGATTTTAGTGTACGACGTAAATTTGTAAAAAATTAGACTTAAGCATAAAAGCATGCCATCGAATGGTGAGAACGAAATAACCATAAAATGATCCCGTAAGAGGCACGAACGGATCGCACGAGACCAATATGACTCGTAGGAAGCTATCGCGTAGTCACGGGGAACCCGATTTGAGTGTACAACGTAAATCTGAAAAAAATTACACTTAAGCATAAAAACATGCCATCGAAGGGTGAAAACATAAAGCAAATGCGAAACGGTCTGGTAAGAATCACGAACACCTCGCAGGGGACCAATGTGACTCTTCGGAACCGACCGCATAGTCACGGGGCTCCCAGTTTGAGTGTACGACGTAAATTTGAAAAAAATTAGACTTACGCATAAAAACATGCCATCAACGGGTGAAAACGTAAAACAACCACAAAACGGTCTGGTAAGAGTCACAAACACCTCACACAGGAGTAATGTGACTCGTAGGAACCGATCGCGTAGTCACGGGGCTCCCGGTTTGAGTGTACGACGCAAATTCGCAAAAAAAAATTCTTAAGCATAAAAACATGCCATCGAATGGTGAGAACATAAAACGACCACGAAACGGTCTCGCAAGAGGTACGAACGCCTCAAACGGGACTAATGTGACTCCTAGGAGCCGACCGCATAGTCACGGGGCCCCGATTTGAGTGTACGACGTAAATTTGCAAAACTTAGACTTGTGCATAAAAATATGCCACCGAAGGGTGAAAACGTAAAATAGACACACACGGTCCCCTAAGAGGCACAAACGCCTCGTACGGGACCAATGTGACTCGTAGGAACCGATCGCGTAGTCACGGGGATCCCGATTTGACTGTACGACATAAATTTGAAAAAAAAAACTTAAGCATAAAAATATGCCATTGAAGGATAAAAACATAAAACAGTCACTAAACGGCCTGGTAAGAGTCACGAACACATTGTAAGGGAACAATGTGACACGCAGGAACCGACCGCGTAGTCACGGGGCTCCCAATTTGAGTGTAGGAAGTAAATTTGCAAAAAAATTAGACATAAGCATAAAAGCATGCCATCGAAGGGTGAACACGTAAAATAACCACAAAACGGTCCGATAAGAGGCACGAACGCCTCGCAAGGGACTAATGTGACTCGTAGGAACTGGTCGCATAGTCACAGGGCTCCCGATTTGAGTGTACGACGTCAATTTGAAAAAAAATTAACTTCAGCATAAAAATAAGCCATCGAATGGTGAGAACGTAAAACAACCACAAAATGGTCCTATAAAAGGCACGAACCCCTCGCACGGGACCAATGTGACTCGTAGGAGCCGACCTGTAGTCACAGGGCACCCGATTTTAGTGCACGACGTCAATCTGAAAAAATAGACATAAGTATAAAAATGCCCACGAAGGGTGAAAACATAAAACAACCACAAAATGATCTCGTA
The DNA here is from genome assembly GCA_949130495.1 of Sambucus nigra. NCBI lineage: Eukaryota > Viridiplantae > Streptophyta > Magnoliopsida > Dipsacales > Adoxaceae > Sambucus > Sambucus nigra. The sequence continues at coordinate 450,848,366 of OX422212.1, read as the reverse complement.
AGAGGCACGAATGCCTCGTACGGAACTAATGTGACTCGTTGGAACCGATCACATAGCCACGGGGCTCTCGGTTTGAGTGTACGACGTAAATTTGCAAAAGATTAGACTTAAGCCTTAAAAGATTCCATCGAATGGTGAGAACCTAAAACAACCACAAAATAGTCCGATAAGAGGCACAAAAGCCTTGTACGGGACCAATGTGACTTGTAGGAACCGACCGCGTAGTCACAGAGCTCTCGGTTTTAGTGTACGACGTCAATTTGAAAAAAATTAGACTTAAGCATAAAAACATGCCATCGAAGGGTGAAAACGTAAAACAAACACAAAACGGTCTGGTAGGAGTCACGAACACCATGCGCGGGACCAATGTGACGCGTAGGATCCGACCGCGTAGTCACGGGGCTCCCGATATGAGTGTACGTCATAAATTTTCAAAAAATTAGGCTTAAGCATAAAAACATGCCATCGAATGGTGAGAACGTAAAACAACCACAAAATGGTCTCGTAACAGGCACGAACGCCTCTCACGGGACCAATGTGACTCGTAGGAATCGATCGCGTAGTCATGGGGCTCTCGATTTAAGTGTATGACATAAATTTTAAAAAAATTAGACTGAAGCATAAAAATATGCCAACGAAGGGTTAAAATGTAAAACAGCCACAAAACATTTCGATGGGAGTCAAGAACACCTCGCACGGGACCAATGTTACTTGTAGGAACCGATCGCGTAGTCACGGGGCTCCCGGTTTGAGTGTACGACGTAAACTTGCAAAAAAGAGACTTAAGCATAAAAACATGCCATAGAAGGGTGAAAATGTAAAACAGTCACAAAACGGTCCCGTAAGAAGCACGAACGCCTCGTACGAGACCAATGTGACTCGTAGGAACCGATCGCGTAGTCATGAGGTTCCCAATTTGAGTGTATGACATAAATTTGAAAAAAATAGACTTAATCATAAAAACATGCCATCGAAGGGTGAAAACATAAAACAAAGACAAAACCTTACTGTAAGAGTCACGAATGCCTCGCACGGGACCAATGTGACTCATAGGATCCGACCGCGTAGTCACGGGGCTCCCGATTTGAGTGTACGATGTAAATTTGTAAAAAAGTAGACTCAAGCTTAAAAACATTTCATCGAATGGTGAGAACGTAAAACAACCATAAAATGGTCCGGTAAGAGGCACGAACGCCTTGCATGGGACCGATGTGACTCGTAAGAACTGACCCTGTAATCACCGGGCTCCCGGCTTGAGTGTACGTGAAAGAGTGCGACTGTGTGATAATCGATTTAATTAAATTCGTAAGTTTCCAAGTAACCCTTATTTAATTAGAGTCCCTAAACATGCATCTAAGGTGCTTGTGTCAACCCATAAATAAATCAAGCATGTGACACAAAAATATGCTGAGGCACAGATTTCAGGAAAAAAACCCTTTCGGGTAAAACCTTTATTTCACTATGAATATATAAATCGCAACTTACAATTACATAGAGAAATCTGCAGTGGATCAACACGCAGCCAACCCACAAAGACACGCAGTCTTGAACTCAACAAGAGAATACACGCAGCACTCTCCAAGGACTCGCAGCCCAAACAACAAAGGAAGAACCGCAGCTCTCCTCAATGACATGCAGCCATAAAACTTTGTAGAGACTCCCTCGGCAATGACACTCAACCCTCGGTTGCAAAGATCTCCCCACAAAGGTTGAACAATAACAAAGTTTGTGTTTTAGGGTTCAAAAAGATTCACAAAAGTAATTGGGATTTTTGTGTGTGAGTCAAAAAGATGTTTGGCACATCAAAAATTGAAGTCTTGTTGTGTTTTAACTCTTAAAAACGTTTTCTCAAAGTCTTAAAGAAATACACCATCGGAATAGTTATATATATATGAAATATGAGATGGTGGTTAAAAAACTCACGGAACTGTTCGAACTTATCCCAGGCGGACCGGTCCGGTATGGGGGCGGATCGGTCCGACCTCGGATCGGTTCTTTTAAAATTTGGCTTTATCGGTTCGCTACCAGTCCGGGGTATACTGGACAAGAAAGGTGGATCGGTCCGGTATAGAGGCGGACCGGTCCGGAGGTCTAGAAAAATTAAAATTCTTTTAAAAGCCTCATCTTGCTTGAAGAGATGTCCAATCTGCATTTGAGTTTTGAAAAGAAATCAACACTTGAAGATGACAAAAAAAAATCTTGTTTATACACTCTCTCCCACTAAAAATTTTGACAGAGTTTGGGCACAAAATTAATTTTCTCAAAATCTTTTAAATGAAACCCAAAAGGCTATATTTATAGAGTAGTGACGTGTGTGATGATTGGTGTAAAACAGGTACACAAGGATTACCACAAAGCACACAACCATTGATTAAAAAAAGATCTGACGGTCCAACAAGAAACATAAAGTATTAGTCTGAAAATTAAACACGCGTCCTAATAGATGTAACAAACAAATAACAAACACTTGAAGGCTGGTATTCAAAATGATGGCGTTTAACTAATGGTGGCATCCTACTGTATTCCACTTAAAAAAATTATTGTTTAGAATAAAAATATGACCTGTACCAGCGTCGTTTTATCATAACGAAAAAAACTAGTTTTATTTTACCATATTAAAAATGAAGAATGCGACGCCGTTTTAAACACGTGTAACCCAAAAATCAGTGCGACGCCCCAGTATCAAATAAAACCCCACCCATAGTGCCATGGATAGGAAACGTACCCTCAATCGCGGGTGGTGCCTGAGGTGCTGCTGCCTGGTGGACGTTATAGACATGTCCGTACTGCAATTTCCCCTGCTGAACTGGAGTTACTGGATGGCGGGTAAGGTTAGCACTTGAACTGGCACTAGAAGGGCGGTTGGAAAGAGTGGCCTCTACGGATCATTACGGGTACCCTGCTTTTGTGGGGCCCTATCTCCCTCTGGGCAAATCCTGATGCCTATGGCCATTCTTGCCACATCCGAAACATCTTCCCCCGAAGTTACCTCCCCTTTGCCCCTCCTGACCATGGCCCTTTTGGCCGTTACCACACTGCCACTGGCCTTACTAGAAACGCTATTGACCCTGCTATCCCTGCTGTTGACGTTGTTGGCCTTGTTGGCCATGCTGATAGACTGGCCCTGCCTAAATCCCCCAAATCCTTATCTGGAGTCATCTGATTGAAATCTCTTGGCAGGGTCCCCCTGATGGGAACTCTTCTCACTATGACGGGTCTACCCCTGGGCTGTTGGTGCCCTACCAGTACTACTGCCCCCTATCTTGCCATGCTCATTTGCTCCCCAGCAGATGGAAGTTGTGATCCTGACAGTGTAACAAAGCAGCGTTGAGTGTCTCAGTGTAGGTACTCAATGATAGATTGTCCATGACGTGCTGATGGATCCTCATGGCTAATCCATCTACAAACAATTGTATCTTCTTTTCCTCAGTGGGTGCCTCATCTGGCACTATAGTGAGAAGTCTAGTAAACTCCTCATCGTACTCATCAACGGTCATACTCTCCTGCTTAAGATTCAGTAACTTCTGCTCAGCTCAGTCTGTACGACGGATGAGAAATACTTGCGATCAAACCTCGACTAGAATGAATAAATTGTGATGCTGTCCCTCTTCTCCAAGGTGGTGGTGGACTCCCACCACTACAAAATGAATCCTACTAGCTTGAAGGAAGCCAATAGTTATCTCTGCACGTCAGGGCACTCATGCATGTACAGATCCCTTTGGATATCCTTCTTCCATTGGCTGGCGACTACGATGTTCGAAATACCCGCAAAATGTTTGGGATGCGCCTTCTGAAAGGAATCCCTAAATCATTCCCATGCAGATAGAAGTTGTGTTGGTACAGGCGCCACTGCCTGAACCTGGGGTGGAGCCTGCTGCACCACCGCTAATGCGGCATTTACTGCCTGAGCAATAATAGCGGCTACCTACGTTGTGTTCATCATTCCCTGATCCATAGCTGCTGGCTTTTCGGGCTAGGCATTCCTATATCGTGGTGCGCATCTCCGAGGCATCTGAAACGAGAAGGAAGTTTATTAGTCTACAGTTATTATCAAATCTTGAATAGCTGAAGACGTAAGCGTAAATACAAGAATGCAAAAGTCCTAAAAATAGGGCTCTATATCAAGGACGCTAAGATGGAAGCGAAATAAGCCGTACAGATCCTAAAGGACACTAGAACCTGATGCTCTGATACCACGTGTGACATCCCGCCTAATTAAGTATCGGGTTATCAGTCCTTTATTAAATTAAGATCAAGGTGAACGGTTGGTTCATTCTTAGCATCACTGTCGCAAAAATAAATTTCCAGTTTAACCACCCTAAATAATTAAGCCAAGTGTCAAAACAATTTAAACCTTATTTCTATTTTATTTAATTCCATTATGAATTTTTTTTTTAATAATTACCAGATTAAGAATCACATAATTGTTAAGGATAGCAATTATCACACAAGAATTTAACCATTCAGATAAACCAATACCAAATTTAAAAACTACAAATCAAATTATCCAGACAATAATTAAATCCCAAAGAGTACCGAATAATGAAAATAAATGAACATAAATATCTGCCAAAATCAAACTGGATAAGGAAACGGGCAACATATGCCCTAACTAATCAGAACTAAAATAAGAGTAGAATCAACAAAGAGGTCGTCTAAGCAAGGGCCTGCAACTCCCACATAAGCTGCAGCACGTCCGGTCCAAAGAATCTAAGCATGACGCCCCTGTAGCTGGGCACCTGTAATATATACATATGTATACAAGAGAAAAGAAATAACAGGAAACGGGTGAGAGACCGAGTGTAAAACGGTTTAAAAATAGTTTAGCAAGTATTTAAAATGCTTATCGGCTAATGTAACGACCATGTTAGTAAGCGACACTCTCTTGAGAATTCTCACCTCTCATCTAGTGTACACGCCTACCGTACTATTTATCTCATAAGTTTATTTTAATTTAACTTTCCAAAATGTTTCATCCTAAGAAAATACTATGGATAAGTTAATTAATTTCTGAAAATTAAACTCTCTTATATATGAGTATTTATTCGCTTCTTAACTACTTTTATGCACAGTAGAAAGTTCCCATACTTAACACTACACCAAAATGGGCAAATTATCACCTTTCAGCCGGCCAGCCTTGTCAAGGTCATTGACCGTGACAAAAAAACACGCGTTTTATGTCACGGTCATTGACCTTGACACGATCGTGACAACTAATTGTCACAGTCAATGACCTTGACACGACCGTGACAACTTTTCCAGCAAAAACCCTTTCCCCCTTCTTTTTCCCTCCCACCGTTCCCTCCCTCTCTCTCTCTCTCTCTAATTTCAGGTCCAATTTCTCTCTCTCTCTCTCTCTCTCTCTTCCATTTATATATATATTTGGGTGTATATTTATGTGTGTATGTGTATATATATATGTGTGTATGTGTGTGCGTGTGTGCGGGGTGGGGGAGGGGGTGGTGGAGGGGGCAGGGGGTGGGGCGGGGTGGGGCAGGGTGGGGGAGGGGGCAGGGGGTGGGGTGGGGTGCGGTGTGTGTGTGTGTGTGTGGTGTGTTTTGGGGGAGGGGGGGAGGGGGTGGTGGAGGGGGGCAGGGGGTGAGGTAGGGTGGGGTGTGTGTGTGTGTGTGGTGGGGGAGGGGGTGGTGGAGGGGGCAGGGGGTGGGGTGGGGTGGGGTGGGGTGGGGTGTGTGTGTGTGTGTGGTGGTGTGTGGTGGGGGAGGGGGTGGTGGAGGGGGCAGGGGGTGGGGTGGGGTGGGGTGTGTGTGTGTGTGTGAATAGGTATAATTTTTTTCACTCCCTCTCTAACCCTCCACAATTGATTCTTATGCTAAAATCCTCGCTTACACAATATATATAGGTATAATTCACGGGCTTTAGCTAAACTAGGGTAATAATTGATAATAGTTGGATAATAATTGGATAATAGTAGATAATAGCTAAACTAGGGTAATCAATAAAAAAGCCGAGGACTAACATATATACACAACACTAAAAGTAGACATCAATTTTATAAATAATTAATAATAGTTGGATAATAATTGGATAATAAACATCGGGAGGGGGTGGGGGTGGGTGGGGTTTTGAATATTATTTACATTCAAAATAAATAATTGATAATAGTTGGATAATAATTGGATAATAATTGTTTTTATACCTATAGAACAGCTTAGATAGTGTATGTGTGTGTGTGTGTGTATGTGGTCAATACATGAATTTATTTTTGTATTTGAATTATCCCATGAATTTATTTTTGTATTTGAATTAACCCATTATATGAAACATACTTGAAATTAAATATACTGCGCATAGATACTAGCATTCTAGTTCTTATGCGTACGCATTCAATAACCCTTAGACCCGTTCGAGAGTCATTACCCCTGTAATGAGATCTCTCGAATTGTCCCGTTTGGACAGTTTGAGACTGTATAATTTCTGTATAATATTCTTATTGGCTTAAAGTTGTTACTTTTGGAGGAAGTTCTGCAGTCGTATCTTAATGTTCTCTGGGTACATACTGGATTGACAAGTGTGACTGTTATTTTAATTGACCAATTGAAATAACACTCACACCTGCCAATCTACGTCGTGTACTTGGAGAACTAAGGGGATATGCTGTCGATTTTTTTTCAAATCGTAACAATGTGCATGAGCTGTTAAGTATATTACAGAAAAATGCATTCTTGAATGGGATAGGACCACTTACCCTTTAATATGATAATTAAATGATGGGATAATTAAATAAAACATACTATAAATCTAAGTTTTGTTTACCTTTAATTGGTGTTTAGTTGTGGTAGCTGTGATGGGATATCCGAAATACAAAGAGTGGATGGGTGAGACTAATAGAATGGGGGATGTGTTTCGCAGAGGTGCTAACGAATTTGTGAAATTTGCAAAGAGATGTCGTAATGATGAAGAGTTTCCGTGTCCGTGTGCTAGGTGTAAGAATGGTAAGGTGTTTGAGTGGAAAACAGTTGAACTACATTTGTTAAGATCGAGTATGCAAGATAGTTATCGATTTTGGAGTTTTCACGGTGAATTGAAAGTTCCTTTTGTCCCTGACCAACCTTCACAACATCCTTCAACAAGTAGAATGGATGAAGAAGGGGATGACGTAGATCATAATATGTTAGAGGATTTAGTTGATGATGCGTACGGAGTTTATGAAGCTGAGGAGAATGAGGTTACTGATGATGTAGAAGATTCAAGTGCTTGTGAAGATAACACGATAAAACTTGACGATGACTACCAAAGTTTAAAATTTAAGGCGACCCAACCGTTATACTCTGGCTGTGAGAAAGATCAAACAACTTTACATGCCATGGTTGGTTTGCACAGTTTGAAGACGCAGTACGGTTTGTCTGGCAATAGCGTGACGGGAATTCTGAAATGGGTTAAGGGCTTATTACCCAAGGTGAATACACTTCCAAATAGCTATCCTGTTATGAAGAACAGTTTGAAAGGTTTGGGAATGAAGTATAAATCGATTCATGCTTGTGTGTATGACTGCATACTATACCGAAAGGAGTATGAAAATCTCGATCGTTGTCCGGTATGCGATGAACCTAGATATGTCCAATCTACTAGTAAGGAAGGCACAAGCTCAACAAAGATGCCTCAAAAAGTATTGAAATATTTTCCCGTTGGGCCTAGATTAAAGCGATTTTTCACAGTACCATGGTTTGCAGAGGCAATGACTTGGCATGCTAGGGCAGAAGTAGGGGGTAATATCATGCGTCATCCTATTGATTCTACTGCCTGGTGGAGGATGAATTATGAGTATCCCGATTTTGCTCGAGAACAACGCAACATTCGTTTGGCTATATCAACAGATGGTTTCAATCCATTTGGAAATCTAAGCACCAATCAGAGTGTATGGCCAGTGATCCTAGCCCCACTCAACCTCCCTCCTTCACAGTGTATGAGACCTGAATTTTCGATGATGGCTTTATTGATACCTGGGCCAAAGGCACCAAGTGAAGACACTGATGAATTCCTCGATGATGGTGGTAATGTGATGGGAAAACGAGTGAAATTAACGAGTTTGCAACATGAACAAGTAGCTCGTTATCTATTTGACACACATGAAGATGTCGAAGAATGGAAAAAGTAAGTTTCGAATATTATAATGTTTAACATTATTTTACATTATTTTATACATGATTAATTTTGTAATATGCAGTAAATATGAAGCCTGTGAGAACAATAAAAGACGAAAAACAGTGGTACAATCAGACAGCGAATTTAGGCTATGGTTGACACAAGAGGTAATTACAATGAAAACAGTTGTTATATAACGTTACATTACACTCAAATTTTACCACTAATATAATTAATTTATCTATATTCTCAGCTCCTAAAGATGGGTGATGCGACATCAAGGCTTGCTCGTCTAGCCACTGGACCCTTGTTCGTGGCACAAGAGTACAAAAAATATCGATTGAACGGTTACATTTTCGGCGCTAAAGTGTACGAGGAAAGTACAAATGTACAGAACTCGGGAATTTCATACAAGGCTCTTACTTTCTTTCGAGCGAGCGCAAAAGATAAAAACCTCGTTGAAGCTGAAATGACTTACTATGGTGTAATCCAAAATATATTTGAATTGGATTATATAAGCTTCAAAGAGGTTGTATTTTATTGTGAATGGGTAAGAGTTGAGGATAAAAATGCTTGTAAAGTTGATCCTGTCACCAATTTGATCATGGTTGACTTGTCCAAGTTGAAGAGCAACGACCACGTGAGCGATGAGCCGTTTGTTTGTGCATTTCAAAAGGTTAAGCAAGTGTTTTACTCGGAGTATATCAACAACGAGCCGTGGTCAATTGTCCAACACGCGCCAAGGCGTCTAAATAGTAGTGTGGATGACTTGGCTGCTCCTACCGAATATCAATCCATTTTTTATGATAACCCGAATTTGAAACAATTTTTCAATTTGTAATAAATATTTCAATTTGTACCGAAACATCCATTTTTAATGCTTTTACTTGATCTGCACTTTATCATTTTCACTCTTGTGTAGTGTGCGTGTGTGGAGAGGAGATTAATACATAAATATTCCAACTACATCTAAGTTTTGTTTATACTAATCCATGAATATACGCTTCTTACCTTTAATAGGTGATTAGTACATAGTTATTTGGGGTGTCTTATTTGTGGAGAGGAGACTGAATCTCATCGTCTATCCGAACACTAAGAAATGCCATAATCCTATGGAGCGATGCTCTGCAAATTCCTCCCAACCGTTATGTAGCCAAACATCACCGGTTGAAGTTGTCAATTCCACTTTCCATACCCCACCACTTTCCATACCCCATTCAAAGGTGGAGTTGACAACTTCAACTGCTGATTTTTGGCTACATAACGGTTGGAAGGAATTTGCAACGCATACCTCCATAGGATTATGGTATTTCTTAGTGTTTAGATATGAAGAGAATTATAATTAACACGATTACTCGGGGTACATTAGTTGGAAGGAGGTGCCATATGAGCTCAAGTTAGCTGTTTGAGTGACACTACAGGTAATGTATTTATATTTATATGTCAATTTCGATTTCGATTTCAATTACGATTTATATTTATCTATATTTGAGGGGCGGATACTAATTTTACTTTATTTCAATTCAGGGGACAGGGAGTGGCCCTAAGGGTAGGCCACATATGTTCTATACTTATGTGGCTATTCGGACGAGAAGGGAAGGATAAGGATCCCGAGCGTCGCGGTACAAAATCTCTTTTCCATGCAAATAGTTTGTAGAATTGAGATAAAATGATGGTGATGTTGTTTCTTTTGAAATAGTTTCTTATTTGAATATATATTTGCATTATCTTTAGTTTGTTCGGATATATGATGTTTGGAACAGGTACAACGTTGCTATAACAGGTACAAATATACTGCTGGGCAGTGGCAGTGGCCATACTGCCCAGCAGTTTTTTTTTTAATTCTGCCCAGAATTATCACGGTCAATGACCGTGACAATTTTTTTAAAAAGGGTCACGGTTTTGTCACGGTTATAAACCGTGACAAATGTGTCACGGTCATTGACCTTGACACGACCGTGACACAAAACGCGTGTTTTTTGTCAAGGTCAATGACCGTGACACGACCGTGACAAAAAAAGTTGTCTCGCCTCGAAATGTCACGATCATTGATCTTGACAAGGTGAATTTGTCAAGGTCAATGACCTTGACAAATGGGCAGATTTGGTGTAGTGTAAGTATATATATATTAGTCACTCATACAATATATATACTATCGGTACCCCACATAAAATCTATGGTGCTGGCATACTCTGCTATCAAGTCCTCATATCACTCGTACTAAGGGAAATACTAGTTAGGAATCACTCTCGAACCGTATTAACAAAAAACACATACAAATGGAGTAGAAGTATAGTTCCAAGTCACTAAGAGGTCAGCACATACCCTCACATCTCTTAGAACCATCTGACTATCACTCAAATAGCCGGTTTCAAGGATACTATCTTCTAGGGTACAAGTCGTTATCCCCCATAGAGGCCCAATCGAGATAAGACTGTCCCGGCGAGGAAACCTCCGAGATAGCAAGAAGATCGAGTATGATTTTTACACAGATACATAATATATGCACAATCACACAATCACACAGTCATATAAATAAATATTTACATTTTCTAAATTAGATGCGCCCACGACTCATAATTATAATTATTCGTTCTTAGAACATTTTACTTGATTATTTCTCATAACGGATTCGTCATTTTTATTCTCATATATAATTTACTTCATACTCACTTCTCATCTCTCGAAGTATTTTATCTCCCTAAGTATAATTTCAGTAGGCATAAACTTACTTACCTTCTGGTCTAACTCCCTTATGATCCTCGATCTTTTTATTAAATGTACGCATGATTTCTTATGTGTGAATGACTCCCCGTTAACCCATAATTTCGTCCTAAATTACATTTCGCTCAACGGGGTCTACTTAGACCCTACTGGTCCTCCTTATAACCCATTATGCTCTAACAATAATAACCAAGGGTTTCTACGCATTTTATCCAGATTAAACATAGAGAAGAAAAATACACAGTTTTCTAGGAGGGATCGATCGATCGATGAATGGGGTCGATCGATCGATGTTCTTGATCGATCGATCAAGAAGTTATGATAAATTCTGCCATTGTCAAGTTACGGGGTTGCCTCTCCAACCTTAACCAAATCTGCATTAACGATCCCCAAAATCCCAAACAACATTACTACTAGTACTATATACCTAAATACATGATTCCCTATGTGAAACATGTTCAAATTCATCAACGGTATCGAAATAATGGGGTAAAATTTACATAAACTTCAAGAACCCTAATTTTGGAAGAAACATCCATTCTTCTAATTATTTCCCAGATTTCTTGTTTTTAAATCAATACTAATTCTTGGGTAATCCTCTATATGTGATGGGTATGTCCAGAATATATTAAATTTCTCTAAACATGCGATTTAGGATCTCTAAATTATCAATTTCTTCCATAAAACATATCCTTGATAATCCTAAACTAACATGGGTGAGACATTAACTAACAACAAAGCAAGATATGTGCTTGCCTAGAATTTAAGTTTCTGATTTTTGGACGAAAAAGGTATGGTTGCGTTGCTCGTTGCATGATCTACGATTTGGTGGTGGTGGGGGTGCAAACGGGTGAGTCTTTGGCCTTGGGTTGCTTGGAAAGCTCTCCAACTTCTTCTCTAATGGCCGTTCTTTGGTTTTGTGTTTGTTAACCCTAGAATAAAACTCCTAAAGGCTGATATATCCTTAGAAAATTCGTGGGTTTAATTACCCAAAAATACAAAATGTTTATAATACCTTCCCGGGATGCCAATTAGGCTTAAAAATGCCCCGAGACCCAAACTAAACCCCCGGGTACACTTTCCTGACTATCTCGACCCTTCCGGACACTTTGGCGTACTCGAAATGACCATACGGACGACTTATAATTTATTCACTTTTAATAATAATAATTTAGTCCTGACATGATACAGACGCGTCCCGACTTAAATTTCCATAATTGCCATTTTATTCACTTGTGACAATTTTTATAAAATCAATCTTATATATTACTTTACTCATTTAGAAATATTCGATAAATTCCCAATAATTACTAACTCTCATCACGCTAGTAAATATTTAAATTAATTCTTGGATTAATATTAAATTAATATCTCAATTTAAATTTAATAAATTTCCAAATTTTAAAAGCCATAAAAATACGGGGTATTACATACTTGCCCCCAAATAACGGAATTTTGTCCCGAAATTTGGAAAATAAGGCATACCTGGTAAGAATAAATATGGGTATCTCTCGCGAATTTCTACCTTGCGCTCCCAAGTGGATTCCTCCTCGTTATGATGCTCCCACTGGACCCGTACAGGTGGAACTACCTTCGACCTTAATTTCCTCTCGCTATGGTCTAGGATAGCCACTGGTCTCTCCTCATAAGATCTGTCGGGATGTAAGTCAATCTCCTCTATCACGATGTGGGTTTGGGCCATATCATCCCTAAGGTATCGTCTTAACGACGAAATGTGGAATACATCGTGAATTCGGTGCAATGCTCTAGCAGCCCCAATCTGTATGCCACCGGCCCAATCCTCTCGATAATGGGAAATGGGCCCACGTACCTCGGAGCCAACTTCCCCTTCTTCCCAAACCTCATTACTCCTCTCATACGAGACACACACAGTAATACTTGGTCACCCCAACGTTAAACTCTCGAAAATACCATTTTGCATCGGCGTAGCTTTTCTGCCTGTCCTGGGTACCTGAATGTGACTTCTGATAAGCTCAATCCTAGCTGAAGTTTCTTGAATCACCTCTAGTAAGAACAACTTATTGTACCCCACCTCTAGGCAACAAGCTGGAGAACGACAGAGCCTGCCATACAATGCCTCAAATGGGGCCATGTCGATCGTGAACTGGTAGGAGTTATTATAAGCGAACTCCACCAGTGGAAGATACGTCTCCCAACCTCCTCCAAAATCGAGGACACACATGCGTAGCATATTTTCTAGCATCAGATTGGTACGCTCTATTTGTCCATCCGTCTGTGGGTGATAAGTTGAACTCAATCTTAACTCTGTACCCATGACCTCCTAAAAGCTCTCCTAGAAGCGCGACACAAAAATCTTGTCTCTATCAGAGACGATATCCAGGGGCACCCTATGTAGCTTAACAATCTTGGCAATGAATAACTGCGCATACTGGGCCGTGGTATAGTCTATCTATACTGGCAGAAAATGAGCTACCTTGGTCAACCGATCCACTATAACCCATATGGAGTCGTAACCCCACTGTGATGTAGGCAACCCAGTAATGAAATCCATGGAAATACTCTCCCACTTCCACGTAGGTATCTTCAACGGCTGAAGTAACCCCGACGGTCTCTGGTGGTCTACCTTTACCATATGGCAAGTAGAACACTTGGACACGAACTTAGAAATGTCCTTCTTCATTCCGCTCCACCAGTAATGTCGCCTCATATCCAGGTACATCTTATCCCCTCCGAGATGTACCTCAAATATGGACCCGCGAGACTGTGCCATCACTACATGACGTAAGTCTTCTCCTTATGGGACCACCAATCTCCCATTAAACCTTAAACCCCCATCAGAACTTACTGAATAGGACTCAACAGCCTCAGCTAAAATCCATACAATCTGCTCCTGATAAAACGTATTCGCTGACTGTGCGTGTATCACCATCATAACAATATCGCGTGTGACTGACATGACCGATACATACCGCGTCCTGGTGACCCAACTCTTTCCACTTCACTTTCCATATGTCCGCTACGTCACCTACCGATCTACGGCTTAACACATCAACATCCACGTTAGCCTTTCCCGAATGGTACTGTATTTCAAACTGGTAGTCTTTCACAAACTCCAACCATCTGCACTAACGCATATTCAACTCTCACTGAGTGAACAAGTACTACAGTGATTCATGGTCTGTGAACAAGTAAAACTTCTCCCCCAACAAGTAATGTCTCCAAATCCTCAATGCAAAAACGACCGCTGCTAGCTCTAGATCGTGGGTAGGGTAATTCCTTTCGTGAAGCTTAAGCTTACGGGAGGCAAAAGCGATGTCCTTCTCCTCCAGCTGAAGTACTCCCCGAGTCCCCGTAAAGAAGCGTCAGTGTACACTAGATATTCCATTCCCGGCTTGGGCAAAGCAAGAACTAGCGCAGAAGTCAACTTATCTTTCAGCTCATCGAAAGCCAATTGACAAGCATCGTCCCAAATATATGGTACTCCCTTGCGAGTCAGATTCGACAACGAACCCGCTATCTTTGAAAATCCTCGAATGAATCTGTTGTAGTATCCAGCTAACCCCAATATGCTACGCACTTCTATCGGTGTCGTGGGTTGTCCCCATTCCCTCACTGTCGACACTTTGCTCGGGTCAATCGATATTCCCAATTCCAACACAACATGCCCCAAAAATTATACCTCCCGTAGCCAGAATGCGAACTTCTCATACTTAGCATACAACTAATGCTCTCATAGAGTCTAAAGAACCTGTCTCAAGTGCTCGGCATGCTCCTCCTCAGTGTGTGAATATATCAGGATGTCATCTATGAAGATGGTGACAAACTAATCCAAGAACTCTCTGAACACTCGGTTCATTAAGTCCATAAGTTCGACTGGAGCATTTGTCAGCCCAAACGGCATGACTCTGAACTCATAGGACCCATATCTCATCAAGAAAGAAGTCTTCGACACATCTTGCTCCCTAATCCGTAGCTGATGGTATCCCAATCTCAAATCTATCTTCGAAAAGAAGGTTACTCCTCTCAGCTGGTCGAACAGGTCATCGATTCGAGGCAACGGATATTTATTCCGTATCGTGACCTTGTTCAGCTCCCGGTAATCCACGCATAACCTCAGTGAACTGTCTCTTTTCTTTATAAATAACACCGGAGTGCCCCAAGGTGAGGCGCTCCTACGAATGAATCCCTGACCTAATAGTTGCTCTATCTGATCCCGTATCTCCCTCATTTTAGCTGGAGCCATACGGTTCGATGCACCTACTATCGACCGAGTGTCCGACATCAAGTCTATGATGAAATCTATCTCTCGATTGGGGGGTAGGCCTGGTATTTCCTGGAATACATTCGAATACTCACAAACAACTGGAATCGAATCCAGGGGGATCACAATCTCCTTAGAGGTATCCTCCTCTATATAGTACAAATGAGTGGAAGATCCTCCCTCTGGGCGAGGCATCGCCACCAAAAATATCTCTAGCCAGGGAATGGTAAAAAGAATACTCCTACCGAAACAATCTATCATGTCTTCGTACGCAGCGAGCCAATCCATGCCAGTAATAACACTGTGCTCATGCATCTCTAAGACTAGCATGTATGCCGGTAAAATCAAGCTACCAATATCTACTCCTACACCCCAACATATAAAGAAAATCAAAGACCCATTCCCCAGTGGTGAGTCTACGCATGTCATAGTGCTCTCTACTGTGTCTAATAACCCTAAGGCTCGTGAAAAATGAGTAGCTATAAAATAGTGCGACGCCCCAATATCAAATAAAACCCCACCCATAGTGCCATGGATAGGAAACGTACCCTCAATCGCGGGTGGTGCCTGAGGTGTCGCTGCCCGGTGGACGTTATAGACACGTTCGTACTACAATTTCTCCTGCTGAACTGGAGCTACTTGGATGGCAGGTAAGGATGGCACCTGAGCTGGCACTAGGAGGGCGGATGGAAAAAGTGGCCTCTACGTCTCATTACGGGCACCCTGCTGTTGTGCGGCCCTATCTCCCTTTGGGCAAATCCTGGAGCCTATGGCCATTCTTGCCACATTCGAAACATATGCCACTGAAGTTACCTCCCCTCTGCCCCTGCTGACCACAGCCCTGTTGGCCGTTACTACCCCGTCACTGGCCCTGCTAGAAATGCTGTTGACCCTGATGGCCTTACTGTTGTCCCTCCTACTGACGATGTTGGCCCTGTTGGCCATGCTGATTAGACTAGCCCTGCCTAAATCCCCCAAATCCCTGTCTGGAGTCACCTGATCGAAATCGCTTGGCAGGGTCCCCCTAATGGGAACTCTACTCACTGTGATGGGTCTGCCCCAGGGCTGCTGGTGCCCCACCAGTACTACTGCCCCCTGTCCTGCCCTGTTGGTTGGACTCCCTTGCTTGTTTGCTCCCCTACAAATGGAAGCGGTGATCCTGACAGTGTAATAAAGCAGCATTAAGTATATCATTGTAGGCACTCAATGATAGATTGCCGATGAGGTGCTGACGGATCCTCCAAGCTAATCCATCTAGAAACAACGGTATCTTCTTCTCCTCAGTGGGTGCCTCATCTAGAACTATAGTGAGAAATTTAGTAAACTCCTCCTCGTACTCATTAACGATCATACTCTCCAGCTTAAGATTCACTAACTTCCGCCTCATCTCAGTCTGTACGGCAGATGGGAAGTACTTACGATCAAACCTCGCCCAGAATGACTGAATCGTGATGGTGTCCCTCTCTTCCAAGGTGGTGGTGGACTCCCACCACTGCAAAGTGGCTCCCACTAGCTTAAAGGAAGCCAATAGCTGTCTTTGCACGTCAGTGCACTCATACATGTGCATATGTATCTGGATATCCTTCTTTCATTGGCTGGCGACTACGATGTCCGAACTACCCGAGAAATCTAAGGGATGCGCCTTCTGAAAGGCATCCCTAACCCATTCCCATGAAGATGGAAGTTGTGTTGGTACTGGCGCCCCTGCCTGAACCTAGTGTAGACACCCCATTCTGTTACCCCTTAACTCTCCTTAGGTCCCTAGTACCTCCCTTCATCACTATAAACCCAGGTCACGTCACGAGTACTGACCTGGAAGTCATCGGGCACCCCCGGTTCAATTTGACTCAAAAGTAAAACTCCTCATCTTAATCGAGACTCAATGAATCTTTTAAGGGCACTGAATACCCTTTACAACGGTCCGCCCCGTGCGTGATTCCGACTTACCATACGGACGAACGCACCATTTGCATCCGAAACCTAACCCAGAGGCCACCGGGCACTCCCGATCTCTATTTGACCTATGTTAACTGTTCAGCTCGACCGAGGCTGAATGAATCTTCGAAGAGAATTGAATACCCTTTCCAACGGTCCATCCCGTGCGCAATTCCGACTTTCCATGCGGACGAACGATCTGTTTAACTCCGAGAAGCCACGAGCGCTTCTCGGGCACGGTTAACCAAAGTCAACTCTCCAAACTGGATCAAACTCTTTGGAATGTCAAAGTACATCTCCTAACCTTTCCAATGGTAGGCCCCGTACCCGATTCGAACTTACCATGCGGACGAACGGGCCGTTTGCGTCCGTACGATTCCCCGTCCAATGGACCGACAAACGCTTCCGAGCCTCATTTGACCCAAAGTCAACTCCCGAACTCGGGAGAGGTCCAAAGGACTTTCGAAGGTATTTGAAATCCTTTCCAACGGTATCCCCCGTGCACGATTCTGACCAACGATTTGCCCTCGGTGACCAATTTTCTGAAAAAGCCTGTGGCGCACTGCCAAATGGCAGGTCCCAGATCCTGCCTATCGGCACCTGGCGATAGGCAGTGCCATGATAGGGCCGATTGGCAGTCCCCTGGGGTTATAAAAGGAGGCCTTGGCCTCATTTGCAAAGGGAGACCAGATCTGATAGAAATCTCTCTGAACAAATCCCAGAAACCTCTCTCGAAGGCAGCGTGATTTCAACTTCCAAATCCTATTTTTACTTCCACTTTCCATCATCCTCTTCATCAAACTTGGGGAATTAATCACTCTCCATCATCATCCAAGTGCAAGGGCTACTCTCCAACATCCAAGATCAAGCTCAAAATCTTCAAGAAGGTCCAATTTTCTCAACTTTCTCTTGAATTCTCTTAAATTCCCAATAACTTGTTTTCTTACTTAGCACTTTTATCATCTCATCTCACACATCATAATATACTTTTTATTTAGTATTATTACACATCTCTTATTTTCATATAAATAAAAACCCAAAAAAAACAAGAAAAAGAGGGTTTGCTCATAAATTCCAAATAGGAATTCTTACACTTTTTCTACACTTTTCTCACAACTAAAACATCTTTTCTACACACACACACACACACACACACACACACAAATAAGAGATCCCACATTTGGATTTATGGGATAAACCCACCCCTCGTTCTACTTGCGAACTACTAGGCTACGTAGGCGTCTCGGTGTAAAACCCGAGACTCGAGTCCTTTCTCTCACTTTTTCTCTCATTTCCTATTTTCTCTAAATCCATGTTTCTCATATTATACATATATTTGTTCTTATTGACGCATTACCTCATATGCGTTATCGTTCCCTTATAACGATCAACGTAGGGGTAACCGCGTAAATCTTATTTTTCTAATATTACTCTTATAATCTTCCTATGGATGACTCGCTTTATCTTTTCCATGATACAAGCCGAGGATTCCTACCTCCATTCTATATATATACACATGCACACGTCTCACGGGGGGGAACATAAAGGAAAATAGCAAATATCCATGAGAGACCGAAAGGGCGGAATGGGTGCCTAACACCTTCCCATTTTGTAACTAAGCCTCCGAACCCTTTTCGAATCATTTTGGTTTCGCACGCACTAGTATGTCTTTGGATTCCATCCTTCGGGGTGGCTTCCTCTTTTTTCTTTTTTCTGTTTTGAGTAAAATAGACTGGCGAATCTGAATCTCTCTACATTTTTCACACCTCACAAAATCGAAGCCGGCCAAAGCGCTCTCCCGAGAGGGGACGTGCGGGACCCGAAGGATTCCTCCTCCCTCCGCGGTGGGGATGGCCACAGTGGCGACTCTGCTGGGGATTTTTATTTTGAGGGCTTGACTCTATTTACATGGATCCAATATTTGTTTATACCCCCCCCCCCCATATCTGCATGTTCCCCTTTCTCACATGTATACACCATGCTTATGCTTATGTTCACACACTTGTAGAAAATCCTCCATGTACACCTCACGCCACGTGAACCTAGGATCACGTATATTCCCATGTTGCACGCATCACCTATCCATACTTGGCGTACCTTTTGGGGTGCTTGTACTTTGTTCCCGGTTTGGCATAATCAAAGAAAGGCAGTCTCATCATAAGCTACTAATAAGAGAATCATGCATGATTCACACGACATCACCAAAGAGCATTGATATTGACCAAATTTTACCCAGTAACTGAAGGGTCACTTCGTGATGGGCACTAGTCCGGCAGGTCACAGTTAGCCTAAGCGATATGACTCTCACCTTCCATTGGCCAAGTACCTTCGACGTATATCGAACGGTTCCCCCGTACCGTACCGCTTGACGAAGTCATGACGGGAGGTATATCGCAGGGAATTCGTTCACGTACGCCGAGTATATCAAATTCGCTCTCACACGTACCTTCCCCACGAGGTATATGGTGAGGCAATTCACGTACACTCAGGTATATCAAATGGCTTGTCCACACGTACCGATTGCCCGCTAGAGCAAGACGTATATTGTGGAAGTCACGCCAAAGGGGGGAACCCATGCCAATTCACCCAACCAACTACATACCCGCATATAGGTGTCAAACCTAGGACACGCACTTTAGATTGTCGGTTTCGACCCGAAACTCTGTCGAAATTCCGAGTCGATCTTCTGCCCAATTTTCACGCATTTTTGAAATAGGACTCTGTCCGCGAGCCTGGTTACAAGTCCCAAACCGTAGCTTTGCATATATTAAAACCCCATTTTTCCAGGCTCGGGTCCCGTCCGACATTGCATTTAGGAGAATTAAATACAAGTGAGAACATAATAATCATAATAATCATGCTGAGTTCCGTCTCCAAAAACATTTCTCCCTTTCTTATCAAAAATCCAAAAAATCATTTCTCCCTTTCTTATCAAAAATCCAAAAACATTTCTCCCTTTTTATCAAAAATCCAAAAATAGTTCCTTCCCTTTTCTCAAAAATAAATCTCATCCTATGCCTTCTCAGGTTGATCGCACGCCCTTGGACTGGCTCCCTATTGGCTTAGGTCTTCAGTAAAATCACCCCAGAGTTTCGTCTGTTCCTCTACTACTTCTTCCGAGTCCAGAATCCATCCATCTTCTATGAAGAATACAGATCAAGCACCAGCCATGCAACCGGATCTGCCGACAGTCCTAGCTCAGCTCGTGGCCAAGATTGATAACCTCTAAGCTGAGGTTCTAGAAATGCAACGAAACCAAGGTCATATTCCTCAAGAGACCAAGGCCCTATTCCCTCGTGCTATGGGTCCACCCGAGCCCATCTGGGTCCCGAAAGAATATCAGCACGCTCCGCGTGCCCCTCCTACTAATGGGTCGCCGCCTGCCCAGCTTCCAATTCCAAACATTACCCAGCATATGGCTAACTTGCCTCTGGTTGATGATCCAAAGGAGGAGGAGTTTAACAAAGTCAAAGAGGATCTCAAGATGCTCACCAAGAAGTTTGACCAAGTCAGGATCTCTGAAAATTACATGGACTACACCCATATGTCTCCTTATCCTAAAGCAAGGTTACCCGAGAAGTTCAAAATGCCAAATATCAAGAAATTTGGAGGGAGTGGTCCCCCGATTGTTCATCTTCGCAGTTATCATCGTTCCATGACTCTACTAGGGGCTTCCGAAGAAGTGATGGTCCAATTGTTTCAGCAAACTTTGAAAGACAGTGCTCTCCGATGGTTTTTATCTCTTGAGGAATCCAGAATTCGTAGCTGGGAGGATGTAGCTCGAGAATTCATGTCACAGTACAAATACAATGAAGCGCTTGAGGTCACCCGTCGTGATTTAGAGTTGCTCAAACAAAACTCTAGAGAATCAGGCAGTAACTTTATAGCCCGATGGAGGGAAAAAGCGGCTACCATGACCAATCAGCTGTCTGAAGAAGAACAAGTCAGTATAGTGAAGAAGAATTTCTTGCCCCATGTCCGAGCAACCATGGGAGGACAGTACTACCCCCATTTTCGAGCTCTCAGAGAAGCAGGAGTAGAAATCGAAGAGGGTCTTTCCAAAACAGAAGTTGAACCAAAGAAGGTGTCCGGACAGTTCACCCCCAGAAAATATAACAAGCCTGTCAGCGCCACACTCTCAACCATCAACAACATCTCTCAACCAACCACATCATGGGCACCGAAAAGCCGCCCTACTCCCATTCGAAGGGAATACACTGAGCTCCATGCTCCCCTCTCCAAAGTTTACCAAGCCCTGTTAAGCCGAAACCTTATAAATCCCCTGGATCCACGTCCATTACCCAATCCGCTTCCCAGAAATTTCAAGACCGACGCTCATTGCGCCTTTCACCAAACAGCTGGCCATACCACCGACCAATGCTTCCACCTTCGAAACATAATCCAAGATCTCATTGACCGGGGCACCAACTCCCCACCAGCCAATCCTAAACCAAACACTACTCATAACCCACTCCCAAATCATACCAATGCCATCTTCTTAGAAGGAAACCCAGATTTCGATCCATTAACTCAAATCACACCCTTATACCCTCCTAAATCCCTTCAACTTTGCCCATATTTCCTCTTACACCCTGCTAGCCCCGCTGATCAGGCTTTGTCACTCCTTACCAGAGCATGCATCACTGTTCGGACCTGTTCTGAAAGTGGAGGTATGGAATTGCCAGAGGTGTTAAACCAACTCCTAAAGTTCGGGTTGAAATTGCCCTCACAGATGATTATCGACTGCCAGAGGTTCAGTACGTTGTTTTTGGAAGCACGAAAATGGGCCCAAGAATCAAATAGGTGGATAGTACCAACCGACGAAATCTGCTTAGATGATGTTGTCCAGATCATGATGGAAGCATTCAGGAATACCAACAACATTTGCAATATCACCGAATTACTTGACGCTTTGAAGCTGGAAGGGCGCCTGGTCCATTCACCCTTACACACCCCCATAGAATGGGAAGGCCTATATGAAGAAGTCGCTGAGGTTATGGAATGCATTGACTTCACAAGGGAAATAGAATTTTTGCCACCGGATGGGGGGAAGAATTCGAAGTTTCAAATAAAGAACAAGCTTCAGGAGGAAATGGCCCAATAGCTGACTTATGTGGGATAATATCATTTGAGGAACTCCTCGGAGAATAGATAGGGTGGCAGAGCAACCGGAGATTGATGAGGAAACTGGATTTAAGTTTTTCCCTTCTTCAGTAAATCACATGACCAGATCTGGGAGACATTACCAAACTCCAAACTCACTACCAGCGAATGACAAGGGGAAGGGCGTTGAAAACCTTCCTATGCCAGAAGTGACCCTCGAGGAGAGCAAGATCCTCGATCAATTGAAGAATACTCAAGATAACATCACTCTATGGGGGCTTTTCATATCTTCCCAGCTACACAGAAATGCTTTGATCAAATTGCTCACTGGACCCATAGTTCCTCCCTCTACCACACCAGAATAAGCGGTGAACCTGGTCGGATCCTTGACCTCTACCCGAATGCTTTCCTTTTCTGAAGAAGAAACCCCCAAAATTGGGCCAAATCACAATCATGCACTCAACATCTTCGTCGAAGTTATGGAGAAGGTTGTACCACTCTCTCTCATTGACAGCGGATCCGCTTTGAACGTCTGCCCACTGAGAACCTTCAAATATTTAGGCCTGAATGAAAGTGACCTCGCTCCAACATCCGCTGCCGTGTGTGCCTACGATAATACCCGTCGTGAGGTGATGGGATCCATAAAACTTGTAATAGGGGTTGGACCTATAAACCCTGTCGTCGAATTCCAAGTCATCGATATCCCGGCCTATTTTAACCTGTTGCTCGGATGACCCAGGCTCCAGAGTATAAAGGGTGTCTCTTCCTCGTTCCATCAGAAATTGAAGTTATTCGTCGATGGGCGAGTCATCACCATCTTGGGTGATGACAGTAACACCGAGGGTGTAAGCACCAGCAGTCCAATTCTTGAGATACAGCACGGGTCAAATGATATACTCCTATCCAGTTTTCTAGTCGAACCATCCCTACCCCCGGCAGGGGACGGTTTCAAAGAAAAGGTTTTTCCAGAATATGACCCTCATGGCAATGTCAATGTGATTCAGATGTTCAGAAACATGCACTTTATGCCCGGATTGGGGTTGGGATAAAGGCAGCAGGGGATACTTGAGCCCATCGAACTGAAGAAAGCTTTACCTCCTTACGGCTTGGGATATCAACCATCAGAACCAAAACTCAGAATGATCCACCAGACTCGATCAAAGAGAGGGTAGACTTCGCCCGAACTATCTCGGGAGATTCTTTAAATGGACGATTCATCAAGGAAGGTGAAGATTTCCCTTTTGCGATTTTTCAGAACCGTGGTATGACCATACAGATAAGAAGATGAAGCTTGGAATGGAGATCTTCTTCGAATATAGCTACCCATGGGCCGAAAGTTACCAATACCAGGTGCCACCGCTTATCAAGGATACTGAAGAAACTGAGGAAAGTGACTCCGAAAATTCCTTCAACCTGCAGACACTGGGGCTGACGCTCTGTATGGTTCATTCAGGCACTACATCAAGGGACCCATCCCGTTTGATTAAAGATGCTGATACACCTCTCCTCAACTGGCATGCTGCGCCAATTCTACCTGTTGAAATCTCCCCTAACCCCAATGTTTACCCTTTTGTATCTACTGTTGTCCATCCTTGCTCAAATGTCATCGAGACCTCTTTTGATGAGGTTCTCAATGCTGTTTTTCCTATCAATGAAATAAATGAAGATTTTGAGTATCTTTCCGTGCCTTACATTAATTGTGTGGATTTTAATCAAACTTTTGATGATGATGATTTTGCAAATGAACAATTCTTAATTGATCTAAATAAGGTTAATAATAAACAACATAACTGCGTTCAAGTTAATGAAGAAGAGACTGTTATTATTAATCTCGGTTCTAGTAGCCAACTGCACGAGATTAGGATAGGGGCCACCCTTGACGAGCATGAGCGTGCACAACTCAAAGAATTGTTAATGGAGTTCGTGGATGTCTTCGCATGGTCCTATGATGACATGCCCGGTATTGATCCCAAAATAGCTCAGCATGAGATCCCCATTCTCCCAGATGCCAAGCCAGTTAAACAAAAGTTGAGAAAGCTCCGCACTGAATGGTCGCTTAAGGTCAAAGAAGAGGTGATCAAACAGTTGAACGTGGGTTTCATTCGAGTAATCGAATATCCCACATGGATGGCCAACATTGTACCTGTACCAAAATTAGGAGGAAAGGTTAGAATGTGTGTGGATTACCGAGATTTAAACAAAGCTTCTCTGAAGGATGATTATCCGCTACCCAACATCGACATGATCGTGGACAACACAGCCAGTCATGCTCTCAAGTCATTTGTCGACGGATTTTCCGGATACAACCAAATTAAGATGCATCCCTACCACCAAGAGAAAACCGCATTCATCACCCCATGGGGAACTTTTTGCAACACCGTTATGCCATTCGATCTCAAGAATGCTGGGGCTACCTACCAAAGGGCTGCCACAACCATCCTACACGATCTGATCCACAAAGAGGTCGAGGTTTACGTGGATGATATGATTATCAAGTCCAAAACTAGAGAAGGTCATGTTCCCGCTCTCCGGAAGTTCTTATAACGACTGTGGCAGTATCAGATGAGACTTAATCCACAGAAGTGCATCTTCGGCATTACGAAGGGAAAACTCATAGGATTCATGATCAGTGAGAAGGGGATAGAAACAGATCCCACCAAGATGAAGGCCATACTTAAGATGCCACCTCCCCGAACAGAGAAGTAAGTCCGAGGCTTCCAGGGGAAATTACAATATATCAGTCGGTTCATCATCCAGCTAACCTCCATCTGTGAACCAATCTTTAAGCTCCTCCAAAAGGATTCAACCAAGGTTTGGAACGAGTCCTACCAAGAAGCTTTTGATCGAATCAAAAAATACCTAACCCAACCTCCAGTTCTCATGCCACCACAACCTGGTCTCCTTTTGCTCTTATACCTAACCATAATAGACACTGCAGCCGGGGCTTTGCTAGCCTAGTACCTCGAGGACTCCCGTAAAGAAAGAGCCATCTATTACACCAGTCACAAGTTGGCCGGATACGAGGTTAACTACACTGCTTTGGAAAAAGCATATGTCGCACTTGTCTGGGTCACCCAAAAGTTGCGACATTACATGCTCGCCTTCCCCATTAAACTAGTATCCCGAATGGATCCCATCAAATACCTGCTTGAGAAACCCACCTTATCTAGTCGAATGGCCCGATGGTTGATGCTCCTAACTGAGTTTGATATCGTGTACGTCACACAGAAAGCCGTTAAAGGAAGAGCCATCTCTGACTACCTCGTTAATTACCCTATAGAAGAAGCAGATGTCTGGATCTCCGAATTCCCAGATGAAAACATCCTCTGCACCACTCAAGACCGCCTCCAATGGAAAATGTTCTTCGACTGCGCTGCCAACAAAAAGGGATATGGCATTGGGATACTTCTGGTCGCCCCAGATGACTCCCACACTCCCATCGCTATTAAATTGGATTTCCCTTGCACCAACAACATGACAGAATACGAGGCATGCACAGTGGGCCTCCAGGTCGCTCTCAAGAAAGGTATTCAATACCTTGATGTATACGGGGACTCTTCCCTTATCATCGGTCAAGTGCTCAGAAATTGGAAGGTCAAAGACGAAAAGCTCCAACCCTTTCACGCCCAATTAGAAGAGTTGGCCTCCCAATTCTGAGATATCACCTTCTATTACTTACCCCGAGTAAAGAACAACCTAGCCGATGCTCTCGCTACTTTGGCTTCCATGGTCGACATGCCCGAGGGAATAACAATGACCCCCTTCCTAGTTCAAAAACAAGACAGACCGACCCATTGCTACCATATTGAGCTTGTCTCAACTAAAGATCCTGAACTAGCCGATTGCTGGTACTATGATATTTGGTGCCTCCTCAAACACGGTAGGTATCCCGTGGGTTCCACCAAGAACGACCGAGCTACCCTACGAAGGCTGCCCGCTCAGTACATCATCTTCCATAAAGCACTACTCAAGAGGAATGTCGATGGAACTCATTTGCACTATATTACAGGGGCTGACATTGAAAAGATAATGCAGAAAATCCACAGTGGGGAATGCGGACCTCACATGAACGGTCGCATGCTTGCCAAAAAGATCATCCGACAAGGCTACTACTGGACCACCATGGCCCAGGATTGCACCGCCTATGTTCGGAGATGCCCTAAATGCCAACAGTTCTCCAATCTTCAACATCTACCTCCGCGGGAATTATACAACATGACTTCTCCATGGACTTTCTCCACCTGGGGTATCGACATCATAGGGAAGGTTACACCAAAAGCGTCAAACGGGCATGAGTTCATCCTGGTTGCCATCGATTACTTCACCAAATGGGTCGAAGCTGAGTCATACGCAGTATTAAATGCCAAGAAGGTGGCTAAATTCATCAAGAAGAATATCATCTGCCGATATGGGGTCCCGCACGAGCTAGTGTCGGATAATGGTTTGCACTTTGAGGCAGAAGTCACAGAAATAGTCAAAGAATATGGGATTCAGAGACACAAATCTTCTCCCTACCGACCTCAGACCAATGGTGCAGTTGAGGCCGCAAACAAAAACCTCAAAGCCATCATCAGCAAGATGACCGAAAGTTGTAGGGACTGGGCTTACCGGATCCCCTACGGCCTCGGGGCTATCGAACCTCAATTCGAACATCTACTGGGGCTACCCCTTACTCCCTGGTTTACGGCATGGAGGCAGTCCTACCTGTGGAGCTGTAAATACCCTCATTATGTGTCATGGTCAAAAGCAAGGTTAGCGAAGAAGACTGGTGTCAAGGTCGTCTTAATGAGCTGTCCCTCCTAGATGAACAGGGATTAAAAGCTCTTTACCACATACAAGGATACCATCGCCGAATAGCGCGATCATTCAATAAGAGAGTCAAGGACCGCGATGTCCGAGAGGGGGATTTAGCCCTCAAAGAGATAATCGAACCCATCTGGGACCCCAGAGGAAAGTTCAAACCCAATTGGAGAATCCCTTACATTGTGAGGAAAATCTTATCCGGCGGTGCCGCCATGCTCACTGACCTAGATAGGGAAGAGATGGCTCGTCCAGTCAATCTGGACCGTCTCAAGAAGTTCTACCCCTAGACCAAAATTTCGGCACGCTACAACTCTTCTCATCCCCCTTCTATTCTAAAAGACAAAAAAAAACTCTCTCCATTTCCCTCTACCCAGAACTACGTGGGCCTGATCCTCTGCAAAAAACTATTTTCAAACAGGTAAGAGCTTTTTTAAAAACCCCAGAGGTACGTAGGCAGCTCATACTCCTCACATGAGCACGGCCCCTTCTTTTTCACAAAATGCCATTCTTTTCTTACCCCCGAGATCGACAGTTCATTCTAAATATCTACTTGAACAAAAGGATTATGTATGCCGTAGCGATTGGTATAGATAATTCAAAATACAAAATTCATCGAAAGGCACAGCTGGATGATCAGAAACTTGTTTATTTCATTAATAAGAAACTACAGTACGGATTACATAAGAAAAAGGAACGGATAACTCCCTTACCCCTACTACCATAAAAACCAGACAAAATCCCCCGCATCTGTTACATAAATAAACTCCCCAGGAGTCCTACCCACAGCTACCCGAAGAGCTTGCACCCTCATCATCCACGTCCTGAGGACCCCAAGTTTCTCCTGCCTGAATGGAATGCGGCGAAAACTCCATAGACCGATGAGCCTTCACCATCTTCGAAAAGACCACAACACCCCCTTCCATGGAGTCAGATAAAATAAACCACCTCCGATCGGTCTCTACTACCAACATCTTGCTGACTACTTCCCTCCACAACCACTTCATATAATCTTTTGGGACATGGAAAACCTTCCCAACAGACTGAGAGGGACGGGTCGATGGAAACCGATTTTCCCACAGAGATCCAAGCAACAGACGCAAGCGCTCAGTCAAATGTTCTACCGGAAAGAAATTTGAGGTCCGAGGGGGCACGACCTGTGCATAGCCAAATTGGCGCAAAAGCCGCCGAGGGAAATAAAAAAAGGTCTGCTTGAGACCAACCAGCCACACATATGAATATTCTCCTAGCTCCAGAACAGGCTACAACTATCCCCACCAAGGCACGGACCAATACAACCCATGAGCCCCGTACTCCACAAGCCAATTCTCCCAGTTCTCAACATACAGGCCCATACAGATGAAGTAGCACGAAAAGAAGTTGGGCACAGCCGACAAAGGATATTCTCGAGGAGTCGACAAGCGGAATCTTTTAGATAACCACATGAACAGCATCACAGGGCTACCCCTCAAAAAGTCTGAACGGCCTTCTCTCCAAGCATCCAATCCATTCAGAGTCTCCGCCAATATCACCGCCGCAAGATTGCGACGGTATGACATCCATGAGGTAATGGCTGCAAGTTGTGGGTCCACCTGCAATTCCCCAGTCACCAACAACAATTTTGAAACCAGTCCCAGAACGACGGATCCAGCATAGCCAGCATCACTTACTTCCCGCGAACGCACGGACTACAACACCGCCGGGAGGGAGATCATCCCTCTAGCAACCAGTGACCTGGCCGCCGAAGGCGAGATATGAAGAAGCCTGGCCAACAAATCCCTAGGAGAACGGGAAAATTCGGGCAAAGCCGCAGTAACACTGGGATTTACGCCCAGTATGACAGAAAATTCCTTGTAGGTAGGACAAACTTCTTCCAACCCAAAGTGGAATACATGGTCTTCGGGGTACCAAAATTGTACTGCCGCCATCAGCATATTCCACTCAAAAGGTCGATTACGCCATAAGGAGACTCGACGCATGTTGAAGGCATCATAGTCGCCATTATAGGAGCACATAGCTTCCAAGGCTTCGAGGTAATTGGCAAACTCGATGCTACCAGGCAGAGCCATCTTGCAAGACTAAAAGGTGATGGGTGGGTATGAAGAATGAAAAAAGTGTGAGGAAAACACTCCACCCTTCTCCCTTTTTATACTTAAAAATCCTCACAAGGGACATAATCCCTGCAGAAATCGGAGGGTATTCTACCCCACAAGATACAAAAGGCTGAAGAGGGTACCAATCAAAGCTTTCAATTGATGGGACTGGACTGAACTGTCGATAGGCAGGCCAGGGTGCTTACTGATTGGCAACCCCCCATTTTTGGAAATCTCCCTTTTTCCTCTTTTGTCAAAATCAGAAAAATAAAAATTGATATTCTCAAAAGAATTTCAAAATCCCTTTTCCTCCTTATATAATTCCCTTTTTTAAATTTCATCCATTCCTTCTTTGTCAAATCAGAAAACCAAAATAATAAATTGATATTCTCAAAAGAATTTCAAGAATCCTGCTTTCTCCTTGTGGGATTCCCCGTTTTAAATAAAACAACTTTCCTTTGAAAAATTCCAAAAATACTCCTATTTTACGGTCTCAGTAGCAAATTAAAAAGCGCATGTGCATTCATTCATTCATTCATCATTAAGATAAAAGATAGTCAAAAAACTGCATTGCATTGCATATATATGTTTTCTGTATTGCATCATTTTTGCAGGAAATAAAGAAAAGCCAAAAACAACGGGACTCAGCCCGAACCCACATTTCACTCCCTCTCTCTCTCAAGAATTTCGATCCCAACGACGTGCTCTCTTTCCCCTACGGCGAGACAACGCGCCCCCACTACCCGAGCCAGAGTCTCCCCCGGACGAGGCTGATGGCACCAAGCAAGAAGGAACAGGGACAACCTCCCGAATGTGGGTAGTCACCAATGATATCCAATCCCTGATGTCCCTGAGCCAAGTGGTCGACACCCGGATTTGCTGCAAAGGAAAGGCAGAATCAGTATCAAGCAAAAGAAATCAAAAAAGAGAGGAAAAGGACCGAAAGGTTTACCGCAGGACGAAGGACGTCCTCTATTAAGCCCAGCTCCTCCGGATCCATCACAAGAGGACGATGCAGCATCGGCAGTGTCCCTCCATCAGCCCACCGGATGTTGTACGAAGGAGTGTGCAACCGAACAAAAGGGACCTCTGAGGTCGCCGCCGCCGCATGTGCCGACGGACCGCCACCACTGTGGGAAGACCCCACCACCCGACTCGAACCAGCAGGAGGGAAAGGCAAATCATCATGTATACTGGGCGCCATCAACCAGATCGTCACAAAGTCCATATAGTCATACGGCGAAGCCGTATCAGTATACAATGCATAGGACTCATCAATCATCGCCGCGATCCTTTCATCCTCCAATAATTATCGCTCCCGCCTCATAGAAGTAGGAGGCTGCGCGGGAGGCACCACCACCTCCTCCTCAGCATTCTGACGAATCACCCTCTCCCCAAGGTACCAAGAATGGCCGAACTCATGCGCCAACAAACGCCTCATCTGCGCGTTCACCCCAGTCACCCCCGTATCCTGAATGGCGGTCCCCCAAGGATAAAAGGTCACCTAAAAATCCCCAAGCAGGCATAAGTCAATACAGAATTAGAAGGTGCAAAAAACTAAGGCTGAAATGGAAAGAGTCTTACCCTACCACTGGTCAGGTCATTCAAGACCTGACGCACCGCCTCCAGGGAGAGAGATCCCTTTGACTGCCGGTTGGTCTTACGCCATCGATACAAGCGAAATAAGTCCCCGACGGTGTCGTCCTTCAGAGCAATCAGTGGGGTGTTTCACCCAATCACCTCATAAAACCACGTCTGAATTCACAAGCAAAAAGAGACGCATAAGGAAAATGCGAATGCATGAAAGGAAAATGCGAATGCATGAAATGGAAATGCGCAAAGTAAAGAATACCTCAAGGAGATACGTGGCTCCAGTAAAAGTCTGCCGGCAGCACCGGCTGAATGCATCCAGAGAAGAGTAAAGGGTCGATAAGGTCTGGCTCCCCCAATCATAGAAAGGGATGTTCGAAAACATCCTCAAGTATGGCAGAAACCATAAATGGACGACGTCGCCGCTCGACGCCACCATGAAACCTCTCAGCACCAACAAAATAAACAACTGGGCCATCTGCCTCACTTACAGCTCGTCTTCCACATCAACCACCCTGCTCAGTAAAACATCCTTCAGCAAGGACAGCCGGATAGAATCTCCAGAGACTATCCTCCTCACATCACCAAGTGCCGCATACACCGCCTCCGGCCTCACCCGCAAAGAGCGGTCCACCTCTATCTGCTCCCCGTCACAATCCAGGCCCAGCAGTTGCTGCACATCTATGGGAGTCACCGTCATCTCCCCGAAGCCAAAATGAAAAGTGTGGGTAGTGTCCCACCACCTCTCCCCCAAGGCACAAAAAACTGTTGTCGAGCGAGGCATCTCATCCAGCGCAGCCGCCAATCTCCCAAAACCCGCTGATGATACCATCCAGCACACCACGGGTGGGAGATGCTCTAAAAAATCCCTAAGCCCCGTCGTCCCGTGGGCACGCATGTTCTTCAAAGAAATATCTGACTGGCGAAAGGAAAAATTCAGTCAAAGGTCAAGAAAAGGAAAAATCACCAAAAAAGGAAAAAATGTCAAAGGTCAGGTTACTTACATAACCACCGGGAATCACTCTCGAAGAGCGATGACGCGACGGCTCCCGCAGTAAGGTCCGATCATCCGCAACCGGCTCGAATGCATCAAAGGCATTCTCATTCCCCAAAGCAAGGGGCACCCTATCCCTCCAATCCACATTCGCCCAGTCGTCAATGGTCAACCACTCCCGATGGACATCGGTGCTCACAAAAGGGGCCATTTCTTGAAGATCGGAATGCTAGAACGATTCGCAGAGAGAAATCGCAGAAAGAGAGAAGGCAGGAAGCTGTGAAAAATGAGGGGAATTCGCCCCCTTTATATAGGAGGCCAAACGCCATGCCGATCGGTAACCCACCTCACCATACCGATCGACATGGTCCCCTCACCTTCCCGAGGCAGCCCAAAAGTCTGTGCCACTGCCGAATGGCACTTCTCAGTCTATGCCGACCGGCACCCCCTATAAATTTTGTGAAAAAACTCCAGAAATTACCAGAAAGCCTCAAAAAATCCGCGAAAAATTAATAAAAATCCCAGGAAGGATTTAGAACATTTTCATTAAGAAAATTTCGCACTCCTTCGGGCGACACACCGTTTTCCCCAACGGAGCCCTAAAAATCCAAGCGATTGACCTCTCGGGTAAGGCGCCCGGACCACCTAATCACCTCCTCATCAGACTTCACAACCATCGTCTATCCGGTGCGGTACAATATCACATGGTATTTTTCCCAATAGAAATCAGAAGAACCACTCGCCCCGAGCAATCTCTCCCTAAGGACAATCCAAATTTTCCCAGGCCCATTCATCATTCCCTAGCAAAATCTCAGATCCAAATTCTTATTCCCAGCGGAACCCCTCTTCCCCAGCACAATCCTCAAAAACTAAGTGAAATCTCCTCCCGGCAAACTCCAAAGGATCTCTAAGGATCATCTGATCACTTCCCCAGCGGAATTCTCTCACAACACCCAAAATAGGTTGTTCCCCCCTGCAAGGCCTCCTATAAAGCTTCCCCCAGCTAGCAGATCCCCAGCTCAAATCGGAATCACAAAGCTCTTTCTCCAGCAAAATCAAAATACAATCTTTATCTACTATTGGGTCAGAATTGACCCCGGTCTTGGATCGTCACCTTAGTTAGGTCAGAATTGACCTTGGTCCTCGGTCGTCACCACTTTTGGGTCAGAATTGGCCCCGGTCTTGGATCGTCACCTTAGTTAGGTCAGAACTGACCTCAGTCCTCGATCGTCACCACTCTTGGGTCAGAATTGGCCCTGGTCTTGGATCGTCACCTTAGTTAGGTCAGAATTGACCTCGGTCCTCGATCGTCACCACTCTTGGGTCAGAATTGGCCTCGGTCTTGGATCGTCACCTTAGTTAGGTCAGATTTGACCTCGGTCCTCAGTCGTCACCACTCTTGGGTCAGAATTGACCCCGGTCTTGGATCGTCACCTTAGTTAGGTCAGAATTGACCTCGGTCCTCGGTCGTCACTACTCTTGGGTCAGAATTGACCCCGGTCTTGGATCATCACATTAGTTAGGTCAGAATTGACTTTGGTCCTCGGTCGTCACCACTCTTGGGTCAGAATTGGCCCCGGTCTTGGATCGTCACCTTAGTTAGGTCAGAATTGACCTCGGTCCTCGGTCGTAACCACTCTTGGGTCAGAATTGGACCTGGTCTTGGATAGTCACCTTAGTTAGGTCAGAATTGACCTCGGTCCTCGGTCGTCACCACTCTTGGGTCAGAATTGACCCCGGTCATGGATCGTCACCTTAGTTAGGTCAGAATTGACCTCAGTCCTCGGTCGTCACCACTCTTGGGTCAGAATTGGCCCCGGTCTTGGATCATCACCTTAGTTAGGTCAGAATTGGCCTCGGTCCTCAGTCGTCACCACTCTTGGATCAAAATTGACCTCGGTCTTGGATCATCACCTGAATTAGGTCAGAATTAACCTCGGTCCTCGTTCGTCACCACTCTTAGGTCAGAACTGACCTCGACCCTCTGAATTGGTCATCCTCATCTCCTTAGGTCCTTAGAACTGACCTCGAACCTCTGAATTGATCATCCCGAGCATACTTCTTTGGTCCTCAGAATCGACCTCGACCCTCTGAATCGGTTATACTCCCTCAAAAGCATCATGAGGTGTCTAATCGACGGCTATCATTTGTTCCAAACTCACCGGTCAAGGGGCTCTGTAGACACCCCATTCTATTACCCCTTAACTCTCCTTAGGTCCCTAGTAACTCCCTCCATCACTATAAACCCAGGTCACGTCCCGAGTACTGACGTGGAAGCCATCGGGCACCCCCGGCTCAATTTGACTCAAAATTCAAACTCCTCGTCTCTACCAAGACTCAATGAATCTTTGAAGGGAACTGAATACCCTTTCCAACGGTCTGCCCCATGCGAGATTCCGACTTACCATACAGACGAACGCGCCATTTGCGTCGGAAACCTGACCCATAGGCAACCGGGCGCTCCCGGGCTCTATTTGACCTATGTCAACTCTTCATCTTGACCGAGGCTAAATGAATCTTCTAAGGGAACTAAATAACCTTTCCAACAGTCCATCCCGTGCTCAATTCCGACTCTCCATGCGAACGAACGATCCGTTTGACTCTAGGAAGCCACCGAGCGCTTCCTGGGCCCGATTGACCAAAGTCAACTCTCCAAACTAGGTCAAACTCTTTGGAATGTCAAAGTACATCTCCTAACCTTTCCAACGGTAGGCCCCGTGCATGATTCGGACTTACCATGCGGACGAACGCGTCGTTTGCGTCCGCGCGATTCCCCGTTCAATGGATCGACAAACGTTTCTGAGCCACATTTGACCAAAAGTTAACTCCCGAACTTGGGAGCGGTACAAAGGACTTTCGAAGATATTTGAAATACCTTTCCAACGGTATGCCCCGTGCGCGATTCTGACCAACGATTTGCCCTCGGCGACCAATTTTCTGAAAAAGCCTGAGGCGCATGGCCAAATGGCAGGTCCCAGATCCTGCCTATCGGCACCTGGCGATAGGCAGTGCCATGATTGGGCCGATTTGAAGTCCCCTAGGGTTATAAAAGGAGGCCTTGGCCTCATTTGCAAAGGGAGACCAGATCTGATAGAAATCTCTCTAAACGAATCCCAGAAACCTCTCTCGAAGGCAGCGTGATTTTAACTTCCAAATCCTCTTTTTACTTCCACTTTCCATCATCCTCTTCATAAAACTTAGGGAATTAATCACTCTCCATCATCATCCAAGTGAAAGTGCTTCTCTCCAACATCCAAGATCAAGCTCAAAATCTTCAAGAAGGTCCAATTTTCTCAACTTTCTCTTGAATTCTCTTAAATTCTCAATAACTTGTTTTCTTACTTAGCACTTTTATCATCTCATCTCACACATCCTAATATACTTTTTATTTAGTATTATTACACATCTCTTATTTTCATATAAATAAAAACCCAAAAAAAACAAGAAAAAGAGGGTTTGCTCATAAATTCCAAATAGGGATTCTCACACTTTTTCTACACTTTTCTCACAACTAAAACATCTTTTCTACTCACACACACACACACACACACACACACTCTCACAAATAAGAGATCCCACATTTGGATTTATGGGATAAACCCCACCCCTCGTTCTACTTGCGAACTACGTGGACTTTGATGCCTTTATAGGCTACGTAGGCGTCTCGGTGTAAAACCCGAGACTCGAGTCCTTTCTCTCACTTTTTCTCTCATTTCCTATTTTCTCTAAATCCATTTTTCTCATATTATACATATATTTGTTCTTATTGACGCATTGCCTCATATGCGTTATCGCTCCCTTATAACGATCAACGTAGGGGTAACCGCGTAAATCTTATTTTTCTAATATTACTCTTATAATCTTCCTATGGATGACTCGCTTTATCTTTTCCATGATACAAGCTGAGGATTCCTACCTCCATTCTATATATATACACACGCACACGTCTCATAGGGGGGAACATAAAGGAAAATAAAAAATCTCCATGAGAGACCGAAAAGGCAGAATGGGTGCCTAACACCTTCCCATTTTGTAACTAAGCCTCCGAACCCTTTTCGAAACATTTTGGTTTCGCACGCACCAGCATGTCTTTGGATTCCATCCTTCGGGGTGTCTTCCTCTTTTTTCTTTTGTCTGTTTTGAGTAAAATAGACTGGCGACTCTGAATCTCTCTACATTTTTCACACCTCACAAAATCGACGCCGGCCGAAGCGCTCTCCCGAGAGGGGACGCGGGAGACCCGAAGGATTCCTCCTCCCTCTGCGGCGGGGATCGGCGGGGATGGCCACACCTGGGGTGGATCCTACTGTACCATCGCTAGTACGACATTTACTGCCTGAGCAATAATAGTAGATACCTCTGTTGCGTTCATCATTCCCTGAGCCAGAGCTGCTGGCTGCTCGAGCTAGGCATTCCTGTCTCGAGGTGCGCGTCTCGGAGGTATCTGAAATGAGAAGGAATTTTATTAGTCTACAGTTATTATCAAATCTTGAATATCTTAAGACATAAGCATAAATACAAGAATGCAACAGTCCTAAAAATAGGGCTCTATATCAAGGACGCTAAGCTGGAAGCGAAATAAGCCGTACAGATCCTAAAAGACACTAGAACCTAATGCTCTGATACCACCTGTGACACCCTGCCTAATTAAATACCGGGTGATCAGTCCTTTATTAAATTGAAATCAAGGTGAATGGTTGGTTCATTCTTCGCATCACTTTCGCAAAAATAAATTTTCAGCTTAAATAGCCTAAATAATTAAGCTAAGTGTCAAAACAATTTAAACCTTATTTCTATTTTATTTAATTACATTATGAAAACCTTTTTAAAATTTATCAGATTAAGAATAGCCTATTGTTAAGAATAATAATTATCACACAAGAATTTAACCATTCAGATAAACCAATACCAAATTTAAAAACTACAAATCAAATTATCCATAAAATAATTAAATCCCAAAGAGTACCGAATACTGAAACAAAATGAACATAAATCTCTCCCAAAACCAAACTGGATAAGGAAACGAGCGACACATGACCAACTAATCATAACTAAAATAAGAGTAGAATCAACAAAGAGGTCGTCTAAACAAGGGCCTGCATAAGCTACAGTGCGTTCGGACCAAAGAATCTAGGCATGACGCCCCGGTGGCTGGGCACCTGTAATATATACATATGTATACAAGGGAGAAGAAATAACAGGAAACGGGTCAGAGCCCGAGTGTAAAACAATTTAAAAATAGTTTAGCAAGTATTTAAAATGCTTACCGACTAATGTAACGACCATGTTAGTATGCGACACTCTCTTGAGGATTCTCACCTCTCATCTAGTGTGCACACCTACCGTACTATTGATCACAGAAGTTTTTTTTAATTTAACTTTCCAAAATGTTTCATCCCGAGAAAATACTAGGGCTAAGTTAATTAATTTCTGAAAATTAAACTATCTCATACATCTTACCTTAGAATTCTCTGCATTATTACAAAATTTCCAAACACTTATAATAAAGTTGTAGTATTTATTCGCTTCTGAACTACTTTTATGCACAGTAGAAAGTTCATATATATATATATATATATATATATATATATATTAGTCACTCATACAACATATATACTATCGGCACCCCACATAAAATCTATGGTGTTGACATACTCTGCTATCAAGTCCCTGTATCACTCGTACTAAGGGAAATACTATTTCGGAATCACTCTCGAACCGTATTAACATAAAACACATACAAATGGAGGCGAAGTATAGTTCCAAGTCACTAAGAGGTCAGCACATACCCTCACGCCTCTTATGTACATCTGACTATCACTCAAATAGCATGTATGAAGGATACTATCTTCTAGGGTACAAGTCGTTATCCCCCAAAAAGGC
Source organism: Sambucus nigra (assembly GCA_949130495.1). Taxonomy (NCBI): domain Eukaryota; kingdom Viridiplantae; phylum Streptophyta; class Magnoliopsida; order Dipsacales; family Adoxaceae; genus Sambucus; species Sambucus nigra. The sequence continues at coordinate 450,810,898 of OX422212.1, read as the reverse complement.
CCAATCGAGATAAGACTATTCCAATGCGGAAACTTCCGAGATAGCAAGTAGCTCGGTTATTATTTTTACACAAATACATAATAGATGCACAATCACACAGTCATATATATAAAAATTTACATTTTCTAAATTAGATGCGCCCACGACTCATAATTATAATTATCCGTATTTAGCACATTTTACTTGATTATTTCGCATAACGGATTCGTCATTTTTATTCTCATATATAATTTACTTCATACTCACTTCTCATCTCTCAAAGTATTCTTTCTCCCTAAGTATAATTTCAGTAGGCATACACTCACTTACCTTTTGGTCTAACTCCCTTACGAGCCTCGATCTTTTGTTTAAACGTACGCATGATTTCTTATGTGTGAATGACTCCCCATTAACCCATAATTTCGTCCTACATTAAATGTCACTCAACAGGGTCGACTTAGACCCTACTGGTCCTCCTTATAACCCATTATGCTCTAACAATAATAACCAAGGGTTTCTACGCATTTTAATCGGATTAAACATAAAGAAGAAAAATACGCAGTTTTCCAGGAGGGGTCGATCGATCGATATTCTTGATCGATCGATCGATCGATCAAGTAGTTATGACGAATTCTTCCATTGTCAAGTTACGGGTTTGCCTCTACAACCTTAACCAAATCTCCATTCACGATCCCAAAACTCCCAAACAACATTAATACTAGTACTATATACCTAACTACATGACTCCCTAAGTGAAACATGTTCAAATTCATCAACGGTATCGAAATAATGGGGTAAAATTTATATAAACGTCAAGAACCCTAATTTTGGAAGAAATATCCATTCTTCTAATTATTTCCCAGATTTCTTATTTTTAAATCAATACTAATTCTTGGGTAATCCTCTACATGTGATGGGTATGTCCAGAATAAATTAAATTTCTCTAAACATGCGATTTAGGATCTCTAAATTATCAATTTCTTCCATGAAACATGTTCTTGATAATCCTAAAATAACATGGGTGAGACATTAACTAACAACAAAGCAAGATAGATTTTGGCCTGGAATTCATGTTTCTGATTTGTCGATGAAAAAGGTATGGTTGCGTTCCTCGTTGCGCGATCTACCATTTGGTGGTGGGGGGTGCAAACGGGTGAGTCTTTGGCCTTGGGTTGCTTGGAAAGCTCTCCAACTTCTTCTCTAATGGTCGTTCTTTGGTTTTGTGTTTGTTAACCCTAGAAGACAACTCCTAAAGGCTGATATATCCTTAGAAAATTCGTGGGTTTAATTACACAAAAATACAAAATGTCTATAATACCCTCATGGGATGCCAATTAGGCTTAAAAATGCCCCGAGACCCAAACTAAACCCCCCGAGTACACTTTCCTGACTATCTCGACCCTTTCGGACACTTTGACGTACTCGAAATGACCATACGGGAGACTTATAATTTATTCACTTTTAATAATAATAATTTAGTCCTGACACGACACAGGCGCGTCCCGGCTTAAATTTTCATAATTGTCATTTTATTCACTTGTGATAATTTTTATAAAATCAATCTTATATATTACTTTACTGATTTTGTAATATTCGAAAAATTCCCAATAATTACTAACTCTCGTCATGCTAGTAAATATTTAAATTAATTTCTGGATTAATATTAAATTTATATCTCAATTTAAATTTAATAAATTCCCAAATTTTAAAAGCCATAAAAAATCGGGGTATTACACTCCTGTGTTGGATCCCTCCGTTTTTCCCCTTTCGGCGTACGTGCGGGATTGTGTCCTTTATCGGGGCGCTCGATCGTTATCGATGTGGGGTGATATGTAGATATAGAGTCGCCAGACTATTTTTAAATAAACAAGCAAAAGAAATCTTGTTGCCTCGAGAAAATGGCATCAAGGGCAATAGTGAGGCTTGTGAAACCAAGTAGTTCAAGGGTCCGGGGACTAAATTACAGAATGGGAAGGTGTTAGTCACCCATCCCGCCCTTTCGTTCTCCCATGGATATGTGTTAATCTTCTCTTGTATAAATCCATGATATGTGTGATTATGTGCATAATATAAATGGAGGATGGAATCGCTCGACTGGCGTCATGGGTAAAGGCGGTGTGAGGTCATCCTTAGGAGTGTTCCCAAAATAGCAATTAAAAATATAATGTAAGTGTTTATCGATTCACAAATCATTATATAAGAACGATTGTGTATATTGGACAGGACATAAGCAAACAAGCATATAATATATATATATATATATATATATATATATATATCAAGGATTTATGCTAAGAGTAAAGTAATAAATGTATGTGGGAGGACTCGAGTCGAGGGATTTACCCAAGACAACTACATAGCTCGTGAGTGCATCAAATTCCATGTAGTTCGAAGGCCATATGAGATTGTGTTTAACCCATAAATCCAATCGAGGACTTTATCATATGTGTGTGTGTAGAAAAACATGTTTTAGTGTGAGAAAAATATGATGAGAAATCCTTGTTTGGAATTCACAAGTGAACCCTCTTTTTCTTATTTTTGGGTTTTTATATGAAACTAAAGTACGTGCGAATACTAATAATAAAAAGTTCGAAATTGATATGTGTAATGTATTGAAGTAAAGTGCTAAAGCAAAAATGAAGTAATTAATGCAAAAATGAGGGAATTTAAAGATAAAGGGGGAGAATTAGCCTTGTGAAGACTTGAAGTAGATCTTAATTGTAGACGCGCTGATCTCAAGATAAGGTGATGGGGGTTTGAGAAGGTGGGTGATAATTTACTCAAAAGAGTATGAAAATGATGGAAGGAATGTGGGAAATGGGATTTTAAGGAAAGAACGGTTCTGAATTCGAAGGATTTCTTTGTGAATTGCTGAGAGGAATGTTCAGGGGTGCTTTTCAAAGTGAGGTCATGGCCTCTATTTATAGAGCCAAGGGGGTACCGATCGTCATGGTCCTTGACCTTCCTATCGGCATAGAACCCTACACACACTGCCGATAGGTAGGGTCCTGTGGTTGCCCATTCGTAGTCCGAGGCAGATTTTTAAAATAATCACCCTAAAATATGAATCATAAGTCAGAATCGCGCATGGGGTGGACCATTGGAAAGGGCATTCAGATACCTTTAAGAATTCATTGAGCCATCCCGAGTTCAGGACTTAACCAAAGTCAAACGGGGCCCGGAAGCACCAATTGGTTAATAGACAGGCCATGTTCGAAGGAAAACAGATCGTTCGTCTGAATCATAAGGTCATTTTGCACATGGGATGGACCATGGAAAGGTTATTCAGTACCTTTCAAGAAATCATTCAGCTTCACTCGATTCGGAGAGTTAACATGCTCAAACGGTCCTAAAAGCGCTCGATGACCCTTCAAAGTAAAATGGGTCGTTCGTTCGTACTGTAATGCACTCGAAGAAACGTTGAAAAGTATATTTAGATCCCTTCAAAGATTCATTCAACTTCATTAGAGCGAAGGAGTTGACAAGAGTCAAATGGAGCTCGGGAGTGCCTGGTGACCTCCTGATGAGAAGAGTGCCTGGTGACCTCCTGATGAGAAGAGTGCGCTTGCGTTCAAATAAGGAAGTTATTTAATTAAACTTAGTTTTTATCAATTAAGTCCTAAACATGCATCTAGGTGTGATTGATGATGATAAAATCAAGTAAGAACAATCAAACACACACAAATGAGGAAAAATCCTCCAAAGGGGCAAAACCTTTTATTTTCACTATAATTTTGTAAAAGAACGGCTTACATGGATTACAATGAAAATATGTGACATAAAAATACCCTCGGGTGTCGGTTCTGATGTCGTCGACTGGAACTATCCCTTTCCAGTAGGTCAGCAATGAAGAAGAGAACGACTTCCTCAAAAATTACTCCAAATGAGTAAAAGATCCTCTTGAAGGTTTAAAGATTCACACACATAGATGGGAATGGTTTTGTGAATCAAAAAGGTTTAGAAAACCTTAAAAAGATAAAGTCTTATTCTGGATTGTTTTCGCAGAATTTTGTGATTGCAGAAAGACTTAAAAAATCATGTAGAAGGTGTACAGATATTTATCAAAAATCGAGGGGGTGGCTCATTCGAACGAGATATCCATGTCGCTCGAACGAAGGACAGATGTCATTCGAACGAGGTCGCGCGACATGCCTATCTCGCGCGAACGACATTCAAAGCCGTTTTGAGCGAGATCTTCGTTCAAGGCACTTCGCTCCTACAGTTAGAAAAAGCTCCAATAAACCATTTTCAAAAATAATTTTCAAAAAAATTCCCAAATATTTATACAAATATTAAAGCTCCAATAAACCATTTTACCGATAACGCGTAGTGGAGTCATGGGAATCAGCTGAGTAGCACGTCGCATATAGCATGATGCACGTGAAGATATTGGATGCATTGGATTCGGATAAAGGCAGTCGAGGTTGATCGTGTTGATGTGACGAATGTTGTGGTATCAGACAAACAAACTGTGATCTAGGAGAAAACAGAAAATTCCTAGATTCTTCCCCGGACATTTATAAAATTATGTCCTTACAAATCTCCCCTTATGTCTATGCCGGTACATACATAAAAAATCCGAATTATACAATCAAATGACATACAAGATAATATTCCCATTAAACCCTCAAACTGAGAATAATAAATGACATGTCTTTCAAATCTTCATCACTTCAGAAACTTCAAAGCTTTTCTCATCAGGGTGTGCAATCCAATAATGAACAATATCGTACCTACACACATAAGATAAAGCAAATATCCGTGACAAGCAACAATTTGAAATATAATGATATGCAAAAATTGATGATCAAATTAAGCATAAGCAAATCATTCATAAATCAACCAAACACCAAAACAATTCTCCCCCATAATTATTCTCCCCCTTTTTATCATGTCCCCAAATAGACAGAAATGAGAAGCATGAATGAATGCACATGGAAAATAACACACGGGAATAAACTGCTATTTTTTTATTTTTCAAAAATTTTCACACATAATATACAACAAAGAATCACACCATGAAAGAACACAAAAATAACCAAGTCGATGATAGCGTAAATGTAGGGGTGTGATCAAATTCGATAGGAAAATTAATGCATACAAACGTGACATATGTGCATGATGAATATCGGATACTCCTAACGAATGAACTCAAAATCTTCCTTTGGTGTAAAAAGGTGGTAATATGAGACATTGACTCAATCAAATCAACAAATCAAAGCTCAAAGTGATTTCCACACCAATAACGTCCAAAACTAGTTCATGCTTTTTCAGGACTTTCAAGGAAGTGCAAACCCGTTTATATTCTCCAACCAAACTCCCTCAGATTTATATTTTGAATAGAGGTGTTCTAAATTCTCAAACTTTGGAGAGTTGATGGGGAAACCTAATGGCCTATATTTGGCATATATTATTTTTTATTGCCTTTAAATTTTTTCGGGGCTCTTTTAACCTCTTTGGACCCCGGATAATAAAATTCCTCAATTTTTTAGGTCCTTTTTAACGGTGGCTTAAAATCGCAAAGGCTAAATGAACCTTTCGCAGCCCTTCACCGTTTTCAAATAAACACACAGTCTCACCAAAACGGTTTTTACATGCATTCCAATCTTGTCAAGTTTTATCACAGATGGTCAGTTGTATAGACAGAATTGAGATGGAAACACTCAAGCCAATATGTGATAGACAAGTACAATAATCAAATAAAGTCGTGCATGTGTGCAATAAAGGAGATAGGAGTTAAACATGTAGAAATATATCACTAATCACATCTCAAAGACTCCAAACAATGTAAAGCACATGGATAAAATGATGTAACATCTCAAATCTCTATCAAACAGTCACATGGATAAATGGAATGAAATTGTGACTTGGCTATCTTAAATGCCCATCCTTAAAAGGTGCAAATAAAATACAAAAATCTTTTTGTACTTTTCAAAAAAATTTATAAAACGAAAATCTTTCTGGATTTTTTTAAAAAAATAAATAAATACTACAAATTAATGGTACATGTTAGCAATAGGCAAAAGAGACATCATGAAAACCACCCTATGCTAGAAAACATGTCAAGATCTCAACCGGGAAGAGCGGTGAAGTTTTCCAAAGATGATGACATCTTTTGGACCAAGTCTATAAGATCATGTGTGGTCTTGATCAAAAACTTCACTTGCTCATGAATGTGTGCAATCTCTCTATCATTATGTGAAAGCAAGGTATCATGAGTGGGTGTATGTGCATGAATGTGTGAAGTGGAATGATGTGACACAAAACCCAACTTAGAACAAAACTCCCTAAGATGTCCTCGTTTCTTGCAGTGGGAGCAAACATAAACTGGTCTAGGAACTAATTTATCAAAAAATTTGGGATGAACTATCCTAGACGGACACCCATGAGAATCACTCACCAAAGTGAAGATAGGCTCGAGCGCCTTAGAAGTAGAAACTGCACCGTCATGACCTTTTCCAACATTCTCACCACTTTTCAAATCGGGATAAGGAACCATCTTATCAACCTTCTCAGAAGCATTCTCAAATGAGGCTTGGACCTCCCATGTTCGTATGAGATCATCCTCAAGATGGGATACAAGTGTCGTCAGACTAAACACCGTGTTGGTCAAGTCACATTTTTCCCTTTTTAGCTCAACATTCTCTTCCTTCAACTCACAAATTCGAAGACCTAGAATTCTATTTGACCTTTTTATTTCCATGGTCTTGATAAACAACTTTCTAAAGTTTTTTTGGATAACACTTTCATCACCCTTCTCATCCTCACTATCGCTTAGGGTAGCGGGCATGGCAACTTTCTTGACCTCTCTCCTAAGTCTGGTGGGACACTCAAATTTCTTGTTCCCTGTCCCATCACACTCAAAACATCTTATTGTCTCAAGGTTTTCCTTTCTCTCTTTTTCTTTCTCACAAAAACTTTCTCTCTCTCCAAAAAATCTTAACTCTTTTTCTAAAGTGGTGATTCTAAGAACAAACGCTTTGTTACTTTTTTTGGTCTCAAATGACTCGGAATATAACTCAGCGTAGGCGTGTTAAATATCACCCTCGCTCTCACTTGAGTCCTCCTCACCCTCACTCACATCGCTCTCACTGCCTAGGTGTCCCTGTGAAGCAGCATCCTCATCGTCATGAGGAACACTAGAAGTACTCACATTACTAGCCATGAATGCGGTGAAGTTACACTCATGCGGTGATTCATCACCAGAATCCACCGACTTAACCTTACTGTCGTCACTAAGGGTAGCATTAAGGACAGCTTTTCCCTTTTCTCTGTTCAGCCTAGTAGCACACTCAAAAGCTCTATGACCCCTATCGTCACACTCAAAGCATCTCTCACTTTCTTTCTTAGGAAGATCTTTAAAATCTTTTTCATTTTTCTTTACAAACTTATTTTTCTCAAACTTCTTTTTATCTTTAAAATTACCATTTTTCTTGAATTTGAGAATTCTCTTGCAATTTTTAGCAAATAGGTCCAAATCATCTAAGTCAAAATCACACTCAGAATCTGACGTATCTATCTCTCTTTTTCTAGATGACTCTCCCCTCTTTCTTGCTGACCCTTCACTTTTTCTCTCCTGGGCATTAAGTGCAATTCTCTTATCTTTAGATTTGACAGATTTAAGAAACATATTAATTTCATAAGTTTGCAGGTCTCTTACAAGTTCTTCCAATTTAAGCGTATTTAAATTACCCATAGAATTTAACACAGTGACTTTAGGGATAAAACGCTTAGGCAGTGATCTAAGAATCTTTTTAACAACTCTAAAATTAGGAATGTGTTCACCAAGATTAAAGCTAGTGTTAACAATATCAGACAGTCTAGCATAAAATTCATCAAAACATTCGGATTCAAGCATGGTGATTGTTTCAAATTGAGTTGTTCAATTTTACAGTTTAGACTCTTTCACAGCATTAGTACCTTCATGGGTAAGTTGCAAAATATCCCATGCCTCTTTTGACGTGGTGCACATCATTATGCGTTTGAACTCATCAGGTGTGACAGACCCAGAAATAGCACTTAAACCCTTAGAATTAAAAGATGACCATTTAAATTCTTCTTCAGTCCATGTAGTAACAGGTTTTAAATTGGTCACGTTTTCAAGAGTGACGGAGGGAGGTGTCCACCCTCTTTCAACCAAAATCCAGACACATTCATCACTGGCTTTTAATGCAGATCTCATGCGGGCTTTCTAGTATGCATAGTTTGTTCCGTCAAAAACTGGCATTTTATTATATAACTTCTCCATTGTGAACACGCTCATTTTCAAAAATCAATTTTTTAGAAAATTGATATCTTAGAAAAAATTGCATGCTAAAGTTGTGTAACTGGCTCTGATACCAATTTGAGAAGAGTGCGCTTGCGTTCAAATAAGGAAGTTATTTAATTAAACTCAGTTTTATCAATTAAGTCCTAAACATGCATCTAGGTGTGATTGATGATGATAAAATCGAGCAAGAACAATCAAACACACACAAATGAGGAAAAATCCCCCAAAGGGGAAAAACCTTTTATTTTCACTATAATTTTGTAAGAGAACGGATTACACGGATTACAATGAAAATATGTGACACAGAAATACCCTCGGGTGTCGGTTCTGATGTCGTCGGTTGGAACTATCCCTTTCCAGTAGGGCAGCAATGAAGAAGAGAACGGCTTCCTCACAAATTACTCCAGATGAGTAAAAGATCCTCTTGAAGGTTTAAAGATTCACACACATATATGGGAATGGTTTTGTGAATCAAAAAGGTTTAGAAAACCTTAAAAAGATGAAGTCTTATTCTAGACTGTTTTCGCAGAATTTTGAGATTGCATAAAAACTTAAAAAAATGTGTAGAAGGTGTACATATATTTATACGAAAATCGAGGTGGTGGCTCGTTCGAACGAGATAGCCATGTCGCTCGAACGAAGGACAGATGTCATTTGAATGAGATCACGCGACATGCCTATCTCGCGCGAACGACATTCAAAGTCATTTGAGCGAGCTCGTCGTTCAAGGCACTTCGCTTCTACACTCAAAAAAAATTCTGCTTTTGATAAAAAATTAATCCAGACTTCAAAAATAATTTTTGAAAAATTTCCCAAATATTTATGCAAATATTAAAGCTCCAATAAACCATTTTACCGATAGCGCGTAGTGGAGTCATGGGAATGAGCTGAGTAGCACGTCGCATATAGCATGATGCACGTGAAGATATTGGATGCATTGGATTCGAATAAAGGCAGTCGAGGTTGATCGTGTTGACGTGCCAAATGTAGCGGTATCAGACATACAAACTGTGATCTAGGAGAAAATAGAAAATTCCTAAATTCTACCCCGAACATTTATAAAATTATGTCCTTGCACCTGATCAGTTTTCAGGATAAAACAGATCGTTCGTCCGAACCATAAGTCCAATTCATACACAGGACAGACCGTTGGAAAGGGAATTCAGAGCTATTCGAATATTGATTGAGCTTTTGCTCAGGAGATAAAGTTAATTGGGGTAAAAATGGGGCATGAGAGCATATGGTGGCCTTCAAATTCATTTTCGGAGTAAAAAAGACCGTTCGTGTGAACCGTAAGACCAATTCATGCACGAGACATATAATTTGAAAGAGAATTTATACCCCTTTGAAGATTCATTAAACTTTTGCTCAGACGAGAAAATTGATCGGAGTCAAACAGGGCCCGGGAGCGCCCGATGGCCTCTAAATCGGTACTCAGGGTATAATCTAGGGTTTGCGATGAATGAGTGAGTGTTATGGACCTAAGGAGGTGCTTGGAGGGTTCTAGGATAGGTTATTTACACGAGGGTGTTGTATTCATGAAGCAATGGTAGCATAAAAACCATAAATATTTATTTACGACCAACAATTCTATATCTTTCACAATATAACAATAAGTCTTTCTAATATTGTAATGAACCTAAGTACATGGCTAATTCTAGACCTGAGACCAAATAGAGAAAATTTATGCTTCAGTGAAATCACCCCTTCTAAAATAATCACCAAGTAAGAATTTAAACGCATATAGAAAGAAAATAAATCGCCCTAGAGAACACTGTTGGATACAGAATTAATAAATATGCAAATTAAAGTCTCACAAACAAAGCAAGTCAGGAAAATATGAGTTGTAGTAAACAAAGGAGGAGAAATACTAGATTTCAAGTTTACCACAACAAGTTCTGCTCATTTAGATGCAACAGAAGAACATAACAATTATGTTTCAAGTAAAATAATGTATTAAACTAAGATTTTCAGACATCAATACATATAGCAGGCCCGTGCTAGGACCTTCTAATTGTCAAGGGTCCAACAAGGGTATACTATTTTTCGTAAAGATCATAGTCAAAGTAAAATGATGTAGACATTTTGCAGAAATCTTGTCATTGTTTGAATTATAATTAACTTAAACCATCGATAAAACTAATAGAAGAAACTTAATCCATAATTTTTAAGACCTTCCTACAAAACCCGTACAAATCTACTTAGTCCACAAAGAAATATTCATCAAAATGTGCAAAATTATTTCAAAAAGGAGTTGGAAGAGAGTATGTTTCAATAAATTCGAAAATCAAAGGTGGGTTTGTCCATAATCTTAGGGGAAGCAAACCAGTGATTTAAAACTTAAATCGTAAATAATAAAATCTGGTATATACTAGGTGTCCACCTAGAATCTTCACATCATTAAATATGGATTAAAATTTTGATTATTAACTAATCACCATAGATATAAATAAAATATACCCATACCAAAACACACATGAGACAATAAGTTTTCTAACTAATCGCCACATATAACAAAATATACTCAATAATAGGGTTCATTGGTCTGAGTTGAATCTATTCTTGCTCGAAAAAAAAATCAAAATTGGCATACACCTTGAGCACATGTTAATAACAGAGAAATATTTTTAGAAATAGTTAATACCAATGAAACCATGTATCAAACACCTTTAGTGCATATAAATAAATACAATTTTATGAACTATTTCTAGATAGGATGAGGCATGATAATGGTTAAATAAAGAGAGAGGTAAAGAGAAATACCAAGCCACACTGTGTAAAGGCAAACAAAGTTAAGTCTCTGCCTTGAAAATCAAACATATGGTGACATGTGATGAGAAATTAAAGAATTAAGCAAATGGCTAATCGAGAATCTAATAAAAATTGGATTTCTTACATTACAAAAACCATTTTATTTTCACCTTCTTCAAGTGTAAATTACAATTTTTTTAAACCAATCTCTCTCCATCCATATGGTCCCGTGTATTTAAATTAAATATTTAAGAAAATTTGGTAATTGGGAATTCAACTGATTAAAACCCACAGATAGTCATAGATAACTGAATAGAATGAGAATTTCTGGTGAGCTATATCGTACCTAATAATAGAAAATAATGAATCGTTAAAATAGAAAAAAATAAAGAAATTAGGCATTACGAATGGGGGAATAGTAGAAATAAAAATGGGATGATATGAATAGTTATCTGTGTGGATCTGAAATGAGTTCTGTCTTTCTTTACTACGTGGGATTGGGGATTGATAGTGGCAACTGATTAACTTATAGACAAAATAAAGTAATTCCTAAACAAAAATCCTATAAATATCACTTTAAAAATTAGATTTAGGTAATTACCCAGATCAAAAGCAACCATTTGTTTCCAAGTTCAATGAAATAGGACACTCTCCTCGATCTTATAAAATTTAAGATACAAACTTCAAATTTCATTTCAAAGATTCAGTAAAACAAATACTCCTTAATAAAATTATAACATGAATAATACATAACAAACATTTTAATCAAAATATATGAGAGGATGAGCCATAATACTAACTAACATGAAAAAATGGTTAAAAATAAATCTTAACCATAGTTCATAGGGACGATGGTTTGACGTACCCTTAGGTTACGCTTCGTTCATGCTAAAATTAATTTGTGACTGCCATTCCAAAATCTAAATTGATCATGACTTTTAGGTTTTTTGTGCAATCAGTCGAGAGAGAGGAAAACTTTAAGGTCTTTACCTTTTAGGAATTTCAATTGGGTGGATAGTGCCTTATGATTTTGTTTAAGAGGGAGAGTGTGCACATTTTTTGGAGTGTGTTACAATATAAATTTCTTTATTTGTATTTTTTACTTTATAAAATTGTGAACAAAAATTAGTAATGGGTATATTTTATCTAATGGTAAGTTACCTTAAGAAATTAGTAATGGTAGAATACTATTACTAATTTAAAAATTAGTTTTTACTAAAAGAGAAATTTGGTGTAATGTTTTCATGGGCAATTGGAAGAGATTATGTCAAAGCTCCATTTTATGCTTTGGAGATTGTAGATAGCAGTGTGGAATAATAATTTTTAAGTCTCATCCAATCCCAAATCACTCCTCCTTCTTAGAAGTTATAAACTTCACAAGCCTTAGGGTTACTTCGAAGCTTTTCCAAACTGCCAATTTAATAGCTAGTTGACTTTACTTTTATCAGTGAGCTAAAAGCAGTATGTTCTTGCATATGGAAAATGGGAGGCTTAAAGGTAAATCTTGTGAATGCATTACAAACTAGGATTCATTCACTTTCATACAACTAATAGATATGGATTAAGAGGAGGCTGAAAAAACACTTTATCTGTAGATAAAGCCCATTTTTTTAGCCAACAAGCTAAAGATATCAAGGGTTTGCGAGACTTAGGAGTCATTCGATACAGAAAAACTACCTTGCTTTCTGAGAAATGAGAGTTAAAGAGATAGTTGGCTAGTTAGATATTAAAGTAGATATGACCATTGTAGAAAACGCAGACTGCCAGTATACAATTGGACAATAGCTAGAGAGATACAGGTCTCCACCATTGATGTTACTCAATTTGATGCAAGATAAGCTCAAATTAGAACCAAAAATCTTGCATATGAGAACTTTTTGACAAATTTTAGGTCACTTCTATTTGAAAATTTTCATTAAACTATAAATTTTCCATTATCTTAATGAAATTATGCATTTTGTTCCTGTTGCCTTGCTTCCCAAATAGTTAGATAATAAGGCTTTAAGAATCTGGCATTTATCTTTATCATGTAAACATGTACATTGATATTTCTTAAATGGTACTATCCTACTTTAAATGCTCTATGAATTTGGAACGGTCTTTCCTATTTTGAGGGCCACTTTTCATAAGTGGGAACTTTTAAACCAAAAGGCATGACAATTTTTCAAACCAAATCTCCCTCCTTAAAGGTTATTTTCTTCACTTGTTATTATAGTTGTTGGTTATTTTCTTCTTTTGGATCAAGATGTTGTTCAAGTCTCTCACCATGTCCCCATCTATGTTTTTCAATTCCATGTATATTGCTTGATCATAGAGTTCAACTATTAGATCATTTGGGGCTATAACTCTTAAAATATTTGAAGTAATTTCCACAGGTAACACAAAATCATGCCCGTAAGTTAAAGAATATGGAGTTGTACTTGTACTTGACCTTTTAATGTTCATATAATCCCACAAAAATTATGACAACAAATTATTCCAATCTCTCAATTTTTTCTCAATCACCTTGATCAAACTATCTTTAATCGTTGTTAGTTGCATCAACTAGGCCACTTGATTGAGCATAGAATAGTGTTGACTTTGTTAAGGTTATGCCTAACCTTAAAGATAATTCTAAAACCGTTTTTGATTCAAAGATAATTACATTATCTGAGGTTATATTTTCTGAAATGCCAAACGTATATACAATATCTTGCAAGAAATCTACTAATTCATTTTGGGTAACTGATTTTAAAGATTTAGCTTCCACCCACTTAGTGAAATAATAAGTTGCAACCAAAATAAAACTATATATCTTGGAACATAGGGGTAAATTTTACCAATTATATCAATTTTCAATCCTCTAAATGACCAAGGCTTAACCACGTATTGTAAGTCAACTGCACGCATATGTTTTAAAGGAGCATGTTGTTGGCACTTTTGGCATCCTTTTGAAAATTCAATACAATCTTTTAGGATTTAAGATCAATAAATAAATGAATTCCTAATAACCATCTTATCTTAATTTCATCTTGTTGGGCCCCATAAAGGCCTTCACGAACTTGGGCTATAGTTGTTAAAACTTTATCTTTACTTAGGATTATCCCATGAGCACCTTTTTTGAATAGTTTATTAGCGTACATAAGATAATTGGGTTGTCTCAACCTAATAGCCCTATCAGTCTTGATATTTAGATCATTTATACGTTCAATTATTGGTTTTCCCTAATCTTCTTGAACATAAGCATTTATAATTTCTATCATTGGTTATCTATTATGTAGAAGAGGTAAGAAACCACTGATGGCGCTAATCTTTAATTTGACTTTGAAGTCACATCAAGTTTAAAACTTGATGCCTTTTGATCTATTCTATTGCCTTATTCATTCAAGAACCTACAAATGTAATTAATATGACTTCATCAAATTTAGATAATAAATTTAAGGACACTTGGTTGTATAGATTTATACCATCATGAACACTTTTGTATTCACCAGTTAACTGTCATATAATCTAGTGGGAATCACCAAGTACTTCTATAATTGAAGCATTAAAACTTTAAAGAATTTCCAATCCCATTATTATAGCCTCATACTCTACTTGTTTGTTGGAACATGTACTTTCTTCCAACCTGATACCATATTTTGTTTTAATGGGTTCAGGGGATTCAATCACTACCCCTATATTTATCATTATTTTAGTCTTCGAACCATCAAACTATAGTTTCCAAGGACTTAGAGACACATAACCTATCTTATATTCTCCATCTAGTTAATCCTCACATGGATAATGTACTAAAAAGTTAGCCAAAGCTTTGCCTTTTACTGCTTTTTGAGGTAATAGAGGCAAAATTCAAACAGAACCAATACCTATTTGCCAATCTTATATGTTAGAATAGGTTTTGCTAGCATGTATTTAATCAAATCAAACTTCGAAATAACATAAACCTATCTAGAAAACAAATAATATCTTAATTTCGTAGCAATGAAGTATAAGGTTAAACATAGTTTTTGTCATAGAATATCAAAATTCACAATCATTTAAAAACCTATTAAGGTAATAAATAGCTTGTTCCATGTGACTTCCAAAATCTTGAGCCAACAACAATCTAATGGATGCATTAAAGCTGAAATATATAGGTTCAATGGCTTGTATTCTCTATCTAGAGCCAAAATAGGTGGCTTGACCAGGTATCTCTTGAGTGTTTGGAAATATTATTTATGCTTATCCTTCTAATCCAGCTCTTTTTGGTCTTTTATCTTCAAGAAAGGACAAAATACTTTGGTCTTTGAAATAAATCTTTGAAGGAAAATAACTTGTACCAAAAACCTTTGTTATTTTTTCTTATTTTGGGGGGATTTTCTCTCAATGATATCCCTAGCCTTGTTTTGGTCAACCTGAATTCCTTTTTGATGTACCAAATATCCAAGAAAATTTCCTGCAGAAACTCTAAAGGCACATTTTAAAGGGCTCATTTTAAGTTGATATTGCCTCATTATTTTAAGGGGTTTATTAAGGTGTGTTATATGATCAGTCACTGACTTTGACTTCGTAATTATATCATCAACATAGCACTCCAAAAAGGTGAAGCCCTTATACTTTTGACTCATTTGAGTCTAGACTGTATAAGAGCTCATCTAGTTTGGAAATTGTGACAAAATAGTGTCTATCCTAGAAACCAAAGAGCTTCGGAGATTGGGTTGCTTCTTCTTCTATCTATCATGTAATGATCCTAAGACTATAGCCATCACTCACACACTTAGAATTTGATTCTTGCATATCATATTGCACCCCTATGTGTTTTAATGTTGTGAGTGTGTTTAAATCCCTCAATTTGATTTTTAATAATTTTTTGGGAATTTAAAACATATTTTAAACAAGGTTTTATTTAATTAAAAGTTGATTTAAAAAGTCTTGGGGTTATTATATAAATATGGATTGTTGTGTTTTTTGGCCTAAAGTTACTCTGGGTAGAAACCGAAAGCGCTAGAGACTTTAGGGTTGGCTTTGTAATTATTTTGGGACGCGCGTTTACCTTCGTTCACAAGCCAACACCTGCTGTCTTCTGATTGGACCAAACTGTGTTTCTTTACTGAGACAAACCATCGCACGCTTACAGCCCTTGGATCTATCCTTATCGATGGCCTGCATGTCTTTTGAGTGGATCCCCGTGTAATCCCTTAAGCCAATCATAGCCTGTTTAATCCACCGCCTGTTGTGAGCCCTTGGATTGCAGTCAAAGGAGCTTGACTCAATCTCAGCCATTGTTTTTGAATGATGCTCTGGAATCTTCCTCTCTTTCTATTTAAAGACCCTTCATCTCAGCCTTCGAAAGCTTTTGCCATTTTGAAAAGTCTCAGAAAATAGAGAGAAGAGAGAAGAGAGAGAAGAGAGAGAAGAGAGAAGTTAGAGAGAGAAACCAAAACCTAGTTAGAAATCCTAACTTCGTCCAAACACTTCTCAAGCCCAATCTACTTACCTCTCAAGAAAAACCACCATAACCAAAAACACCATCCTTAGTGTTTTCTTAGGTTTATGAGAGTTCTGGTTAAGAGATCTTGGGTTGCTGAAATCCTTGTGTTCATAAATCTTATTTCCAACTTAGACATAGACTCAGATCTTGTTTCTTTTTCAATAGAAATCATAGATCTGAAGTTTTTCATGTCACAGAACACTTAGTTGCATTTATTTCTCATCTTGAGAATTTCGTTGTTGATTGTTTTCTGTTAAAACATTTTTCTTCTTCAAAGATCAACAATAGATGTTTTTCTATTTCTGTTTTTACAAAACCTAACCTGACCTAGTGGGATTCGCACTTGGAGGGTTCTCAATCTTCATAATATTTTCAAAACTGATTGAGAAAGGTCTTGACCGATTTCTTAAGCAAGATCTTCGTGGAATCTGGGTTAGTTTGAAAGGTCGAAAAGGTTCTTGGTTTTGTAAGAAAGAAAAATAACAAATACACTGCATATAGACTTTATATGTGATTTGTTAGGATCGTCTGTAACTAATAAGTGTGTGTGTGTGCATGCATGTGTTTTAGAACACCATTCACAAACATCTTCACACTACGAACACTGAAAGTGTTGGCTATAAGATTTGGTGAACAATAAGTCGACGTAAAGTGCTGGAACAAAGAAGAGTTGACAAACTGAGACAACTACATCAACAAACAAGATCTGCAGAAAAGTTAAGGACGCCAGAGGGTACAATCCTGAACTTGTATAGATTTGTTTTTGTGTGCATGTTAGTTAAATAGGTTGTAACTCATATATTTGTTTTAGTGATTGTTTTTGTTTTACTCCGTAGAGGGAGTCGTGGATGTTTCCTCAAGGTTGAGGTTTTACCACGTTAAAAATCTGAGTATCAATATTTCTACATCTTCTCATCCCTTTCTAATAGTGTGCTGAGTTTAAAACATTTTAAACTGTTTACTAAAACTTGTTATCAAATCTTGTCCTTATCTCGTACATACTTTTGTTAACACATCTTGTGTTCAAAATCGTTTTGATTTAAGTAAAGAGTTTCTTCAAAAAACTTTCGGAGTTGCTTAAATAGTTTATTTTCATAAACGGCTTTGGCAACGCTATTTCAATTGGTATCAGAGCTTTTGGTGAACCTTTTTCAAAAAGATCCTGAGTTTCTGAAACTGTTTTCTCAAAATCATTATGGACGAGAAAAACGAAAGATATGGTAACTTGACCAGACCTCCAGTCTTTGATGGAACCAATTTCTCTTACTGGAAAGTAAGAATGATTGCTTTCATTCAAGGCACTCTGGGAGATGATGTCTGGGATATCATTGAAAACGGATACTTTTATCCAACTAAACCAGCCACTGATGGAAGCAATGAAAGGATTAAGAAAATATTGAGTGAGTTTACTCAAGAAGAGAAACAGGTTTCTCGAAATAATAACAAAGGCAAGAACGCTATATTTATGTCTATTAACGAACATGAGTTCAAGAGAATCTCATCCTGTACCACTTCCAAGGAAGCATGGGATACCTTGATTACTGCACATGAAGGAGACTCTAGGGTAAAAGCTGCTAAGACTCAGATGTTAATCCAACAGTATAATACCTTAATCATGTCTGAATCTGAGTCTTTCGATGATTTCTATATGAACCTTACTGATATTGTCACTAAACTTCATGCCAATGGTATAACTTATGATAGACAAGAAATTGTCTCTAAAATTCTGAGATCATTGCCACAGAAATTTGACAATAAAAGATATGCTATTGAGGAGATGTGTGATGTAAATCTCACTCCTGAATTACTCAGTAGTAAATTAAGAACTGTGGAAATGGAATTGGAGTTTAAGAAACAATTGACCCACACTAATAGGAAACATACCAATTCCAATCTTAGCTTTACCTCTAAGATGATTAAGCCTGAGTTAAACACCTCTAGTAATGATTCTGATGAGGACTGTGACTTAGAAAGTCTAGATAATCAGATTGCCCTAATGACAAAACAATTTAAGAAAATTGTTAAATTTAGAAACAGTGTTGCAAATAGACAGGGCAAGTCTAATTATACCACTCCTTCAAATCACAAACCTCATGAGAAACCTCATGACAAACAGAACAAGGACAACACAAGACCTCACAGAGACCTCAAGAAGACTGAATGCTATAGATGTGGTAAACTAGGACACATTGCTCAAGACTGTAGAGTTAATTTAAATGCCCAAAACAAACACTCTAGAGCCAATATCTACAAAACCTGGGATGACTCAAGTGATTCTGAAAATGAGGAACTTGAGACATCTGATGGTTTTGATCCTTGTTTAGCCTTCTTTGCCAAAATCATATACAATGATGATATGCCTATGCTTGATAGTGAGGATGAGTTTAGTAATTCTAGTTCTGTTGCTTTGAATCATACTTTAACTGGTTTAGATGCTTTACTTACTGAGAACATTAATACCTCTTCCTCGGGGTGTGTGAGTCAAAGGGAAATCGATACTGCTGATGTCAATGGGTGCGTGAGTTTAAGAAATGAAACCTTAGGGGTCACTTCACACACTTCACTTAGTGACTCTGACAATGATGATCTCCCAGACATCCACACTCTATATACTAAAACTCTTAAGAAAAGCACTAGACTAGAAAAGATTGTTAAAGATCTTACCAAAAAGCTAGAGGATCTAAGCCTAATGGTAAAACTGAATGCTGAAGAGTATACTACACAATGCATGTCTCATGACAGTGAAGTTAAAGTGTTTGATGAAAAACTGAAAACTTTGACTGAAGCTAATGAAATTCTGGAGAAAAAATACAAAGGGACATTATTAGAATTGGAACAAACAAAAGAAAAGACAGCAACTGTTTTCAAAAAATTTACCAAATTTGAAAACAATTCTAAATGTTTTGAGGAATTCGTTGCTGAATCTAAAACCAATTCTGATGATAGAACTGGAATAGGGTTTTGCCCCAATTTGAAGACACAAACTAAACATGTTGAACCTATCAAGTTTGTGTCAGGAGGCAAAAGACCTATTGAAACATGTCCAGACTTTCATTCTCTAAAAACTAAGTTTGACCATCAAAACACCAACACTGAAGATGCAAGTTGCTCTAAGCTTGAAAGTTTACCAAAAGGAAAATATGTCTGCCCCCCTATTAGGAAAAGTGAACCTGCTTTCAAATCTGTGCTACCTAGGAATAAAATTCAGCCTCAAAATTTCTCAAAACCTTTGTTTAGAGACTTTCCTAAGGAAAACCCTATTCTGAGCAATCTTTATTGCTCCTATTGTGATATATATGGTCACTCTTTCGATAATTGCTATGCTAGGAGACTGATTAAACCTATCTACAACACTCCTATGTATCATAACTTTAACTATTCTAGGAGGAGTCGTAACAATTATGTCCTTCCCAGGCCACCAGACAAAAACTCTAACTATAGGAATAGAAGGACTAAACCTAAAAGGACATTTACTAGAAGGATTACCAGAACCTTTTCTAAATCAAATGCTCAGGAATTCAAATTTACTCAAAATCATGCGCAGAATGTTTTTCAACAAAAATCTAATGCTCGCAAATTTTATCAAATAAGAGCAAACAAGCGCAAACTAAAAACCAGGGCAATTTGGGTTAGAAAAGATGATCTAGCACCCCAGATGAAGTGTAACATTGTTGTTTCTGCTCTAAAAGCTGAACTTACATCTTCTGGATGGTACTTGGATTCTGGATGTTCCAAGCATATGACAGGTGATGATACAAAACTTTTAAATAAAACCCATTTTGATGGTGGAAAAGTTGTTTTTGGTGATGGTATATCATCCCAGATCATAGGCAAAGGAACCCTTAAAGAAAAAGGACTTCCTCTTCTTGAAAATGTTCTCTTAGTTAAAGGTCTTAAGGCTAATTTACTTAGCATTTCACAATTCTGTGACTCAAATTACACTGTTACCTTTTCAAAGAACAATTGCAAGATTTTAAATGAAAAGGGAGAATGCTTAATTACAGGATTCAGGACCCCTGACAATTGTTATACTGTCATGTCTAGTTCTGAAATCTGTAGTGTTGCCAGAATGGATGACAACGAGATATGGCATAACAGAATGGGTCACATTAATTACGAAAATTTGAGTAAATTGTCTTCTCAACAGATAGTTAGAGGAATACCAAAGATTAAACCTATTCATAACATTGTCTGTGGTCCCTGTCAAGAAGGAAAGATTGTTAAAGCACCTCATAAAAGGGTTAAAGATATCCTTACCTCTAATCCCTTAGAACTCATCCATATGGACCTAATGGGTCCTTCTCAAACTGTTAGTCTTTGTGGACACAGTTATATTCTAGTTATGGTTGATGACTTCACCAGATTCACTTGGGTAGCTTTCTTAAAACAAAAATCCGATACCTTTCAAACTTTTTTAAAGATTCTCTTACGGATTGAGAATGAAAAAGACACTCAAGTGAATAGAATCCGAAGTGATAGAGGTGGTGAATTCAAAGACACTGGTATTGTAGAATATTGTGACTATAATGGTTACAAACATGAGTTCAGTGCTCCTAAGACCCCTCAACAAAATGGAATAGCTGAGAGAAAGAATCGAACTCTTCAAGAGATGGCACGTGTCATGCTCCATGCTAAGAACTTACCTAAGTATTTTTGGGTAGAATCTATTCGTACAGCCTGCCATCTTATTAATAGGGTCTATCTTAGAAAGAATTCGAAACAAACCTCTTATGAACTTTGGTACAATAAAAAGCCTAATCTTAAGTACCTTAGAACCTTTGGTAGTACCTGCTATGTTTGCAAAGATAGGGAACACTTATCTAAATTTGAGAGTAGAGGAGATAAAGCCATATTCTTAGGTTATTCACCTAACAGTAGAGCTTATCGAGTGTATAATCTTCGCACTAAGACCTTAATGGAATCCATAAATGTAATTGTTAGTGACACTACTGTAGAAAGAAAGACTAGTGAATTAACTATAGAAGAAGAATCGTCAAATATTTTAGAAAATGACTCTTCTGAAATAGATAATTCATTACCTATTGAGTCACCTGAAGTACCTAACTGGGTTTCTAAAGATCATCCCATAAACAACATAGTTGGTAACCCTGGTGAACCAGTACGTACAAGATCCCAACTTAGAAATTATGCTCTCTATGCTTGCTTTGTTTCTCTCTTAGAACCAAAGAATGTAAATGAGGCATTGAATGACTCTCACTGGATTTCTGCTATGCAGGATGAACTTTTACAATTTGTCATTCATGATGTTTGGTTTCTTGTTCCACGTCCTGATCACAAAAAGGTTATTGGTACTCGTTGGATTTTCAAAAATAAAACTGATGAAAATGGGATGATAATTAGAAATAAAGCTAGACTAGTTGCTCAAGGTTACTCCCAAATAGAAAGACTTGATTTTAATGAGACGTTTGCTCCTTTTACTCGTTTAGAATCAGTTCGTCTGCTTCTTGCTATAGCTTGTCACATGCATTTTACATTATATCAAATGGATGTTAAATCTGCGTTCCTTAATGGAATACTTGCCGAGGAAACCTATGTAGAACAACCTAAAGGGTTCATTGACCCTAATTATCCTAATCATGTATTTCGGTTGAAAAAGGCTTTATATGGTCTTAAGCAAGATCCTAGAGCCTGGTATGAGCGGCTGTCCTGTTTTCTGCTGGACAAAGGTTTCAAAAGAGGTGGAAATGACCAAACCTTATTTGTCAAACATTTTGGCAAACACATTACTATCGCTCAAGTCTATGTAGACGATATCATATTTGGATCCACTTCTACCTCAGAAGTAAAATCTTTTGCTGAAATTATGAGTAAGGAATTTCAGATGTCCCTTATGGGGGAGTTACAGTTCTTCCTAGGTCTCCAAGTCAAACAACAACCAGATGGCTTGTTTCTTTCGCAGACTAAGTACGCATTAGAGATAGTTAAAAAATTTGGCCTCGAGAGTGCTAAAAGTGCTAAAACGCCTATGAGTACTACAGAAAAATTATCTAAAGATGAAAATGGAAAATCTGTAGACTCTACCTTATATCGTAGTATGATTGGCACATTACTCTATCTGACTGCCTCGCGTCCTGATATCATGTATGCTGTTTGTGTTTGTGCGCGTTATCAAAACAACCCCAAAGAGAGCCATTTGAACTCTGTCAAACGCATAATTAAATATGTTAAAGGCACTCTAAATTTAGGAATTTGGTACACGAATGACACACCTAGCACTATTATTGGGTACACTGATGCTGATTGGGCTGGGTGTACTGATGATAGTAAAAGCACTTTAGGCGCATGTTGTTATATTGGTAATAACTTGGTAGGATGGAGTAGTAAAAAACAGAACTGCACATCTCTCTCGACTGCTGAATCTGAATACATAGCCGCCGGTAGCTGTTGTGCCCAATTGTTATGGCTTAAACAAATGCTAAGTGATTATGGTATTCTAGAACCCACACTTCATCTCTATTGTGATAATCAAAGTGCGATTAACATTTCTAAGAACCCAGTTCAACACTCGCGAACTAAGCACATTAAAATAAGACATCATTTTATTCGTGAATTAGTTGAAACCAAGGAATTAGAAATCAATTATCTTTCTACTGATCTACAACTTGCAGATTTATTTACCAAACCTCTTGATTATAATAGATTCATTTCTTTACGTAAATCTATTGGTATGATTTGTGTTGAGTAAATACCTGTTATATTTGCCAAGTTCCTTCCCTTTGTCCATTTGAGACAAAATGGGGGAGAAATTTGAGTCTACTGCATATACTAAAAAGCTTGATCTTAGTAATTTTTTGCAGGTATTCTTGCATATACAGTCATTCTTCATTGTAATAATAGGATGTTAAACTGTATATAGTTGAGTTATGTAATTTTTGCTTTCTAGGATTTGGGTAGATAGAACCTTTATAGGAATAAGCTTTTCTTTTTTGATTGTCGCCCTACGAGTTGAGATGACTCAAAGGAGATTTTGTCTCATATTTCCAAAGGGGGAGATTGAAGCCCTTATACTTTTGACTCATTTGAGTCTAGACTGTATAAGAGCTCATCTAGTTTGGAAATTGTGACAAAATAGTGTCTATCCTAGAAACCAAAGAGCTTCAGAGATTGGGTTGCTTCTTCTTCTATCTATCATGTAATGATCCTAAGACTATAGCCATCACTCACACACTTAGAATTTGATTCTTGCATATCATATTGCACCCCTATGTGTTTTAATGTTGTGAGTGTGTTTAAATCCCTCAATTTGATTTTTAATAATTTTTTGGGAATTTAAAACATATTTTAAACAAGGTTTTATTTAATTAAAAGTTGATTTAAAAAGTCTTGGGGTTATTATATAAATATGGATTGTTGTGTTTATTGGCCTAAAGTTACTCTGGGTAGAAACCGAAAGCGCTAGAGACTTTAGGGTTGGCTTTGTAATTATTTTGGGACGCGCGTTTACCTTCGTTCACAAGCCAACACCTGCTGTCTTCTGATTGGACCAAACTGTGTTTCTTTACTGAGACAAACCATCGCATGCTTACAGCCCTTGGATCTATCCTTATCGATGGCCTGCATGTCTTTTGAGTGGATCCCCGTGTAATCCCTTAAGCCAATCATAGCCTGTTTAATCCACCGCCTGTTGTGAGCCCTTGGATTGCAGTCAAAGGAGCTTGACTCAATCTCAGCCATTGTTTTTGAACGATGCTCTGGAATCTTCCTCTCTTCCTATTTAAAGACCCTTCATCTCAGCCTTCGAAAGCTTTTGCCATTTTGAAAAGTCTCAGAAAATAGAGAGAAGAGAGAGAAGAGAGAAGAGAGAAGAGAGAAGAGAGAAGAGAGAAGAGAGAGAAGAGAGAGAAGAGAGAAGAGAGAAGTTAGAGAGAGAAACCAAAACCTAGTTAGAAATCCTAACTTCGTCCAAACACTTCTCAAGCCCAATCTACTTACCTCTCAAGAAAAACCACCATAACCAAAAACACCATCCTTAGTGTTTTCTTAGGTTTATGAGAGTTCTGGTTAAGAGATCTTGGGTTGCTGAAATCCTTGTGTTCATAAATCTTATTTCCAACTTAGACATAGACTCAGATCTTGTTTCTTTTTCAATAGAAATCATAGATCTGAAGTTTTTCATGTCACAGAACACTTAGTTGCATTTATTTCTCATCTTGAGAATTTCGTTGTTGATTGTTTTCTGTTAAAACATTTTTCTTCTTCAAAGATCAACAATAGATGTTTTTCTATTTCTGTTTTTACAAAACCTAACCTGACCTAGTGGGATTCGCACTTGGAGGGTTCTCAATCTTCATAATATTTTCAAAACTGATTGAGAAAGGTCTTGACCGATTTCTTAAGCAAGATCTCCGTGGAATCTGGGTTAGTTTGAAAGGTCGAAAAGGTTCTTGGTTTTGTAAGAAAGAAAAATAACAAATACACTGCATATAGACTTTATATGTGATTTGTTAGGATCGTCTGTAACTAATAAGTGTGTGTGTGTGCATGCATGTGTTTTAGAACACCATTCACAAACATCTTCACACTACGAACACTGAAAGTGTTGGCTATAAGATTTGGTGAACAATAAGTCGACGTAAAGTGCTGGAACAAAGAAGAGTTGACAAACTGAGACAACTACATCAACAAACAAGATCTGCAGAAAAGTTAAGGACGCCAGAGGGTACAATCCTGAACTTGTATAGATTTGTTTTTGTGTGCATGTTAGTTAAATAGGTTGTAACTCATATATTTGTTTTAGTGATTGTTTTTGTTTTACTCCGTAGAGGGAGTCGTGGATGTTTCCTCAAGGTTGAGGTTTTACCACGTTAAAAATCTGAGTATCAATATTTCTACATCTTCTCATCCCTTTCTAATAGTGTGCTGAGTTTAAAACATTTTAAACTGTTTACTAAAACTTGTTATCAAATCTTGTCCCTATCTCGTACATACTTTTGTTAACACATCTTGTGTTCAAAATCGTTTTGATTTAAGTAAAGAGTTTCTCCAAAAAACTTTCGGAGTTGCTTAAATAGTTTATTTTCATAAACGGCTTTGGCAACGCTATTTCATAAACATCCCATTATTTTTATGGTCTCAGCAGTAAAGTAAAAAATGCATAAGTCATTAAAACAAGAATGTGTAGTAAAAATCTTCTTGATTATAAATATATTGCCACTGCATGATTAAATTTTTTCATGTACAAGAAGAAAAAAAATAAACGAGAATCACCCCGAACCAACAATATCTCTCCACACTCTCTAGACCCTCAATCCTTGTGGTGAACACGCTTCCCCCGGTGACGAGATATAGAACCTCCACTCCCTAAGCCCGATCCCTCATCCGAGGTAATAGGCAGAACTAGATAAGATGAAACAGAGTCATTGATATAGAAATGTGTGAAGGCCCCCAGTTCCTGATGCCCTTTATCTAAGTGGTCGGCACCCGAACATGCTGCAAGCAAAGCAACAAAAACAGAAGGCAAATCAGTCAGGAAAGGAAAAAAAAGAACTATAAAGGACAAAAGAGAAAAATATACCTCAAGCTGAAGGACATCCTCCATAAGCCGCATAAACCCTAAATATGCTGCATTAGGGTTGCGTGGCAAGCTCAGTGGCCCCCACTAGTCAATAAAAAATTATAAGATGGAAGAGTGACCGAAATAAGCGCAGCCTCCTCTATTATTTTTTTCAATGATGACGTACCATCTGTGTTATGGGCGAATCCCATCGGCCTAATGGTACCCCGATCCAAAGTCATAGTAGGTGGATGCATATATGACACGGTCTGTGGGAACGAGAAGTTGTCTCTTCCTCTTCTTTCGCTTAGCCTCACTGGAGACTCTGGTGGTGAACCAGTCCTCACCCCTTGCGTGGAGCTGTTTCACCATTGAAAGAGGTCTTGTAAGGTATTAAGCTCGTTTACTAATCAAGCTCTTTTGTGCTAACATATGGCACCGAAATTACCACCACCTCTTCCGCCGCCTGGTGCGGGAGGACCTAGCTCCAGCCAGGCACCGCTCAAGTTCGAAATGGTGGAGGAGGCCACAACCTTAAGGTCTTTGGCTGCAACACAACAAGCAATGCAGGAGCAGTTTGCATTGCTTAGCCAAAATATGATGAGGCCACCAGGAGTTTCACCGGAAATGATCACTTCTGCGACTGTTCAACCTCATCCTGATGCCAGGGGACCACCCCAGGCACCGCGAAAGGATCAACCTACACCCTAGCGGAGGAGGAACGTTGCTGACCCTAGGCGCTTGCGCATGGGGAGGCAATAAAACCCTTGCCCAGAGGACATGTATGATGATTTAGAGGCGGAAGATGTTCCGGAAGAATGTTGGGAGCCATATGAGGTTTCAAATAACACTGTACGTCCTGTTCAGCAAAGCCGAGGTTGTGGGGGCAGAATAGGGGAAGAAGCCCAACATCGAGGATCAGCTTTTGATCAATTGAGCAGAGGGTCAGCCTTTGAAAGGCTAGGCCCAGTGAACGACCTAATACAGAGGTTATCAAGGTCGAGGAGTGTGGCTGGCTCGCAAAGAGAAGATGGTCTACGTCGGCCTCACCAAGGCCGACCCTATGTAGGAAGAGGTAGAGACCAAGAAGAGGTCAACAGCTGACGTTGTGCCGCGGTTGGGGAAACCCTCAGTCCACCCCTTGGAGGTGGCTGGGGACAACCTCGGCCAAGCCGACTTTGCAAGGCCATGGAACGACTCCATCCAACGTCTTGAGAACAAGATAGGAGACCTCATCAAAAGTAGAGACCCACTGCAAAGGGGTTACTCAGAAGGCTCTCCGTTCGTGGCTAAGATAGTGAGCTTCCCTACCCCAGCCAAGTTCAAGCTACCCACGATATCTCCCAAGTATGACAGTAGCACCAATCATGTCCATCATATTGAGATGTACCAGTCAGAAGCAGACGTTTACTCAATACCGGATGAGATGAAGTGTGGGCCTTCTCTGGAACATTGACGGGAGCTGCGCACATATGGTTTACTTCTATTTCGAAGAATTCAATTGAGAACTTTAAAGGCTTGGCGGAACGGTTCATTCATAATTTTTGCTTTGGGGTAAGACCACAAAAGAAGACAACCTATATGTTGTATGTCAAGCAAGGCAAGCACGAGAGTCTAAGAGACTACATCACCAGATTCAACAAAGAAAAACTT
Organism: Sambucus nigra; assembly: GCA_949130495.1. Lineage (NCBI taxonomy): Eukaryota > Viridiplantae > Streptophyta > Magnoliopsida > Dipsacales > Adoxaceae > Sambucus > Sambucus nigra. The sequence continues at coordinate 450,783,283 of OX422212.1, read as the reverse complement.
AAGGTTGAGGATTACGAAGAGAATATTGCCATGACCCCACTTATAGGAGGTCTTTAGAAGGGGAAGTTGTTGTGGAAACATGCGAAAGACCCTCCAAAGTCCATGGCAGAGCTATTGGCAACTGCAGGGAAGGTCATGAATGCTGAAGAGGTTATGGCCGCTAAGTATGAGGATGAGAACGGCGGTAGTAGTGGAAAGGCCCAAAGGAAGAAGGCTGGAAAGAAGAGGTCAGCTGATGACAAGTTTGCACGTCTCTTACAGTAAGCTGCGAACACATCCTCATTGAGATCAAGAATGACCGATCCCTGAGATGGCCAGAAAAGCTGAAGGCTCCTCCATATAAGAGAAATCAGAACTTATGGTGTGAATTTCACCAAGACCATGGTCATATAACAGATAAGTGCTTCGCCTTGAAGGATGAGATCGAGAAGATGTTGAAGTCAGGGAAGTTGAGGAAATATTTTGATGGCAAGGCTCCCAAAAGGGGAAGAGATGACCCTAGAAAGAAAAGAAAGGACAGATGTCGAGACGACGTCCCAGCGAGAAGAGATGACGACTCGGATGGTAATGATGAAGACGATCCAGACCTCCCTCCGAAAGATGACAACACCCCAGTGAAGAGGGTTGGTATGATCTCCTTTGGCATTAGCACCATATGCGGAGGACTTGTAGGGGGTGGTTCTGAGGTTGCTGACAGGAAAGCTCATGTGGTAGAGGCCAAGTCAGTGGCAAAGCTTGAAGTTGTAAATCTAACATTTTTTGATACAACGCAGAAGAGAAAGAAAGTGGACGTGGATACCCTTATAGTTGGGTTCTCCCGACTCGACTTCAAGGGAATTTTAGCCCCACATGATGACCCTTTGGTAATTACAACAAGGGTGCATGGATGCGAGGTGCAGAGAATTTTCGTGGATGGGGGAAGTTCCGCAGATGCGATGTTTTGGCCCTGCTTCAAGTGCCTAGGTCTTAATAGAGCTAGGCTGGTACCCTATCATCATCCTTTAATGGGCTTCAGCGGTGAAAAGGTCCACCCATTGGGAATGTATGAGATGGATGTACGGATGGGTGATGAATGGCCTAAGAGGTTAACCCGGAAGATCAATTTTTTTGTAATGGACGAAAACGTCTTCTCGGCCTATAACCTCATCATAGGAAGAGTAGCCCTAAAGGAGTTTGAGGCCGTGCCGTCGACGGTCCACCAGATGCTAAAATTCCCAACTCCCTATGGGGTAGGGGAAGTGCAGGGTGACCAGACCATAGCACGAGAATGCTACTTCAACTCGGCTGAAGAGAGAGAGGCCTATAAGAGAGAAACCACCACTTATAACATTGATACACTTGACCCAAGAGGCAAAATAAAGTTAAAGAAGGGAGAGGCCGCGGAAGAGGTAGAATCCATCTTCCTCAATGAGGACGAACCGAAAAAAATCGTCCAGGTCGGCAAAGCCTTAAAAGAAAAAATCAAGGAAGATCTGATAAACTTCTTAAGGAAGAGGCAGAGTGTCTTCGCTTGGAGTCACGCAGATATGCCCGGCATCAACCCTGAGGTCATGTGTCATAAGCTCAAAGTAACTAAAGATGCTAGGCAAATCAAACAAAGATGAAGAATTTACTCCAGGGAAAAGTACGACATCATCCGGGAAGAGGTTAAAAACTGGAAGAGGCTGAGTTTATTAGAGAAGTTATATATTCGGAGTGGCTATCGGATGCAGTAATTGTGCCCAAAGCCAATGGAAAATGAAAAATGTGCATTGATTTTATCGACCTGAACAAGTCTTGCCCAAAAGATAGTTATCCCTTACCTCGGATAGATCAGAAGTAGATGCTACTGCAGGGCATGAGCTCATGAGCTTCATGGACGCGTATTCAGGCTACAATCAGATCTTTATGGATGCAGAAGACTCAGAGAAGACAACCTTCATTACTGACAAAGGGACATGCTGCTATAAGGTTATGCCCTTCGGTTTGAAAAATGCGGGGCCGACCTACCAACGTCTTGTGAATAAGATGTTCGAAGGCCAAATAGGCCAGACTATGGAAGTGTATGTAGACGATATGCTCACGAAGAGCTTAAAGGCCTACACTCATGTGGCAGACCTTAAACAGACATTCAATACCATGGATATGTATAGGATGAAGCTCAACCCGGCTAAGTGTGTCTTTAGGGTAAGAGCTGGGAAGTTTCTTGGATTCATCGTTAATCAAATAGGAATAGAAGTGAACCCTGAGAAAATCAGGGCTTTGCTCGACATGAAGACACCAAAGAGTATCAAGGACGTCAAAGGCTTACTGGAAGAGTGGCTGCACTCAACAAATTTATTTCCAGAGCAACAGATAAGTGCCTTCCGTTCTTCAAGGTACTCAGAGAAGCCTTTGAATGGGACGAAGAGTGTGAAGAGGCTTTTAACCAACTTAAAACCTACTTTGGGTCCCCATTGCTCTTGTCTTTGCCCATACTAGGAGAGAAATTGTATGTCTACCTGGCAGTCTCTGAATCGGCTATAAGTGCAGCCATAGTACGAGAAGACGTTGGGATCCAAAGGCCTGTATACTTCAACAGTAAAGCCCTTCAAGGGTCTAAGCAGAATTACCCCCAAATGGAAAAATTAGCCTACGCCCTAATACGTGCTTCAAGGAAGATGAAGCCCTACTTTCAAGCCCATTCCATGGTCATCCTCACCGATTCCCCACTAAGACAGGTCCTCCATAAACCTGAGAAGTCGGGAAGATTGATGAACTGGGCCATTGAGTTAGGGGAGAATGACCTTACATATCAGCCAAGGGTGGCCATCAAAGGGCAGGTGCTTGCAGACTTCTTTGCTGAGTTCACATGGGAAGAGACTAAGGTAGAGGACCTAGAGACTGCAGAATGGTCGAACAACAATGTCCTCCGAGACACAGAAGAGGTTGTACCCAATGTCTTCCAAGACCGGGAAGAGGTTGTGCCCAAGGAAGTCAGAAATGGAATAGTCGAAAATGAGGAGGATCGGTACCTCTTCAATCTTGGGATCATGACAGAAGGGGGCTTCTCATCGGACGAAGATGTTTGGAACCTCCGTGTTGATGGGTCTTCTTGTGATAGTGGAAGCGGTGCAGGGTTAATACTTTCAGCTCCAGATGGTACTAACATTGAGTATGCTTTGAGGTTCAACTTCAAAGCATCTAATAACGAGTCGGAATATAAGGCCATGATAGCAGGATTCTCATTGGCAAAAATTCTGGGAGTGGGACAACTTCTACTTCATAGTGACTATAGGTTGGTTGTTAATCAAGTGTTGGGGGTCTATGAGGCCAAGGATAAAAAGATGGCCAAATACCTGAAGAGGTTTCGAACAATACTGGAAGGTTTTGAAGAGGTAAAAATGAAGAGGATACCCCGACAAAACAACAGCCACGCTGATGCATTAGCAAGGTTGGCCTCGGCAACGAAGACAGATATCAGAAGAACAATTTCGGTCGAGGTCTTGTCGAGGGCGACCATCGAAGAAAAAGAGGTTAGTAACCCTTGCCTCAATTTGAACCTAGGGGACTTATGGATGGACCTCCTCGTAAGATATATCAAAGAGGGAGAGCTGCCGGAATCCAAGGTAGAGAGGAAGAAATTAAGATACAAGGCTGTGAAATTCTCCATAGTGGGGAACGTCCTATATAAGAAAGGATTCCTATTGCCTCTCCTCAGATGTGTTCATCCCACAGAAGTTCCCCGCGTCTTACAGGAGGTACATGAGGGTTCTTGCTCCAATCACATTGTAGGAAGACCCTTGGCCAAGAGAATTGTTGCGCAGGGGTACTGGTGGCCGACCTTGGCCAAAGATGCTGCAGTTTACATGAAGAGCTGCGACAAATGCCAGAGATTCTCCACTATTCCTAACCAACCTCATCAACCTATGATGTCAATCACTTCCCCTTGGCCATTTGCAGTATGGGGAATTGACTTAGTAGGACCACTGCCAAGAGCTGCCAATAATTACCGGTTTCTGATAGTTTCCATTGATTACTTCTCAAAGTGGGTGGAGGAAGAGCCGATGATAACGATTACAAAACAGAAGACCTTCCAATTTATTTGGAGGAACATCATATGCAGACACAGCCTCCCAAACACTCTCATCTCAGACAATGGAACCCAGTTCAAGAACTCTTCTTTAGAGAAATATTGCAAAAGAGTTGGGATAAAGCTATTTTTCTCTTCTCCTGGACGACCTCGGGCAAACGGTCAGACCGAAGTCACAAACAGAACAATCCTCAACATAATCAAGAAGAGGTTAGAAGAAGATAAGGGGAAATGGGCTGAAGAGGTTTATGATATGTTGTGGGCCTACAGAATAACAGTAAGAACACCGACAGGAGAAACCCCATTCATGATAGCACATGGCTTAGAGGCCATCATACCAACAGAAGTGGGACTCCCTACCCATAGGGTTCAAACCTATAACCCTGATAAAAATGGGGAAGAGAGAAGACTAGACCTTGATCTGATTGAAGAGAGAAGGGAAGATGCAGAAATCAAACAAGCAGCTTACCAGCAGAGAGCAGCAAAATTCTACAATCAAAGGGTGAAATCAATACCCATTGTCGTAGGAGACTTAGTACTGAAGAAGACACTGCAGAAGGCAAACAAGCTTCACCCAAATTTGCACGGTCCCTATAAAGTGATTGAAGAGGTTGTACCCGGGACCTACAGGCTAGAAAACCTAGAGGGGGAACCTTTTTCCAATCCCTGGAATGCCGATCATCTAAAGAAGTATTACATATGATGTTGCCAAAGTTTGTGTCAATGTATTATCTTATGAAGAGATTATTAATGAGAAGATCAGTTTCCTTGCCAATTCTTGGTCTATTGTGCTCTAGTGGTGAAATTAATTATGGGGATAACATCTTAGTTTATGACCTCAGACCTTATAACATCATGATTTGGTGGCAAGGTCTGAGGTCAGACATTATACTTAGATGACCTCAGACCTTTAACATCATTAATTTGGTGAAATTATTTATGAGGATAACATCTTATTTGATAACCTCAGACCTTATAACATCATGATTTGGTGGCAAGGTCTGAGGTCAGACATCATACTTGGATGACCTCAGACCCTTAACATCATTAATTTGGTGAAGATATTTATGAGGATAACATCTTATTTGATGACCTCAGACCTTATAACATCATGATTTGGTGGCAAGGTCTGAGGTCATACATCATACTTGGATGACCTCAGACCTTTAACATCATTAATTTTGTGAAATTAATTATGGGGATAACATCTTAGTTGATGACCTCATACCTTATAACATCATGATTTGGTGGCAAGATCTGAGGTCAGACATCATACTTGGATGACCTCAGACCCTTAACATCATTAATTTCGCGAAATTATTTATGAGGATAACATCTTAGTTGATGACCTCAGACCTTATAACATCATTCTTTGGTGACAAGGTCTGAGGTCAGACATCATACTTGGATGACCTCAGACCCTCAACATCATTAATTTGGTGAAGATATTTATGGGGATAACATCTTAGTTGATGACCTCAAACCTTATAACATCATTCTTTGGTGACAAGGTCTGAGGTCAGACATCATACTTGGATTACCTCAGACCCTTAACATCATTAATTTGGTGAAATTACTTATGGGGATAACATCTTAGTTGATGACCTCAGACCTTATAACATCATTCTTTGGTGACAAGGTATGAGGTCAGACATCATACTTGGATGACCTCGAACCTTAACATCATTCTTTGGTGGTAAGGTCTGAGGTCAGACATCATACTTGGATGACCTCAGACCCTTAACATCATTAATTTGGTGAAGATATTTATGGGGATAACATCTTAGTTGATGACCTCGGACCTTATAACATCATTCTTTAGTGATAAGGTCTGAGGTCACACATCATACTTGGATGACCTCAGACCCTTAACATCATTAATTTGGTGAAATTAATTATGGGGATAACATCTTAGTTGATGACCTCAGACCTTATAACATCATGATTTCGTGGCAAGATCTGAGGTCAGACATCATACTTGGATGACCTCAGACCCTTAACATCATTAATTTGGTGAAGATATTTATGGGGATAACATCTTAGTTGATGACCTCAGACCTTATAACATCATTCTTTGGTGACAAGGTCTGAGGTCAGACATCATACTTGGATGACCTCAGACCCTTAACATCATTGATTTGGTGAAATTACTTATGGGGATAAACATCTTAGTGATGACCTTGGGCCTTAACATCATTATTTGTTGACAAGGTCTAAGGTTAGACATCATACTTGGATGACCTCAGACCCTTTACATTGCATGGCAAAGAAAATCATCCAGCAAACAATCCAGCAAGAAAAGAAACAAAATCCCTCCTCAGAGGTCGACTGATTAAGTGACAAATGGCAAAAATATAAAGTAATATTGTTCATCAAGAGGTTACAGTTCGAATACATAGTGAAAAAGTATAAAAGCTTCACAAATATAGCCTAAGGATTTGCAGGGACAGTACTGACATCCTCGGCCTGATCCCCTTGGCCGACATTGGTCACCTCGGCCCCATCACCTCTGGGGTTGGTTTCCTCAGTCTCTGTAATATCCAGTGGCAAAGTCTCTATAGGGGCAGTGTCTTCCTCTTCAACTTCCTGAAGGGCTTGGGCAAATTGAGGGTTAGCAAAACCCAGACCTATGAAGTCAGAGGCTTTCAAGCTCCCTGACTCCTTCTCCTTAGCAGCTACCCATTTGCCAGTAGCCTTAATACCTCTCTCGAGGTACTCAAAGCCGAAGCTAATGAATTCATCAGAGACTTTATACTCAGCCAGAATCCCCTCATAGGCATCCTCAAGGGCTGCCTTCACTGCAGCGTCAACCTTCTGCTGGAGAACGTCATCCTTGGCCTTTAAGGCAATAGTATGGTCCTTTTTAAGCTTGGAGATCTCTTTCTCCAACTCCTTAACCTTTTTATCAGACTCCTTAAAGGCAGACTTCAGACAGTCTACCTCTTCATTCAGAGAGCTTTGCACCTTCTCGACCTCTTAGCCTTTCTGGATGAAGGGAAACTTCTTCAGAGTCCAGTTGGCAAGATGATGCATAGCAGAGAGGCCCTATAAATCATGTGGTCGTATATATAAGTTGAAATTCATAACATAGGTTACAATTGAGCTAAACTTAAATTCGAAGTCATAACTGAATAGACCTGTGAAGGACAAACTCAACCAGTAGAGGAGTGTCCATAGATCGACAAAAGCGTTTGTCAGCATCAGTCATAGCAGAGCCGATAGCATCCAAAACCTGTAAACTGTGGCCTATGATGCTATTATTGATTTTTAGTTACTCTATACGAGCAGCCAATGCATCCTCGAAAGAAATAGGGATGGTACGATCCCCACCTTTCTTCTTCTTCCTCTGATCCTCAGGGCAGCATCGATAACTTTTCTCTTCTTGCTGGCCTCAGCCCTTGAGGTTGAGGGAGGGGGAGGAGGAGCATTCAGACCTGCCTTTTTAACGAGATTCGTTAAACTTGGTGTTGTCATCTCCCATAACTCATCAGATATTACTTTTGGACTCTCTGCAAGATAGAAGGGTCTGAGTTAGAGAGTCAGACATACATAAATTCAGAGGTATAACTTGAAATAAAAATCACTTACCAAGATCTGCAAGAGGACTTACCCCCAGACCAGTCTCAGAGAGGTAATAGGGGGTCATCAATTGCTCGAATTTGACAAGTAGACCATGTTCCCCATAATCTTAAAGGTCTTTGACCTTCTGAAAATTTTGCTGGCTTAGCCAGGGTCGGCCCTAGAAGCCATTGTAACTTTTCCCCATCTTATAGGCATCCCCGGCTCTAATGAGGAAGAGGGGGCACATGGACCAAATTCCCATGGCCCTGAGGCAAAAAAATATCGTGGCTTCCAGTTATGATTTGAGGTTTGGGTTATCTAAAGCATCTTCTTTTCTGGCTTCCGAGCTAAAAAATGATAATAGCTCGGATGATTTCTGGCAGATGAAGGGACATAGCAGCCTATAAAGACTTGGACAGGAAGGTCTGAGTGATGAACAGCCCTCCATAAGATAATGGCTCCAATTATCACCCTCCAAGCATTAGGTGACAACTGGGAAGGGGCTAAGTTGATATAGGCCAATATAGACCTGATGATGGGATGGATGGGCAGACGAAACCCCAACTTAAACATTTGTTCGTACAAACAGATCTCACCATCATGGTCGTGATAAGCCCTCTCTTCCCTCAGAGGTCTCCTGAGCTTTATAGGGGGGCTTATGGAATATAGGTATCTGAAGGATAGGAGGTCGATCTCGTTGACTAAACTCTCAATCTCCGCCGCCTCAAAGGCATCAACATCACTCTCAGCATCATCATCATCTAGCTCAATGTCGACCTGAGCAGACGACGGGGCACCACTAAGAAACCTCTGAGCTAACTCAGCCCCTGTGACAGCCGACAGGGGAGTGGCTTCAAGGATTGGCGGAACCGCCACACTCGGCCCAATAATTTCAACCTCTGATGAAGAGGTTGATGTACTTGAACTTTCTTGGGACGAGGCTCGACTAGAAACCTCCGCTTGATCAGGGGCCTGATCTTATCGAGTTGTGAAATCCATGGCCTCGTGGAAAGAGTCTTCAGACATAGGGTCTGGGGTAGATGAATCAGACTCAGACATTGGTGTAGGTTCAGCTGGGGCCTCTGTTGGGTTAATTGGTTCGGATGGTTCAGGATATATTACCTTTAGAGGTTGCGGGAAAATAGGCCTGAGGGGGAATGCCTCTGCCCTGCGAGCTTCCTCTTGGGCTCTTTCTACTTGTCTAATTTTTTCTAAGGCCTATTCCCTAAGAGAGGGGAATTCCTCTAAGAGTTAATAGAGGGGTCTGAGTATATGAGGCAGACGTTAGACTTGTGACTATCCTAAGCAAAAAAGATTGACAAATGGAATTAAGGATCAAACTATCGAACTTCAAACAAAAATAACAAAGAACAGCAATCGCCGAAAAACACAAGCAGCTGCCGAAAAACTATGAAACCTTGCCGGAAATTGAAGAGACAAGAATAAAAGGGGGCTAAAAAAGGACAGAGCAAGGTAAAGACGATACCTTAAGACTTGTTGAGTGAAGAGAAGTTGAAGAAATGCATAAACCCCAAATAATGAAGTAGACAAGCTTTTCTAGAGAGGGAGAGTTACAGAGAACGCCCAAGTTCGGTGAAAGAGAGAAATGAGGAAGAAAGAGAAAAATAGGGTTTTAACCCTTAAGTATGAATGCACACATCCCAAGGCCCATCATTGCCTTGGGAGCCCCAAAGAATGGTTGACATCACATGCTTGCCAGGCACGCCTCACACTTCAGCAATTGACAAGTGTCAAATGAACATTGGCGCAAGGAAGAAAGACCTCGGAGATGTAGACCCCACAGTCACCTGCTCTCACACGTAACTAAGGGCTGGGGGTGATTGATATGCCCCAAATATACCACCTCGGCTCAGAGACATCAACCTCGGCTAAGGACATGGCCGATATTGGAAGGGCCTTGGATCAATGACTAGTGGCCTCGGCCATAACAAGGTCGGCCATGGTCGATGTTACTACCAACCTCTTCATGACTCATGGGAACAGTTGTTCATCAGGCCACCCAGGGGATGACAACCTCGGTTGTTGGTAGGCCGAGGTTACAGAAGCTAAACTTCCATTAAGGCCAACTTCAGCAGGGAATCAGCGGATGTACCTAAAATGTTCCAGCTTAACCTCGTCCCAGGCTGACCTTAATGCATCACTTACCTTACCTCGGCTTCACATAAGTCAAGACCATTATGGCTCATCTCGGACTGGATAAATAGCTATACCTTACCCCTCGGACTCTTCCAGGTCGAGGTTATGACTAAGCACGGATGGCCGAGCTCTTATTGACATGTGTAGATAAGGACACGTGGACACAAATAAATTATAACAAATCATTCCCCTTACGTGGGGAGAATATTTCATCATCATTCTCTACATGTGACAGGGACAGATGTCTTCATCATATTGGCTAGATCAACACACAGATGCTCATTACACCCCCCAGGCACTATAAATACTTGTCTTCTCCTTCTTAGAAAGGGATCCGAAATTAGCAACCCTAGTTGAAACTCTGTTCAAATACACAGTAGAGAGAGACAAAGCTTGAGAGATTGTATATATGGCCATTAGAGCCCTCATACAGTGATATTAATCACACACTTTCACAGTGGACGTAGGCCTGATTGGTTGAACCACTTATATTCCAGTGTAAATCCTCTTCTCCTGACCTCCCTCTACTATGTGTGTATATACTCTTATGCTGCCATTATTAACATTAAATTGAGCTCACAAACACCATGAAGGGTGGTGATGTTTCCAGCATCATCATTGGATAACATGGAAAGTGAAATTAACTTGACAGTTTCACCATTATCTATTAATATTTTATTGATAAGGATGCCATCTATCCAATCTTTTATAAACAAAGTCTTTGTGTGGTCAGTCATACGTTTATTAGGTTCTTTGAACCCACCCATATACAATGTCAAGAGAAGAGACAAATAAATCAAAATCATCTACCTTTTATTACCCTTCTCTATCTACCTCCATGGTAAGTATCTCATGATTTTTTTCTACTTTGACCACATTGATTAGCACTTACTGAGTTCGAGAGATAAACTGGATGAATTTCTGCTATTTAGCCTCTTGAACAGGTGTTATGGCATCAACTCACATCATTTCTTCATTTTCCTCTTCATTCGAAGATCTTTCCTTTGATGAACTTCCTTCATCCATTCTCATATTATTGTCCAATTCTTTTAGACTTTCTAGTAGCAAGCTGAAAGAGGTCTGACTCCCTTCTGGTTCCTTGTGAAAACTTGGGTTTGTCTTTAAATAGGAAGAAACAAAACCTTCTAATCTACTATTTCAGATAATCTCAGAGGCCTTTTTCCAGACCATATACTTCCTTTGGATCTTTCTTTGTTGAGTTTGAGAGATCACCATATCAGACTCCCTTCTCTTTCACCTAGGCTACTACACCATATGCTAGGAACCACTTGCTTAGGTTTGACTATCTTTGGTTTCTTTGGCATGTCACTGAACTACTGTGCAACCGGTCAGGTACACCTTTAATTATTGGGAGTCATTTTAAGACCTTTGTTGGCCCTAAATTGCCCCTATGATGGTAAGATTTGGCCTCTTTAAAGTTAAGTCTAATATACTGATTATTCCTTGGTATCTTAGCATTTCATTTGGGATGACAAGGACCAAAGAATGGTCTCACTTTCGCACAGGTCTTGCTTTGAACCGCTTTGTTGATCTCAGAATATTAAGGTTTTGGTTGTACTTCCATTATTCCATTTTTGTTATTAGTTTTCTACTTATGCTTTCCTTTTGAAGACACCAACTGGCATATTTTAACATAGTATTTCCCACATCTGATACACATGTGTGTCATCACCTTCTGATCAGAATATTTAATGGTTTTAGGCGTCAAAGCCTTGGGTTCATACTTAATTTTCACTCTAAAATTCACATGCCCTTTATTTCTAGGCATTGGGATTGATTGCACATTGGTCCCTAATTCTTTTACTTTGGGGAAAAGGGTTTGCATCCTCCCCCATTGTGAATTTTTATTTTGCAGGGAATTTGATCTACCCCCACCAAATCAACACTTCGACCCTATCATGTAATACCGATTAGGCATTAGTTGAGTGAGAAAACACATTTTGCCACTGATAATAATTTTTTCCTTTGATTTCATGTGATTTTTTAGCATCATCAGGTGGTTTTAATATCCTGTCGTTTGACAGAAAGTCAAAGTTCTCGTCAGCCTTAGTAATGTCAAAATAGTAGTTTTTATCACTCCTTTTGACTTTGGTGCAAAAGATTCTGCCGTGGTATCCTTTCGAACTAATGGTTCACATATTATAGTTTCTTTTCCTATAATTTCATCAACATCAATTTCAAAATTAGGATTTTTATAATATGTTTCGAAGGAAGAAGTATTTCTTCCATGCTCTTCTTCAAGAAGAGCCTCACATATGGATACTTTAAAAGTTAATTGTACCAACTCTGTGAATTCATTGGCATTAAAATTCTTCGAAGACTAAACTCTAAACCATTATGTGCCAATTTAAGAATTCTAACTCACGCAAAACTATTTTTCACTTATTCCCAACCCTTTTGATATTGATTATGAATGTAGTATCCTTTTCATATGAGAACGTGTGTGCTCGCGTTCAAATGATCAAATTATATTTAAAACACCTTTTAACCCAAACAAACACTAAACATGCAACTAGGTGTGATTGAAACAATATGAAATCATGCAAGAGTTATTCAAACACACATAATTGAGGAAAAATCCCCCACAGGGGCAAAACCATTTATTTTCACTATAATTTGTAAGAAAACGTCTTACAATCGGATTACAATGAAAATACAAGTTGACTAAGAATTACCCTCAGGTATCGGATTCTGTAGTCGCGGATGGAATTATCCCTTTCCAGTAGGGCTGCAATGGAGAAGAAGAACGGTCTCCTCCACAAGGGTTGAACTGCAAAACTGCGCTCCTGGGTTACCAAAAGGATTCACAAATGTATGGATTTTGTGTGAATCAAAATACCTAGAGTATTGGTACTCAATAGGTGAAGACTTAGGGATTTCTCTACTCTGAAAATCGTGTATAGAAGTCTTAGAAAAACCACTTCCCGTAGTGGGATTAAATAGGAGAACTTGAGCCCTAAAATTCGGAACATGATCTGAACACGATCTGTTTGAAATTATCCTCGTCGGATCGGTCCGGTCTCTTTAGGCGAATCGGTCCGGTGACATCGGATCGGTTCCTTTTTTAAGGCGGATCAATCCGGTTGGCATCGGATCGGTTCGACTTTTTAGCTTCATCGGTTCGCTATGGATCCGGGGTACACTGGCCTCACCTCAGCAGGCGGATCGATCCGGTCTCTTTAGGCGGATCGGTCCGGAGGAACCGAATTAGTTCTTTTATTTGGGCCAGATCGGTCCGATCTGATCCCTGATTCCTTTTCTGCCTTTGATATTCGGATTCCGTTGATGAGCGTATGATTCTTGAATTTTCTCAACGGTGTAACGGCGTACGACATATAAAATGCTAATGGACAAAAATGTCCTTACAAATCTCCCCCTGTGTCTATGTCGGTACATACATAAAAACAAACATCCGAATTATCAATCATAAAAAATTGTCTATACAAATCTACCCTTCCATGAACCCAAAACTGAAAGAGTACAAGTGAATAAGACTGCATCGTTTGATCTTCAAATCTTCAGTAACCTTAGCGCTTTTCTCATCAGGGTGTGCAATACAATGATAATCCATGTAGTACCTACACACATGAGAAAAAGCAAAATACCACGTGACATATCGAGTTTGAAGTGAGATAAACATATATACCAATTTATGAACAAACTTAATTTATGAACAAACTTAATTTATGAACAAACTCAAACTTTCAAAACTCCCCCATAATAAGATAATTCATTCTCCCCCTTTTTATGATGTCCCCAAATAGACAAATGAGAGAAATAAATCAAATAAGCAAGAGCGGGGTGTCACTGGGATAAAACCACACCATGAATGAACACAAAGCAACCAAGTCGAAGATAGCGTAAATGAAGTGGTGTGATCAAATTCGATAGGAAAAACAATGCATACAAACATGACATATGTGCACGATGAATATTGGATATTCCTAGAGAATGAACTCAAATGCTTCCTTTGGTGTAAAAGAATGACAATATAAGATATTGACTCAATCAAATCAACAAATCAAAGCTCAAAATGATTTTCACACTAATAACGTCCAAAATGATTTTATGCTTTTTCAGGACTTTCAAGGAAGTGCAAACCCGTTTATATTCTCTAACCAAACTCCCTCAGGTATTATTTTGAATAGAGGCATTCTAAATTCTCAAACTTTGGAGAATTGATAGTGAAACCTAAGAGGCCCATATTTGGCATGAATTGCTTTTTATTGACTTTAAATTTTTTTCGGGCTCTTTTAACCTCTTTGGACCTCGGATATTAAAATTCCTCCATTTTTTAGGTCCTTTTTAACGGTGGCTTTTGCGCAAAGGATAGATAATGACCTTTCGCAGCCCCTCCCCGTTATTCAAAAACACACAGTCTCACCAAAATGGTTTTTACATGCATCCCAATCTTGTCAAGTTTTATCGCATTTTATACATTGTATAGACAGGATTGAGATGGAAACACTCTAGCCAACATGAGATTGACAAGTGCAACAATCAAATATAGTCGTGCATGTGTGAAATAAAGGATATAGGAGTCAAACATGTAGGAAGATATCACTAATTACATCTCAAAGACTCCATACAATGTAAAGCACATGGATGAAATGATATAGCCTCTCAAAACTCTATCAAACAGTCACATGGAGATATGGAATGAAATTGTGACTTGGCTATCTTAAATGCTCATCCACAAAAGGAGTAAAAAAAATCTTTTTGGCCTTTTTCAAAAAAATTTATCAAAATAAAATCTTTTTGTGCTTTTCAAAAATTTTCTTAAAGGAAAATCTTTGTGTATTTTTTTTAAAAAAATAAAGAGCAAAAAGAAAAAGCTGTACAACTAAGCAATGGTACATATAAAACAGACTAGCAATAGGAAGCATATGATATGAACATGAAGAAGCATCCTATTCTAGACATAGACCAACCCCTCAGTCAACTGTGCAAATCCCCAAAGACTTCCTAAGATTCTCAAATCTAAGGGCATCTAAAGGTTTCGTGAAAATGTCGGCTAACTGACGGTCGGTGGGAACAAAACTCAGGGATACAGTGTTCTCCTCAACTAACTGACGAATAAAGTGCTCACGTATCCTGATGTGTTTTGTGCACGAATGCTGGACGGGATTACGAGATATGTGTATCGCGCTCGTGTTATCACAAGAAATGATCATGGTGTCTTGTGAAATCCCATAATCCTCCAACATTTGCTTCATCCACAAGAGTTGTGTGCAACAACTCCCGGCGGTAATGTACTCAGCCTCCGCAGTGGACAAAGAGATGGAATTTTGCCTCTTGCTCAGCCAGGAGACAAGAGCAGAACCAAAATAGAAACACCCACCAGAAGTGCTCTTACAACCATCTACATCCCCAGCCCAATCGGCATCCGAATAGGCGGACAAACGGTCATCGGTATCAAAGGAATACCAAATATCGTATGATAGAGTCCCACTCACGTATTTAATAATACGTTTTAGAGCAAGTAAATGTGACTCTTTCGGGGACGCCTGATATCGCGCACAGACTCCAACACTAAAGGCGATGCCGGGACGACTGGCAGTCAAGTAGAGAAGACTACCTATCATACTCCGATATAAGGTTTGCTCTACGTCCTTGCCTGAAGTGTCCTTACTAAGCTTGGTAGTGGTATTCATAGGTGTACGTGCATGCTTAGCGGAGTCTAAACCAAATTTCTTCACTAGGTCTCTAGCATACTTGGATTGGGAGATGAACATCCCATCCTCTAGCTGATGAACCTGGAGACCAAAGGAAGAATGTAAGCTCACCAACCATGCTCATTTCAAACTCACTTTTCATCTCCTCCTCAAAATGGTGATCATGCTGGTAGCATGTGGATCCAAAGACTATGTCGTCCACATAGACCTGGGCAACCAAAATATCACCGTCATCTCTCCTGACGAACAACGTCATATCTACTCCCCCTCTCTTGAAGCCTCGAGCTAAGAGATAGGAAGTAAGCCTCTCGTACCAAGCCCGGGGTGCTTGCTTCAAACCATACAAGGCTTTCCTCAGATAGTAGACGTGCTCAGGGTGCTGAGGGTCTTCAAACCCTTTTGGTTGTTCCACATAAACCTCCTCCTGTAGAATGCCATTCAGAAAGTCACTCTTAACATCCATCTGATACACCTTGAAGCGCAGATGACATGCGATGGCGGGCAGAAGACGGACGGACTCAAGCCTCGCAACAGGAGCAAATGTCTCCCCAAAGTCTACACCCTCTATCTGTGTGTAGCCTTGAGCGACCAACCTAGCCTTATTTCGGATTATGGTACCATTTTCATCCATTTTGTTCTTAAAAATCCATCAGGTACCTATCACATTAATCTCACTAGGTCAGGGGACAAGTTCCCAGACATCATTCTTTTTAAACTGAAGCAACTCATCTTGCATGGCAGATATCCAATGTTCATCCTTGAGTGCTTCTTTATGGTTCTTGGGCTCGACTTTGGACGTGTAGCAAAGATGGCTAACAACGTTCTCTAGCTGAGCACGAGTCTTAACCCCTAGAGTGGGATCGCCAAGAATGGCAGACGGGTCATGACTCTTGCGAACCCAAGAAGGTGTGTCCCCTAACACAGGAGTAGGATCCACAGAGTGTGAGAGAGGAACAGGTAAATCACTATCAGAACAATCGTCATCCTCACACTGAAGGTTAGGATCAATAACTGTCAAAGGTTCGTAATCTTGCACGGTGACGTTTATTGATTCCATAACCTTAGAGCCCTTCAGGTTAAAAACCTGGTACGCTCTGCTCGTCGATGAATATCCTAGAAATATTCCCTCGTCGCTTCGAGAGTCGAACTTTCCTAATTGCTCTCTATCCCGTAGGATGTAGCATTTACTCCCAAAAACACGGAAATATGCCAGGTTGGGCTTCTTGCCAGTCCACAACTCATAAGGAGTCTGAAGTGTGTGTGGACGCAAATAAACCCTATTCACCGTGTGGCATGCAGTAGACACTGCCTCTGCCCAAAATCTCCTAGAAACTTTACGACCTAGAAGCATAGATCTAGCCATCTCTTGGATCGTTCTATTCTTTCTCTCAACAATCCTATTTTGCTGAGGAGTTCTCACAGCAGAAAACTCATGTTTGATCCCAAGGCTATCACAGTACAAATCCACCTTTGCTTCCTTAAATTCAGTGCCGTTGTCACTACGTATTCTGTTAATAGTGACACCGTGTTGATTTTGCAGGACACGGCACTTGGTCATTAAAAATTCTACAGCATCGGATTTCTCTCTCAGAAAACCTATAATGGAGTACCTGTAGAAATCATCTACCATCACGAGGATGTACCTCTTACCACCTAGACTCTCGGTACGAGTGGGACCCATAAGATCCATGTGAATCAACTCCAGAACACGAGAGGTGGTAATGGAATGCAACTTCCTATGAGGACTACGAATTTGTTTTCCCAACTGACAGGGTCCACAAACGGTCGAAGTTGACTTTCCAAGAGATGGTAAGCCACGTACTAGATCCTTTTTAGCTAAACGATTAAGATCTCTAACGTTCACGTGACCTAGACGTTGGTGCCACAGATCCATAGGAGTGATCGTGGTGCTGTTGCAGACAAGTGAGGATGTGGGCTCAGTCCCATAGCAATTATCCTCGGTCCTCACCCCTTGCATCAAAAGTTTACCGTCTTGATTGTGGACTTTACACGCGTCCCGGTCAAACTTTACTGCAAAGTCAGTGTCGCACAGCCGGCTAATGCTGAGAAGGTTTGCTTTCAAACCTTTGACGTACAAAACATTTTCTAGCTTAGGAAATCCAGGTAACTCGATAGTACCACGTCCTATAACGCTAGACTTGCTCCCATCTCCAAAGGTGACTCTGCCATCCTGATAATCCTCAAGAGTCGTAAAAAATTAGGCATCGCCTGTCATATGTCTGGAGCACCCACTATCAAAGTACCACTGTGAGGTATTATGTGCTTTGAGAGCAACATGAACAACGAAGGCCTTTTTATCTTTCTTAGGTACCCAAACAGGTATGACCTTTTGTTTGCCTTTGTTGTTGTTGGTTTTAGCTAGAATGTGAGAAGCGTTCACTAACGGCAAAGACATCCGTCGGAATTCTTCCATTAAACTCTGAGTCGTGGCAGCTAAGAACTCAACTCGCTCTTTCAGACTAGAAAACTCATCAGTATGTCGTGGTGGAGCAATAGTACGTCGTGTCCGACCCATGCTATAGCAAGACTCCCTAAGGTGGCCTTTTCTTTTGCAATAAGTACAAAAGAGTACAGTCAAAGCCGGACCTTGGTTTGCCTTTCTTGATCGAACTCTCCTTCGAGGTTTTTGTCGGTGACCATAAGGAGTGGTAGTAAACTCAGGAACTGGTCCAGGTGCAATTTGGGACGTGGAGGCACCATCATATCCAATTCCTTGTCGATCACCAAAACCTAAAGCGGGGCCGAGGAGCATCTTTCCCATCTTCCCAGATCTGTCCTCGATTTGTACCTTGACTTCCCGTGCTTTCTCAAGATCATGAGTCAGCTGGGCAACAAGGGCTTCAAGTTTCTTCCGAGTCTCCACGGAGGAATGGAGCTGACTCGTAAGACTAGCCACTTGTTTAGTCAAGTCCCCTCTCTTTTTCTCTAAAACTCTCTCTCTCTCTCTAAACAAACTTTCATTCTCGACACAGGTAGATTCTCTCTCTCTCTCAGGGCGGTGCAGGTGGAGAACTCTCTTTCTCTCGCTTTCCTTAAATCTTCCTCTAAGCAGGTGATCTTAAGAACTAACGCTTTGTTACGCTTTTTAGTTTTAAAAGACTCAGAATATAACTCAGCGTAGGCGCGTTGAATATCACTCTCGCTCTCACTTGTGTCATCCTCCCCCTCACTCACATCGATCTCACTGTCGAGGTGTCCCTGTGAAGCATCATCCTCATCGTCGTGAGGAGAACTAGGAGTGCTCACTTGACTGGCCATGAATGCGGTGAAGTTACACTCATGCGGTGACTCATCACCTGAATCCACCGTCTCGACCTCACTGTCGTCGCTAAGGGTAGCATTAAGGACATCTTTCCCTTTCTCTCTATTCAGACGATTGGCACACTCAAAGGCTCTATGACCCTTACCATCGCACTCAAAACATCTCTCACTTTCTTTCAGAGGAGGTTTTTTGAAATCTTTTTCATTTTTCTTTTCAAACTTATTTTTCTCAAATTTCTTTTTATCTTTAAAATTGCCATTTTTCTTAAATTTGAGAATCCTTTTGAATTTTTTTGCAAAAAGAGCCAAATCATCTAGGTCAAAATCACACTTAGAATCTGGCGTGTCAGTCTCTCTCTTTCTAGATGACTCTACCCTTTTTCTAACTGACCCCTCACTCCTTCTCTCTTGGGCTTTAAGTGCAATTTCCTTATCTTTAGATTTAGCAGTTTTAGGGAACATATCAATTTCATAAGTTTGCAAATATCCTACAAGTTCTTCTAATTTTAGCGTATTTAAATTACCCATAGAATTTAGCACAGTGACTTTAGGGATAAAATGCTTAGGCAAAGAACGAAGAATCTTTTTAACAACTCTAGCATTAGGAATATGTTCACCAAGATTAAAGCTAGTATTCACAATGTCAGAAAGTCTAGCATAAAATTCATCAAAGCATTTAGATTAATGCATGGTGATAGTTTCAAATTGAGTTGTCAAATTTTGCAACTTAGACTCTTTCACAGCATTAGTTCCTTCATGGGTAAGTTGTAAAACATCCCATGCCTCTTTTGACGTGGTGCACGTCATTATGCGTTTGAACTCATCAGGTGTGACAGACCCAGAAATAGCACTAAGACCCTTAGAATTAAAAGAAGACCATTTAAATTCTTCATCAGTCCAAGAAGTGTCAGGTTTCAAGTTGGTCACATTATCAACAGTCACGGTGGGAGGAGCCCACCCTCGTTCAACCAAAATCCAGACACGTTCATCAATGGCTTTTAAAGCCGACCTCATACGGGCTTTCCAATAAGCATAATTTGTCCCGTCAAAAACAGGCATTTTATAATATGACTTCTCCATTTGAACACGTACTTTTTTTTCCAAAATCAATTTTTTTTTTCAGAAAATTGATATCTTAGAAAAATTTTGCGGAAAAAGGAATACGCGATAGATTAGCGTAACCTGCTCTGATACCAATTTGAGAACGTGTGTGCACGCGTTCAAATGATCAAATTATATTTAAAACACCTTTTAACCCAAACAAACCCTAAACATGCAACTAGGTGTGATTGAAACAATATGAAATCATGCAAGAGTTATTCAAACACACATAATTGAGGAAAAATCCCCCACAGGGGCAAAACCATTTATTTTCACTATAATTTGTAAGAAAACGGCTTACAATCGTATTACAATGAAAATACAAGTTGACTAAGAATTACCCTCAGGTATCGGATTCTATAGTCGCAGCTGGAATTATCCCTTTCCAGTAGGGCTGCAATGGAGAAGAAGAACGGTCTCCTCCACAAGGGTTGAACTGCAAAACTGCGCTCCTGGGTTACCAAAAGGATTCACAAATGTATGGATTTTGTGTGAATCAAAATACCTAGAGTATTGGTACTCAATAGGTGAAGACTTAGGGATTTCTCTACTCTGAAAATCGTGTATAGAAGTCTTAGAAAAACCACTTCCCGTAGTGGGATTAAATAGTAGAACTTGAGCCCTAAAATTTGGAACATGATCTGAACACGATCTGTTTGAAATTATCCTCGTCGGATCGGTCCGGTCTCTTTAGGCGGATCGGTCCGGTGACATCGGATCGGTTCCTTTTTTAAGGCGGATCAGTCCGGTTGGCATCGGATCGGTTCGGCTTTTTAGCTTCATCGGTTCGCTATGGATCCGGGGTACACTGGCCTCACCTCAGCAGGCATATCGGTCTTGTCTCTTTAGGCGGATCGGTCCGGAGGAACCGAATCGGTTCTTTTATTTGGGCCAGATCGGTCCGGTCTGATCACTGATTCCTTTTCTGCCTTTGATATTCGGACTCTGTTGATGAGCGTATGATTCTTGAATTTTCTCAACGGTGTAACGGCGTATGACATATAAAATTCTAATGGACAAAAATGTCCTTACATCATAAGAATTTTGAGTTAACCTAGCCAAATCATCCATAGAAACCTCTAGTTCAGTTTGGAAGAACATCGAATGGAATATATACTCCATTTATTTCCAATTATGAACATAATATGGTGGTAGACTTATTAACTGTGTAAAGGTTGCATCTGTGAGGGAATTAAAAAAATGTAGCCATAAGTAACCATTTGTTCTAGTATCAGCACACTGACTAGCGAACTTAGTAATATGTTCCAATGTGGACAAATTCACATCCACATAAAAGAGGGTAAAGGCTAGAATTTGAAATCCTTTAGGAAGCTCAATCTTATTTATCTATTATGGAAATGGCTTTCTATAAACTGGGCTCTGCACCTCCCGAGATACTACTCAACATATTTTGTGTATTAAGTCTACAATCTCATTCCCCCCCAACTCCCCCAGGCGGTTGCCTATTTTGCAGGGCAGTTATTTGGTTTACCAAATGAGTTGATTGTACCAAAGGTGGTCGAACATCTGTAGGCACAAATTGTTATGTTCGGTAAGGCATAGGTTGGGATACTTATGGAGTTCGATTATCTATCCTCCTAGAGTCCCCCTCCCCCCCCCCCCCCCGAGTTATGGTTCAAACACTCGATTATTAATAACCTATAAGATCATAATTTATTATTTTATCATTATGTTTATAGTTTGACGATTCCGTTACACCATTACGCTGTCATTACCATTCTCAAAAATCTTCAATCGAACACAAATCGGTGACCAAATGCATCAATCGAAGAATAAAAACTTAATATCATCACTACAATCATCGGAGAAGGCATATGAGGTAGATATAGTGTTAACATATGTTCACAGGTATTTTTAAACATGTTTGAATCCAAAAGTTTTTGTAAAAAAAATATTTTTTATGTATCTCGTTAGAACGAGATTAAGGGTCACTCGAACGAGTTACTACAACTCATTAAATATCCATTCAAACGAGCTTCAAATGTGTATTTTTCATCATCGTTTTGGAAAGTCATTAAATCTCTCGTTCGATATCCATTCGAACGAGTTTATAAAGATCGTTAGAGCGAGGTATAGTTCGTTTGAACAAACCGATGCGGATTTTATTTTTATTTGGTTTCAAACTCAATCTTTTCATGCTCATCTCTTTTAGATTTTCCCTCTTATTTAAGAGGTACGAACCTGCACATTATTACAAGCCATTTTAAACCTATTTTGTGATAAAACACTTTGCTTTTTTAAAATCAAACCCATTGGATATTATGATCACTATATTAAACTAGAAGAAGACATCACTTGTTTGAATCCCTGTGGACTTCATTCTTCACTACTGATGAAAGGAAATGAGTTTATTGAGGCTGATCGGCGAATACTGAGGCAAGTGGATCTTGTTGTGGGGCATTGTTGTATCTGCACCACTTTCTATTACTAATAAGGAAGGAAACCGAACTACAGTACTTGGTGTCTAAGTCTGTAAGTACGTATGTGTCATCTGTAATACCTTAGTTAAAACAGTGCTGAAAAGGTTTTTTTCCCGAAAGGGTTTTTTCCTCATATCTTGTGTGATTGTTTGTTCATTCCATTTAGATTCAATATATTGCATGCTTATTTTCACCTATATAATCAAGATAAAATTGGATTAAAATTGAACTTGGATTCTTTGTGACCTAATTTATGGATTCTACCGTTGACCATATAATCGAACCACTCTGCACATTTTTCAAATTGGTATCATGACTTATTTCTACAAGTTATTTAGATGAATACTGGTAGTTATATGGAGAATTAGTACAATAAACAACCTATTTTTATGGCACAAATAATGCATATTGGAAATCTCGAATGAGATTATCCCTAAAATCGATCGACGAGCGCATTTGGCTTGCTGTTGAAAGGGGGTGGACTCCACCTACTATGACAAATGAAAATGTTATTAGTATCAAGCTAGTAACAAATTGGACTGAAGATCACTTTAAATTAAGTAATTTTATCTCTCGAGGCTTGAATGCAATTTTTGGTGCTATCACACCTAACAAATTTCGTCTCATAATGGCGTGTACCACGTCTAAAGAAGATTGGAAAATCCTCCAAATCATATACGAGGGTACCAATAATGCTAAGGCTTCTAAGATTAAAAACATCACCACACAATTTGAGACTATACGCATGCTTGAAACTGAAACATTTGATGAATTTTATGCTCGTATATCTGATATTGTGAATTCTCGTTTTAATTTGGGTGAAAAAAAATTCAAAAACGAGAGTTGCTAAGAAAATTTTAAGATCTCTCCCATCTCGTTTTAATGAAAAGTTACCATCCTTAACTCTTTGGTAATTTTAGACACAACTAGGCTAGAAGAGCTCATAAGTGATAACTTACGAATTAAGCATGTTCCTCAAAACCCAAAAGGAAAAAAAGAAAAAAGGAATAGCTTTAAAAGCGAAACCTAAAAAAGAGGAGGTTTCTGACTCTGATTCTAAAATTGATCAAGATGGTCTTGTTTTATTTGCTAAAAAATTTTAAAAGTTTCTCAAATTAAAAAATAAAGTCTATCCAAATCGAAAAATAAAATATTTGACAAAACTAAAATTACAAAGCGGGTCAAAATTTAAAATCAAAAAAAAAAGTTAGAGGTGAAAATTCTAAGAAAGTTGAATTGGAGAGGTGATTCGTATCAAATATTGCATAATTCTCCCTTATTTCTTTATGCATTCTAGTGCTTTTACGATCCTAAATTCCTATATTTATGCTCATTAACTAGACAACCTTGGATTTGAGTAGATACATGTTTTACAAGGATTAATTGTGCTTTTGTAGGTATTGGAACGATAAAAGTGAGGATCCGTTGAATTTCGGAGAAGTTTCGTCGCTGAACGCTACTTCAGGGCATTTTAGTCAATTCACATTTCTTATCCGGCTCATGGAAATTCCACGAATGCGTAGTTCGTTGAGTTAGCATCGCATGGACACAAACGGTGTGTCGTTTGGAGTTCGAACGAAGAAGCTAGGCCCGTTTCCGTTTTGGAACTTTTCCCCCTCATCATGGACCAAACAAGTGCAGAAAACAGAGTACCGATCGACCGCGCCCAGGGGGCCGGTCGATCGCGATTTCATATTTTATCGTGGGAAGGAGACAGTGCACTTATACAAGAAGGAGACAGCGCTGTCGACCAGTCCTTGATGTTGAATTAATTCGATTTAACGGTGTTCCTTAACGATTTAATGATTCACTCACGTTAAAAGTCATTTATGTATGCTAGTATGATGTTTAGTATGTTTGGTTGGGAGTTTGAGATTGTGTAATGGAGGTTTGGAGTGATAAAAATGGTAAATCTCGTAATTGTTAAAATGGAGAAGACGAAACCTGTACAGCCTAATCGATTCGGTTACTTGTCCGAATCGATTCGGAAGGCGAATCGATTCAGACCAAGGCCGAATCGATTCAGTTTTCCAAATTTTGACTATTTTTCCCCTTTTTGGTTAGAACTCATGGGAAAACGATCAGGTTAACTTTTGAAGTAATTTTAAAATACAATGGTAGATATTTTAATTACCAGTAGGCCAATGTTGGGAATCGAGACTTAGACACATGAGGGGATTTAGGGCTAAAATTAATTAAGTTTAATTGGATAATAAAACCTAATTCAGAGAATGATATGGTGTCATGGGAAATCAAGAGAATATATGATTTAAACCAATAGAATATGAGTGAATTACCTACTGAAATACTTCAAAGAATAATTGGCACACTTCGGGTAATGGGGTGATACTTGGGAATATACGATGAGAATTATAATCGTTAATGATACAAGAAATCGTCCACTTGCCGTTCTCGTACCAGAAACTTAAATGTAAATACATAATAAGCAAATAGAGCTAGTAAAGAGGGAGAAAACACAAGATATAGAGTGGTTCGGCTATTAAAATAAGCCTACATCCACTTTGGTGCCACACTCTCATTATATGCGTTGTAGTACATGTTTACAATGTCATAATAGCCGTAGAATATAGATGAGAGAAGAGAATACATATCTATGATGTTTTTGGGAGTGTCGGAGAGATAACCGTAATGCTGGTGAGTAGCCCCCAAGATATACCGAGGGTTGTACAGTGCTTGACAAGGCCTCCATAAGTGTCATAGTCTCTAGACCGAATATCAGTATAGAAAATGTACTCGGATCCCCCTTATCTCGAGGTGTGGACCTCTATTTATAGGTGGTCCATATGATATGCTAATGTTATAATGGAG
This sequence comes from Sambucus nigra, assembly GCA_949130495.1. Classification (NCBI taxonomy): domain Eukaryota; kingdom Viridiplantae; phylum Streptophyta; class Magnoliopsida; order Dipsacales; family Adoxaceae; genus Sambucus; species Sambucus nigra. Next base: position 450,758,165 of record OX422212.1, on the reverse strand, counting down.
AGGGATGCAGTCAGCTGAATGAGCAGGCTGAGGCCTCACCCTAGATTATGTAAGTCCACGGTATGTCAGTCTGCACCCTGTAACATATAAATGTGGGGCCGCAGCATAAAGGATTCTGTGCATGCTTCTCAAAGGTGCCACGGCAGGGGTGCAATATTTTCCCTATCAATAAGCCCCCAAGTCGTAGTGATAAGAGATAACGATTAGGGCTGCGGCTGAATAGTCAAGTATTATCTTCTCAAGTTGTCACGGTAATTAAAACGCGATGCTTCATCTTCCCATGGCCTCTTATATAAATGCCAACTAGCTGTGGCCTTCATTAATTTTCCAATTCTCTGAGAGAATATCGAGAGCTAAACCTTGCCATTTCATCTTTTGAGTTTTTCGACATGTCTCGTGGTGTCTGGAGGTTGAGCGATTGATGGTTCAAGGTTGAGCAACACCCAAATCTTCCTCTCTCGTTGGCTTTCAGGTAACAAATCAAAACTTCTCCTTGGCTGTTCTTTTGAATTGTATTCTTTGTTGTCTGTTCTTAATTTCCACTGGAAAATGATCCATACGAACTCATATCGTGTGAAATAACCACGTGACCTAACTGATTACCTATTGAATCCACTCTTTTTTTGCTGAATCATGCTAAACAACTAACTCTGAATTGAATCGATACTGCTAAATTTGTTGCTGAAACGAACTCGTCTGGGATCATTGATATGATTGGATGACAATAGATAACTGGTATGGATTTGAATCAATCTTCAATTAATGAAATCAATTGTTAACATCCTTGCTGAATCAATAAGTGACACTTATTGACTTCGGCTTAAATTCTTAGGGCTTTTAAATTCCCAGTATATAGGATCAAAATATAAAATAGACCCATGAAATATACTTGTAAAGGATCAAATTGGTTGATTTTAGAGTTTCAGGATTTGAAAACATATCACTCTGTTCTTGACGTTCTTGAGCGACACTTTCAAATTCTAGGGTTTTGATCTTTAGATTTGGTTACCTTTGTTATCCTGTTTAGGAGTCTGAAGGCGGCAGGTAGCATTTTTGTGCTATTTGGTTGCGGCCTCATGTCAATACTTGTACAGGCTATTTGTTGTGGCCTTTCGCCAATGAACAAAAGGACTGCGGCATATATGGAAATACCTAATGTCTGCTTCCCCAAAAATAACGTTCCGCGGCATTAGTTATAATCCCTAGGGTTCCAATGCCCAACACTTAGTGTAAGCTGAGATTATTGAAACTTTTATTTTTCTTACAAACTTGTTATTACGTATGACTTGGAATTTCTGCTTTTCTGACCATACTGGCAGCGGCACCTAACAGTGGAATTTCTGCTTTTCAGGACTTACTGCAGCCATATGACTTGGAATCCTAACGAATTTCTGAAGTATTTCTGGAACAAACATTTTGGAGTTTCTCCTCCTGAACTCCCTTTTGTGCGTCATTTAAAGACATTTGGGCCTTCCATGCTCAAAGATTGCCCAAATTGCGTCACTTTAGATACTGACTCCACGAAAACCACTTGTAGGAAAGGGACTTCGCGGGCTCCTCCTGTAAAAAAGATACTGAGACCATAACAATGGAAAAGGAGGCCAATTCTAGTAACAACCCCATAGATATTGATTTCGCGGCTACTGGGCCTTCTAAATCTAGAGACGCACCTACTGGCCCATCCAACAGAGCTGAGAGACCTCCTGCAGCCTTAAACGTTCGCAACAGTATGACTCAGAAGTGGGTTAATCAAGTGGCTGAAGCCTTTGAGTTTTTGGAGAATTTGATGTGCTCAGCACCCACCACGGAACAAAGTCCCTGCATGGAACTTGTTGATCATGGGGTATGCTTCCCATCTCCACGTGTTTGTATATGGGTTGCGACTTCCTGTTCTAGTCCCCATTAGAAGAATCTTCCAGACCATGAAGTTAGCCCCAGCCCAACTAGGTCCCAATGGTTGGGGGGAAATTCTTTCGTCTGTGGTGCTATGGAAGAATAGGTTTAAGAGGGACATAACTCCCGTAAAATTCTTCCATTTTTATCGACCTAAGGAGAATTCTGTAAAATTCGCATGGTATTATTACTTTACCATTCACAGTAATGATGAAACCCTTTATACTGGGAGGCCTACCAATGTAAAAAATTAGAAGGGCAAGTATTTTTATATTTCTCGAGAAGGGTGGTAGATCCACCCAGATGAGACTGAGAGGAAGAAAACCTTTAGGATGCCGTGACAATGGGGACGTCCCTCCAAGCTAGGTAAATAAGGCAGCAGCCTTTTGTGAGCATGCTACGTACTATTATTTGCAGTTGTACTTGCCATATTATTTGCTTTTGTATTAATATTGAACTTTCAATGCAGCTCTTGACAATTTGCCCCTTAGTGAGCGGTAGGAGAGTAGGATAAGAAGGGTTGCGGCAGTAAGTGCAAACGATAAAAAGTTTAGCACCCTTATGACTTCAAACTCAAATTTTTGAAGGAGGTTAACTCACCAACAAATCCCTGCCAAGAGTGATGGATGCAGACGGTATTAATACCTTATTTTATTAATGTCGCAGCAGTTATTATCAAAAATTTAGATTTTTACTCTGCTTCTTTTTTTCTTCAGGTGAGGAGATAGAGAGAGAGATCTTAGTAGCTCAATTGGCTGAAATAGATTAGGTTGCGACTACCCTCAACAATGCACCCAGACAGAAGAAGAGGAAAAGGACCAAGGCAAAGCATCCTGCCACGCCCACTGTGCCTATCGCACCCTTTGTGGGTGACCAAATGGCTCCTGTCGCTCCCTCAGTTCAGGTTGAGGAGTTTTCTCCTCAATAAAAGGCCTGAAGGCCAATTTGATGATGATATTGGCAGTCAACTGGCCGCGGTAGGCTTGATGACCTCTGTGACTGATACTCAGTGTGGCCGTGAAACCTCCCTGATTAATATTTCAAACTCACCCCCTCATTTAACAATAATGGCTATTAATGCCAATTTAGCACCTCCTCAAAGTCGTGCTAGTATTGGCCCTGATGGTCGTCCATGGCCTCAGCTTAGGCAGCCCAATCCTGAGTCTTCCTGGGACACAACTGTGAGGGTTATCTGCAGAATGAAAAGGGTTCCAGATGCCGTAGATCTGGATCATCTTGTGGATGAAGACCATGAAGACTTTGAGTATTATGCCCTTCACAACTTGCTGAGAGTAAGAGAAACTTCACCTTTTCAATAATTCTCTCTTTCTGCAGCTGAATTTTTATTTTCTAACATTCAATATCTTCACAGGTCGTGGATGTTGTAATGTCTCAAAAAATGAAGTACGAAGGCCTCTACAAGCTGAAGGAGGTCGCGGAGAGGGTGCATGTCGCTGACCTGGAAGATGCCAAGAATTCTTCATTTGAAGCTAAAAAAAAGTCAGTTGTCACGGCACTCCAGGCACCTCAGTTGGACCTTGATGCTGTCGTAAATGACAAGGAAACTGCAGAGGAAAACTGCAAATTGGCACAGCCTTAGTGGAAACTGAAAGTGCAAAAGTTACGAAAGCCACAAAACTTGCCTTTAGCCTTGACTCCCAACTAAAGGAGTTCCAAGAATGTCCAGATGGAGATGGATCATGTTGCATCCATCAAACATATGGAGGAGTCACACCCCGCGACTCTTAAATAGCATACAGAAGCTTTCGTGGCAAACTATAAAAAGTCGAGAGACTTCTTTCTCACCAACAACAAGATATACATCCGCGACTACTAAGAGCTAAGATATAGTATGGCTAAAAACTTCCCTTATGCCAATGCCCATATTATGTCTTGGAGTGTTGGAGATGCTGATCATAATACCTGCATGGCTGAAATGAAGGATGCAGTAGAGGAGAGGGCAAGCAAGCTAATAGAAGAGGTTGCGGTAGAGGAGACTAAGACGGTCGCGGAGGGTGAAAATAGGGACATAGAGGACAACGTTGCCTCATAGGCATCCTTTGATTTATAATCTCAAATTTTCAACTTTTCCTCAGGGCTGCATTGCATTTGTTTTACTGTATTTGTAACTTAATATTTCACAACCTTTTGGTAAGGTTGCGGCCTTCAATCTAATTGCTTAATTTCTTCTTTGCTTACTTCTTTATTTCCTTCTTCTGATATTTGTATTGTTGATTGCTTGAATGAGCTTGCAAAAAAGATTACAATAACTGTAAATGTGAATATAAGGCCGCGGCATCACTTTATCGATGGTTCCTCCAAATAGGTTGCGACCTGTTATACCTTGCCTCAAACTTTTTAATACCTTTTACATTTTGCCTTAAGTAAATTTTCCACTCCATACTTGTGGCTATCAACCCCCAAGTCGCGGTGCCAAAGAAAAATGGCTTTTGGGGCTAAGACTTTTCTTCCCTTGCCTCATTTAACTTGTCACTTTGCATCCATTTAAAAGGGTTCCTCATAATAGGCTGCGACCTGTTACATTTTGCCTTCTTTAATTTTTCCATCACTGATCTATCTTTAATGTTGCAATTCAGAGGCTGCGGCTGGCTTTTAACCCAACTATGGAATTTTAGCAATTATAATGTTTATTTTTCTCTGTTGCATCTCCTAAATGAACGAATGGGCTACTTGATGGCTGCAGCCATATTGATAGGGTTGTGGTGCCTTCCAGGCCCTTTATCAAGAAATTAATGATAGCATGCTGGGCTAAGGCCAACTTCTTCTTGCATCTTTACTAGGCCTCATGATGTCAATGTCACAGCATCCTTTAGTCACTTCAATTGCATTTCGTGGCTTTCCTTTAGTCGCTTTATCACGAAACCACTTTTGTAGCTTCTCTTAGTCTCTTTAGTTGGGATCCAAAACTTCCTTTAGTCGCTTTGATTGGGTTATTATCAAGATCCCCCGGGATAGGTATTATAAAACTTCCACAAGCTATGTTTGGATATATATATATATATATATAAAGCCTTCCAGGATATAATAGGATTATCAGTAGACAATTAGGTCTTCGTCCCCTTCAAATATATGATTATCCGTAGACAATTAAGTCTCCGACCCCTGTGGGTTATTATCAGGCCTCCCCGGGCTAGGTATTATGAAGCTTCCCTAAGATAATGTACGAGACATTTTTAAGCCTCCCCAGGCTATTATACGGGACATTTTCAAGCCTCCCCAGGCTAATGTTAGCATCCCGAAGCTGAGTGGGGGTAATTTGAGCCCTTAAAGCTGATTAGTAGCATATACAGAAGAATGGTTGGCCTTATGAATATAAGAATATGGCCTTACACCATGAGTGGCGTTGTAATCCAAATAAGGTTGTACGCCAAATAATGATCATTCCCAGAATAAATAGTCTTCCAAGATAACTGGACATCTTTCCCTTGAAATCTATTTAAGACGAAGGTCATTCATAAGATTTCTATAAATGGGAAATCAAGAGGTAAAACATGACTAAATATGTTCTTTATACATAGATGTGATTTTGTTAGGACACTGCAAAGTAAGCCTAATTTCATATGTTCATATATATATGTTAAGTCTATAAGGAAATACAATGCTTGTGTGTAAAATCAACACTTTACCTTTAACAGAAATATAGACTAAGGTAGGGTTAAGCATGTGGCATGTTTGGTAAAGGTTGCATCCTCCAAGCTTCTTTCAGGAATTACTGCAGCATCCCCTGCCTCACAAGCCTTTCAATCTCGTCTTTCAGTGCAAAACATTTACCAGTGTTATGCCCATGGTCCCTGCGAAAGCTGCAATATCTAGTGTTGTCCCTCTTATGAGGAGGGGACTTTAATTTCTCAGGCCAGCAAAGCAATTTGCCTTCTTTGATGAGTTCCAACACCTTCTCAATCTCGTAAATCAGTGGAGTTTAGTCTTCAAAACCCTTTCCTATTTTTTTAACTTTCCTCTTCTGACTCTTTTTGCCTAGCGCTGCAGCCCCTATGACAGTAGCTTCTGTGGCTGCGTCCCCTGTGATAGTAGCTTCTTTGGCCGCGGCAACTATGGCCTGGATAGTAACTTTGGGTGTCGCGGACTCCAGCATAAGAACCCTTTGGATCAAGAAGTTTACATGAGTCTGGAGTGAGGTGTGACTGTCATACATATGATTGAGGTGGTTGTATAGCTGAGCAATCTCATTCTTCATTTTTGTGCTTTGGTTGGATTCCCCCTTCGTTTTTTGCTTTGTTAATAATTAAAAAATATATAATTTGAGACAAAACTAGCAGAAGTGAGTAATCACAGTATATAGGATGAACCAAGTATAAAGTAGGGATGCAGAGTTCGCATTGCTGCATGATTTAACTACTGAGGTCGCAGCTAGTAATGCATGTATGTGTACTGTCGCTACCTTTTAAGTTGAATTCACCAAGGTTGAACTTATGACCACTTTGGTCCATTCCCCAATGGTTTGAAGTTGCTATAAGCCAACTGCACTAGTAGAGGCTGCGACAAAAGGGAAGTTAAACTACCAGGACGCATCCCTTCTTGAGCAGGAATGAGCAATCCCATAATTGGAACCCAAAAGCTAAGTTTTTTCACACTAAACACGTGGAGAACATACCCACTAGGGTCTATCCAGGGCAGAACAACCTCTTGGTGCACCATAATGGCACAATTATGGTAGGAAACCCCAGATCATAGGCTGGGTAAGTAGCAAACAAGTAAATAGATCTCATCCTTAGTTACCCACCTTTGCGAGGCTATTGCCCTTTGTACTTTTCTGTGTTACCTTGTTTAAGTAACATCATCGGTGTATGTAAAAATAGATCTAAGGTCATAAAAAGGAGACCCGTGGACAAATCTGAATATATGCGATACCCATTTGAGGGTGTGTTTACAAAATACGAGTTCAATAACCAAAATCCGCCCATGAGATAATGATCTAAAGGATCCCCATGAATAAAAGAAGGTGTTTAAGAACCCCAAATATAGAGAAACAAGATTGAAATACCTCGTTTCCCACAGACGGTGCCAGATTGATGATACGAGAAATTGTTCACTTGTCGTTCTCGTACTAGCAAGTCAAATGTAAATACATAATAAGTAGATATAACTAATAAAGAGGGAGAAAACACAAGATATAGTGTGATTCGGCTATTAAAAGGGGCCTACGTCCACTTTGGTGCCACACTCTCATTATATGCGTTTTAGTACATGTTTACAATGTCGTAATAGGAATACAATATAGATGAGAGAAGATAATGCATATCTGTGATGTTTTCGAGAGTGCCGAAGAGATGACAGTGATACCGGTGAGTAGCCCCCAAGCTATACTGAGGGGTGTAGAGTGCTTGGCAATGCCTACTCAAGTGTCATAATCTTTGGATCGGATATCAGTATAGAAAATTTACTTGGATCCCCCTTATCTTGAGGTGTGGACCTCTATTTATAGGTGTGCATATGATGTGCTGCTGTTATGATGGACAGGGATGCAGCCAGCTGAATGAGCAGGATGAGACCGCACCCTAGATTATGTAAGTCTGCGGCATGTCAGTCCGCACCTTGTAACATGTAAATGTAGGGTCACGGCATAACATATTCTATGCATGCTTCTCAAAGGTTCTGCGAACGGGGTGCAATATTTGCCCTATTAATCATGATTTAATAATACGTAGGATATTCCGGAGGTAAATATACTACGTATGAGACATATATTATAGGTTAAGTGATTACATATACTGAATATATATGTATATTTAGGTGGTGTAAATACCTATTGTTTGATTTATTATGTGTGAACATACCTAGGCCACTTTTTATCACGGGAGGTTCCGTATCGTGGACAGTCTTATCCTGATGACTCCATTGCTGGAGATTTTGACTTGTACCTCAGAACATAAAACTTGGGGATTGAGAACCACTTGTATGAATAAGGATGTGACCGATCATTTGGGTGCAATAGGTGTGTGCGTAACCCAAAGACTTAAAACTATGTTTGCCTCCAACTTTATGTGAATTTTTGAATGTACGGTTCAGAGTGATTCTGAAACCAATGTCCTTGCTTAGTACGTGATGTGCCAGGACTTGATAGCAGAGTATGCCCGCATCGTAGGTTTCCACCTAGGGATGTCGTATATGTATATATTATGAGAGTGATGTAAATATATATATACGTGTGATTTATTCTTCTACGGGTGTTTTAGTAGATACTAGATAGTGATATCTAAATTGATCTCAGTATGTGCGAACTTAATAATTAACTGGCGACTCTGATTAAATAAAAGGAATTAGAAAATCAGTTATGTGCTATATGGGAAATACGGTTGGGCACAATGAATTACTAAGCGGGAAGAGATTTAAGTGAACTAGTTAGGCAGGGAAGCATAACTAGGTGGATTTAGAAGAGTACGTTAGGAGTGCACAATAGTTGAGAGGTGAAGATCTCAAGTGAGGGACATGAAGCTAACATGTATCTAATATGTACTCTTTAATGCATTTTAAATACTTTCTAAATATTTTCAAACTGTTTTACTTGGGCTCTGACCAGTTTCAAATCCATTTTTGTAAAAGCACTTTAGGTGCCCAATCACACAGATGCCAGGCTTAGGAGTTCCTTCATTTAACATGTTGTAGCTGTTGTGAAAGTTACAGGATATTGGTAGTAGATGCCTCCACATTTATCAATTCTTATTTGTCATTTTATATATCTCAATCAGGCATGTCACTCATTCATAGTTGGTGATTATTACAGGGACATTGTTCATATTATATCCAGTATCAGATTTAGTTTATTTATGGATGATTGTATTTGGATTTCAGTCTGGAGAGTTTATTCCTGTCACTATTATTTATTCATATGTTCTAGTAGTTATTATGCTATTATTTGGAATGGTGAATGTGAAGTATTTATTTGCATGTTAATAACAAGAATTAAAATTTTAACATTGGGGCATTAGGGTATTAGTAAATTAATTGGATTTCGAAAGTTATGATGAGAATGAAACCATTAATTATTCCTATTTAGTTTAATAATGGACTAATCACCCAGGATTAGAATAGGCGGGGTGTCACATATGGTATCAGAGCATCAAGTTCTAGTGTCCTTAGGATCACATGGCTTTTTACTTTTTAGCTTAGCATTCTTTGATATAGAACCTTATTATAGGGGGTTGTATTCCTCTACGTATGCAACTTATGTTCTCCTGCTATTAAGCAGCAGGGGCGAGATTTTCGACATGAGAATCGGGCTAAGAGATTTAGGCCCAAAGGTTACCAACCCGAGAAATGGTAGGTCCAGGTAGGATCAGAAGGATCCTCAGCAGCAATAGCATCTCATTCCTCAAGGCCGCTAGGACCAAGAAAAGAATGGGGGAGGCCAGCAAGGCCAGAACCAGAGGCAGGAGAGTTCCTCTGGTAGTCGCTGCAATTATGGAGAGACGGGCTAAAGAAAAGGATTGCCCCAAAGCGAGGCAGGGGGAAACTACAGAATGAAATGGATATACAACCATTGTAACAGATCATGCGTCAGTTCTAGCATGAGGGTTATGCTCAGGGACCCGTTGACCAGCCGAGATAAGTGACAAATGGAAATGGCTTTTGTGACATGGGTGCATCATAATATGACGTGTAACACTATTATTCGAGTGTAAGTCGAGTTTAGTGGGTGCATTAGCGGTATCAGCCTTATTATGAATGTATCTATCGATAGGTAGCATGACTTTTGGTGGCGCGTATGGGGAGGAGCGGGTGTGGACACCAAGATGATTTTTATATTATGCATCAGTTTTTGCTCCTTTTGAGGGTTATGAGAGTATAGCATATTATTATTACCTTATATCGTGACCGAATACCGAAGGTTTGAGCGGTAGTAGATTGTGTGATAAGACTATCGTGCTTCTTATTCTAAGATGAGTTATATTATTTTTTAAAGGCATCACCTGAAAGAGGGTTGGGCCCATATATATATATATATATATATATATATATATATATATATATATATATATATATATTGTATTGTATTGTATTGTATCATAGACTTCTATGAGTATGTTGTCTAGCTATATTTAACCCCCGATGTATCGAGATTTTTACTGATGTGATTCCGGGTACGATGCGTTCTTTGTCGAGTGAAGAGATATAGCTCGTTATTTAAATAACGCTGAAGACTTGTGATAGTGCGATCACCGTATTATATGTCATTTTAGTCGCATGAGAGTGGACGTGTAGACTTTTTATGTTAGAAGACAGGAAGTTGGGGGATACAGATTGTGTGCCGAGGGCTTAACGAATCCCGACAACCGACAATGTTAGTTAGTAATGTATTGGGGGTTTCTTTTTTGAATTTCGCTTTGCGAGACATCCCATGTATGAAACATATCAAACGTCGGGAGTTGGAAAATGTTTAGCCTTTAGGACACAGGTTTAGTACCTTAGTTTTTATACGTGTGTGTAGTTACAACTAAGAAATGATAGTTATAATACGATTTAAGGCTAGTAGAGCCATATGATGTTGATGTGAGAATGATTAAGTTGCGATTAGTAGGGTAGTTGAGTGTCCCCTTATTGTATAGTCGTGCCTAGTATAGAAGTCTTAATTCAAAACTAGTATATTATGTTTGGTTGATTTTTGTATAAATGCACGGGACTCAGGGTGTATGGGCGCCCTAATTAGTTGAGATTTTTAGTCTCGTTCACGAGGAGAAGACATGGAAACATCCTAAATAAATGTAGATGCATGAGTAAATTAGAGGCAGAACTAGAATGAGACAAAGAGAATGTAGTTGCATTGTGAGCAAGGCATGTCACCAGAAATCGAAGAGTGTATAGAAAGGGGTGATTATAGTGTTGAAAAGTACAAAGAATGTATATTTTAGATTTTCGAGTATAATCAGGAACTACTCTGAGTAGAGGAGTAAAATGACGAGAGTTAAGTCATAACCAACTATAGATGTAAAAGTCTGACATGAATAGTCAGGTATGACTGCAGATATCTGCCACGAATGGATTATATGAATTAAAAAGAGGTAAGTTGGCACCTAAGTAGGAGGGGACCTTTCCGAGGATAGTGAGTGGTATAGTTATTAGAATACTAGCCCAATCGCATTGGTATATTCTCGGAAGAAGGGCAACTGGTTTCGCAAGCGCCAAGAGGAAATGGTAAGGGAAATGAAGGAGTATTTTGGAGTAAAGAGATTAGGGCAGATTTATCATGATGTATATTCTTGAGTTTAGGGGAGGTTGGGAGCAGTATCTTCCACTAGTGGAGTTTGCATATAATAACTCCAATCAATTTACGATTGGCATGGCACCATTTAAGGCGTTCTACAGTAGACCTTATCTTTCATCTACTTGTTGGTTAGAGGTGGGGGACATCAATCTATTCGAACCAGAGTTGATTCAGGATACTTAGGCCAATATTGAGTTGATTCAGAGTCTTATACGGATAGCTCAGGATAGACATAAGAGTTATGATGATGCCAAGTGATTCTTCCTGGAGCTTAATGTGCGGGACCAAGTTTTATGATGTCTAGCTCCTATGAAGGGGATAATAGGGTTCAGGAAGAAAGATAAGTTGGCACCAAGGTATGTGGGGCCATTCCCTATCATTGAGTGAATTGGCCAGTTACATATAGACTCGGATTACCGGAGCATTTATGTCGAATTCTCGATGTATTCCACATTTTTTTTATGAGACGATATCTCCGGGATGAGTTAGCTCACACTCACATTGCGTTGGAGGAGATTGATTTACACCCCGATATTTCATACGAGGAGAGCCTAGTCACTACCATAGACCATTGTGAAAGGAGATTGAAGTCGAAAGTAGTTCCACTTGTACGTGTTCAGTGGGGTCATCATAATGACGACGAGTCTACTTAGGAGCGCGAGGATGAGATGCGCAAAAAATATCCAGAGTTATTTCTACCAAGTACTCTTTCCTTTTTCGATTTTCGAAATAAAATTTCGTTATTAGGGGGGAAGTATGTAACACCCCTTAATTTTAATAATTATTATATTAGACTTACTAATATTTAAATTGGGAAATTAATCCTGTTTAGAATAAATTTTAATTAGAGACACAAGGTTTAATATTTATTTATATTAAATATTACTTGGTGAGTGAGTAATAAATTAATAAGAAAGTATTATGATCATCGTGAGTGAGAAATACGACAATTACAGTAAATATAGTTGGGACGCGCGTGTCGGAACTTGAATTTATGGAATAAAATGTAATTTAATTATGAGTCATCTAAATGGTCATTTCAAGTGCGCCAATGTGTCCGGAAGGGTCGAAATAGTTAGAAAAGTGTACTTGGGGGTTTAATTTGGGTCCTGGGGCATTTTTAGGCCAAACCGACACCCCGGGAGGGTATTTCAATCTTTTAGATTTTTAGAGTAAAAAGACCTACGAAATTCCTAAGTGTATATCAGCTAGTAGGTTAAGGTTTCTAGGGTTAGAAGTTACAAAATCAAAGAGAGGCAACTAGAGGAGGAATAAGAAGAGTTCCTAAGCTTAACCCACCATTCTTGCACCACCACCACCGTTAGGTAGATCGTAAGGAGAGGAACGCCGCCCTACCACCATTCTGTCGAAATTCAGACCTACATATAAAGGCAAGTATTTATATCTCTAATCTTGAGCATATATTACATCCATGTTAGTGTAGGATGAATATCATATGAATATATGAAAATTGGTGTAAATTTGGAAGACAATAATTATGTTCTTGGGTAGGAATCATATTAGATTTAATCCCCTATGCATGTAGAATGAATCTGATGAATTAATATGATAAACATGTGGAGAAATTTGGGTCCTTGTTTATTTTCTTGAACAAAATGATAATCTAGGGTTTGGGGGGCTTAATGTTGAATTAATTCGATTTAAAGGTGTTCCTTGATGATTTGATGATTCAATCACGTTAGAAATCGTTTATGTATGCTAGTATGATGTTTAGTACGTTTAGTTGGGAGTTTGGAATTGTGTAATGGAGGTTTGAAGTGATAAAAATGGTAAATTCCATAACTGTTAAAATGGAGAAGACGAGACCCGTAGAAGCGAATCGATTTGGAAGGCGAATCGATTCGGTTTCCCAGATTTTGACTATTTTTTCCTTTTTTGCTTAGAACTCGTGGGAAAATTATCAAGTTAACTTTTTAAGTAATTTTTAAATATAATGGGAGATATTTTAATTACTAGTAGGCTAATGTTGGCAATTGAGACTTAGTCACATGAGGGGATTTAGGGCCAATATTAATTAGGTTTAATTGGATAAAAAAACCTAAGTCGGAGAATGATACGGTGTCATGGGAAATCGAGAGAATCTATGATTTAGACCAGTAGATATAAGTGAATTACCTACTGAAATACTTCAAAGAATAATTGGCACACTTCGGGTAATGGGGGATACTCGAGAATATACGATGAGAATTATAATTGTAATTTAATAATGCGTATGATATTCAGGAGTTAAATATACTACGTATGAGACATATATTGTAGGTAATGCGATTAGCTATACTGAATATATATGTATATATAGGTGGTGTGAATACCTATTGTTTTATTTATTATTTATGAACATACCTAGGCTACTTACTGTCATGGGAGCTTTCGCATCGTGGACAACCTTATCCTAATGAGTCCATTGGGGGGGGGGGGGGGGGGGGATTTTAACTTGTACCTCAAAACATAGAACTTAGGTATTGAGCACCACTTGTGTGAATAAGGGTGTGACCGATCATTTGGGTACGTTAGATGTGTGCGTAGCCCAGAGACCTATTATGTTTGCCTCCAACATTATGTGAATTTTTTAATGTATGGTTCGAGAGTGATTCCAAACCCGATGTCCTTTCCTAGTACGTGATGTACCAGGACTTGATAGCAGGGTATGCCCGCATCGCAGGTTTCCACCTAGGGATGTCGTATATGTATATATTATAAGAGTGATGTAAATATATATACGTGTGATTTATTTTTTTACTGGTGTTTTAGTAGATACTAGATAGTGATATCTAAATTGATCTTAGTATGTGCGAACTTAATAATTAATTGACGACTCTGATTAAATAAAAGGGATTGGAAAATCAGTGATGTGCTATATGGGCAATACGGGTGGACACAAGGAATTATTAGGCGGGAAGAGATTTTAGCCAACTAGTTTGGCGGGGTAGCATAACTAGGTGGATTTAGAAGAATACGTTAAGAGTGTACAATAGTTGAGAGGTGAAGATATAAAGTGAGGGCACATGAAGCTAACATGTATCTAATATGTACTCTTTAATGCATTTTAAATTAATTGAATTTCAACAGTGATGCTGAGAATGAAACCATTAATGATTCATGTTTAATTTAATAATGGACTGATCACCCTGGATTAGAATAAGCGGGTGTCACAAGTCTATCCCCCTTTCTAGTGAGAAATCCATTCAAAACTCCATTGATTGAATATAGATGTCGCATTATGCATCCTCGGATCGCAACATACTTGACCTTTCCATTGGATCAAACACCTCCTTTTTAGATCTTAGAATCTTGGGTCTTCAAATTCAAATGTATAAGGGATAATTGCCTCTAGGTTATGTAGTGTAGAATTAGATCAAGGTTATGTAGTGCTCAGTTTCAAATCACTCTCAAATATCACAAATCATGAATCTAGGTGTGATTCAAGTTTTTCTCTCAATTTTGTAAGATCGAGTGAAGAGGATAATTGAATTGTTTAGATGTGATCGCTTACCTCGAAAACACTACAGGAATATTGATTTTTCCCAGCACAAATTAAATGCTGAGAAAAGCACTACAAATATCGGGAACACTTTTTGTCGAACTTTAAGCAGGATTCCACAAGTACAGTAATAACCAATGTGGTAAAAGAACAATGGCATTTTAAAAAATTCCATGAAAAGTTAGCGGCATATTTAGCAGCATTACTAACCTTTTTGCAGCATTAAGAAAATGTTGAGACTAACCTTTTACAACACCTATTAAATGTTCAACACACCTCTGGCGGAAATAAAAAAAATGCCGAGAATGATAATAGCGACATTAAACAAAATGTTAATATTATTTTGTAATATATAAGTAGGAACAAGTGTTAAAAAATACTTTATAACAAGTATTGTAATTATATACAAATACACACCCATAACATTAAATTAAAAAATTATTGTAATTATAACACGTTTTTTCCTTCCTTTGATTTAACCTTTTTATTACCTGGACACTTTAAAAATAGACCAGAACCCGCTAACCTTTATGCACTCATGTTATGAATTGTTAAAATTTATTTTTAGATAATACTTTAATATTTTTGAATGTCTAGTCAAAGAAAATTTATAAGGAACATATACCAAATAATCCATCAAATATATTTTAATACACGTTTAATTCAAGTCTTTTTCTTTGTTTCAAAAAGTTCTTCAACATGTCGCTAGCACGGACTTTAAAAATAAGAAAATATTTAAATAATTTTTTAAAATAAAATAAAAAAATTTAAACTAAATATGTATTAAAAAATATTTGATATAAAGGGAAGTTCTTGCTTTTGCACTCTATATTGTTACCGCCTTTTGTGCCTAAAACAGTTTGAGCTTTCTTTTACAGGTTGCAAAGTGGTTGGAGAATTTCAAAACTACAATCTTCACACAAATGAGTTCGCTTTCCATGGTGAAATGCAATCAACCTCGGCTAAGGCTTCCCCAATTTTGACGGCCCCGATTTTGTCAAAGAAGCCGCCCTTCAAAAACCAATACGTGCGTAGATATGGAGTCCCTGACCTCAACTCAGCTGTGGCCAATTGGTTCAAGAAAGATACCGGGCTCATAGTGGACCCCGAGAGGGAAGTTACCGTCACCTCAGGGTGTATAGAAGCAATCGCCGCAACCATTTTAAGGTTAATAAACCACGGAGATGAGGTCATCTTATTTACCCTTTTTACGTTTACTATGAAGCTATGACTGGAGCTAATCAAGGGCATCACTTTATGGCCACCCCATTTTTCGACGACCTAAAATTTGCAATATCAAAAAATACGTGAGCGATCCTTTTAAACACGTCGCATGACCCGACGGGCAAGATGTTCACTCGGGAGGAACTTGGGGTTATTGCTTCTCTATGCATTGAGAACGATGTTTTGGTTGTTTTGGTTTTCTCAGATGAAGTTTACGATAAGTTGGCATTCATTTCTATTGCCTATCTTCCCGCGATATACGAAAGGACTGTGACGTTAAACTCATTGGGGAAGAGACGGGGTGGAAACATGGGGAGTCAGACAAGCCCAACCGTTTCTCACGTTCGCGACCTCCACTCCAATGCAGTATGCGGCTTCGGTGGCCCTTAAAGCACTTGACTTCTGTAAGGATGTGAGAAATCTTAGAGCATCCAAATGGGGATGCATAATGCTAAAAAAAATTAAAATTTTATAGAATCCTTTGTTTGTAATGGTTGCAGTTTACAGCAAATTTTTAAGAAATCATTTGGTAACTCAATTCCAAGGCTTGAAATTGAAACTGGAAGGACAATTACAATTCTTTGGAATTAAAATTGGCCTTCCAATTGCATTTCTATGGCTTAAAATTGGGTTGTCAAATGGACCCTAAGTCGTTTCGTAGTCATTCTCTAAAGTTACAAATTGGATATAGAATTTACAAACACTTTCTACAAACTTCTAAAGTTCATATGAATTCTA
Organism: Sambucus nigra; assembly: GCA_949130495.1. Lineage (NCBI taxonomy): Eukaryota > Viridiplantae > Streptophyta > Magnoliopsida > Dipsacales > Adoxaceae > Sambucus > Sambucus nigra. The sequence continues at coordinate 450,741,567 of OX422212.1, read as the reverse complement.
ACGAAGAAAAGAAGTTCGTAAAAAATATTAATGTCTTATTTTTATTATATATTTGAAGTTCTGTGAACTTATGTTGTTATTAATAATTCTTACGAACTTTTGTTGTTCGTAAGAAATATTATTTTTATTTCTTACGAATAACAGTTGTTCGTAGGAACTATAATTACAAATTATGGTTCATCACCACTGTGAGAACATCCGCTTCATGATAGGTAAAAAGCTTTTTTAATTGGTAAAATACCTTTCATCCGTTTCCCCCATTATGGTTGCTCTTAGGAGTTCAATTGAGAGGATGAAAGAGAAGTTGGTATGTGGTGGGTAATTGTGTCACCAAAATTCTAATGTGAGGAAAAAATTGTATTGTAGGTTTAAACAATTTGAGAATAGTTTTTTACTCTTGTTAACTCATTGGTGAATTTTTATGCAGCGTAAATCCCTTTCACAGGCAAATTATAGTTCACTGTCTCTCTTGCACTCACAATCCAATCTCCAACCACCATTTTAATCGCTGTCTCAACCCAGTTCTCATTCCCTTTCGGATTTTAACTCGATCGAACGATCAAACTTAAGTGACAATAAAAGCGATAGTATCTCGATGGAGAGTGAACCTTTACATAACAAAGATGCCCATTCACATGAAGAAGGTACTCAAAGTTATTTGATTTATATGTGTAACAACCTCCATTTTTCCACGTAAATATTGGCCAGGCACGATATGCCGTAGATGGGGTTATCAACAATTTATACTATTCTCAGCATTTAATGAATAAAATGTGACACCCCGCTTAAAATAATAACGGGTGGTCAGTCGTATACTAAGATAAAATAGGAATCTCAAGTGAATCATTCTCAGCATCAACTGCTAAATCTAAATAAAACATAACTAACCACCTAATACTAAAATAAACGAATGCCAAAAAAATCCTAAAACATACAAGAAACTACAAACCAATAATTAATATCAACAAAGCATGATAATATATACACGAGTACAACAAAAGATATACTCGAATATGTTGTCGGGTCACAGACAATACAATAACCAGTGATAAAAACATAAAAGAGCTACAAATATACAACCCTTGGGTATACACCTAATATATATATATATATACAGTCCTGCTCTTATGCGGACAAGTCCGCATTTTAAGAATGCGGACCGAACATGTGTCACCTGGCGGTGAGCCCAGAAAAGAGAGAGAGTGTGCCTATAATTTAAACGGACCAGAGCCCAGGTTTGAAAATAATATTAATAAGTGAATTAAAATGCATAATAATTATAAATGCACAAATTTCATAATTAAAGTGGTGTCACACTCTCTTGGGATTTAATCTCACCCCTCAACTATAGCGCGCGCCTAAACGTAAGCATATGAACCTCGGATAAACTACGCGATACATTCTAGGGTTGATTCATCTTAAATCTACGCATAATCCTCATTCGCGTAACTCACTATCTAAAACATAACCATGTATCTTTGTTCTTCTATAGTCTCCTAAGTTTACGCCCAAACATATACATAAATATATCTCAATTATATTTTCTTGGTTTCTAATTATTAACTTGCACAAGTTATTAGCATAAGATATCGCACGTCATAATTAATGCTAGTAATATTCTCCCACTATAACACATATACCCAAGAACTAAGGACCAAATATCTACCCACGCCCAACATTGCGCTAAGTTTTGTGTGTGGGACGTCTCGCAAAGAGAAATCCAAACGAGTAACCACCCCGATACACTACCACCTAACATTGTCGGTCGTGGGAACCCGTTAGGCCCTCGGTCCATAATAAATACCCCTTTTCTTCCCATCTATCGACATAAGAGTACACTCATCCACTCTCATGATACAAAAAGAAAAACATAATACACATCTTTTTAACTTTCTCTAGTTATAATATTAAGATATCACACACTATCTATAAAGTTTGTATAATATTACTCGCGCGTATTATACATAATTTATCATTCTCTAGCAAGTACACATACATAACACACATAATATATGTATACTAATAGTCTCTATAATGCTATCATCTTCCATATAATTACTCACATATCATCATGGGTTACTAGCGATCGGACTCTCACACCGACTTGGTATAAACCCAATAACAAGCGTATGGGAAGTGGCCATATTTCCTCACCTAAAGGCAAGACAAATCATACCCAAGACGTCTTACCCCTACCTCACGCACGGTAAAATACTGGACGATGTGACTTGGGTATTATACTCTCCCTGCTCCTCAAGCAAGGGGGATTCACCCACATCGCGTAACTTTTTAAGATAACACTAGAGGGGTATTGATTCGTCACATTAATTGTATTTTATACCCCGTTAATTTGTACATTCTAGCATTCCCGTGCATGTATTTCCTGGTTCTTATACTTATTTATTGACTAACCCCTGATTTCATCATATATACCTTGTATGTGTATTTATTGAGCTTTTATAGGTCTCGGGAATGCATATTGGGAAGTTTGGTTTTGATCTGGAGAAGTTCTGTAGACACTTGCACAGTCGGGGGCATTTTGGTAATTTCAGCACTCGGGGTTTTATCCCGATTTCTTCACGGAAGTTGTAGACGTTCTTCTTATCTTCGTGTGGCCTCCGACGCTGTTTGAATCCGATCTCGAACGAAGAAGTTACGGAAGTTTCGGTGAAAGGTGGGAGAAATAATGCCAAAGTAGTGCAACTTTCCTTTTTGTGCAGGCCCGAATCGATTCGGGATTCAGCCGAATCGATTCGGTATCAGACAGGGTCACATCTCTACACTTATGAAACGATTCGGATTTGGCACCCAATCGATTCGGCCCTGCATTTCCAGCTTTCTTCTTATTACTAGTTTGCCATTTTGGTTGGATTTTTGGGATATATCCCTTGGTTTTCCTCCTTTGTAGGGGGATGACTTTTGTTAGATATTTGGTGATATAGAAAAAAACTCTCTTCTCTCTCCTAGGCAAAGTTCATTTATGGTTTTTACCCACTTGTAAGGCTTTGATTACTAGTTGAATTGTGGTTATTAATGCAAGAAAGGTTCATTTACTTCTTCTCTACTTGTTCTCCTAGCTTTAATTTGCATTTAATTCCATCTCTTGTATTGGTTTCTGTTTAAACTAGATAACTAACTTAATTATGTTGTTAACTAGCATGTGTAGTTGAGTTTCAATTATGAGTAGCTAGACTTATGATTGGGGATCATAATCCCACCTTGGATGATTGAACTTCATATTTAGGGCTTGGTTTATAATTGTTCTAATGGAACTTCATGTGTTGGTATTGGAGTATCATAGTTTCTTAACTTCTCTTTTCATGCAAGGGTTAGTATTTGAAGCTTTACTACAAACCCAACCCATCTAGAAATAACTAACCCCTAATCCTCCATTGTTGAGTTTAGTCTCTACATGGTTAATCTTCGGACTTAATTAGTTATGCTCGATTAGAATTAATTTTAACCAAGCCCTATAATCCCCTTCTTTGTGAATCTGAGGTTGGAGAATGATCCACGATCCCTTTAATATCTTGAACTCAAGCTTATCTTAGTTCTTTTCATAGTTCCGTAATTATTAATTAATGAACTCTTCATCAATAGCATGTTAGTTTAGAGATTACCCTCAATCACTTTTCCAAACTATTAAATCATCTTTTACACTTTAACTTTTGTGACATTTAGAGAATCCCTTTAACATAATCTTGTTCTCTTATGAGTGTTTCAATCCCTGTGGATCACGATTCCGTACTTACCGGACATTACTTGTTGCGATAGATTTGCACTTGAATCATAAGCTTTATTTAGAGTGCACCAAGTTTTTGGCACCGTTGCCGGGGATTGGCAACTATCTTAGGGTTTAGAAATTATCTTTACACTATCGTTCCCCGTGGTCACCGTGACATCACGGTTTCCAAAAATCAATCCAAAAATTTTGTAAATGCAAGACGCGAGTAGTAGCAATTTAAATCCTATTCGTGAACCCTCGTCGTCTAGTGAACCTTCAGATTATTGGAGACCTTTACCATCTATTTCTCGTTCTAGTTCGGTCTCATCGTCCTCTTATACCTGGGCACACTCCGATCCCACGACCATGGCCGATAATGTTAGTGAGCACGGTAGTCAGGGGGTTGCACCTAAACCCTTGTATAGGACCATGCGTGATTATCTGCAACCGGAGAGGACCACCTCTCCATCTTGTATCATTTTTCCCTATAATGCCGCGCAATTCCATTTTCGTAATGGAATGATTCAATTACTTCCTACTTTCCACGGCATGGAAAGTGAACAACCGTACCTTCATGTTAGAGAGTTTGAGGAGGTGTGCGTTACTTTTAGAGATCAAAACTGTCCTATGGATGTCACACGTCTCAAACTCTTCCCATTTTCCTTGAAGGACAAAGCCAAAACTTGGCTTTGGTCCTTGGCTCCTAATTCCATCGGGAGTTGGCGCGAAATGCAAGCGCAGTTTTTGAAGAAATTCTTTCCAACTCATCGCACCAACTCTTTAAAGGGTCAAATCCAAACCTTCTCTCAAACCGAAGGTGAATCATTCGAGAGATGTTGGGAGAGATTTAATGAGGTACTTCATAAATGCCCTCATCATGGGTTCGAAAAGTGGAGATTAATCTCATTTTTCCACAATGGGCTTACCCTCAATGCAAAACAAATGGTGGAGACAATGTGCTCCGGTGAGTTTTTTGGTTTAGATCCTGATGATGCGTGGGCACATTTCAAATATTGTACCGAGACCACCCAAGCGTGGGACACTTCGGACCCTAGCAAAACCAATGCGCGTTCATCCAATCCACCTTCCTCTAGCCATGGGATATATCACCCTGCCGAAGGAGATGATATGTCATTAAGAGTAGCCCAACTTTCTAAGCGTATCGAGGCAATGGATGCCAAAGCTCGGGAACCATCCCATCCTTCTCCCTCACATGTAGAGGAGTCTTGTGCCATTTGCGACATTGAAGATCACTCAGCGAGGGATTGTCCAACAATTCCGGCATATAAAGTGATGCTTCACGATCAAGCTAACGCGATGGCCACTTACAAGAAACAGTTCATGACTCCTTTAGGTGAGGGCTATAATCCTTCGTGGAGAAACCATACGGGTTTCTCCTACGGGAAACCCCAACAGTCTCAAAATCCACCTCCCCCGAATTATCAAAATCTTCCCCCACCTCATAATTTTCAGCAACCATATAATCAAGTTCCTCCACCCCAAGCTCAAATGCAAGGTCCCCCTCAAGGGCCACCTCCTCCGGTTATACCATTATATGCTCACCTGAATAAGAGGAGCCTCGAAGAGACTCTTCAGTCTTTCATAACCTCTCAACAAGCCACAAATTCTAGGCTTGAAAAAGAAATCTCCAAGTTGACTTCGGCATTGAGTATCCAAGAAAAGGGAAAATTCCCTTCCCAATCTCAAAAGGCCATGGGGCAAAATAGTGTCACTGACACTTTGAATCCCCCTCATGATAGTGTAAAAGCTGTGACCGTTCTAAGGAGCGGGAAAGTCATTGATAAACCCACCCCTCCAAGTGTCCTCACCGTCGTTAAGGAGGTTTCACCCGACCCATTAGAGGTCGAAGATGCCTCCTTAAAGCAGAGAGAGGGGAAAGCCATGTTAGAGTCGGATGTGGTTTCGAAGCTTCCTAGCCCCGTTCCTTACCCTCAAAGGCTCCTGTCGCAAAAGGGGAATGTTAATAATGCGGACATACTAGAAATGTTCAAAAAAGTCAAGATTAACATACCTCTTTTGGATGCAATCAAACAAGTCCCTGTTTATGCTAAGTTCTTAAAGGACTTAATCACTATTAAGAGGAAGTTGTTTGTAAGGAAGAAAGCCTTCTTGGCCAAAAACATAAGCTCGATAATTCAATCTGAATTACCACCCAAATATAAAGATCCCGGTTGTCCCACCATTTCGTGTGTGATAGGGGACTTTAAGATAGAGCAAGCTTTGCTAGACCTACGAGCAAGTGTCAATTTGTTACCATACCATGTCTATGAACATCTCGGTCTAGGGGACCTCAAGCCCACGAAAATAACCCTCCAATTAGAGGATCGCTCCGTTAAGGTTCTGAGGGGTGTTGTAGAAGATGTCATAATACAAGTTGACAAATTCTATTTTCCCGTGGACTTTGTGGTGTTGGACACCCATCCTACTTCTCCTAGTAGTGTAACTACCCCCATTATCCTTGGTCGTCCTTTCCTAGCCACATCCAATGCGTTAATCAATGCTAGGAATGGCCAAATGAACCTGACATTTGGAAATATGACTTTGGAAATGAACATCTTCAATGTTTCGAATCAAGTGGGAGATTATGATGATGAGGTCCATGAAGTGGACTTTTTAGAGGAGGTGGTTCAGGAGCATTTTGATGCTACATATTTTTTGGACCCCTTAGAGGGATGTCTTGTGAACCCGAGTTACTTGGAGAATAGATATTCTCCTTATGATTAAGAGGTTAAATTCATGAGCTTGTTGTTAGACGAGGATGAGAGAGTTGATGATGTTAATTGGTGTACTGCTTTTGAGGACTTACCCCCTCGTGATTCGTATGAAGTTCCCTCGGATGTGCGATTCCCCAAACTTGAATTAAAGCAATTGCCTTCCGAGTTAAAATATGCTTATTTAGGCAAAAATAAGGCATATCCCGTTGTTGTCTCATCAAGCCTCGAGGCGGGTGAAGAACGAAAGCTGATAGACTTGTTAAGGAGATACAAGGGTGCGTTTGGGTGGACAATAGCAGATTTGAAGGGAATTAGTCCCTTAATTTGCACTCACAAAATTAATCTTGAAGAGGATGCAAAACCCTCTCGTGAGATGCAAAGGAGATTGAATCTGGTGATGAAGGAAGTTGTGAGGGCAGAAGTAATTAAGCTTTTAGATGCTGATATCATATATCCGATATCCGATAGCAAATGGGTCAGTCCAATTCACGTAGTTCCAAAGAAATTAGGTGTCACCGTTGTAGAAAACATGAAAGGGGAATTTACCACTAAACGCACCACCACTAGGTGGCGTGTGTGCATCGACTATAGAAAACTTAATGCAATGACATTAAAGTAGCATTTTCCCCTTTCATTCATTGACCAAATATTGGAACGCGTGTCCGGCCATCCTTACTATTGTTTTCTCGATGGGTACTCGGGTTACAACCAAATCGAACTTGATCTCAAGGATCAGGACAAAACTACCTTCACATGCCCTTTTGGGACATTTGCTTACAAAAGGATGTCCTTCGGGTTATGTAATGCGCCTGCTACGTTCCAAAGGTGCATGTTGAGCATGTTTAGTGATATGGTAGAACGTGGTCTAGAGGTGTTCATGGACGATTTCAGCGTTTTTGGCAACTCCTATGACCATTGTCTTTCCATACTAGAGAAGGTTTTGTCTAGATGTGTCGAGAAAAAGCTCGCGTTAAACTGGGAGAAGTGCCATTTTATGGTCACTAAGGGGATTGTCTTAGGTCACATCGTCTCCTCAGATGGTATTGAGGTGGACAAGGCAAAGGTTGAGGTCATTGCCACCTTACCCGCCCCTAAATCTCTGAAAGATGTAAGGTCTTTCCTTGGGCATGCGGGATTTTATCGTCGTTTCATAAGGGACTTTAGCTCGATTGCTAGACCCTTGTGTAGTCTCCTCTCCAAGGAAACCCCGTTTGAATGGAGCGATGGGTGTCAAGCAGCTTTTGAGACTTTGAAAAGTATGCTTACCACCGCTCCCATAATTCAAGCTCCTGATTGGACCCTACCCTTCGAATTAATGTGTGACGCTAGCGACTTCGCGGTTGGGGCTATTTTAGGATAGAAAAGTGACAAGAAACCCCATGTCATTTACTATGCAAGTCGAACTCTTAACGGCGCTCAGTTGAACTATTCAACCACCGAGAAAGAGTTATTAGCGGTTGTCTACGCTTTGGATAAATTCCGGGCATACCTTGTGGGATCCCCCATAATTTGTTTTACGGATCATGCGGCACTCAAATACCTTTTGTCTAAGAAGGACGCCAAGTCGCGCTTAATAAGGTGGGTGCTTTTACTCCAAGAGTTTAATTTAACTATTAAAGATAAAAAAAAAAGGAGTAGAAAATGTTATCGCGGATCACTTGTCGCGTTTGACGTTTGAGGCACCCAAGGACCAACTCCCCATTGTTGAATTCTTTTCGGATGAACAGTCGTTCTCCACTTCCTCTCTGTCGTGGTTCGCTGATATTTTGAACTACCTCGTGACGGGTTCAATTCCATCTCATTGGACCCCTCAAGAGAAGAGGAAATTTTTTAGTTGAGTACGTAGGTTCTTTTTCGATGATCCGTATCTATTTAAGTATTGCCCCGACCAGATCATCCGGAAATGTGTCCCGGATGATTAGATAGAGAGCGTAATTCGTTTCTCCCACACGGAGGCATGTGGGGGACACTTTTCTTCCAAGAAAACCGCCGCAAAAATCTTGCAATGCAGACTTTATTGGCCCACACTTTTTAAGGATGCACACGAATTCTGCGTTTCGTGTGATCGTTGCCAGAAATTAGGCGCTATAACCCGTCGAAACATGATGCCAATGTCCCCCATTTTAGAAATTGTAGTCTTTGACTGTTGGGGAATTGATTTCATGGGCCCATTCCCGCCGTCTTTTGGTAATCTTTACATCTTGTGGCCGTCGATTATGTATCCAAGTGGTTAGAAGCCATTGCGTCCAAAACCAATGATCATAGGGTGGTGTTGAAGTTCCTTAAGGAACACATACTTTCGCATTTCGGAACTTCGAAAGCGATCAGAAGCGATAACGGAACTCATTTTTGTAATTTTCCGTTTGCTAATCTTATGCGAAAGTATGGGGTAACTCATAAAGTTGGAACTACCTACCACCCGCAAATAAGTGGCCAAGCTGAATTGGCCAATCGAGAGATAAAGCACATCCTAGAAAAGACGGTCAATCCCGACCGCAAGGATTGGTCTCTTCGGCTTCCTGACGCATTATGGGCATATCGTACGGCCTACAAAACTTCCTTGGGTATTTCTCCCTTTAGACTTGTGTATGGCAAACCATGTCATTTACCAGTTGAAATCGAACACAAAGCCTACTGGGCGATAAAAAAATTGAATTTTGATCTAGACAAGGCAGGTAAGAAGCGAATGCTCCAACTAAATGAGTTGGAAGAACTCCGAAATGATTCGTATGAGAGCGCGAGAATCTATAAGCAAAGGGTGAAAGAGAGGCGCGACAAGATACCTAGGCTGCCCAAGGTGTTTAATGATAAGACAATTGCTAAAATGTTGGGGTAAGATTATTGGGAGAGGAGGAAAAAGCGTATGTTGGATGCTCCTGATGCTCCTGATGCTACTGATGCCCCTGATGCCCCTATGCTGGATATTCCGGAAGTGCCTCATCCAGTCCCACCTCCTACTGTTGACCCCATTACATATCTCAGGGTGCGGATGGATGAGTTGCATGATGATTTTACTGAGTTTAGGGGCACCTATATGGTGAACTTCGCATCGTTCCGGGCTGACTATCAGCGAGATACTTCCATGATTGCCCGCGCACAGATGGATTTGTTTTCTTGTATTCGTGGGGGCGAGGCTCCTGTGCCTCCGTACCTTTTTTATCCATATTCCCCTCGTGACCCCACTGCGCCCGAACACTCGAGCCGCCATCCGGACCCTATGTAGGGCGCTGTCATCACGCTTTTTCTGCCGTTGTCATCCCGCTTTCTCTGCCGCAGTCATCCCGCTTTCTCTGCTTTTGATTTTTGGGTTTTTAACATTCTAGTTGTGTATTGGTGTGGGGAGGAGAGAGTACATTTAGTGTATTTTCTAATTTTGGTTTTTGTGCCCCATGTACACAACTTGTGATTATTAATGAAATTACTCATTTTCATTTTCACATTTGTTCCTGTATATATCTCTTTTGTATATATTGTTGTTTTTGGTACTAACATGTAACAGGCATGCCGTTGCGCATTTCTCGAGTTACTCCTTACGGGGTTACTATTTTCTAACCCCTTTTTCCCTTCATTTTTTTCGTACTAACAATGGGGACAATGTTTCATTCAAGTTAGGAGGTATGGATTACATTTTTGATACCAGTTATCATGTTAGTATTTATTTACTTATAAAAAAATAAATAAAAAAAATCTTATTCTCTCTCATATCTACTATGATTACTTATATGATCGACATATCCTATTGTATAGCTATGAAGCATGCTTCGAGTTATTGATTTATTAGTCTTTAGCCCGTTATTATTTGTATTGTGAATAGCCTCATGAAATTAAACTGTGAAGCTTTGAGCATTTACACAAATAATTATTCATGATTTGGTTTAAAGCGTTTCAAATTCGTTATTTTAAGGTGCATGATATACCCTTACAAAAGTGAAAATTGAGACTTATCGTCATTAGTGAGCGTATACATCCACTCTATCTCTTTCTTGTCAATGAACTCGTTGTCAATCTCATTTTCTTTTCATTTGATTGCATATTAATTGATTTAACACTTGAGCATGATTTTCAATGGTGTTTACTCCCGCGAATCACATGAAACCTTAGGAAAGGATTATAGGCCCTCGTTGTTGTTTAACCCGTATGACCTTAACCTTACCCCTTAAATGTTTTCCCTAGTCAACCCCCTTGAGCCTTATTATTCCTTTCGTTTCGACCCCAAATCCCTTGTCCAACTCCACATTGGAGTCCTAAACCCTTATTTACTCCTCCCGTACCTTGATTTGGGATATTCCCGGGATTGAATGATGTTGTTTATATGGATTGCAATCAAGATATGAGTGGTCTAAAGAAAAAGCGAAAAAGAAAAGAAAAAGGCAAAAAAGAAAAGAAAAAGTTAGAAAAAGAAAGAAAGAAATATTGAATAAAACGGGTCCTAGTTGATTCCCATTTCACCATGTGCATGAAGATCAAAGTCTCACTCTCATCAATATCTTGCTTTTGGAATTTGATTTCGATTCCTGAATTTCCCATTAAATCCATTATCCCGCGCGTTATTCTCGAATCTCCTTTGATCCTACACACATCCCTTTCTTTTCCTAACCCTAACCTAGCCTAAATTCTAGACCCCAAAAGTCCTATTTGATCATAGGGTGATGTGATTCAAAGGTCGAACATTAGCGATAATCTGTTTAAATGCTTTTCTCTTGGTTAATATGCGATATCCTTTCATGAGATTGTATTTTTCACTTTTATATTGCGTTCTTCATTGATGACATGTGTGTGGCCTAGTTTCCCTTTACAATTACTCTTTATGCCCGCATGTCCCGTGTGTGTTACATCCCATTTCGGAGTGTTTCTTTTGTTGAGTGTAACAATCGGAGAGAACTTGAGTATGCATGCCTTAGCATTTATATGGATTTTGAAAGTTTTACCAAATCTAAATTATCACATGTGTCCGCTTATTTCACATTTCCATGGTTTCGATTTTTATTGAAGTTATTTGTTTAATGCCGATAATTGTCGTCTTTTATGTGAGATTTGTTCACTTTGTTGATAAATTGTGCTTCTTAGATATTTGTTGAGCTACACATTGGTTTTTGTCATATCATAGTATGAGTTGATTTGATGTTTGTGGGTGTCATCCCTGGAAACCCTCACGAAACCTCACTCGTCCCCTAGGGCCACCTAGGGGTTTTTAACGGCTTATTGCATACGCTAAATGCAATCGTTCGCCTACGAAAGTGGCATTTTTTTCCTTCTTTGTACATATTTCTTCTATTTTGGTTTTGTTGGCACCACTTGTTTCTTCATACTTCATTGCTCGGGACTAGCAATGTATAAGTTAGGGGGGTGATTCGTCACATTTATTGTATTTTATACCCCGTTAATTTGTACATTCTAGCATTCCCGTGCATGTATTTCCCGGTTCTTATACTCATTTATTGACTAACCCCTGATTTCATCATATATACTTTGTATGTGTCTTTATTGAGCTTTTATAGGTCTCGGGAATGCATATTGGGAAGTTTGGTTTTGATCCGGAGAAGTTCCGTAGACACTTGCACAGTCGGGGGCATTTTGATAATTTCAGCACTCGGTGTTTGATCCCGATTTCTTCAAAGAATTTGTATACCTTCTTCTTATCTTCGCGTGGCCTCCGACGGTGTTTGAATCCGATCTCGAACGAAGAAGTTACGGAAGTTTCGGTGAAAGGTGGGAGAAATAATGCCAAAGTAGTGCAACTTTCCTTTTTGTGCAGGCCCGAATCGATTCGGGATTCAGCCGAATCGATTCAGGATTCAGCCGAATCGATTCAGGATTCAGCCGAATCGATTCGGTATCAGACAGGGGCACATCTCTACACTTCCGAATCGATTCGGATTTGGCACCGAATCGATTCGGCCCTACATTTCTAACTTTCTTATTATTACTAGTTTGCCATTTTGGTTGGATTTTTGGGATATATCCCTTGTTTTTCCTCCTTTGTAGGGGGGTGACTTTTGTTAGATATTTGGTGATATAGAAAAACACTCTCTTCTCTCTCCTAGGTCAAGTTCATTTATGGTTTTTACCCACTTGTGAGGCTTTGATTACTAGTTGAATTGTGGTTATTATTGCAAGAAAGGTTCATTTACTTCTTCTCTACTTGTTCTCCTAGCTTTAATTTGCATTTAATTCCATCTCTTGTATTGGTTTGTGTTTAAACTAGATAACTAACTTAATTATGTTGTTAACTAGCATGTGTTGTTTAGTTTCAATTATGAGTAGCTAGACTTATGATTGGGGATCATAATCCCACCTTGGATGATTGAACTTCATATTTAGGGTTTGGTTTATAATTGTTCTAATGGAACTTCATGTGTTGGTATTGGAGTATCATAGTTTCTTAACTTATCTTGTCATGCAAGGGTTAGCGTTTGAAGCTTTACTACAAACCCAACCCATCTAGCAATAACTAAATAACCCCTAATCCTCCATTGTTGAGTTTAGTCTCTACATGGTTGATGTTCGGACTTAATTAGTTATGCTCGATTATAATTAATTTCAACCAAGCCCTATAATCCCCTTCTTTATGAATCCGAGGTGGGAGAATGATCCTCGATCCCTTTAATATCTTGAACTCAAGATTATCTTAGTTCTTTTCATAGTTCCGTAATTATTAATTAATGAAGTGTTCATCAATAGCATGTTAGTTTAGAGATTACCCTCAATCACTTTTCCAAACTATTAAATCATCTTTTACACTTTAACTTTTGTGATGTTTAGAGAATCCCTTTAACCTAATCCTGTTCTTTTAGGAGTGTTTCAATCCTTGTGGATCACGATTCCGTACTTAGCGGATATTACTTATTGTGATAGATTTGCACTTAAATCGTAAGCTTTATTTAGAGCGCACAAGGTATGCACCACATAATATATACCATACACACCAGATATATATATATATATATATATATATATATATATATATATATATGCACATGCACATCATATATACAAACCATCACTCAAGGTATACACATTCACATCATATATATATATATATACCATCTCATGTCTGTATGTAAAAAGTAAAGAATTCGGCTATATGTATACAACTCTCATTATACTAACCAATACACTCTCGCATACCTTCCCAATTAATTTTATTATATGATCCCTCACTTGAAACTTACTAATCCATCACACCTATGATATGAATGGTCACCCAATTTAATCAACACTAAGGACACACGATATCCCTCTCTCACCCAGTCCATATTCGGCGTTAAGTAAATTCCTACTACTCGAAGAATTTACAAAAGGATTCGGTATGTTAAACTCCCAAATATACCTCCATAATAGCCTCGATGTAACCCCACCATCGTGTCACTCCATATACCCAGCATTTATCTCAAAGACATATTTATTGCATCATATTATAGGGTTTCCAATCTCTAAACACAATTAGAAAGGAGTAACCCCAAAATTTTCAAACTGCAGGGACCAGACCGAGGGTTCCTAAAAGCGAACCGGTTCGGTTCCAAAAAAAAATAGCAAAATTTTTTTTTATGACAAGACCGATCCGGTGGCTCTAAAAAATGAACCGGTCCACTGCTAAAATGTACCGATCCGATGGTCTTCTACCCGGATCGTTCTGGTTCTGTAGCTTTATTCTTACGAGATTTATACCCCAAAACCTTACTCTACACTTTGTAAGATCTTCTCTACATCTCTAAAACCAAATTTTACTTCACTCCAACACTCTCCTAACATCAAAACCCATCTCAAATATTATCCCCACCATTTTCATCAACCAACCCACACACACACACACACACACACACACACACACACACACATATATATATATATATATATATATCTTCAAATTCAAGAACTTAACAACAAATTCTAGGGTTTAACCATTCAAGGTCAAAATCAACTAAATCACCAACAAAATTATAAGATAACTCATACACACAACTATTTAGCAAGGTTAATCACTTGCCTTAAAGTTGTAGAGGTTGAATCTTCCTTGAATCACAGTATTTGAGCCGAAAATCTCGAAAGCTCCAAGTTTTCTCCGCTTTTCTTCTCTTTTTCTTCTTCTTCTTCTTCTTCTTCTTCTTCTTCTTCTTCCTCTCTCTCTCTCTCTTAATGAGATTAGCCTAACTCATCCCAGCCTAAATAACCCTTATCTCTAACAACTCCCAACTCTAAATGATAATACACACTTAAAATGCTCGTTTACTCATATTCGGGTCAAACTAGGTCCAAAATACTCCGAAATTTAAATGCACCCCCCGGACTGTCATTTTGACTTTCTCGATCCATCTCGGATCAGCCGTGCACTCTAAATTTTCATCCGAGACTCCTAATAAAATAAATTTATTTCACCACAAGAATTAAATTCCTTTGTCCTCGAACACACGGGGTGTTACATAAAAATTTTCTTTGTTTTATATCAAAATCCACAATGAATAATACATCTGAATAAAACTGATTCAACTCATGAATAATAAAAAATTGATCATCATATGATACGAAGTAAATGTTGCGTATTTCACCCATTAACATACGCGTTATTAGCCCCTTCGGGTATATTAATCCCTATATTTATGCTCGTTAACCAGACAACCTCGGATTTCTATGTTAACATGTTTTGCAGGGGTTAATTGAGCTTTTGTAGGTATTTGGATGCTTAGTATGAAGTTCGGATGCATTCCGGTGAAGTTCCGTACACAATCGCACGTGCAAGGGCATTTTAGTCTTTTCACAGCTTGGGTACCTGGCCCGACCTCTCACGGAAGTTGTAGCCCTCCTCGCTAGCTTTGCGTGGCCATGAACAGTGCGCGATTCCGATTCATAACGAAGAAGTTACAGCGATTTCAGCGGAGGAAATACAAGGAAGCAAAAGAGGAGAAGGGAGAAGAAGAAAAGAGAATGCAGTAGGCTGCTGCATTCTACCCTACTTGATCGATCGATCGATCGACGCTTATGGTCGATCGATCGACCATTCTGATTTGCCGAAGTTTTGCCTAGGTCGATCGATCGACCAAAGGGGTCGATCGATCGATGCTCTGTTTTCTGCAGATATTTTGCCTTCTTTTCTTTCTTCTTTATTTTTATTCCAACTTACTATATAAGCCAATTTTGTTGTAATAACACCTGATATCAGTACATACACGTTTTTAGGTTAGTTTTAGTTAGGGTTTTGGTTTAGAGAGCTCATTTTCTCTTCCTCTTGGATTGACAACCCATGTGGTTTTGTAAGATTGAACTTTTCTCTTCCATTTCCATTAATATAGTTTGTTTTCCATTATTTTCCTTGCTTTCTAGATTATTTTCATGCTTTTTTAATTAGGTTTACATGCTTTAATTCTTGCTTTCTTAGTTTAATTAGTTTAATTTAGTTTATTTCCATGTATTGCCCTTAGATAAATAGGGTCGGGATTGCGTTTCCGCCATTTACGGGTTTGGACCTCGAAAGTTAGGGTTTCGTGTAAAATTGCATTTAATTGAAACCGCGTGTATTAAAATCGGATTGTTATGCGTTTAACTTTCTTTGTCACGCAACGTTAGTGTTTATTGCGATAATCCGAATTTAATCCGCGTGTGACCATTTTTGATTAAATGTTTAATCTCGCAACTTTGGCTTAAATTCCTTATTGCGTGATGTTTATGCTTAATTGAAAATTATCGATTAAATGTTTTCGAATCGAAATTCTAATTAGTAGTTGTTTAGCCCGTGAATGTGTGTATGCGATCCCGGTCCTCGCTTTACTTTTGCGTAGAGTAACTTATTCTTTTCCTTTGTCACCATAACCACCCATCACCTTTTCTTTTATTTTATTTTACACTTTTATTCCTGAAGTAATTAAAACAATTAACATCTAAAATTCAATCACTCCCTGTGGATTTACGATACCCGACTTACCGCTGTGCTTTCTTGTCAAGTGTAGTTGTAGCTTAGGTTTTATCTTTTGTATCGCGGCGGCGAAACACACGACGATTGTGTCCTCACACGAACACACTTTTTCCGCCTGGTCATCATACAATGTCCATAATGTAAAGTTAAGTAAAACTGATATAAATAAACCCGTGGGCTTATTCCCGTACGAATCCCAATATGAAATAAAATGACAAAAAGATGAATTACAACCAATACTAGAATTAATGAAGTGAAATCCACTACGTCCAATGCAACTTCAAGTTTGAACCATCGTCAGTCCTGTTATCCCTGTCATTAAGAATACATGTGTGACACCCCGACTAATTAAATACCGGGTAGCTACTCCTTTATTCAAATTAATACAAAATGTTAAGTTGGTTCAGTTCATAGCATCACTATCGAAAACATTTATTTAAACAATTACTAGCCACCTAATATTTAAAAAGTGAGTTGTCAAATTTTATTAAATTAAATTAACATGCAACCAATTAAAATTATTAGCTAAATGATACCACCATCACATCACAATCACATCAAAATAATAATGGAATAATAAATGAGTCTGGAGTAACACTACTCTGAATAATCCCAAATACTGAATAAACCAAATACAACGTTTGAATAATAAATGAATTAACTCCAAAACTGCAATGAAACTGAGTATGATAAAACCGTTTCTAAAAGAAATGGGGTGACATGCCCTAACAACTGAAGAAATCTGAAATGGAATCAATATAGAATGTGGAGGCGTCTATCATCAAGATCATGTAACTTCCACAGTAGCTACAACACGTCACTGAAATGGAACTCCTAAGCTTGGCGTCCCTGTGGCTGGGCACCTAAAAGATTTTTCAAGAAAATAGATTTGAAAGCAAACGGGTCAGAGCCCGAGGTGAAAACAGTTTAAAATATAGCAAGTGTTTAATTGCATTAAACAATGAATATTAAGTACATGTTAGTTTTGTGCTCTCACATGAGTTCTCACCTCTCAACTAATGTGCACGCTTAACGGATATCCATAACCCATCCTAGTTATGCCGCTAACTAACTAGTCTATCCTGTAACCCGTCCTCACATGATAATATAGGGGTTCATTCAAGACATTCCAATCTAACTTATGTTAATCTACCTTTTCATTTCTCAGATTAATTTATATTAAATCACATAGGAAATTCTCAATCCTAACTTTACTCAAAATGTCGTAAATATTCACACACATTAATAAGGATATTCACCCACATTAACAAGGAGTCTGTTATCATCACCAATATGTAAATTTCAACATAATTATAAAATTGGGGCACCCCTAAGCTAAGCTGCGGTGCACACATACTCTGCTATCGAATCCCGGTACATCACGTACATAAGGACTAGGGGTGTAAACGGTTCGGGTCTGGATCGGGTCTGGGTATATCCAGATCCGATCGGGGTATATTTTTAACGGATCGGGTCTTACCCGATTACCCGACGGGTCTCAGAAAATGGATCCAGACCCGGATCCGTTAAGGACCCGAATACTCGACCCGAATACCCGACCCGATTATATATAAATATAAAAACTGTATAACTGTATATATTTATATATAAACTGTATAACTGTTTTTCATATATATATATATATGTAAAACTGTTTTTATATAAAACTGTTTTTATATATAACTTATATATATATATATATATAACTGTTATATATATGTATGTATATATGTATGTAAAATTGTTATATATATATATATATATATAAGTTAGTTATATATATATTTAGTAACTATATGTAAGACTATATATATATGTATAATATTACATATAAATATATATTTATTATATTATATATATACACATTCGGGGCGGGTCCTTATCGGATCGGAGTCATGTATATCAAGATCCGATCCATTAACTAATCGGGTAATCGGATAATTGGGTCTATAAAATTTGCTCAGATCCGTTAATTCAGGTCGGGTCCGGATCGGGTCCGGGTCCAGACCCGATCCATTGACAGCCCTAATAAGGACTACGTATTCCGAATCTCTCAGGAACCATTTTAATAAGCTAAATCACACATATTGGAGGCAGACATAGTTCACATACCTATGGGTCACGCAGATACCTACGCTCCCATGGCCAGCTGACTTATCAACTCAAAAATAAGTCATTCACAGCCCTATGTCCTTAAGGTACCAATTTAAATCCCTCCGTAGGCACACAAAGATTAGGTGGCCCTGTTTCGGAAGCCGACCTCCGGTGATAGCAAGTATGTTAGGTATGTCGTACACATATAAATCCATATACTAAGCATTCACACAACTTAGATAATTTAATATTATTAAAGGTATGTTCTCAATCCCTATACCATTAATCCAATTAGTACATTTTTATATTTCCGAATAGTTATATAATATAGTCCACCGACACATCTCACGTCATAGTTTCAAGTACTTAAAACCTAACTCATAAAGGTTACTAAGTCTCCTATTATTCCCACACTTTAATCCAACACTCTTACGGTCCAGATTTCTGCCACTAAACTTATATTATCAACTATATAGGTTTAACTCATTTAATCGCAGTCTTTAATAGAACCTCACTCGTCGAACCTTATTAAGTCTAACATAACTCCCAAATATAATTCTAATAATAATCTGGGTCTCATATACGTGCCTACTGGTCTTCTTTAATTTTAAAAAAGTTCACAAGGTCCCCACCAATAATTCTCTAGGGTGGAAATTACTAAAATTCAATAAGGGAAAAATATCGCAGTTTCTGGGAAGGTCGATCGATCGACCTATGAATATTGATCGATCGATGGCGGTCGGTCGATCGATCGACCTATGAATGTCGATCGATCGATGGCGGTCGATCGATCGACCTATGAATGTCGATCGATCGATCGCACCAGATAGGCTACGGACTGCTTCGTTTTTCAGTCTCAGATTTGTCCCAAAACTCCATTACAATGTATGAAATTCTAAAATAAGGATATGGGATCATTGTACAACCTAAATACAATATTTTTAACGTTCTGAAACCATTAAATCATCAGCAATTAACCTCATATGGATCAAATCTTCATAAAAACCCTAGTTTTCTATTTTCTTCAAGAATCCTGATATTTCTATTCTTAAATCCGTTCTTAATTCATCAAGGGTTATATTTTGGTTACTGAATTTCGTCCATAACTAATCTACATGCAATTCCTATCCAAGAATTATAGTTCTATCTCAAATTTCATGGGTTTTTATCATCTTTCAAGACTAAAAATCAGTTTCTACACTAACATGGAAGATATATTCGCTGAAAACTAATGGAATCAAATCACTTGCCTTAAGTTTGATGTTCAGAATCATTGATGGTGTCCAAGGGCTGGTTTTTTCCTTCTTTCCGGTCACAATTTCGTCTAAAGCGGTGGTGGTAGGTGGTGGCTAGGGTTTGGAAACCTCCTGCAACTTCTCCTCTAACTCACGTAGCCCACTATTCCCTTTTTGGCAGATAATGGCCCTAATGGTATTTCCAATAATAATTAAATAAACCCTCAAATTTGTGGCTCTTATTTCCTTAAATTTTAAAATGACCAAAATACCCTCCCGGGTTGTCGGTTTGGCCTAAAAGTGCCCCGGGACCCAAAATAAACCCCCGACTAGTGTTTTCTGACTATGTCGATCCCTCCGAACACGTTGGCGCACTCAAAATGACCATACGGTCGATAGGATTATAATTTACTTTTTAATCTAATTAAATTAATTCCTGACGCGACTGACACGCGCGTCCCAACTTAATTTCCCAGATTGTCGTATTTATGACTCGCGACAATTTTAATAATTTACATAATCATATATTACCATATATACTCAGTAATACTCAGCATTATCATCATACTCAAACACCAACTCACGTCTCGCTAGTATTTAAATCTGGATTAATTTCCAATTAATTCTCATTTAATTTAATCAATCCCATTAAATAAAATCAGTAAAATTACGGGGTATTACATTCTCCCCCCTAATAACAGAATTTTGTCCCGAAATTCAGAAAATAAAGTATACCTAGCAAGAATAACTCTGGATAACTCTCTCGTATCTCATCCTCGTGCTCCCAGGTGGACTCCTCGGCATTATGGTGCCGCCACTGGACACGTACTAACGGTACTATCTTCGACCTCAGTTTTCTCGAGCTGTGGTCCAGAATAGAAATTGGCCCCTCCTCATAGGAACTGTCAGGTTGTAGATCAATGTTCTCTAAAGCAATGTGGGTATGAGCCAAGTCATCCCTAAGATATCTCCTTAGTGAGGAAATATGGAACACGTCATGAATCCTATGCAGGTGTTCTAGTAACCCAAGTTTATACGCAACTGGCCCAATTCTCTCGATGATAGGAAATGGCCCCACGTATCTTGGTGCCAATTTTCTCTTCTTTCCGAAACGCATAATCCCCTTCATAGGAGAGACTCTTAGCAGCACCTGGTCCCCCACCTTGAATTCTCTGAAGAATCTCTTGGCATCGACATAACTCTTCTGTCGGTCCTGAGCTACCCAAATCCGACTCCGTATCATCTCTATCCTTGCCGAAGTATCCTGAATCACCTCCGGCCCAAGTAGTTTGTTATCCCCCACCTCTAGCCAACATGCTGGGGAACGACAAGGTCTACCTTATAAAGCCTCGAATTGAGCCATGCCAATAGTAAACTGGTAGGAGTTATTATAGGAAAACTCCACCAGTGGAAGATACTGCTCCCAACCACCTCCAAAGTCTAGGATGCACATCTGCAACATATCTTCCAACATCTGATTCGTTCGCTCGGTCTGCCCATCTGTTTGCGGATGATATGTTGTACTCAGCCGCAATTATGTACCCATGGCTTATTAGAAGCTCTCCCAAAATTGTGAAACAAATATCATGTCTTTATCAGACATGATATTGAGAGGTACCCCGTGGAGTCTTACTATCTCTGCTATGAAAATTTGGGCATACTGTCCCGTAAAGTTGTCTGTCCGAGCTGGCAAAAAATGAGCAACTTTGGTCAACCGATCCACGATTACCTATATGGAGTTGTGACCCCTCTGTGATGTCAATAATCCCGTGATGAAGTCTAGGAAATGCTCTCCCATTTACACATAGGGACCTCTAATGGTTGTAGAAGTATTGTCGATCTCTGATGGTCCACCTTTACCAGCTGATAAGTGGTATATTTAGAAATAAACTCGGCAATATCTCTCTTCATCCCGCTCTACCAGTATTATCACCTCATATCCCGGTACATCTTATCCCCACCAGGATGTATCGCGAACCGTGCGACTCTGACATTACCTCATGTCGCAAGTCTTCCCCCTCCAGAACGACCAGTCTCCCATTTAAGCGTAAGCCCCCGTCTGAACTAACGATATAGGACTCGGCTCCCTCTGTTAGTAATCGAACTATCTGCTCTTGACAGAACGAGTCTTTTTCCTGGGCCTGTATCACTCTCGTAATGATCTGGGGCGTAACGGTCATCACAGCCATAAATGATCGTGCCATTGCTTCTTGGTGTCCCAACTCCTTCCACTTTGCTCTCCACACTTCGGCCACCTCACCTACTGGCCTACGGGTCTGCTACCACATTAGCCTTCCCTGGGTGATATTGGATATCGAACTGATAGTCCTTCACAAACTCGAGCCACCTACGTTAACGCATATTTAGTTCCTTCTGTGTGAAGAGGTACTGTAGTGACTTATGGTCCATGAATAAACGGAATTTCTCCCCCAGGAGGTAATGCCTCCAAATTCGAAGAGCAAATACGACTGCTGCTAGCTCTAAGTCATGGGTGGGGTAATTTTTTCTCGTGAGGCTTAAGCTTACGGGAAGCATACGCTATAGCCTGACTCTCCTGTTGTAGTAGACCTCCAAGTCCTAGTAAGGACGCATCGGTATATACTAGAAACTCAACTTCCGATCTGGGAAATGCTAACACTAGCGTTGAGGTCAACTTGTCCTTTAACTCATCGAATGCCAACTGACAGGCATCGCTCCAGATAAATGGCACACTCTTCCGAGTCAGATGTGTCAAAGGACCCTCTATATTAGAGAATCCCCGAATGAACCTCCTGTAGTAACCTTCTAGGCCCAAAAAACTACGTATCTCAGTCGGTGTCGTGGGCTGTCCCCACTCCCTCACCGCTGATACCTTCCCCGGATCAACAGATATCCCCCTGTCTGAAATAATATGCCCCAAAAATTGTACCTCCTTCAGCCAAAACCCACACTTCTCGTATTTTGCATATAACTCGTTCTGACGCAGCGTATGCAAAAGCTGGCTCAAGTGCTCGGCATGCTCCTCCTCTGTCTGGGAGTAAACCAGAATGTCATCAATGAAGACGATGACGAACTGGTCTAGGAACTCTTTGAACACCCTATTTATCAAGTCCATAAAGACGGCTAGGGCATTGGTTAGGCCAAAAGGCATAACTCGAAACTCGTAGGAATCATATCTCGTTAAGAAGGCAGTCTTTGAGATGTCCTATTCCCTGATACGCAACTGATGGTATCCCGATCTCAAGTCAATCTTTGAGAAGAAGGTCGCTCTTCTCAACTGGTCGAATAGGTCATCGATTCGGGGCAACGAATACTTGTTTCGTATCGTGACTTTATTCAAATCCCAGTAATCTACACACAACCTCAAGGTTCCATCCCTCTTCTTCACGAACAGTATAGGGGCACCCCACGGTAAAGTACTCCTACGGATAAACCCCTGACCCAACAGCTGCTCCATCTGATCCCGTAGCTCTCTCATCTTCGTTGGAGCCATACGGTAAGGTGTGCATGCAATTGTCCAAGTGCCCGACGTCAAGTCGATAACAAAGTCTATCTCTCTACTAGGAGGTAATCCTGGAATATCCTGGAATACATCAGCGAACTCTCTAACAACTCGAATCGAATCGAGTGGTATTACCACTTCTTTAGAGGTCTCCTCCTCTATATAGTACAAGTGAGTGGACGCTCCTCCCTCAGGATGAGGCATCGCCACTAGGAACATCTCCTACCCGGGTATGGCAAAAATAATACTCCTACTGAAATAATCAATCATGGCTCGATACGCAACTAGTTAATCCATACCGATAATCGGATCGTACGCAGTCATATCTAACACTAACATATCAATATGTAAAGTAAACCTCCCAATCTCTACACCCACACCTCTACATATAAGTGAAATCACAGAACCCCTACTCAACGGTGAATCTACACAAGTAATAGTGCTCTCCGCGGTATCTAACAACCCCATCGTGCGTGAACATCTCATGGCAATGAAACAGTGTGTGGCTCCCGTGTCAAACAAAATACGCCCCATAGTCCCCTGAATAGAAAACATACCCTCAATAGCGGGTGGATCATATGAGACTGCGGCCTACTAGAGCTGATAGACTCGCTCGTACTGAAGTTTTCCCTGTTGGACTGGGACTGCTGGAATGGGTGGTAAAGCCGGCATCTGCGATGGTGCTGGGAGGGCGGCGGGAAATATTGGTCTCTGGGGATCGTGTCGAGCACCCTGTTGTTGCTGCTGTGGGGCCCTTCCCCTTTCAGGACACTCCTGGAGTTTGTGGCCAATCTTGCCACAAATAAAACATTTCCTCGCAAAGTTTCCACCCTCTGACCCTGCTGCCTACGACCCTGGTGGTCGTTACCATTCCTACTCTAACCCTGCTGGCCCTGCTGAAACTGCTGCTATTGGACGTGCTGGCTCTGCTGGCCCAGATGGCCGTGTTGACCTGCTGGCCATGCCGAAAACCTACCTGACCATTTATGAAACCTCCAGATCTAAATATCGTAGAATCCCCCTGCTGGGAACTCTAATCACCCTACCCGTGCTGACCCTGAGGTGATTGTGCCCCGCTGGCACCATTCCCCCTATCCTGCCCTGATGGCTGGACTCTCCTGCTCGCTTACCCTCTGACAAGTGAAATCGGTGGTCTTGGCAATGAAGTAGTGATGCGTTAACCACATCAGAATAAGTGGCCAACGAGCGATTTCCTAGCAAGTGCTGACGGATCCTCCAAGACAACCCATCCATGAATTTCTGTATCTTCTTCTCTTCAGTCGGAATCTCATCGGGAACAATGTTCAGAAGATTGGTGAACTCGGCCTCATATTCTGCCACTGTCTTCCCCTCCTGCTTGAGGTTCATCAACTTCCTCCTCATCTTGGTATGCACTGCTGAGGGAAAATACTTGTTGTCAAACCGCACCCAGAACTCCTGAATGGTAAGAACATCTCTTTCCTCCGCGGTGGTAATAGACTCCCGCCAATGCAATGCTGCTCCTACCAGCTTAAAAGTAGCCAGTATCTGCCTTTGTACATTCGTACACTTATACATCCTCAAGTTTCTTTGGATGTCCTTCTTCAACTGACTGGACATAACGACGTCGGAGCTACCTGCAAACTCCGGAGGGTGTGCCTTCTGAAAGTCATCACAAACCCGTTCCCAAGCAGACGGTAATGCATGAGCCTGGACTGGGGCAACCACAGGTGCCTGAGGTGGCGCCTTCTGCACAATTGCTAAAGTGGCATTTACCGCCTGGGCTACAATGGCGGAAACTTCTGCAGCGTTCATAGAACCCTGAACAGGTGCAGGCTGTGGCTCGGGCTGGGCACCCCTGGGAACTTTTTGTGCATGTCGTGGAGGCATCTGAAATGAGAGATAAGTCTTATAAGTCCACAGTTAATATCTCAAAATAGCTGAACAGCATAAGATAAAGAAAAGATTACAACAATCCTAAAATATAGGGCTCTATATCAAAGGACGCTATGCGGAAACATAACAAGACGTATAGATCCTAAGGACACTAGAACCTGATGCTCTGATACCACCTGTGACACCCCGACTAATTAAATATCGGGTAGCTACTACTTTATTCAAATTAATACAAAATATCAAGTTAGTTCAGTTCATAGCATCACTGTCGAAAATATTTATTTAAACAAATACTAGCCACCTAATATTTAAAAAGTGAGTTGTCAAATTTTATTAAAGTAAATTAAGATGCAACCAATTAAAATTATTAGCTAAATGATACCACCATCACATCACAGTCACATCAAAATAATAATGGAATAATAAATGAGTCTGGAGTAACACTCCTCTAAATAATCCAAAATACTGACTAAAACCAAATACAACGTCTGAATAATAAATGAATTAACTCCAAAACTGCAATGAAACTGAGTATGATAAAACTGTCTCTAAAAGAAATGGGACGACATGCCCTAACAACTGAAGAAGTCTGAAATGGAATCAATATAGAATGTGGAGGCGTCTATCATCAAGATCATGTAACTTTCACAGCAGCTACAGCACGTCACTGAAATGGAACTCCTTGGCGTCCCTGTGGATAGGCACCTAAAAGGTTTTTCAAGAAAATAGATTTGAAAGCAAACAGGTTAGAGCCCGAGGTGAAAACAGTTTAAAATATAGCAAGTGTTTAATTGCATTAAACAATGAATATTAAGTACATGTTAGTTCCGTGCTCTCACATGAGTTCTCACCTCTAAACTAATGTGCACTCTTAACGGATATCCATAACCCATCCTAGTTATGCCGCTAACTAATTAGTCTATCCTGTCACCCATCCTCACATGATAATATAGGGGTTTGTTCAAGACATTCCAATCTAACTTATGTGAATCTGCCTTTTCATTTCTCAGATTAATTTATATTAAATCATATAGGAAATTCTCAATCCTAACTTTACTCAAAATGTCGTAAATATTCACACACATTAATAAGGATACTCGCCCACATTAACAAAGAGTCTGTTATCATCACCAATATGTAAATTTCAACATAATTATATAATTGGGGCACCCCTAGGCTAAGCTGCGGTGTACACATTCTCTGCTATCGAATCCCGGTACATCACCTACATAAGGAATACGTATTCGAAATCTCTCAGGAATCGTTTTAATAAGAAAAATCACACATATTGGAGGTAGACAAAGTTCACATACCCATGGGTCACGCACATACCTACGCTCCCATGGTCAGCTAACTTATCAACTCACAAATAAGTCATTCACAGCCCTATGTCCTTAAGGTACCAATCTAAATCCTCCCGTAGGAACACAAAGATTAGATGGCCCTGTTCCGAAAGTCGACCTCCCATGATAGCAAGTGTGGTAGGTATGTCGTACACATATAAAACCATATACTAAGCATTCACACAACTTAGATAATTTAATATTATTAAAGGTATGTTCTCAATCCCTATACCATTAATCCAATTAGTACATTTTTATATTTCCGAATAATTATATAATATAGTCCACCAACACATCTCACGTCATAGTTTCAAGTACTTAAAACCTAACTCATAAAGGTTACTAAGTCTCCTATTATTCCCACACTTTAATCCAATACTCTTAAGGTCCAGATTTCTGCCATTAACCTTATATTATCAACTATATAGGTTTAACTCATTTAATCGCACTCTTTAATAGCACCGCACTCGTCGAACCTTATTAGGTCTAATATAACTCCCAAATATAATTCTAATAATAATTCGGGTCTCATATACATGCCTACTAGTCTTCCCTAATTTTAAAAATGTTCACAAGGTCCCCACCAATAATTCTCTAGGGTCGAAATTACTAAAATTCAATAAGGGAAAAATATCACAGTTTCTGGGAAGGTTGATCGATCGACCTATGAATATCGATCGATCGATGGTGGTCGATCGATCGACCTATGAATGTCGATCGATCGCACCAGATAGGCTACGGACTCCTTCATTTTTTAGTCTCATATTTGTCCCAAAACTCCATTACAAGGTATGAAATTCTAAAATAAGGATATGGGATCATTGTACAACCTAAATACATTATTTTTAACGTTTCGAAACCATTAAATCATCAGCAATTAACCTCGTATGGATCAAATCTTCATAAAAATCCTAGTTTTCTATTTTCTTCAAGAATCATTATATTTATCTTCTTAAATCCGTTCTTAATTCATCAAGGGTTATATTTTGGTTACTGAATTTCGTCCAGAACTAATCTACATGCAATTTCTATCCAAGAATTATAGTTTTATCTCAAATTTCATGGGTTTTTATCATCTTTCAAGACTAAAAATCAATTTCTACACTAACATGGAAGATATATTCACTGAAAACTAATGGAATCAAATCACTTGCCTTAAGTTTGATGTTCAGAATCGTTGATGGTGTCCAAGGGCTAGTTCTTTCCTTCTTTCCGGTCATAATTTCGTCTAAAGTGGTGGTGGTAGGTGGTGGCTAAGGTTTGGAAACCTCCTGCAACTTCTCCTCTAACTCACGTAGACCACTATTCCCTTTTTGGATGATAATGGCCCTAATGGCATTTCCAATAATAATTAAATAAACCCTCAAATTCGTGGGTCTTATTTCCTTAAATTTTAAAATGACCAAAATACCCTCCCGGGTTGCCGATTTGGCCTAAAAGTGTCCCGGGACCCAAACTAAACCCTCGGCTAGTGTTTTCTGACTATCTCGACCCCTCCGGACACGTTGGCTCACTCAAATTGACCATACGGTCGATAGAATTATAATTTACTTTTTAATCTAATTAAATTAATTCATGACGTGACTGACACGCGCGTCCCAACTTAATTTCCTAGATTGTCGTATTTATGCCTCGCGACAATTTTAATAATTTCCATAATCATATATTACCATATGTACTCAGTAATACTCAGTATTTTCATCATACTCAAGTACCAACTCACGTCTCGCTAGTATTTAAATCCGGATTAATTTTTAATTATTTCTCATTTAATTTAATTAATTCCATTAAATAAAATCAGTAAAATTATGGGGTATTATGTAGCACTCCGTGTTTTTATTATTTAATTTAATTAATTAATTGAAAAACTCGGGAAAAATAAATTTTGAAATTTTATAATTTTTATTGGTTAAAAATGTTGGTTATGATTTTAGAAGAATAAAACTTCAAGCGGAATTGAAATCGAAGTTAAAACGGATTTTATGTGATATCTTTATATATTTTGCCTTATGGCATTTCTAAGCAAAACTGTCAATTTTTCGAGGTGATCGATCGATCGACGCCTGGGCATCGATCGATCAATGTCTTCAGAAAACGTGCGTTGCAATCCATTTTTGACGAATTTGACTTACTTTAAAACTCTTTCTCTTATATATAATTAAAGGGACGGGGCTAGATTTTTAAACACTCATTTATGAAAACCCTAAGAGGAGAAAACTCTATTTTCTCCATCTTTTTCGACCTCAAAACCCTAGCCACCATTAAAATAACTTTTCAAGCTCAATTTTGAAGACCAAGGCTAATCTGTTTCGAGTCGGTTCAAGAAGGGGTTTTGACCCATTTTTCGAGAGGAACACGTTCACGTAATCAGATTTTTCGGTCGAACTAATCCCATGCATGTTGACCCTATTCTTTTCTTTAGTGTTATATGTCTTGATTGTAGCCTCCATTAAACTTATGTTTTCTAAAACAAGATATGAATATAAAGATTGAAGAGATAAATTTCGGGGCTGTTTTACATAAAAAAAAAATTAATGATCCCGAATACTTATAACTATGTATTCTTTGGGTTGTGTCGGTGTAGTCGATTTTGCTATGGGCATGTGCATGTAGAGGAGCCCTTTTAAAAGTAAATTTTGATATTTCATGAGAAAACCCTAGTTTAATTTAATTTCTTGTGTTGGAAAATAAGGATCATGATAGGACTTACATGTAGCGATTATTCTGAAAATCACAATATTTAGGTGTCTTTGATTTCCACTTTTTAAATTGAATTATTTAAATGGGAATTTAGTATTATTATGAATGTTGTTATAATTTGGAATTGTGTTAATCTATGGAAATATGATAATTTTTCGAGAAGCTTGGGTATGGCAGATAATTGGTTTTCACCATTGTTATAGTACACTTATTAGGTATGGGACTAGTAAGTGGGCCTTAATTACGATTTAAGCTAATTAGGTATGGGACTAGTTAGTGTAAGTCTATGCGGATTATATAATTTGGGGTGGGGGATGATTTTCTATATTATACCTTTGTTGTGATAGCCTAGGATTGATATCTAGGTGGAGTGAAATTTTGTAATCATTCTTTGCTTAGGATAGGACAATATTGTGTTTTGGGAACCCTTAGTTGGGACTAAAGTTTGTTTTGAGGATTTTCACATCGCTTTTAAGGGTGGGGGAAATTAGTGTGATTTATGAAAACAAGGAATGTAGAATTTAATATCGCAGGACTAAAACGGATATTAAAAATTTATTGGGGACATAATGTGTCTAGGGCCGACAGTTTGAACGGGTTAGAGGACGAGTTATGTCGTGTCGTGTGTGGAACCTTGTCATATCATAAGGGTCGCAGGATAAAAACGGACCAGACAGCGGACTTGACAAGGGGATGGGTGCGTGCGTGGAACCTTGTCATATCGCGAGGATCGCAGGATAAAAACGGATCATACGGCGGACTTGACAAGGGTACGGGTATTGGTAATATTCTTCACGGTTAAATTAAATAAAAGTTAACATTATTGGGGAGGTGGGTTAATTAAAATTATATTGGTGTGACTTTTATGAAAACCTGGCAGGTAATTGTGAATTTATTTATGGTGATTAATAATCTCGAAATTAAAAGATTCTATTGTTATAGTCGATATATATAGCACTATTGTCTGGGTTCAAGGACCCTATTTGAGGAGAGTAGCCGGTTTACATGCTCGGGGCTTTGGCTCTGACACATGCGTTGACTAATCTTTTTCAGGATTTTTGAGAGTTGCTGCATAGGATTCATTGGAGATCTTTTGGAGGTGCAGCTGGATTTATGTTACTGCTTTAGTAGTTGAATTTTCTCTTTCCTTTTCAGTCGAATTATTATGAGACTTCATTTGAGTTTTATTGGGCCATTCGGTTCCAAAGTTGTTTAGAGGATTTCTGTTGGGATTATTCAGATTTTATTTAATCATTATTGGAGTATGGATTTCTTTTGGAGTTAGCATGTGATGGATCTTTTATCGCTTAGTTGTTTATGATCATTTGAGATTAATTCAATTATGTATCTTATGGACTGGTTTATTTATGTCTCATATCTGTCTCATGCTAAGAATGGTATTTTATTTACTCACGCACGGCTTAGTTTTGGTGGCGGCCGACGCTAGAATTAGGCGGGGTGTGACATATTACAACCTGGCGGGGAAACATTTATAATTTGGGTCAGAGCCCAAGGTGTGCAAGGATTCTTCACTAGTAAATATGCAATATGTTACTAATTCATACTTCACGGCTCCCCCTCGATGCTCACATATGACGAGTACGTCACCTCTCATCTAGAAGCAGTCCTACTCATGTCCACAATCAAAATGCCAATTTTTAACTTCCATTATTTAATCAGTCATGTAAAGAATAAGCCATTTAACTATGCAATAACTAAAAGTGGGTACTCATGTCTGACACCCCAATCCCCGAATAAATTTTGTAATCTTAATTTCACAATTTAGATAAACTAGGTGCATATTCTTACGTCATAATATTCTGTAACCCTTGTCTATCTCTTTAGACCATTTAATGATTTAATTCGTATTCCTTGTCGTCTACCCCGTTGGACTATAAGTTTTATTCTCTTAGATTACCAAATTATTATTCTCATTAATAATTGGGCTACACCATTACTCATTATCTTTAATATTTGTCTCCTTTCTTAGACTACCCAATTATTATTCTTATTAATAATTGTCTACCATATTATTCACTAGGACTCATCTTCGTCCTTAATTATCCACATCATTTTATTAGCCCAACTTTATTATCATTAAGCATTATCTACATCTTTAGACTAAAAGGGCACATTCCCATATAAGGTACACCACAATGTGTAAATATATATATATATATATATAGATAGATAGATGCGACACACAAAGGCATCTACCGTTGGTGTCTCGTTTGTGCTCTATCGGCGAGTCCGGAGGAATCTCTTATCCAAAGCGAACATCACAAAACACACATAAGTTGGGGGCGGTCCCTACGCAGGATACCCATTCACGGCTCATACCCAGTGGTGACACGGGATGGTTTAGCGTCAATACCTACCTCCCCGTAGGTGGCGCCTCCACGTAGTACCAATATGACCTACACAGTCTTCAAGCCCACCTGTGTCGACATATTAAGTCGTTATCTTACGACCACTTTTCGATTAAATATTAAGTCTCAATAAATTATTTTTGGACTTAAATCACCTTTGCATCATAATTTAATTCTTATTTAAATGTATTAGTACAGTTATTCCCAACTAACTTTTCCCAAAACACTATAGGCATAGTTATTCCCAAACTGACCTTTCCAAAATATTATAGGTATAGTTAGGGGTGTGCAAAAAAACCGACCAAATCGACAAACCGACAAAACCGAGCCGAACCAAAAATTTTCGGGCCGGGTTTTTTTGAGGGTCGGTTCGGTTCGGTTTAATCAGGTATAAAACCGACAGGGTCGGTTCGGTTTTCGGTTTTGGCATAAAAAAACCGATTTTGAACCGAACCGAACCGATTTAATTTTTATACTTTTTAATTTTATATTTTATATTATATTTATATTAGTCTTGACATATTATATTATATTTTTTAATTTTATATTTATATTAGGTATTAAAAAAATATATTTTTTATTAAAATAAAGGAAAAAACAAAACCGGCCCTGTATAAAACCGGCCCTGTCAAAAACCGACGGGCAAACCGAACCGGCCCTGTCAAAAATCGACCCGATTCGGTTCGGTTCGGTTCGGTTTTTCAGCATTTTCGGTTCGGTTCGGTTCTCCTCCTCCAAAAACCGACATGGTCGGTTCGACCCAAAAAACCCGGTCAAAACCGAACCGACCGACCCGTGAACACCCCTAGGTATAGTTATTCTCAAACTAACCTTTCCAAAATATTATAGGTATAGTTATTCCCAAACTAACCTTACCAACATGATTGTAGGTATAGTTATCCAAAGCTACCCTTACCCATACATTTAATAATCTTACTATGATGTCCTTTTGACTCAAACATCAATCATTCTAGATTATTAATAATTATTCGCTTCTTGATAGATTTTCGATAAGGTTTATATGTACATATATAAGGAGTCAATTACCGTGAAAAGGGTTATATGTACATATATAAGAAATCCTCTGATATGGTTAAGTAGTATCACCCACTATAATACCCAGACTCATTCATTCAGTTCGTATCTTCACCCTTCAGAATTCATTACACAAAGTCCCACTATTAGGTCAAACACCCTTTAATTATTCGATATTCGATAATTTATTATATATAAATAAATTAAACCAGCTACCCCGTGCCTACCTCTCGTAGCACTCTGCCTAAAAATATCCGAGTCACGACCCCGACTCTTAATTCCGTAATACATTCATATTTTTATTCAAGATACTAAGCACATCTCAACCCAGCCTGTATCCTAATTTCATCCAAAATTTTCATTCGAATCCATTTACATATTTTTTAGCGTTGTTCATCCTAAAAGCTCTAATTCCATACCTCGAATTCATTCCCATCCAATTCCAAGCTAAAAATAATGTTCCTTAATATTTTTTTCGAGTTCTACACTTATCTACGAACATCCCTAAGTAATCCGGATTTGATTTCTCACAAAGGATTTCGGTTTCAGACACCCTTCAGTAATAAATTCATAACTAATTAAAAAAATTAGAAAAATACGAAACTGGCGGCCACGCATTCGTAACGAAAAGATTTAATCTCGTTCGAATGAGATAACAATCCCATTCGAATGAGATATTAATCTCGTTCGAACGACTTTCAGTGTCGTTCGAACGACCTTCTTCACTTTCCAACCCTTCGTCCTTCTCCTGCTATTTTTGCCATTGACAACCTTCTTCAAGCTTTTAATACCCATAATTATGTTCAACAATCCCAACCAAAATCTCTCCCTTTAACGCATTTACATCATGAATTTATCCCTAAATACCAACGATTAAAAATCTTAACTGTAAACATTTAGTTGGGTTTTCACGATTTCTTTTTATTTTACTCCATTAACTTTCAGATTTGTTGAAAGATTCTTACAACATGTCTTCCCAATAATTCCTCAATTTAAATCACATGTATACAGATTCGATACAAAGGATTATAGATCTACGAATAGATCATGTAATAATCATTAAATTTTACGCTAATTCAAAGATCTCTAATTGTGCAGTCTCGAAACATGATTCAACTTTAAATCTAAGCATGGAGTTAACATTTTTTTAAGAATAGCACAAATTAAATAAGAATGGCAAGAGAATACTTGCCTAAGATTGTGTAGAGAAGCCTTTTTTCCTCCTCCTAGGGTGTTCTTTCTCCTCTTGTGCCATTGTTCCTCTCTCTCTTAAAGTGGGGCAGCTAGGGTTAGGTTATGATTAGTAGTGGGGAGTTATTTCTCTTCCTCCTAATCTTGTATTTTACCCAATTCTCGAGTTGGACTGTAGACCCCAACTTTTGACCCCTAAATGAGCCCAAGTACAAAATCTAATTAGCCCAATCACTACCCAACTCAGATATATATACCCTAGGACCATTCCTAAGGGTCTAAAATGTCCAAACGAGCCCGTAATACCTCTCAAAGTGTGTCCCGAATATTTTTATCCCAAAATATATTTAATTGTGATGTGACACATGCTAATACTTTTTATTCAAAAATAAATAAAATCCCTTTTGATTTATTCCAAATCATTAAAGTCCATCTCTAATATTTATAAATAATACTGAGTCCAATTACTCACAACCTTGATTAATTAATTTCACCAAATTAAATTAATCCCTATTAACTTTTATTTTATTTCAAAAAATACGGGGTCTTACAATATGTGTGTAATTAATTGTGTAGATTGAAGTTAACCTATTTTTTTCAATTTTTACAATTCAGCTTCAGCACAATATGCCACTAAACGTAGAGCCATTGCGAAGTTAGGTGAATTATGGGATATGGAAAAATGCTTAGTGCTTCACTTCAATGATTTCTATCAGACAATAGGAGATACCATGGATAGGCTATCTACCCATGTAGGCATTTTAGTTCGTGATGGGAACATGTAAGTTTATTATGTAAATTTCCGTATAACGCAACTCTTATTAGAATACTCTTTGCAATATTATATGTTATCTATTGACAATTTAAAGATGATTATTTAATCGATGTAAGAGGTTACCAATTTAATATTATACTGATGTTGAACAAGTTATCGTTGTCTTTCAAAGATTAGCGATACCAGGAGTTATACCCATACAAGGAAAATGTTTGGCGATATGTGAAGGTAAAATTAAATGATACCATGATTTATGGTAAATGAATGGAAAATTTTGAATTCTTCAGGTACAAGTCACTGTATAGTAGATGATTTATTTTTCAATACATTAGCATTAAGAAAAAAAGAACACTGATGTCCCTAAAGAATTCAAAAAAAATGTGCATGAAGAATGTCGAAAAGATATAAAATAATATATATCATACACGGATGAGGACTAAATTAACAATTAACAATGATAATATTTGTTTTATATAAGAATCGTTTCATTTCAATAAAAGATGAGACAAAAAGTAAATCACCTTTCGCCAGATTGTAATGAATCCTCTAGTTGTAAAAATGAGATATTTTATGAAGCCCTGGGACTTGATAAACACGGTCATTGTCGAGCTTATGGGAATGGACCATCTCCAACTGATGTGCATGGAACTAAGCGGTTGAAGGTTAATGAAAAAGAGTACAAGCGACTACGATCTGAGATTCAATCTGAATTTCAGTATAAATTTGATCATTTAGAGGCTCAGTTTGAGTTGATATGCACATACATGATGACTTGCCTTTTCGCTATATCCAAACAGGTTAATAAGTACACACTTTTATCTTTTGTGCCTAATTATCATGTATATATATAAATGTATGATCTAATACTAAATCATGCACTTAACAGGTTCCTCAATCCTCCAACGAGCAAAACATACCATCATATAAGTCTATTTTGCAACCCGAGCAACAATTAGAAGAAACCAACCAATTTTCACCTGTAATGGTACCACAATCAAATTACCATTTATCTCCATTTCAACATGTACGTAGATAACTACTTTTTAAAATCATAAATTAAGACTTTACATTTTCATGAGTGAAATAATTCATTTTTATAAATTGCAAATTCTTAACACTTGGTTGCCCCCGAGATTGTTGCTCGTCTTAATGAACAAATGAATGCTACTTCAATTCAGGTATGCAACTAATTTAAAGGATTTTAAAGGGAACGATATATTTGCGCTTTCTTGTGGAGTTTATGTATACTTGACATTGGGTTGTTTGTTTATTTGGTTGTATATAGTCTTAAAATTTTTGGGATGTCTTGAAAGCAAAGAAAACTCTGTCGATTTTTTTCCACAAATATGTGATTGATGCCATACTCATTTTGTTTGTATAAAGAACCATCAAAGAAGAAAAAGAAAAAGAAACACCATCAATTACGAAAAAGAGTCTCAAATAATGCACTTCCTAAAATTGTAGACCTTATTACTTCCGAACTTCCAAAAGTGGTTGTGGCACGTGGATTCATTGTGAGCAGGAACCTTTCAACAAAAGTAGGGGGTACGCAACTGGGTGAAGACTTTTGAAAAGTATATATTGAGAAAATATTTATAACAAATGAACCATTGCCTGAACCTTATGGTAATAAGTTCACAATTGGAGATGCATATCATTCAATTGTAGCGTGGCATATTGCTAATGTACTAAATGTTTTAATTTTTTAATTAAAATCAGAAACAATAAGTATCAATGACTAACGAATGAATTTTTTTATTTGTAGGTCGAAGTGGATGTTTGACTTTGATGGACAAGGATCTTACATTATATAAAATTTTGTTTCGCTTCATCTTTCCCCGCCTTTTTTTATTGGACATGTAATACATTTTATTTTGTAGATGGATAATTGTTCCAAGCTCAATTGTGTTTATATATTATGAATGCTATTGGTTTTAATTTAATAACGTTTTAATTTGATTACCACTCTTTAATCTATTGTTATGGTAGCGTGTTTGCACATAAATACAATACGTGTTATAAAGTATATTTTTAACACTTATTCCCACTCATATATTACAAAATAATATTAACATTTTTTTTAATTCCGCTATTGTCATTCTAGGCATTTTTTTAGTGCATTCAGAAGTGTCTTGAACAATTAAAAAGTATTGCAAAAGGTTATTCTCAACATTTTTTTAATGGCGCGAAAAGGCTAGTAATGCTACTAAAAATGCCGCTAACTTTTTGCGGTATTTTTTTAAATGTCGTTGTTCTTTTACTTCATTGGTTATTATTGCACTTGTGGAAATGCCACAAAAAGTGTTTTCGATATTTTTAGTGATTTTCTAGGCATTTAATTTATGCCAGGAAAAATCAATATTCTTATAGTGATGAAATAAATAAATTAACTGATAACTCTCGATACAATAACATAAGTGAAATTAAAATGAATATTTGACTAATACAATAACTGTCTGGGCGACATGACCAAAATAGAATATGAAGCACACGCCCTATCTAGATAATAATGATAGAAGCATCTATTCAATCCCTGTAGGCATCCACAGCTACTGCAGCATCGTCTGGCTAGAAGGTTCGTTGATGCTGGCGTCCTTGTAGCTGAGCACTTAAAAAGGTTTTGCAAAAAAAATTTTGATACGGGTCATAGCCTAAAACCATTTAAAAATATTTTGCAAGTGTTTAAAATAAAATAATAAATATGCAATATAATCGTTCATATTTAAACTAGCGTCGCACTCCTATCAGATAAATCCTCGCCCCTCATCTATAGTGTGCACCTAACACATTCATTTTAATTCCCTCGTTACGCCACCCCGCATAACTAGCATAATCGCTTCATTTAGTCCCATACACTAGTCATCTAGTCTAACAATGCTCCACATATTTTACTTTGCATTATTTATCATTTAGCTAACCCATAAGCTTTATCATTATGATATCAATTATAATATTATCATTAACCGATTCACATAACTTTACACTAGTTACAATAACTAGTGTAAGGTTATGTGAATCGGTTGATGATAATATTATAATTGAGAATTATAATGATAAAGCTTATGTATGTGTACGAGATGTGATATTTAAATATATATATATAAATATCACATCTCGCACGCATACATATATATCACTCGCTATATACATATAGCCGCATTCCCAGAGCTGAGACCTCAAGATTGCATTCATTAGCATGCTATCAGGCTCTAGGTACATCATGTACCACTCCAAGCCACCCGATCAGAATCTCACCACTGAACCCAAATCGTAAACACATAACTAGAGGCAGTCATAGACATACATCCGTGGATTATAACCATTTCATACTACACCGCTATACTTTAAACTCACATACAGAGGTTATGCAACAGTCCTTTGACCGAATAAATGTAACAGCCCGCCTAATTAAATATCGGGTGATCAGTCCTTCATTTAGTTAAATCAGAATATCAAGTTGGTTCATTCTCAGCATCACTGTCGAAAAATAATTTCTTTATTTATCACCTAATAGTTAATTAAGCTAAGTGTCAAAAACTTTTTCCATTTTTAATTTAATTAAAACCATTCCACGACACTGAATAATAATATGCAACAACATATCACAACTCAATTAACTATAACAAGAATAAATGTGACTGGAATAACTCTTCAGTTAAATTATAACTTTTACACTAAATAAAACTGATATCCACAATGCTTACATGAATAATTACAAACTCTGGAATCTTGGGCGATATACCCTAAATGAAGTAGACGCTACAGATGAGTGAATCAACCGAAAGGAAGCGTCTAAACAAAATCAGCAACTCTGTTATTAGCTATAATCCATCAGAACATCCATTATCTATGTTGGGCATCCCTGCTACTGGACACCTGATGTACAAGATATAGTAGAGAAGAGAATATGCAAGAAAACGGGTCAGATCCTTATTGTAAAAGATTTTAAGTGCTTAATAATTACAATAAGCATTTATTATGTACATGTTAGTTTATTGGTCTCTTTCTTGAGGATTCTCACCTCTCTTCTAGAGTGCACACCTATCGTATCTTATTATCTTCCTAGTTAAGGTTCCCTCCTCACTATTTTTCACAACATAATTCTAACCCATATCATAAAGCCGTATGTCCCATACCATACGTAATATAATTATTTATATTCATTTCTATTTAATATGAACTAGTCTTGTTACAATCTTGGAATTAAATGTTCACTTACTTAATTCAATTCAGATTTCATTATTTATTTTTATCTACAACATTACACAGTAGATTAAATTAATACTTATATTTTTAATCTACAATGTCGCACAGAAGATTACATCTCTATATCTACAATATCACGCAGTAGATTACATCACAGTTTATATATATATAATATCACAATAATTATATATATACTAATACGGCACCTCCCTAGTCACAGTTGCGGTGCATGCATACTCTGTTATCATTACCTGATACATAATATCACTATATAGAGGACTATTGATTAGGCGTCTCTTACGAATCATATCATAACAGAAATATATTGTAGGCGAGCACACTCCTCAGCCAAATGGGTCACGCACATACCTACGCTCCCATTCAACAGTCGAAACTATCATATACACCGATAGCACGTGTCCAAAGTCCTATGCTCAGGGTACGAATCTAAAATCCCTCCCAATTGGGCGCACAAGGATAAGACCGTCCACAATGCTAAACCTTCACCTCGATAGCAAGCAGCATAGGTATGTCATACATACATAATAATATTATAGGTATTCATCACACCTATATAAATATAACATCCATAACGCATTCACACAACCATATGATAATTTCCATACATAGTATTTTTATCTATCATATCCTACGTATTAAAGATTATGACTTTACTTCTTTATTTTATATTCTCGAGCCTCGCTCATTACTCGAAGATTAAATAAGTATTCCTTAACCTAATTCAGTAGGAAAACGTCTACACCCTACTTGTCCATGCCATCACAACTCTCGAAATTCTAAGAATTAAACTCGTCTTTAATTATTTTTAATTATTGATAACCCTTAATTCATTCTTAACCCTTCATTCTATCTCTTAGGGTTAATCCCATCTATTTCTAAGGTTATACCAATAATTAATAGCTCTCTTACTACTGGTCTCAACCTTAAATTATTATTTATCCAATTTATATACCAAGTAACATAAGTCTCGATAATAACTCGTTTATTTAATACTCGTTAATTTCCCCTCATTCAAAAACCCCAAAAATAATATTTTTCGGGTCTTACCTACGGCCTACGGCCCTTCCCTAAGTCCCAATATGTTCAAATAATAATAAAAAAAGATTCCTAAAAGTTCTAGGATAATAATTACAAGGAAATAACTTCATCATTTCTTGGTAGGCCGATTGATCGATGGTCCTGGGTCGATCGATCGATCATCCATATATCATCCCAGTTTTCTGTATTATTTTTACTATGGGTTTCATACTTTTTAATCATCAAAGCCTTTATCAAATAATCCCAAACTCCCCAATATTCATTCCATATGATATACCAAGATATATAAATGATTTCTAATAATCAAACCACCTAAAATCATCAAGAGTTTGGATTAAAAAAATACTATTTCCAGAAAGCTCGTATTTTTATATCTATCCATGAACATCATATAAACTATAATTTTTTTTTCACCAAATGATTACCAATTTAAATCTCATGATATCCAGATCATATATCATTATATATGAATAAGTTCTAATGTATCCAAAATCATTCAAACATCATTAACATGAATCAATTTACTCAAATTCCATTTTATTCTCAAGAACTATAATTTTTTACTTTATCATCAGTAAGAGTGTAAATCCCAGATTTCTTCACAAGATAATATAAAATTCATGGAGTTTATTCTATAATCAAAATAGATCACTCCTAGATAATATCCATTTCAAAGATCCATTTAAAACTTATCAGAAATTTATATTTGTTCATGCAACTTTTCAAAATTTTCTTAACTATCCTAACATGAACAATATATAAGCTAAAATTGCAATAATTAATCACTTGCCTTTAGATTGTAGGTCTGATCCGTTAGGGATGATACTCTACTGGTGGTCCTCTCTTTTTCCAGCCAACTTCTATAGTGGTGGTGGTGGCTCTTGGTGGTGCAAGGTGATTATCATTTGGTTTCCTAGAAAAGTCTCTTCTTCTCCCATAGAAAGTCTCTCAATCTCCCCTAAACCTTTTCCTCTTATCTTTGGTGAATGAAACTAAGCTCTCAAATCTCTTTACTTATAAAATAAACTCAGATTTCCGTAGTTACTATTCACCTTCCTTGTAAAATGATCGAAATACCCCTATAGGGTGTCCTTTCGATTTCAAAGTGCCCCAACACCCAAATCAAACACCCAAGTAGGCTTTTTCGACTATTTGAACCCTTCCGGACACTTTGGTGCAATCAAAACGATCATTCGGATGACATAAAAATAATTCACTTTTATTTCATTAAATTATAATCCCAACACGACTCAAATGCGCATTCCCGACTTAATTACCATAATTGTCATACACATAATTCGCGACAATTTTATAAGGTCATAATCAATTGTAAAGTCATAATCATATATATATTACTTTAATCATTAAGTAATATTCAATATAAATCACATATTATTTTATTCTCGAGTAATATTTAAATCCGGATTAATTTTCAATTATATCACAATTAATTATAATTAATCCCATTTTAAAAGTCATTTAAAAAAATACGGGGTATTACATACTTCCCCCCTTATAACGGAATTTCATCCCGAAATTGGGAAAACAAAAGTATAGCAGGCAAGAACAATTATGGATAAGTATTGCGCATCACATACTTGCGCTCCCAAGTAGACTACTCTGTACCGCCCATACAATATGCTATCGAATACCCCCTAATAATGAACACCTCCATTATGATCATTTTAACCCCAGGTTACCCTGTCACGTAGGTCCTTGTCCAAGCCTTAAAATTTAAGTTTCACTAGTTATACTTTATTCTAGATATTCACTATCTAACCTTCTATTATATGCACTTAAATAGATTAATTATTCTTTAGATAAATATCATCCCGTCTTGCTATTATCATACACAAGTAGATTAATTGTGCAGTATATATTATACACACAATATAAGTTTCAAATCATCTCTACTACTTGCAATAGTTCTTGGTTCCTCACCTTTATCCCATAAGTAGGAGAAACAATAAGACTTACCGTACCATACTTCAACTGGCACCATTCCCAACAATAAACTTATAAGAGTTTTAGTACACCAACTTCACTAGTGGAACGTACATCTCTCGTCCTCCCTTAAGATTCAAAGGTAAAAATGTAATTTATCTTCCAACATCAGATTTGTCCACTTAGTCTGCCCATTATTCTGCGGATGATAGATCATACCCAATCACAACTCAGTACCCATGCCTCGTGAAAAATTCTTCCAAAATCGGGAGACAAAATCTCGTCCTAATGGGACACAATATTAAACGGTACCCTATGTAACCTTAATATCTTGGTTGTATAAGATTAAAGCATATTGTCTCGTAGTATGATCAACCCTAACTGGCATAATGTGATCTACTTCAGTCAACTGATCCACTAATACTCTCCCAATACTACTTAGAAATACCTAACGATTGGAGAAACCTCTGCTGGTTTCGAATGGTCCACCCTAATTCCAACAAATTGTTGGCCTACTACAAAAGGAATCTAGCCAAACATTTCTTCATTTAAATCCTATTACCATAGTCATTTATAGCCTGATACATTTGTTATTCTGCCGACTATACCTCTAATCATTATAAATAACCGGACATTCAAGTCCTGATATCTAAACCTCTATATTTATTTTCCTCATCCCCTATCTCCAAAGTGGGGAACAATGTCAGATTCAATTACCTAGGGCGCCCATACACCCTATATTTCTCGCATTATTGCACGAATAACATATACTCTTCTTAAATTAATTTTCTCTCACTTGGCATACTGAGATGGTAGGGGTGAACTCAATCACCCCACTAGTCATAACTTGATCACTCTATCAGTGGCATCATTATTTTATTCACACTGTTACTAGGATTAGGTGACTCTTAAGTCATAATAGAATTATCAACTCTAAATTTATGTTTGTATATATAAAATGACTAAGGTACGAACTTATGCGCTATCGACCAAACTTCTCTCCCACTCTCGACGTTCGCTGGTTTCATGCGTGGGATGTCTCGCAAAGCGAAATCCAAACAAGGAACCCCCGATACACTACTACTTAACATAGTCTGTCGTCGAGATCCGTAATGGCCCTCAGTCCATAATCTGTACCTTCCCATAATTTATGTATGTTGACATAAAAGTCTACTAGTCCATGCTTATATATCCCTAAAAATAAAATAAAATATGTTGCTCTTACTATCCCAAATTCTCGGCGCTATTAATAATGAGCTATTTCTCGTTGTTCGACAAAAAACATAATATATCCTGAGTCACATCAATAACAATCTCTACTCACACATATAACTAGACAACATTTTCACTAAGGTCTATGATATCATGAAATATAAGCTTAGTCCTATTTCAGTTGGCACCTCATAAAATTAATTTTACTCTCCCCGGAGTATCCAGCGCGATAGTCTTATCACTCAATCTACTATCGTTTAAACATTTGGTAATTTATCACTACATATTACCATAAAAATTTATATCATGCTAACTCAAAGCAATAAGAAATTATAATAATAAAATATACTCTTAGGACCCACTCGGTTCACTCACGTGCAATACCAAAAATTCCCGCTATCAACGAGAAATACTTTTATAATCAGATTGTTAAAATTATCGTTTCGACTAACCTCGACTCGCACGCGAATTTAGGGTTTTCAATTTATATATGTATGTTGTAACACACCATGTCACTAGAATTAATCCTTTATTCACAAGGATGAAATAAAATCTCATCAGTCTCTCCTGATCACGCAGGGTCCTTACATGCACTTCTCATGGTCAAAACAACTCATGATCACTTGCACTCGTTATACATCTAGGATTTCATCCTATAGTTGTACCCACCCGTTGTGGACAAATTATTCACTCATGTTCTTTACACATCCATTATTGAAACGTTGGCCCAACATATCTAGGCCTCAATTATGGTCTTACCGACCTCCATTTTTTCTTCTTGGACCTCGTTGACCTTGAAATACGGTATGCTGCAATTACCGAGGACTCCACTGGTCCTATTTAAACCTACCACTCTTGGGTCATAAATTTCCTAGGACTAATTCTCTTGACCCAATTACTCCTCTAGAAGTCTCACTCCTCCAGTTGTTATGCCTAATTGATACGGTTTACTATTCCCAAAATTTATCGGTCTCGCTACTCAATGTGGACACATTTAACACTTAGTAGCCTCTCTCTCTACACATAAGGTAATTTCCCTTACTATTTTCTCATTACTGACCATTTTAGCGTCCTCCTCTTGGACCTATCAATCTTAATTCCCAATTGTTATTCCCGTTATTATTCTGGCTCTACGGGTCCCATGGGATACTTTGTCGACTAAACTAGTCTTGGTTGATTTCATCGCCACTAAGTATGGGTTTAATCATGTCACTTTAAATGGGTCCCTTACTGGGTACACCTTTCGGAGATGTTTCATCAATAATATTGAATTCAATCTTGCTCTTAGACTAGGTTTCCTAACCCTTATAGCTCCTCTTCATTTGGAAGCATCATCAAATTTCTTGGTGACGTTAATCCTAGTCGTCTTTGTCAGATTTCCACTCATACTAGAGTATTTCACTCACGAGTCCTTTCACATAATGAACTCTGTTTATCTTCTATGTACCCCATTCTTCATAGGGTAAGGAGTTCGTTAAACAAGTTACTTCTTTCTTTCTTACCCATAAGAGATAAGTTTCAAAATTCCATTCATATCCTGATTAAAACATCAAATGAACGATTTCACTATCGGCCTATACCTAAAATTCTTATTTTAGGTTCACACGTGTTCTTTATATGTGATGTCTAACTCTCATCACTTAAGTTTGTTCTTCTTAGAAAACCATTTTTTTT
The DNA here is from genome assembly GCA_949130495.1 of Sambucus nigra. NCBI lineage: Eukaryota > Viridiplantae > Streptophyta > Magnoliopsida > Dipsacales > Adoxaceae > Sambucus > Sambucus nigra. The sequence continues at coordinate 450,697,008 of OX422212.1, read as the reverse complement.
ACTAGAAATTTTTCAAATCATGGGTGTTACTACACTTCACCCTTCACAATTGTCTTTAAATTTCTTCCTTCATAAGAGTCCTTTCGACCCCCTCACCTTTCACATACAGTGTTGGGTAAGTTAATAACGGCACAACTATTAACTATGACAGTTTCTATCTCCAACACCATTTTCTAAAATACTCAATATCTTTGGTTGAGTCCTCCTCCTGATGTCCTTCTAACGGCTCTTGCTAGTCACCCCAAATGTGTTTAGTGCACGATGCCCGACCGAACTCGTATAAGCATTACATCTCACATACTTCATGGCAGGAGAACGTAAGTCTAAATACGCAGAAGAATTCAACATCCTAATAATAGGGCTCTACATCAAAGAATGTTATGCTTAAATGTAGTAAGTCGCACTGATCCTAAAGACACTAGAAGCTGATGCTCTGATACCACTTGTAACAACCCGCCTAATTAAATATCGGGTGACCAGTCCTTTATTTAATTAAATCATAATATTCAGTTGGTTCATTCTCAGCATCACTGTCGAAAAATAATTTCTTTATTTATCACCTAATAGTTAATTAAGCTAAGTGTCAAAAACTTTTTCCATTTTTAATTTAATTAAAACCATTCCACAACACTGAATAATAATATGCAACAACACTTCACAACTGAATTAACTATAACAAGAATAAATGTGACTGGAATAACTCTCTAGTTAAATTATAACTTTTACACTAAATAAAACGGGTATCCACAAGGCTTACATCAATAATTACAACCTCTAGAATCTTAGGCGGCATGTCCTAAATGAAGTAGACGCTACAGATGAGTGAATCAACCGAAAGGAAGCGCCTAAACAAAATCCGCATCTCTTCTAGTAGCTATAATCCATTGAAACATCCATAATCTATGTGGGGCATCCCTGCTACTGGATATCTGATGTAAAAGATATAATAGAGAAGAGAATATGCAAGAAAACTGGTCAGAGCCCGATTGTAAAAGATTTTAAAATAGCAAGTTCTTAACAATTACAATAACCATTTATTATGTACATGTTAGTTTCTTGGTCTCTCTCTTGATAATTCTCACCTCTCATCTAGAGTGCACACCTATCGTATCTTATTATCTTCTTAGTTAAGGTTCCCTCCTCACTATTTTCCACAACATAATTCTAACCCATATCATAAACCCGTATGTCCCATACCATACGTAATATAATTATTCATATTCATTTCTCTTTAATATGAACTAGTCTTGTTACAACCTTGGAATTAAGTGTTCACTTACTTAATTCAATTCAGATTTTATTATTTACTTTTATCTATAACATTAAACAGTAGATTAAATCACAGTCTATATTTTTAATCTATAATGTCACACAGAAGATTACATCTCTATATCTACAATGTCACGCAGTAGATTACATCGCAGTTTATATATATAATATCACAATAATTATATATATACTATTACGACACCTCCTCAGTCATAGTTGTAGTGCATGCATACTCTACTATTATGTCCTGATACATAATGTCACTGTATAGAGGACTATTGATTCGGCGTCTCTCACGAATCATATCATAACACAAATATATTGTAGGTGAGCATACTCCCCAGCCAAATGGGTCACACACATACCTACGCTTCCATTCAACCTTCGAAACTATCATACACACCGATAGCACGAGTCCAATGTCCTATGCTCAGGGTACGAATCTAAAATCCCTCCCAATTGGTCGCACAAGGATAAGACCATCCACAACGCGAAACCTCCACACCGATAGAAAGCAGCTTAGGTATGTCATACATACAAAATTAAATTATCGGTATTCATCACGCCTATATAAATATAATATCCATAAGGCATTCACACAACCATATGATAATTCCCATACGTAGTATTTTTATTTATCACATCCAACGTATTAAAGATTATGACTTTACTTCTTTATTTTATATTCCCGAGCCTCACTCATTACTCGAAGATTAAATAAGTATTCCTTAACCAAACTCGTAGGTAAATGTCTACACTCTACTTGTCCATGTCATCACAACTCCCGAAATTCTATTAATTAATCTCATCTTTAATTATGTTTAATTCTCGATAACCCTTAATTCATTCTTAACCCTTCATTCTATCTCTTACGGTTAATCCAACCTATTCCTAAGGTTATACCGATAATTAATAGCTCTCTTACTATTAGTTCCAACCTTAAATTATCATTTATCCAATTTAAATCCCAAGTAACATAAGTCTCAATAATAACTCTTTTAATTAACACTCGTTAATTTTCCCTCATTCAAAAACCCCAAACATAGTATTTTCTGGGTCTTACTTATGGCATACTGCACTTTCCTAAGTCCCATTAGGTTCAAATAATAATCAAAAAAGATTCCTAAAAGTTTTGGGATTACATCAATAATTAAAAAGAAATAACTTCATCTTTTATGGGGAGGTCAATCGATCGATCACCCAGATATCAGCCCAGTTTTCTGCATTATTTTTCCTACAGGTTTCATACTTTTTAATTATCAAAACCTTTATAAAATAATCCCAAACTCCCCAATACTCATTCCATATGATATACCGAGATATATAAATGATTTCTAATAATCAAACCACCTAAAATCATCAAGAGTTATGATTAAAAACATACTATTTCCAGAAAGCTCGTATTTTTATATCTATCCATGAATATCATATAAACTCTAATTTTTCTTCACCAAATGATTCCCAATTTAAATCGCATGATATACATACCATATACCATTATATATGAATAAGTTCTAATGTATCCAAAATCATTTAAACACCATTAACATGAATCAATTTACTCAAATTCCATTTTATTCTCAAGAACTATAATTTTCGACTTTATCATCAATAAAAGTGTAAATCCCTGATTTCTTCACAAGATAATATAAAATTCATGGAGTTTATTCTATAATAAAAATAAATCATTCCTAGATAATATCCATTTCAAAGATCCATTTAAAAATTATCATAAATTTATCTTTGTTCATGCAACTTTTTTAGAATTTTCTTAACTATCCTAACATGGACAATATATAAGCTAAAATTGCAATAATTAATCACTTGCCTTTAGATTGTAGGTCTAATCCATTGGGGATGATACTCTACTGGTGGTCCTCTCTTTTTCCGGCCAACTTCCAGTAGTGGTGGTGGTGGCTCTTGGTGGTGCAAGGTGGTTGTCCTTTGGTTTCCAAGAAAAGTCTCTTCTTCTCCCATAGAAAGTCTCTCAATCTCCCCTAAACCTTTTCCTCTTATTTCTTCTGAATGCACCTAAGCTCTCAAATCTCTTTACTTATAAAATAAACTCATATTTCCATAGTTACTATTCACCTTCCTTGTAAAATGATTAAAATACCCCTCCGGGGTGTCCTTCCGGTTCCAAAGTGCCCCGAGACCCAAATCACACACCCAAGTAAACTTTTTCGACTATTTGAACCCTTCCGGACACTTAGGTGCAGTCAAAACGATCATTCGGATGACATAAAAATAATTTACTTTTATTTCATTAAATTATAATCCCGACACGACTCAAATGCGTGTCCCGACTTAATTACTATAATGGTCGTACACATAATTCGCGATAATTTTATAAAGCCATAATCAATTGTAAATTCATAATCATATATATTACTTTAATCACTAAGTAATATTCAACATAAATCACATATGATTTTATTCTTGAGTAATATTTAAATCCTGATTAATTTCCAATTATATCACAATTAGTTCTAATTAATCCCATTTTAAAAGTCATTTAAAAAAATACAGAGTATTACAATAAACTTAATACTTGTTGGTCCACGCCAGGGTGAGCCTCCCACTACACATAACCTCCAAAGGTAACATCCATGGAGTAGGTATGTTTCGCATTTATCAATCACACACACACACACACACACACACACACACACACACACATATATATATATATATATATATATATATATATATATATATATAACCGACTAAATGTTCATAAATCACTCGAAGCACTAGCCCACTATTCCCTAGTCTATCCCCGACTCTTAAATATTCAAGTGTTCACTTACATATTACAACATCATAAATATTAATATTCTAGCCATTAAGCTATTCTACTCCAGCCCGTAGCCTACCTCTTTCTGAAATCCCAAACCGATATCATAAATAATATCCCAAGTTTCATTCACATTAAAACACTTATATTCCCTTACATGAATTTTATCCTCGACTAACCCAAGGTAAAGTTAATCTCTCCCATATTTTTTTAGAAGTTCTATGTCACCAATTGAACTCCCTAAATTAATCAGAACCCTAAACATTCCACTAATATCCCAAACAATCAAAGTGGGTCAAACAGTAGGGCCGAACCAGTTCGCCCTCCCGACCGGAACCGGTTCGCCTACCGAATCTGGTCTGAGCAGACCTGGTTCATTTTTTACGGGATTACCAAATTTTTTATACAACATATGATCACCATTCTTCATACAATCCTAAAATAACATCTTCCAATAAATTCTAAATGTAGTGATACATGATTTTATGTCCTAATTCATCCGATAATGTATTACTCATGGGATTTAACATAATTAACAAGAATCATTTACTTTCTTAATTCAAATTTCAAGATTCATTCAATTATCATAAGAATCATTCAAGTTCGCATCTTTTTACATAAATCAATCTCATATTTATTATGGGATTACAATTAGATTATCTTTTTATAATTTCATTCCCTAAAATCCCATTTTTACATTTAAATCCCACCCCAAAATTCATATTTCTACACTAACTATGATATGAGTTATTAACACAATGTAAAACATCAAAGAAACGTAAACACTTGCCTTTGGATTGAAGAGATTCTAATTTTCCTCTATGAATCTTCTCTGCACTAGAGTTTGATGCCCAAAATACTCCAATTCTCTTATCGGAATGATTTTCTTCACTTTCTCTTGAGTTATCCCTTATCTTTTCTCTTATCTCTCAACCCCAGGTCTTTTGGAATAGTTAAATGGATGTCCACTCCATCCAACTTCCCTAGAAATAACCATAAACTCGAAACTAGACTAAGTGCTAAGTGTAAAATGACCCGAACGCCCTCATACGGGTCTCATTTAGTCTAAAAAGTCCTCACAACCTGATTACCACCTCGACTACCTAATTCTGACTATTTTGACCCATTTCGGATCATGAACGGTCTCAAAATCATCTTTCGAGTTACCTAAAATAATTCTCCCACCTCATTCCCAACATGGCCCCACACGCGCGTCTTGAATGAGATACCGTTCAACCCGTCGATTTTACTGACTTACGATGTAACGTAAAATAACTCATTTTCATTTACTCATCCCACAAGTAAATATAATAACACATAAATACTAATCCTATTATTCTCTAATTAACATTTACTCAATTCATTTTACTTTTTAAATTTATTAAATTACGAGCACACGTGCAAATTAAAATATTTCCAAAAACACGGGGTGCTACACTATAAATTCACACAAATGTAATCCTTAAATATATTGACTTTCAATCTGAATCATAACTATTTGAACTATAAATCATAACTAAATTAACAGTAAATATTTCAGAACCATGTTGATAAGTCTGAATTTACGAGAATCATGAATAGAATCGTAACTTATACTTTTTCGAGTCCTTATGTTCTTCGGGTGGAATGGTTGTCTTTTGACGAATTTTGAGACTCGTTTGTTATTGACGAGTATTTGTAGGAACTATTAGGGTAGGTTTTGTAGTTTTTGGCCAAAAATTGGCCATTCGGTTAGAACTTGATTCGTTTTTTGCCAAGAAAACTTGTTATTGTTTTAGGCGTGTTCTTGGACAATAACCTAGGGTTTTCGGTTTTGATATTTATAAAGCCTATATTAATAACGTTAAGAATTTATGAACAATGTCGTGTCCTCTGAAAGGAGGTCATGGCCTTTGTCCAAAACTTGCACGACTTTAGTTGAGCATCACTTTTGGAAATCTGCGGTACTATTAGAATTCTTTGCAAAGATTTGGTTTGTAAATCACATAACGACTTCTAGAATAAGGTTATGGCTTAACAACTAAAACACTCCATGGCACTAGTATACTTTACCTTTTAGGAGTCTTGTTCACTAATGGTCGTTGTTGATGTAAAAAACTATATTTAACCTAATTAATTAATCACAGATAAATATAAAATAAGACAAGATATTTTTAAAGTTGTTCGGCCTCAAAGAAATGGCCTACGTCCACTATTTTGTATTACTGGGTATATTGCTTTGATCACGATTATGCTTGCTTAATTTGCTTACCCTGCTGAGAGGGTGTTACAATGTATTTATAGTCTTTTGGTTGTCAATGTGAATAGATAGTATGTCTTTATCTAATAGGCGTATACATCTCTAGATGGTAAGGAATGAATGTAATAAATAAACATTGAATCTGTCTGGTCATTTGGTCTTCCCAATAAGTTGTTCGGCATGCTGAGTAGCTCCGTACTCTAAGTAGCTCTATACTTAACCTTATGCCATATTGGATGATATGTGTCTCCATATAATTGGTCCACGCCAGATGACTAATTTTTATATCAACAGAAAACTCCAATGTTTCACAGTTGAGGTTGGATATGAGAATGTGGAACATTTTATCCGAAAAGCTGCTCGAGCATATTTTTCATGTCTTGATTAATTACAGAATTTCAACACTTGTAAAATTTTTCCACTTTGCATAACAGTTTTGAGCGCGAAATGACAAATTTGTAAATATTTTGAATTCTGATGACCGTTTGGGTATCTGTGTCTTTTTCCTTTGATTAGTCGTTGAAAACGCAATCGTCGTCACTTGTGATCATTACTTTTCTCATTTTTCGAGGCGTCATATATAAAGGCGGTAAAATTTGATTGTCTTCTACCTTTGACCCTCTTGTTTTGAAAGTCGTTGTCTTCTCATTTTCCTTCTTACGAACGTTCTTTCTGGCATCTACCTTAGTTGATTCCTTAATCTTCTGTAAGAATTTCCCCCTTCTTTCTTCTTTCTTTATGTTAACCATCATGGTTTACCTTATCGAGTCATTAGACAAGTTTAGAGATGGTTTTGGGATTCCTTCTTGGATTGATTTGGAGAAACTTGCATGTCCTTCTGATTTATTTTCTTTAGCTAAAGGATACTGATTTCCCTCTATTTTGTAGCAGAATGTGGTTTTTCTTTCTCGCCTAATCCCCTAAGTTTGGAGTTTTGCCAATATTTCGATATTATACCAGTAAAAATAGTTCCAAATACATGGAGTGTAGTTAATGGTGTACATAGTTTGAATCAAATACATAGAACTCATCTAGGGATTCCTAAGTTTATGTTTTATTATAAATGGGTCACTAGCGACACCACTTTTTATTTAAAAACTAGGTTTGTTAACAGAGCCTTAGTGGTCAATCTCCCTGATTCTAATAGGGATTATTTTAAACATGGGGTTATGATGAAAAATTAGCAGCACTCCCCATTAAATGGGAATGATGTGTATCAAGGTCTCAGATGTACTCCTTATGGCAATGGGATAGGTTATTCTTTATTTTTTAAACTAGCTCTATTTTTATTTGATAAAATGTTTCACTGACTTTTGATTTCTTCAATTTTAATTTGCAGTTAACCATAAAAGAAAACCCCCAAAAGAGAGTGATATTAATATAAAATATTTGAAGTTTATCTGGGGTTTGCATCAATCAGTTACTCGGGAGAACGTGAGAATTGCCTCCTATTTATTGAAATATAGGAACACCGTTTCCTCGTTTATTACTCGTCCTACTACTCCTCCTTCTTTGGTGATTAATCTTGAGCAAGATCCAATATCTTCTTCAGTTATTGAAGAATCTTCCTCTGAATTGGGTACTTCTCTTGTTGATCTTATGACGAAGAAGAGGAGAATGCTTGATCTTTTCGCCAAGATTATCCCTGGTGATGATGGGGAAAAAAAGAACAAAGAAGATGTCCCAGCTGAAGGGACTAATAAGAAGGATGTTGCTCCATCTGGTGGGGTTATTATACCTGTTACGGGGGTTACCAAGAGGCCCAATATTGTTCAAAAAGAGGCAGCACCTTTGATTGAAGAGGTTGCACCTTTGAGAAGATTAAGAAGAGGTCTTGCTGAGAAGGCCATTAATGTTGTTGCTTAACCTGCTGGGGTTGAAATATCTTCCTTAAGTGCTGGTCCTCCAGCATTCATTACTCCTGGTTTGGCCAAGAAATTGATTTGTTCTGGAAATCTTCCTGATCACAGAGCTACTGAGACCTCTGCTCCTCGGGGGAAAGTCTCTTATTTGGCGGCCCAACACCTTGCATTAGTAAGTGTTATTATTTTACCTTGATACTTTATTTGTGCTTTCAATGTTCATGCACTAATTTGAGTTTCTCTTTGTCCTGCAGTTTTTGGTGTATTTCAAAAATATCTTGGAAAAGGATTAAGCTATCAAAGTTGTTTCATCTTCTAGAGAAATATAAGAAGCCCTTGTTGGGTCATCAAAATCTTTGGTGGACTCCTGGTAGAAATATGAAGATGATAAAATTTCTTGGGAAAATAAAATTAAAGCTACTGAGACAGCTCAATAAAAAGTTGTGAATGCTGTAAAGGATGCTAAGCTAGCTCGATAAAAAGTTATGGATGCTTACAAGGAGGCAGAGGAGAAACTAAAGGTCTCCTTTACCACCAAGGAGGAAATCGAAGGCAAGATTGAAGAGTCTGAGCGGCGTAAGAAAGAACTCAAACAGAAAGTAAAATATGTTAAAGATCTACTTAGGGAGAATACTTCCTTGGAAAGGACGAAGAGAAGGTCTGCTGTGAAGAAGTCATTTAGCTCTGGCTGGGACAAAGGGTGGAACAAAGCTCTAACCACTGCTTCTTCTCAAATGGAGTACGCATGTTTAAAATTCTTTAGGGATGGATGTGTTGCAGCATTGAAAGAGTTGAACGTTGTTGAAGACTATGAATTATTTCAGAAACATGTCCACGGCCCTTCTCCTACCACTGAAGAAGAAGAAAAAGAAGATGAAGTTGGATCTCATGAATCTTCTTTTATGATGGTAGAACAAACACCTACTACCACTATCCCTCAATCTTTCGAGCAAGATCAACAGACAACTACTTCTTCCGACCAACGTCGGATGCCTTCCGTGTAACTTTAGCAACCAACTCCTTCTTCAAAATTAGCTGAGGATGTAGTGGGGGATAAGGAGAAGGTGTAACGTTGCTCAACAACTTTTTTATTTTACCCTATTTTTTCTTTATTTTGTACCTATGGTTGTACTCTTATCCATTATGATCAATAAAATTGACTTGTTATTTATCTGAATTTCTCCTTTACTGTTGTAACACCCCGCCCGCCCGGGGAGAGCGAACGGAGTGCCACTTCAATAAAATAACTAAATCCACAAGTAACAAGGTATAGAGCATCTAAATAAACCCACAATAATATAAATCCACTAATCTCAATCTCTACAATTACAACAAGTCTCTCGAATAAATTCAACATCTAACTCGAAAAATAAAATACAAATCTCCAATGCTCTATACATCAAAATAATAAAATCTTCTAACTTGTATTAAAAATCTTCCCAAAATAATCCTCGCTAAAATAAATTCCATAGCACCCCAAAATCCGCTCTAACCTGCCACTAAAAGAAAATATGAGGAAGTACACAATACGACAAGAAAGATGCTCAACAAATATATGTTAGCGATGAATAAAATGTAACAACACGAGTGCGAATATTCAAATCAAAATGCAAATCTCAATAGCATTTCATTATTATAATTTCCCAACAACACTTTAACCGAGTCACCAGGCCTCACCACATCCGTATATGCTTTATCAATCCATAGCCCGGGAAACAGGAATTTTGGCGGGTGCCCAACATCCGTGCCATATTAAAATCTCATGACAACATGCTCATCAACAATATAATGATACCATATGAATCAAAATAATTTCAACAATTATTTTCTAGATTTCAATGAATTTATCAATTCAAATATGAGTTCAATTAAACATGAAATCAAAGAGAATGACACTCGTGAGATTTAAGGAGCATATTTTGTAAAACCCCATACCTCAAACCATGATGAGAAACCAACGATCATATCCTCAAGATCAACTCAAAAGATCTACATAAGCTCCTCCAAGAACCTCCAACAAAATAGCCCCAAGAACACATCTAATCTAAGGTTGGAACTCACAAATATCAAGGGCCAATGTGTATATAAAAAGAAGAGGAATATAAAATATATTTGCTGCCAAAATTTGTGCCAAAAGTAGGTAAAAAGGGTTGCCCACGACTTCCTTTTATAATGCAAAGAAATGAAGAGTTGGAATCCAAAAGACTCCTTTAAATAAGGCAAAGAAATGTAGAGTTGGAAGTCAAAACAACACTTGAAAATTACTTGTTGTTCACGAAATCAGGGGAGGTCGATCGATCGACTCCCAGGCTTCGATCGATCGATCGTGCCTAAAAATTGACAGTTCGCCGACTTAGAATTCCAAGAGTTAAAAACATTTTAAAATCATTTTAAAATCCGTTTTAACTCGGATTTTGAAACCGTTTGAAATTCTCGCCTTTAAAAATAATAACCAACATATTTGAGCAATAAAAATAATTTTATCAAAAACTTTATTTTCCTCCATTTTCCAAAAATTAATTAAAATAGCCCAAAATTACGCGGGTTGTTACAACTGTTCAGTCTTGTTGTGATGTTGTTGATCTGTTTTTAATTTTCCTTGCTAGTTTATTGCCAAGATGGAACTATTGTCAGCTCATGACACAGAGTTGATGAAGAAATGTACAAATTACTTCAAAACTGGTCATACATATTTTACTGAGGCATAAATAAGTGACATTCTTAGTCTTGATGCCTCTAAATGAGCAATTGAGGCTTATTAGTATTTGAAATGTTTACTTGATTGTGCAGTAGCGAATAAAGTATCCTATTACAAAATGATTGAAAATCTTCAAGGAATGATCGAAGAACTTCAACTTCAACATAAAGAAGCCACTACTCTCCTTCATGAAGGTAATGAGAAAAAGTACCAACAGTTGAGTGCCGATCGAGGTTATGACAAATTTATCTCTGCCCATGATAAAAGAGAGAATGTGCTGAAACTTGAACTTGATGAGGACAGAAACATTGCCAAACTGCTGAAGGAAGAAAATAGTGCTTTAAGAGAACAATTGAGACAGCTAAAATTTGCGTCTTCCTCTGGAGCTTTAGCCCCAGTTACTGCTGAAGGTTTTTCCCTTTTTGAGAGTGAAAATGCTTCACTAAGGGAAGAGTTGGAAATGTTAAAAAGAGTTAGACCTACATCTACTTCCCGAGGTAGAACAAGAGTTGGTTAGAGTAGTATTGAGGAGACTAAAACTCAGCAAGTTTTAGAAATCAAGCTTCTCAAATGAAAGAAAAAAATCAAGCTCTGACAGAGATGTCCCAGAAGATTCAAACTCTTACAGAACAATTATCCATTCGGAAAGAAAGTGTGCTGAAAAGACTTCATCAACATATTGAACGATTAACTTATCAGTTTCACAAGCAGCCCAAAGAGTTCTGGATAGAGGGATACATGAAGCTTTATATCATCTTGATGTCAGATTGAAATAATCAAATAATGAAGGGTATAAAGAGGGGTGGTTGAATGCCTTAACTGTAATGAAAGTTAAATAAGGAACTGAACTGTGGGATTGAAATGACCCTGGACTACTTGATCTGCCAGTACCACCTTTTTAACTAGATGTTAATTGGATTTCAATTAGCTCTATTCCTCACAGTTTGGTTTCCAAATACCTTGGTGCTTACAGTCTTCATGAAGAATTTAAGATATCCTGACCTCCTCATTTACAAGATCGACCAAGTTCAAGTAACATTAGAATGCTACAGGAATTGAATATTATCAATTCTCCTTATGCTTTAGATGACCCTCTAGCTGGAATGGATCATGTATCAAAATCTGAAAGAAAGAAACAAATAGACTATTTATATTTTGTCAGTGATTGTAAATGAAGAAAAATAGTCTTCTGGTAATTTTATTTTCATGGAAAAAAAATAATTGCATGATGTTTATTCTATCAATCTTTGTTCATAACATGAGATCAACAATAGTAGTGATGTGCTTATAATAGTAATGGGTTACTTTTCAGTTATTGAATATATATATTTGTATGGGTAGTTTGCCCTTTTTTGATTTGATTGCCTAGACAATGGAACTTTTACCCCATGTGTTTGTCTAATTGTAGTGATTGTTTTATCACCCATAAGTGCCTAAGCAATGGGATTATTTTTATCCCATGTTCCTGCTTAGTTGTAACAATCTTATCTAGATTGTCTGGTTCCCAGGCAATGGATATTTTACCAAACTTCTTGCCCAGTTTAGATGCCTTCTTAGGTCACCCATAATCCAGAAGGACTTGCCTTAATCGATTATTTTACCAATATTATTGGTGTTTATGTTGATGCTTACCAACTTTTAGTTGGTGGTTGTTGATACCGACCAACTTTTAATTGGTGGTTGATGATGCCGACCAACTTTTAGTTGGTGATTGTTGCTTTAAATGTTTTGCAAACTATTGAGTGTAGTGTGTAGCATAAGTACTCTGAAAAAAATATAAAACAAACGAATGGGTAAATCATCATTTTTATTCATTCTGAAAAAATTTGAGTACATGATCTGTTATATTACTGGTAGTACTTTCGCAAGTGCTCTGCATTCTAGGCATTTTTGAATTTTTCCCTTTAAGAGTTTCTATTCTGTAAGTGCTAAGTCGGACGATTGTCGTGATGCGATAAGGCCCATGCCAATTGGCCTCCAACTTATTGTGCTTTTGAATTACCTTCTTGAGCACGTAATCACCTTCCTTTAAATCACATTTCTTAACTCTTTTATTATAAAACATAACAGTTCTTTGCCGGTAAGCTGCATTTCTGATTACTGCATCTTCTCGGACTTCTTTGAGCATGTCCAAATCCAAGCATCTCATCAAATCACTCACTGGAGAATTGAAGTTGAGCACCCTATGTGTAGGTAGTCCTAGTTCAGTAGGTATCACTGCTTCACTCCCAAAAGCTAATATGTAAGGTGTTTCCCCAGTTGCTGTTTGGGGAGTTATTCGGTATGCCCATAACATTGAATGCAACTCGTTGATCCAATTCCCTTTAGCATTATATAATCTCTTCTTCAACCCATTCAGTAGAGTTTTATTCGTCACCTCTGTTTGCCCATTACTTTGGGGGTGTCCTAGAGCAGAATGGACTTTTTGAATATTGGCCTGTACACAGTACCCTGTGAATTTGTTATTGTCGAATTGGGTACCATTATCAGTGATAAAGGTATGAGGCAGACCATATTTGTAAATAATATTCTTTCCAATAAATTGATAGACCCGTTCATAGGCCATATCGATGAGAGGTTCAGCTTCTACCCACTTTGTGAAGTAATCAACAGCTACCACCAAATATTTGAATCGTCCTCTCATAGTTGGCAAAGGTCCAACTAAATATATGCCCCACATAGCAAATGGCCAAGGTGAGGTGATTGGTGTTAACAGCGCCTGAGGAGTTCTTCGTATAGTAGAGAATCATTGACACTTGTCACATTTTTTGGCATAAGTCGTACAATTAGTGCGCATTGTTGGCCAGTAGTATCCTTGCATATTCATTCTTTGTAGTAGAGTTCTTCCTACTACGTGAGCCCCATAAGATCCTTCGTGATTTTCCTCTATTAATTCTTTAACCTCTGATGGATGAACACACCTCTGCAAACCGGTTATCAAACCTCTCATGTACAAAACTCCATTATTCAAAACATATCTGGCGGCCTTGTACTTCAACTTTTTGGCTGCAAGTAAGTCGGCTGGTAAAATACCTTCTTTAATATAGGCCTTGATGGGATCCATCCAAGATGGTCCCTTATCCAAGGTGATAAAATTCACCATCAAGTCTTCATCAATACTTTTGTTTATAAGTACTTCAATGGGGATTATTCTTCGTAGTTCGGTGCGAGTAGCTGAGGCTAAACGAGCAAGTGCATCTGCCCTTGCATTCTCCAGTCTAGGTATTCTTACCACCTGAACAGCTACCAAATTGGCTACAATCTCCAGAGCCTTGGTTAAGTATCTTGACATAAACTCTCATTTTGCTGCATAAAGACTTAGCATTTGATTCACCACTAATTGCGAATCACTGAACATCACAATTTGTTCTACATTCAGTGATTTAACTAAGTTGAGGCCCATAATCATGGCTTCATACTCAGCTTCATTATTGGAAGCTTAGAATTAGAAACGCAAAGTATATTCAATGTCTATCCCATCCAGACTGTTGGGAACAAGGTTCTAAAAAATGCAGAGCATGATCGAGGAGTGGAGGCCAAGCCTTAAGCCTTAGAAGCCTAGGCGGGCCTTAGGCGTGAAAAGGCGTGAAAAGGCGTTTAGGCCTTCTTAATATATTTTAATATTTTTTAACCATAACAAGGCTATTAAAATACTAAAATTGTACATATCATAAAAATATGTCTGAATATTTGCAAATTAAAATACTATCTGATTATTTTGGATGAGATAATGGTCCGATTTGTAAATAAAATCTTTAAAATGTGATATCGTTTCATTAAAGCATTGTTGTTATTAGAAAAAAGTGCGCATTAAGGGTTTTACCAAGAATAAAGCGTAAAAAGCTTAAGGTGGGGCTTTTCTCCCAAGCCTCAAGGCTAGGCATGCCTAGACGGAGCCTAGGCAGGTTTTTTAGAACAGTGGTTGAGAATAATTCCATCTTCATAGTCTGTTGCACATGAAGAACCATCAGCATATAAATTCCATATAGGAATATTATCATCAAACCCTTGGTCTAACAAAATCACTTGATGGAATATCTTGTCCTTCTTTTCTTCATACTTCTTTTTCAACTCTTGTACTTTACCAGAGGATGCAGGTTGATCGGTTGCCACCCCTTCTGTCAGTTCTGCTGCTTGAAGTTGATCGGATGTATTTTTAGTAGATCCTCTAACGTTCTTGAGTTGCTCTGCATTGGCCCCTTATTGATCGCAGACATCCGGGTAAGTAAATTCAACAATGAAATCCGCCATTGCCTGTCCGTTGAGAGAAGACCTTAGTTCATAGATAATGTCATATTCCCCTAACTCACCCCAATACATTAGTCTTCCAAACTTTTTTGGCTTATGTAAATCCTGTCCGAGTGGCATGTCAGTATATACCACTATTGTATGAGCTTGAAAATACGGTTTCATTCTTCTACTTGCTTCAATCAATGCCAATGTCAACTTCTCGAGTTTAGGATACCTGATTTTTGCTCCTCTGAATACCTTGTTAGTATAATAAACAGGTTTTTGCACTCCATATTCTATTCTTATCAAGGCTGAACTAATTGCACTCTCTGGGACAACTATGTACAAGTATAGTTTTTCTCCTTCTAATGGCCTGGACAATAAAAAAGGTGCCCCCAAGTATCTCCAACTCTAAGAACGCCTTCTCACATTCGTAGTTCCATTCAAAGGTCTTTCTGAGCACCTTAAAGAATGGAAGACATCTATTCGTTCCTTGAAAAACGAATCTATTGAGAGCAGCAACACGCCCCGTAAGGCTCTGTACTTCCTTCTTAGTAATTGGAGATTGTAAGTCCGACAAGGCTTTTATCTTATCAGGGTTTGCTTTAATACCTCTTTGATTCACAATATACCCGAGGAACATGCCTTCTTGTACGCCAAAAATGCACTTGGTCGGGTTTAGCTTCATCTGGTACTTCTCTAGTTAATCCAAACGTTTGGCTCAGATGACTTATATGGTCAGCAACTTTCTTACTTTTAGTCAACATATTATCTACGTATACTTCCATATTTTTTCGAATCTGTTCTGCAAATACTATGTTCACCAGCTGTTGATATGTAGCACCTACATTTTTAAGACCAAAACGCATAACACTGTAACAAAATGTTCCTCGAGGAGTAATGAAAAAGGTAATTTCCCTATCTTCTAGCTTCATTTTAATTTGATTGTATCAAGAATAAGCATCCATGAAGCTTAGCAGCTCATGCCCTGACATTGCATCCACTAGCTGATTTATTTTGGGTAGAGGAAAATGATCTTTTAGGCAAGTTTTATTCAAATCTGTGAAATCCACGCACATTCTCCATTTATTATTCTTTTTTTTACCATCACAACATTGGCCAACCAATCTGGGTATTTCACATCTTCGATGAAAGAAGATTTTTGCAGTTTTTCCACTTCTTCTTGAATAGCCTGGTTCTTTTCTGGACTAAAGACTCTTTGCCTTTGCTTCACTAGTTTGATCTCCTTATTGACATTGAGTTCGTGGCATAAGAAAACCGGATCTATCCCCGACATATCCTTATGACTCCACGCAAATACATATTTTCTTTGCTTTAAAAATGCTACCAGCTCCTGCTTCAGTACTGGATCAAGTGAAGCACCAATCTGAGTTGTTCTTTCTAGTCGCGCGTCATCCAGAATAATACTTTATGTTGTCTCCGTGACTTAGCCTTTAATGAGATCCATTTCATCTCTTAGGTCTAAGGTTTCAATCTCAGACTCATCTGATTCATCCACTTAATAAGTGGTTGTTTTCTTTTTAGAATCCTCCAATTCCTCTTGTTCGACAGATGAGTAGTAGCATTCTCGAGCTACTTTTTGATCTCCCTTTACAATTCTAACCTGAAGTTAGTTGGGAACTTTAAACATTGGTGTACAGTGGATGGAATTGCTTCAAACTTCTTCAGGCCTACTCTCCCCATGATTATATTATAGGTTGACTGGACATTCTTATCCATCATAAAGAAATGCAACTTCTCTGTTCTGCTAGCTGGCCAGGTAACAATCAACGTGTCTAACTTGATCGTTCTAAGTGGAAAAACTTTTTCTTCTGAAAACACAATGAGGGGCGTATGATACAGCTCTAACTATTCAAGTTTCAAGTTCAAACTATCGAAACAAGGGTAAAACATGATATCTACCGAGCTACCATTATCCACCAACACTCTTGAAATGATTACATCCTGCATTCTCATTTTGATCACCAGAGGATCATCATAAGGATACAAAATGCCTTCCAGATTATTTTTGGAAAAATCAATGACCAGCTTATCTTTGTTGACCTTCCTTGGGCAATCTTCTTCTGCCAGATTTATTCGTTGTATATAGGAACAAGCTTGAGCCTCATTGAGGTAAGCTTTCCTTTCAGCGATATGATCACCCCCTCCTGCGTCTCCACCTGTAATCATGTTACAATCAAATGAATCGAAATGAATTGAAAATACCTCATGCAGAGGTTATCTTGGCCTTTTTAGGAGCTCGGGATCATCTTCAGGGTCTTCTTCATGATCCCTTTTCTTATCTTCTCTTGATCAGCAAGGAGATTTGGACCTCTGTCAAGCTCTGTTGTTAGTCTTCCCACCATTCAGACTATCAACATACTTGTTCATCTTTCCTCGTCTAATGAGTGCCTCTATCTCATTTTGGAGGGATACACACTGCTTTGTCGTATGGTTGTGATCTTTATGGAACTCGCAATACTTGGATTTATCCCTTCCTTAAGTGTTCCAATGTTTCTTTGCCTTTTGATTGCTTACTCCCACCATTATTCTTGTGATCTTTCTTTTTCAATTTGCCTTTATTTTAGCCTCCACTTTTGCCTCAGCATTCTTCTTTGTAGCCATAGCCTCCTCGGCGTTCATAATTTTAGCTGCTTTTGCCATCAATTCAGCCATAGATTTAGGAGGATCCTTGGCTAAGGTATAATACAGTTTGTCTGGAAAAAGACCACTCATGAGAGCTGTGATGGCTGTCTTATCCGTATAATCTATGACCTCTAGTTTCTCGTTATTGAAACAAGTAATGTAGTTTATGGTACTTTCGCCTGTTCTCTGCCTAACACTCAATAAATGTTCTACCCTTTTAACTACCTTTGCACCAAAACAGAAATTTCCTATAAAGAGATCTGCCAGTTGATGAAAAGTTGCAATCTGCCCCCAAGGAAGGCTATTGTACCATATCTGAGAAGATTCGATAATGGTTCCTAAGAACGCCCTACACCTTATTTCATCTGGGAATGCGTAAATATCTGTTACAGCTTGGTACTGCTCTATATGAAGAACAGGATTAGTTTCTCCACCGTACTTCGACGTGACCACAGGAGCCTTGAATTTTGATGGTGTGGGAAAATCCATAATCGTTTGTACAAATGAAGATCTCTTAATAAAGGTTCTTTGGAGAGGGTTCTTGGCCTTGGCCATCTCTCCTAACCTATCTTATAACCTCTGAATAGATCCTTTCCATGCATTATTTCTAGCCCCTGATTTATTTGTATCTTCCCGAGCAATAGATCGTGCAGAATTTTCCTCTTGGGATTTTCTCTTCGAGCTGCAGGTCTTGGGTTTGGATGTGATTGGGCGGAACCTTCCCTTAAATCATTTGGTCATTAAGAATTTCTCGACGCATACCAAGGAGGATTTTTATTCCTCTGGGACCCAAACGATCGAAGGGAGATGCTCTGCTCAACCTTTCTAGAGCACTTGGTCTTTTTAGCATTAGAGTGACGTTTTCTTGTGAATCCAGAATTCTTATAGGAGAAGTTGCACCAAGGCGATAAGATGGATCACTTGAGTTTTTGGAATAATTGACTTCAGTCTGTCTGGATCGTGACATAGATCGTGGCTATCATGAAGATGGCGGATGCATGCTTCTTTGGACGCTTCGTTGGCCTATCTAGGCATATGCTCCATTTTGAATAGTCTGAATGAACTATCGCATAGTTTCTTGCATAAACATTTGTCCCCCTGGCTAAGCTTGCCAAGACTCCTGTGATATCGTTTGCATTTGGAGGGACAGAAGGGTTAGGAGGAATCCCTTCATTATTCTTATTGCTAGATTCTGGGATATCAGCCATTTATAATGAGTTTTTTGGTGAAAAATTCTTACGTATAGTCATTCCTACAGACGGTGTCAATCTGTTGATGTAAAAAACTAGATTTTACCTAATTAATTAATCACAAATAAATATGAAATAAGACAAGATATTTTTAAAGTGGTTCGGCCTCAAAGAAATGGCTTACGTTCTCTGTTTTGTATTACTGGGTATCTTGCCTTGATCACGATTATGCTTGATTACTTTGCTTACCCAGCTGAGAGGGTGTTACAATGTATTTATAGCGTTTTGGCTGTCAATGTGAACAGATAGTACGACTTTATCGAATAGGCCTATACATTTGTACATGGTAAGGAATGAATATAATATAATAAACATTGAATTTATCTGGTCATTTGGTCTTCCCAGTAAGTTGCTTGGCATGCTGAGTAGCTCGGTACTCTAAGTAGCTCTGTACTTAACCTTATGCCATAATGGATGATGCGTGTCTCCATATACTTGTTCCACGTCAGCTGACTAATTTTTATATCAACAGTTGTGGTCTGCTAACTATCAAGCTTCCTTTACTTTTCGTGATCCCGGTCGCGGCCTTATGAATTGAGACTTTGGGGAGTAGCTAGATAGATTTTATAAGGAGGATCTTGGTAGATCTCTTCCTAAAGTTTTACACGTCCATCCTCTATAGGAAATAAAACCTCCATTACTACATGAATACCACAATAATTCACACTAGTTTTAAACCCCGCGCGATGCGCGAGCGTAACATAATTTTATTCGTAAAATATATGCCACATAAATAATATTATCATTACATTTAAACTAATGTTAATATGAGATGAAAAAATGAATAAAAAATTTGGGACATATGAACATGCCTTTATTTTAAAATTACAAATTAACTATATATTTATATTTTTTAGTACAGATGGTAGTTCTATGATTAGTATACACTAAACACCGAGATACTTTTTTTATTTAAGACATAATTATATTTTTATGTCTATTTGACACATTATATAAGTATTAATTAATAATAGATGGAGAGAAAATGGACATTCATATATAATCACGATAATTACTATCATATATATATATATATATATATATTTCAAAATATTTTACTCAGGCACTTAATCAACTTTACATAAATTATACTTTAACCCCTAATTTTTAAAAAATATAATGAATAGTATCATGGATATGATAGACAGAAATGACAAACAATTAGAACTTGTGTGTTAAGAAAATAAAGCATAAAGGGTATAATTTGTATAAAAAAATCTAAAAATAAGTCAAAATAAAAATATCAAACCTTATAACAAAGCACAAAAATAATTGTGCAATCACAATATAAAAAGAGAAAAATCCAAAAAGGAATATTATATATTTTATTTAAAAAACAATGTTATTAAACATGGAAGTATACCTCACTTCCTTTAAAATAGAGCAACATACACCATATGCTTCTAACTAACTAAATTCACATCATATGCTTCTAACTAATTAAACTCACATTTCTATATAAAGATTCAATCGAAATTATCTTAAGAAAAACACTATTTCAATCTTCACATAACACATTCTACTTAAACAAAATCACAGTCTATTCTATGGTTCCTTGTCAATTTTGTAAGGATTTTTTACTATTTGGGGTCCAATAGTTATTTAGAGTTTTATTCCATTTGTTTACATTCTACTCGTTTGGAATTCAAAATCGACAAAAAACGTTAGTTAGCTAGTTTGATGGTCAGTTGACTCATTTTTCAATCAAAAAGACTATTTTACCCAGTAGTATAAGTATTTATTAGTGTATTAAAACAAAATTTACATTATATCTTATTGTTTTAAATATTAAAACTTTTTTTACTAACACTTTTTTATAAAATGAGAAAGTTTTATAAAATGAAAAAGTTTTATACACTTTTTTTATTAAGTATTTTTTTTTTTAAATAAAAAAGTTTTACAAAATCAAAAGTTTTTTTTATAAACTTTTTTTAGCACTTTTTTTTACAAACATTAAAAAATATTGTTTTTAACTGTTTTTATAAACGTTGAAAAAACTTTATATAAAAACAATCTTATAAAAAACAGTTTATGAATGTCAAAAGTTTTTTTGTAAATTGTTTTCAACTTTTTTCACAAAACCAATTCTTTATATGAATAAATTAAAAACGTAAAAAACACTTAATATAAAAACATTAAAAACATTGTTTTTTTAACAGTTTTTTTTATAAACGTTAAAAAAATTATGTAAAAACACTGTTCTTAAAAAAAAAAGAACTCTTTTAAAAAAATATTAAAAAATGGTTTATATAAAAACAACATTTTTTTAAAGAGAATTATAAAACTGTTTTTGAATGTTTTTAAAAAACAGTTAAAAATTCAGTGTTTTGTAACATTTTTTAAAAACAGTGTTTTTTCCTTAAAAAAATAGTGGTTTATATAAACAGTTTTTTAACATTTATAAAAAATAGTATTTTTAACATTTTTATATCAACTGTTTTTGAATGTTTTACGTAAAAAAATAATTTTATAAAAAAAGTAGAAAAAATTGTTTATAAAAAAACCGTTTAACGATTATAAATTGATTTTTTTTAAAAACATTGATTTTATATAAATTGTTTTTTGATGTTTATAAAAAACAATTTTTTTCAACGTTTAAAAAAAGTGTTAAAAAAATAATCCAAAAAAGAGAGAAAGTAAGAATAAGAGAGAGAAAAACTCTTATAGTTTATATAAAAACCCTTTTTGTTAAAAACACTGTTTTTTAAAAAGGTTAAAAAAACACTATTTTTTTATTGTTTTTTATATACGTTAAAAAATTGCTTATACAAAAACCTTTTTTTTTAAACAGTTATAAATATCAAAAGGTTTTCTAATAAACTCTTTTTAACTGTTTTTTATAAAATCAATTTTTTTTTTATAAAAAGACATCAAAAATGTAAAAAAAAAAAGTTTTTATCAACTATTAAAAACAACTTTTTATATGAATAGTTTTCATATAAAATGTTAAAAACGTTAAAAAAACAGTATTTTTCAACGTTATTATATAAACTGTTTTTTAATTGCTTTTGACTTAGTTTCCTAGTTGGATTAAATTGAAGGAGAGAGAGAGAAAACTCAATAGTTCAATGCATCTATTAAATTACTTGTATAGTATTTTATAGAAATATAAAATATAGAGTGCCATGTGGACACTCTCAATGAGGAGGAGTCTTAAATGCTCATAAATGTCTTGTTTTGCATTTTATAGTATATAGAGATGTGATACTTATTTTACGACCTTTATTGATACTTGTAGGGGTCTAGTCACTTTTTGTCGCGATCTAATAGAGATGGCCTAGACCAGCTAGAGGCCTAAAGAGGATATAAGCTCAACTAACAACTAGACCCTTTGAGGTCTAACATGAGAAAAGAGTCTGTGACTTTTAGAAAACATACTCACGACACAACCATGGTAACGAGGGATAATAAAGTTAGGACTTTCGGTCATGGACAAAAGACAAACAAATATCCCATTACAATCAAATATCCATGTGAAATGACTGGGAGTGTTTGAACAACATAGCTGAGGCCTGTGAGTTCCAATAGGGAATAATATATTCTCTTCTGATCGCGGTCCAGAGGTCATGCTCTATATTGCCCAATAATGGGGTATGCTCCCCCCTTCATGTATTTGTCTTACGCCTCATATTGCCTATCCCTATCCTAATAAGAAAAATCCTATAGGCAGTAAACTTAGCCCTATCATAAATTGACGTTAATGGGTGGGGGATATCTCAGTTTACCTTATGGTCTGGAAGAGTAAATTTAAGAAAGATATTACTCATATGGAGTTTTTTTACTTCTATAAGCCAAAGTAAGATATCGTGAATAAACCATGGTAAAACTATTTCGGGCCGCACAGTTCGATGAAATACCTCATGACTAATAAGCCATTTAATACCAAAAACTAGAAGGGAAAGTATTTGTATGTGTCCGAGGATTGGTAAATACACCTCGAGGAGTCTGAGCTTGAGAGGTCATCTATCCTTCATGGATATGGGGTTATCCCTCTCAGAAAGGTAGATTTACTATTTATAACCATAATCTTTCTTTAATAATCCATCTGCTTGCTGACTTTATCATTTTATTTCTCAGATATTGTTGGATTTACTACCGCAAAGCCCAAAAAAATGTATTGAGACCGCGGTAGATATCCTGAATAAAAAAAAAGACTTTGTGGTCGCGGTAACTCTATGAGTCTTGTGTATATTTGTCTATTATCCAGCCCATCCAGTACCTCAAAGGCCATCTCAAGAAGGTAATAATAACTATGAGGCCTTCGTCTTTAATTGTTCGCAACCTTTTATGATAATGTTAAACTTAATGTGCATCTACATCCATGGACGGTTCTCCAATGATGAAAATAAATAAAAAGAGTATACTTTCCCACCTCAATGAGTTGGAGGAAATTACTGAGGCCTTGAAAGCTACCCCATGGATAGGGAATAAGAGGAAGAGTATTGCACACAAGCCATCTTTTATCACTACTAATGCCGAGGTCCCACCATAGGCTGCGCCAAGGGGCTCAAATCATAAGCCTCGTACTAACAATGTCATAGCTACACTAACTGCTGATAGGGTGATGCATCTTAACTCACCATCCCCGACCACAGAGAGGGATTTCAGACTAGACACCTTTAAGCTTGTTAACATAATGGACCAGACCCCTCCGCGGTCTTCTCCTTTAGTTAACCCTGCCTCTGTCACTCCTATAAGTAAAGTGATCTTGCATAATATGCCCTAGCATTGTCCATAACTTAGGTCTCTAAACCTATATTCTTCCTGGGATATGAAAAGAACCACGATCTTCAAGATGAGGAAGATTATCCACACTCCAAACATTGCACATCTGAAGGACCTTGATGCGAAGGACCCCGAGAATGATAATCTCTATTTTCTTATTAAGGTAGGTTTCTTTGGTCTAGGACCTTTTGTCTTCAAGTTTCATTTCTTCTTTTCTCATTCCTTGAATTTCATTTTCTTCAGTTTGTTGAGGACTCTGTCAGCTAGAGGAATAAATATAAAAAAAGTAATCCAACAACGTCAGGCTGTGGAGGAGGCCAACAAGTCCGAGGTTAAGGAGGCCCAGAAGACCTTTTTTTTAAGTTGGGAAGATGTTGGATACTGTGGCCTTTGATATTGAAAAATAAGTGGCAATGACCAAAGTTGAAACTATTGATAAGGTCGAGTCTGTGGTAGAGGAATTATTGGTTAAAGTCGCATGTTCCTTCAAACTATCTGAGGATAAATGCTCCAATGATGAGAAGAAGATCGGGATGAGGCAAGAAAATATTATTGATCTCAAAGTCTAACTTTCCTCCATGACTCACAATCATGTTGAGGCTATGAAGGTTGAGGAAGCCCATGCTGAGAACTTGAAAAAAGCCAATAATGAATATATCATGGCCTGTAAGAAGGTTTAAGAGAAGGTCGTGACCCAATTTAAAGCGTTTGACATACTACTGGATGGGCTAAAACAAGGCTTATATCTATGGCTTTAGATGAGGGTGAGGGTTGCCAAGAATTTTCCATATGCCAATGATATTATCTTCTACTTACAGTTCAGTGATCTTGAGCACACTCAATATGAGGCCAAGATAAAGGAGGCTGAGGAGAAATATCAACAAGAGTTAACATAACCTCTCAATAAATGGATGAAGAGCTAGAGAGTGATAATGAATACAGAGAAGATAATGCGGACTGTTGACCAAAATGCCACGACTTTTACTTTGTATTCACTTTTGTGCTTCCTTTTGAAATTGTTGACCTCATATGTAATGAATTTTCTGTGATTAAGATGAAAACTTATCGTCTTGTATTTCTCTTTAACATTTTTCAAATTTTTGTATGAATTCTGTATTTGTCTCGTATGTCTTGCCATGCTTGATATCTTTATTAATGCGTTGATTTGAGCCACGACATTGGTACTTTGCCATGCCTAAAGGCTTTGACTAAAAAATCCATGGCTTGTGGGATATTACTTCCCCTAAGCCTTTAGGACTGAAAAGTTACCATTTATGTCCACGAGAAATATTATAATCTTTTACTTCCACTTTCTTCCATGTAAGCTCTCGACCTTGTGTTTGAAGTTTAATACTAAGCTTATTCCAACCCTATTTCAAGGACACTAAGAAAATATTATTTGGTCCAATTCAACCCTCGTTCTCAATATTCCTCTAGCCAGATAACTATGGTTTAGTAAAGGTTCACAACTGAGGATAAATGACTAGTTCCCACCCTCAGAGCATGGACATTCTTTAGCATACCCTCATTTGGGTTCTTAGGTCTTCTCAAAGTGGGTCTGTGCTATTTATAGCTTCCCCGAGTCTCTCTGATTAGGTACTCCCTCCTATAGGGGTGGTCGTATTCTTAGAGGCTCTGATAAGATCCACTAGCACAAGGCTCTTATCTTCAGGATCTTAATGCGGTACTAAATTTGATCTTCGGACTAGGGCTTAGGCTTTATTAATGAAGCTAACTTTGTCTTTTAGATTTATGGCTCTCCTTTTGGAAAGAGGTTTACCTAACAGGTGGGTAAGCCCACGGTGATCTTCTGAGTTGGGATATGTTATGAATCCGCGGCCATAAAACGATACTTAACCGTTTAGGTCTACGACAATCTGGTGCACGGAATTTTTCTCTGACCTACTAGTTGTCAGCTCTTACTGCTATCTTGGGATACTTGTTATTAGTGACAGCTTTAATGAATATTTGGAAGCTAAATGCAAAGGAAAGGAGGTAACTATAACTTTTCATTAATTCAAAGCTTTAAAGGAGTGCAAAATTAATATTTTGGCTTATTTGTGGCCTTATAGTAATTACAAAAATATGCTTTGACAAAACTCTCCTTCAAATCTCTTGTACTACAATTTCTTGGTACATCTATGTGACACCCCGTAAAATCTATAACTAGATTGATCTAGTAAAAATATAAATAATACATGAGTCTAAACAATTTTAATGTCATTTTAAGCATCACTGAAGTAGCTAAAAATGTGTAATAATAATTAAATGAAATAATGACGAAGTGAATGAGCCAACAAAAACCTTTGATACCATAACATCCAATAATAATAAAATCAATTTTAGAAATACAATTGTCTCAAATAGTAATCCAACTCCAACTGATATAATGACTGCTACGTAAATCCGACTCGATTAGAGGTGTAAATGAAATAAAGAGAATGCGCACGTAGGCTTGACACCTACATCCTATAAAGTCTGCTACTAAAGAGGATGCAAGTAGATGGACCAAGGCGACAATGATGACTTAGGTCCTGAAAAATAGATTCAATAATAACGTAAATAACAAGTTTACAAAAAGTAAAAATTTAAGTGAATTGGGGCTACAGTAATAACTACACATCTTCCTCTCATATTTTAGTTATTTTTAAGTTATGCCAAAAAAACAACCCTAATTATAACATGCGTCTAATCCCAAGCCCAAGTGAACCCCGTGATTAATTCTTATTCTTCTCAGTTGAATATAATTAAATGGTTCCATAATAAATACCCATATATACATCTCTCGTATAATATCAGTAAGGAAAGACCGTCTTTATTCCTAAATTCCACATAAGTATGATCCCCGACATGTATAAGTAAATGAGTTACTCATGAGCCCGCACATAAAAATACAAAGTTCTATCCCTATCACCTTCGGGGATCACTCGTGCGTACTAGGTGTAGTTATAGGTCGTCCCATACCTATAACCTCACAACATCAACAAAGGGATATGTCAGTACTCCTTCCCATTATTCATATAGACCTCCATACCATACCCAAGACTATACGATTAAAAACCCCGTATATACCCCTTGGGATACGAGTATGTTAGCAGTAGGACCTAGGGTAAAAGTGCCCAAGGTAAAACCATTTCTATCACTGAAGTACCAGCGTGGTCAACGTCGTACGCGCCCTATAAGGAAATCCCTCCTAGTACTTTTCCCATGAGAACTCACATATGGTATGCTTAACAAAACAATCAAACTAATCAAAACTAAACCCTACTTAAGTAATTCATTAACTCAATCTCTTGCTTGATTAGTTTAAAGTCCAATCATAACTCATTCTATAAGTTTAACCCTAACCACAAGGTTACTTATTGACGTTTATAAAACAGTTTGACATACTGATTTCTATAACATTTATTTCTCCCAATAGTTTCTTAATTGAAATAATTAAAACCAGGTCCAAAGAACAACCTTAAAGAGTCCTCTTTTTAGTTTCTACCAAAACTTGAATCAATTTGGACAACCGAATCGATTCGCCCTGGCGCCAATCGATTCATCCGTTGGTGCGTGTTAAGTTCTTCTAAAAATATGTTCATGGCAGCTGTTGATGCAAAAAACTAGACTAAGCCTAATCAGTTGATCACGGATAAATTAAGTAAAACAAACAAGACATAAGAAAACTTTTTAAAGTGGTTCATCTCAATGGAATATCCTACATCCACTGTTATGTATTGATTGCCTTGAGTTCTTTTTCGATCCCTTGCAATGAGGGTGATACAATGTATTTATAGCCCAATGGAGGTCTTGATTGTTATCATGTGAAAGGATGGAATGCCTTTATTTGTTAGGCTTTTACATCAATACATAATGAGAATTAATTATATGAACGTTGTCGCTTCACAGGAAATACAGGCTGTAAGATCGCTGGCACTCGGTTGGCTGTGTATAATGACTTTTTGGCTGTTGGTCAGGTAACAAAGTTGCTCGGGCCCTTCTATCATGCTGACTTGGACTTGTGCCATATAGGATGACACATGCTGGCTTGTAATTGGTCTATGTAGGATGGTGAATTTTGGTATCAACAGAAACCCCTAATATTTAGCTTGGGTTATTTGGTTGGCTGCAGAGCTTCCAGACTTGTGAAATTTATTCATTTGACAGTTTTTTAGCACGAATGGCAATTTTCTAAATATTGTGAATTTTCGTGAATACATTTGGGGTATCTTTGTCTTTTCATCTGTTAGCCGTCATAAATCCAATCGCCGTTCGCTTTAATCATTACTTGGCCCAGTTTTCGATGCGTCTTATAAAAAGGGCGGTAAAAACTTCGATCATTCTTTACCTCTTACTTCTGATTCTGCTGCAGTGTCCTTTACTTTTTTACGATCGTTTTCTTTTTTGTCTTCAGTTCTTGCTGAACCCTTAAATATTTGTAAGAACCTTTCTTCTATTCTTATTTATTTTCTTCATCATGGTTTATTCTATCGAGTCACTTGATAAGTTCAGAACTTATTTTAACATTCCATCTTGGGTTGTATTAGAACATCCCACTTTTCCTTTTGATTTTTTCTCTTTTGCTGAGGGTCATTGGTTCCCCTCTATCTTTATTGCTGAATGTGGTTTCATATTTCCTCCCAATCCATTGTGTTTAGAGTTTTTTCAATATTTTGACATTATACCTGCAAGAGTGGAACCTAACACATGGAAAGTTGTTAATGGATTTTATATGTTCAATCAAATTCATGGAACCCATCTAGGTATTCCGGAAATCATATTTTGTTATAAGTGGGTAACTAGTGATACCACATTTTATTTGAAAACTATGACTGTTAGTAAAGCTTTGGTAGTTAATCTCCCTGATTCTAATAGGGACTATTTTAAGCATGGGGTAGTTGTAAAAAATTGTCAAAACGCCCCTTTAGTTGATAGTGTTAAATACCAAGGACCTAGATGTCCTCTATTTAGCAATGGAATAGGTTGTTTTATGTTTTAGTAAATCTGCCATGTTTATGTTTGTTAAAATGTCAAACTGACTGTTACTTTATAAATTGTTTTGCAGTTGAGCAAAAAAAAAAGTGCCCTAAAGAGAGCGAAATAAATTTGAAACAGTTGAAGTTTATGTGGGGACTTCACAAAGTAGTTACTGAGGAGCACGTGAGGTCTGCCTCTTATCTGCTCCAGTACAGGAATACTATTTCCTCTTTTATTTCTAGACCTAGTACCTCTCCTGCTCTGGTGATTGACCTTGACATGGAGTTTTCTGTTGATTCTAATACTCCTTTATCTGAAGTTATGAAGAAGAGGAAGTTTCCTGATCTTTACAGTGGTGTGGCACCTGGCTCCCAATCATCTGCTGAGGGAGTTAAGAATAAAAATGGGGATGTTATGAAGCCCCCATCCCCAAAAGGTCCAGCCCCCAAGGATCCAGCCCCCAAAGACCTGGCTCCTAAAAATATAGCCTCCAAAGTGGTTGAAGTTCCTCTGAGAAGACTTAGGAGGGGGCTTACAGAAAAGCAAGTCGACCAAGTGATCGATCAACTGTCCTTGGTTGATTTACCCTCTCCTAATGATGTTCATCCCATAACCATCACTCTTAGTTTAGCTAGGAGGTTGATTAAGTCTGGTACTCTTCCAGACTACAGGGGGCGGATGCCCAACTTCCCATAACTAAGGTCTCTGAATTGGATGCTCAAAACCTTAATTTTTATTGTATTAATTTGGTTGTCATTTACATTCCTCATGTGCTCACTTTGGTCTTCATTTTTGTAGTTCTTGGTCCACTTCAATAATATACTGGAGATGGTGATGCACTTAAAGCTTCTTCTTCAAATGAGGTGGAGGAAGCTTTGGCTAGTTTGAAGAAATATTTTCTTGAATCTCAGCGGGCTTTGGAGATTGAAAGGAATACTTGGGCTGAAAAGTTAAAGACAACTGAAACTGTTCATCTGGCCTCTGATACAAATGCCCTTGAAGCTGAGCGTAGGGCCAAGGAAGTTGGGTCCCATAAATAGGAAGTTAAGCGCAAGGAAAAGGAAGCTGTGTGCCAGAAAGAGGAAGCTAAGTGCAAAAAAGAGGAAGTTGAGTGTAGGGCAAAGGCTACTAAAGAGCTTGTGTCCTCGGCTAGAGCTAAGAGAAAGTCTGTTGTGAAGGCTTCCTTCAGTGCTGGTTAGGACAAGGGCTAGAAAAAATCTATTTATGTTGCTTCTTCTCAGATGGAGTATGTGAAGCAAAAATGCTTCAGAGATGGTTGGGTTATCGCCCTTCAAGATTTAAACACAGACGGAGACTCTGAAATTTTTCAAAGGTACATTCATGGGCCTCCTTTAGTCATTGAGGAAGAGGTTGAAGATGAAGCTGCTTGTGATGAGTCTTTAGTTATGGTTAAATCTGCTGCCAAGCAACCTGAAGTCCCTGAGTCTTCTGTTCCTCCAACTGAGCAAATCGAGCAACTCCAACCCGCAGACCCTTCTTCTGAGTAGAGCAAGAAGGTTGAGAGTGATAGGGATAAGGTGTAACGTTATTTGGACCCTTTTTTCTTTTACTTTTGTTTTTCTCTTTTCCTTTGTTTTGATTGTACTTGAACTCTTTGTTATCAATAAAAGAACCTTTTGTTGCTCCTTTCTATCTCTTGTTGATTATACATGTTCTCCATTTTTATTATTGATTGGCGATTATTTCTTCTTTCTAGTTTATTGTGAAGATGGAATAATTGTCTTCCCATGATACGGAGCTACTGAGGAAATTCAATGCTTTTTTCAAAGCTAGTCGTATGGACTTGTTCGATGAAGAAGTTATCCAGTTGCTCGATGATGATGCTTCAGAGCAAGTAAGAGAATCCTACAAATATTTGAAGTACTTACTTGATCAGGCGGTAGTAAATAATATTGCCTATTATGAAATAATAGAAGAACTTCAAGAACAGCATAAGAAATCCACTGTGCTGCTGCATCAGAGCTATGAGCAGAAGTATTAAAGTTTGAGTGAAGGTCGAGGCTTTGATAAGTTTATCTCGATTTATAAAAAGAACGAAGCTTTACTTAAGCTTAAAATTGAAGAAACTAGGATCATTGCCAAACTCCTGAAAGAGGAAAATAGTAATTTAAGGAATGAGTTGAATCTTCTTAAGTCTTCCTCTGGTGTTATTTTTTATACTACCGATGAAGGTCATTCCTTTTTAGAAGCTGAGAACGTCACGTTAAGAGATGAATTAGAGGCCTTGAAAAAGATGAAGTCCGCTTCTTCTTCCCGAGCAAGAAATAGGGATGTCCAAGGAACTACAGAGGAACTTAGGACTCAACAGGCCATTGCCAACCAAGTTGCACAGTTAAAAGCAATGGACCAAGCTATTGCTGAAATGTATCAAAAGTTGCAAACTTTATCTGAGCAACTATCTACTAAATCTTCTCAATTGGAGGCTAAGGATAGGGTACTAAAGAAGCTGCAATCGCAGGTTGATAGATTAACTTTCCAATTCCATAAGCAACCCAGATAATTTTGGATGGGTGGTTAGAATGAAGCTTTGGGACATTATGATGATAGACTCCAACAGGCCCAAAATGAGTCCTACAAATGGGGTGGGATTAATGCTTTAACTGTGCTAAAGGTGGATAGGAATGATACTATATGGGATTGGTATAATCCAAGCTTACTGCAGCTTGACAATCCTCCATTCAAGTTGGATGTTAATTGGGTACCTGTTCACCGTGTTCCCCAATGTTTGATTTCCAAGTACTTGGGGGATTACGAACTGCATAACGAGTTTGAGATCATCCATCCTCCTCATTTTCTTGACCGTCCTAGTAACAATAATACTCGGATGCTTCGGGATCTTAACTTCATCAACTCTCCTTTTTACTTTAAATGATCCTCTAGCTGGCATGGATCCTGTTTCTAAAGTTGAAGGAAAGCATCCGGTAGAATAATTTTTTGTATTTTGTTTCTCCATATTTGGGAAACAATATGTAATCATTTAAATTTAATGAAAAGCTTATTTTGTGAATGGATCAACTCTTAGTCAATCTTTGAATGTCTGTGAATATTTTTCTAATCTTTGACTACGAATGAATCAAATGTTTTAGTTAATCTCTATTTTTTCACCAGTACTATTGATATTCTTAGGATTATCCTAAGTTTTATACCAATTATCGATATTTCACCATGGTTCTACTAATGTATCTGAATCTTATGTAATTGCACTAGTTACCTTGGTTCCCAGACGTAAGTGGAACATTTGTCCATCTTTTATCCCAATTTAGATGAACATTTGTCATCCAGGTCTTTATTAACCAAGCATTTGGGACTTACGATTTTGCCTTGCATGATTTTATAAGTTTGATACTGACCAACTTTATTGGTGATTTTATTGATGCCGACCAACTTTGTTGGTGGCCTTGTTGATGCCGACCAACTTTGTTAGTAGCTTTAGTAGATACTGACCAACTTTGTTGGTGGCTTTTATAGATATCGATCAACTTTATTGGTGGTATTTATTGATGCAGACCAATTTTGTTGGTGCCTTCATAATGTTACCGACCAACTTTGTTGGTAGCTTTAGTAGAGTTCGACCAACTTTATTGATGGCTTTTGTAGATACCGACCAACTTTGTTGGTGGTATTTATTGATGCTGACCAACTTTGTTGGTGTTTTCATGATTATCATAATGTTACAAGTGCATAGCACTGTTACTCCGAAAAAAATAATAATTTTTCAGAAAGTCATGTTTTCATTAATGAAGTGAATTGAGTACAAAACATCTACATTTACTGAAAGTACTTCTTCAAGTGCTCTGCATTCCATGGGTTTTTTTAACTCTTCCCCTTCCAAAGTCTCAATCCTATACGTGCCTGGTCTGCAGTAACACGATAAGGCCCATGCCAATTGGCTTCCAGCTTATTACTTTTCTGAATAACCTTCTTCAAAATGTAATCTCCATCCTTTAAGTTGCTCGTCATGACCCTCTTGTTGTAGAAACTTGCACTCATTTGTTGATAGGTTGCATTCCTTAAAGTTTCATCTTCACGGACTTCTTCCAGCATGTTTAAATCCAGCCTTCTCATCAAATTGCTAACTTGGGTATTGAAGGCAAGAACTCTATGCGTAGGTAAACCTAGCTCAATAGGGATTACAACTTCAGTACCAAATGCCAATAGATAGGGGGTTTCTCCAGTAGCTGTTCTGGAAGTAGTTTGGTAAGCCCACAGGACCGAGTAGCTATTCTGCAAGTAGTTCGATAAGCCCACAGGACCGAATGCAGTTCATTAATCTAATTTTCTTTCGCATCTTCCAACCTTTTCTTTAACACGTTCAGTAAAGTTTTATTAGTTACCTCTGTTTGGCCATTGCTTTGAGGGTGGACAAGAGCAGAGTGGATTTTTTTGACGTTAGATTGGGTGCAATAAACAGCGAACTCTTCATTATTGAACTGCGTACCATGATCAGTTATAAAGGCATAAGGTAAACTATACCTGCATATAATACTTTTCTAGATGAACTAGTAAACCTTTTCATAAGACATATCAATCAATGGTTCAGTTTCCACCTGTTTTGTAAAATAATCAACAGCTACAACTAGGTACTTGAACATTCATCGGGTGGTTGACAGGGGCCCGACCAAGTCAATTCCCCACATGGCAAAAGTCTAGGATAAAGTGATTGGTGTTAAGAGGGCTTGTGGAGCCTTGCGTATATTGGAAAACCTTTGGCACTTATCACATTTCTTAGCAAACTCTGTACAATCTACTCGCATGGTTGGCCAGTAGTACCCTTGCGTATGTATTCTTCGTAATAACGTTCTCCCTGCTACATGGGATCCACAGGACCCTTCATGGACTTCTTCGATTAAATCCTTTACCTCAGATGGATGCACACATCGTTATAGACCAACAATTACTCCTCTTTTATATAACACACCACCATCTAGCACATATCTCGCTGCTTTTTATTTCAGCCTCTTAGCTTCAAGTAGATCGGCTGGAAGAATCCCATCTTCAATATATGCCCTTATGGGGTCCATCTAAGATGGACCCATATCAACTGTAATAAATTTGACCATCAGATTTTCATCAATGCTCCCATTAGTAAGTAGCTCAATAGGAATAGTTCTTCGTATTTTCGTTCTGGTTACTGAAGCTAACCGAGCAAGTGCATCTTCTCGGGCGTTATCCAATCTCGAAATCCTGACCATATGAACTGCTAGAAAGGTGGAAATTACTTTCAAAGTTTATGCCAAATATCTGATCATCAGTTCTCCTTTCGCATTATATAAACTCAACATTTGATTTACAACTAACTGTGAATCACTGTCCACCACAACTTGCTCGGCGTTCAAAGATTTAGCTAGATTTAGACCAATAATCACGTCTTCATACTCTAATTCATTATTGGAGGCTTTAAATTAGAAACATAGAGCGTACTCTATGTCTAGCTTGTCTGGAGTATTAAGAATGATTCCAGCTCCACATCCGATTGTGCAAGATGACCCATCGATGTACAAACTCCATATGGAGATATTGTTGTCAAACGCTTGGTTTGTCAGAGTCCCTTAATGGAAGATTGTATCTTTCACCTCCTCATATTTCTTCTTCATCTCTTGTACTCCACTGAACGTTTCTGGTTGGTATTTTTCTACAGTGTCCCCTATTTGGAGTTGGTCGAGCGTATTTCCAGTTACTCTACTAACTTTTGTATGTTACTTAGCTAGAGTCCCTTGCTGCTCGGGGACCTCTGTATAAGTGAATTATGCAATAAAATCAGCCACGACTTGGCCTTTTAAAGCAGTCATTGGTTCATACACAAGGTCATTCTCCCCCAACTCCATAACTCAATACATCAATCTTCCAGATTTCTCTGGTTTATGCAAAGCCTGTCTTAATGGCATATCAGTGTAGATCACTATAGTGTGGGCTTAAAAGTATGACTTCATTCGTCTAATAGCTTTAATTAAATCCAGTGCTAATTTCTCCAGTCTGGGATATCTTACTTGTGCCCTTGGAAAGCTTTGCTGGTGTAATAAACTGACTTTTGAACTCCATTTTCCTCCCTGATCAAAGCAGAGCTAACTGCGGACTCAGATACTGCCACATACAGATATAACTTTTCTCCTAACATTGGTCTAGAAAGTAATGGCGGTGCTCCCAGGTACTTTTTTAACTCCAGGAATGCCTTTTTACATTCATTGTTCCATTCAAAGGTTTTTCTGAGTACCTTGAAGAATGGCAAACATTTATCTGTTACTCTTTACACAAACCTGTTGAGTGCTGTTACACGCCCAGTTAGCCTTTGAACGTCTTTTTTATAGGTCGGGGACTTCATTTTGATCAGCGCTTTAATTTTATCTGGATTGGCTTCAATTCCCCTTTGATTCACTATACACCCAAGGAACATTCCCTCATGCACTCCGAAGACGCATTTGGTGGGGTTTAACTTTATTTAGTGCTTTTCCAGTTGATCAAACGTCTGACTGAGGTCGGTAATATGATTAGCAGCTTTTTTGCTTTTAGTGAGCATATCATCAACATACACCTCCATATTCTTACCTATTTGTTCCTCAAATACTTTGTTCACCAGTATCTTATAAGTAGAACCTGCACTTTTACGACCAAACGACATGACATTATAGCAATAAGTTCCCCAGGGAGTGATAAAGGAAGTACTTTCTTTATCATCTGGCTTCATTTTGATCCGGTTATAACCACAATATACATCCATGAAACTTAGCAATTTATGCCCTGAAGTGGCATCCACCAGTTGATTAATTCGTGGCAAAGGAAAGTGATCTTTCGGGCATGCTTTGTTCAAGTCTGTAAAATCCACACACATCCTCCACTTGTTGTTCTTCTTTTTTACCATAACTACATTGGCTAGCCAATCAGGGTACTTCACATCTTCAATAAAGGAAGCTTTTTGAAGCTTCTCCACTTCTTCCTGTATAGCTCGGTTCTTCTCTGGGGTGAAGACTCTTCTTCGTTGCTTTACAGGTTTGACTTCCCTATTGACATTAAGTTCATGACACAGAAAGCTTGGATGTATGTCTAGCATATCTTCATGACTCTAAGCGAACACATATTTTCTTTGCCTTAAGAAAGCTGCCAGCTCTTGCTTAAGAACTGGTTCTAACAATGCTCCTATTTGAGTTGTTCGTTTTGGCTTATCATTGTACAGAACAATGCTTTCTCCTACCTTCATAACTTGACCTTTTACAAGCTCAGATTCATCTCTTAGATCTAAGGTTTTAACCTCATACTCGTTATTCGACTCACTTGTATCCACTTGATAAGTGGTTGTTTTTCATTTAGCCTCCAGTATATCTTCTTCCTCGGTAGAGGAATAGTAGCACTCCCGAGGTACTTTCTGATCTCCTTTCACTACTCCTAGTCTAAAGTTAGTCGGGAATTTCAAGCATTGATGAACAGTTGAGGGTACAACTTCGAACTTTTTCAGACCAACCCTCCCCATAATCATATTATAAGCAGAATGAACATTTTTATCCATTACAAAGAATCTTACCTTCTTTGTCCTGCTCCCTGGCCAAGTCCCGATCAACACATCCAACTTGATAGCTCCCAGTGGAAACACCTTTTCACCTAAGAATCCAATGAGTGGCCTATGATATGGCTCCAGTTGACTGAGTTTTAAACCCAAACTATCAAAATAAGGATAAAACATGATGCCTGTCGAACTGCCATTGCCCACCAATATTCTTACTACCAATACTTCTTTCATCTTGACTCTGATTACTAAAGGATCATCATGAGGATACAAAACACCTGATAAATCATTTTTGGAAAAGCCAATTACGAGTTTATCCTTGTTAACTTTTCTTGGTCGAACCTCCTCGGCGAGGTTGATACATTGGATATAGGAACAAACTTAAGCCTCATTGAGGTAAGACTTCCTTTCAGCTGTATGATCTCCTCCTTCGGCATCTTCACTTGTAATTATATAACAATCAAAAGATCCAAAACTGAGTGTGAATACCTCCCGTTCCGGTTATCTAGGCTTCTTTGGGAGATCTGGATCGTCGTCGTGGTTCCTCTTCTTATCTTCCCTGGGCTTAACTGGAAATTTAGATCTCTGTCGACCTCTTCCTCCATTTCTTCCACCATTCTTCCGATATATAAATTTGTCCAGCTTTCCTCTTCGGGTGAGTGCTTCTATCTCATCCCGGAGGTTAATGCATCGGTTAGTGGTATGACCATGATCTTTGTGAAACTCATAATATTTGGACTTATCCCTCTTATCAGCAGGCGATCTTAACTTTTCAGGCTAACTCAAATCATTATTGTGCTTGATTTCCTCCAACACATGATGCATATCCTCCGTCAAAGGGGTGTAATTAGTGAATTTCTTGAGCCGATCTAGGCCTTCCTTTCCCTCTGAACTCATGCGCTCCTTATGGTTCTTGTTCTTCTTATTATCTGACTTCCCTTTTGCTTTTGCTTCTACTTTTGCATCTGAATTCTTTTTGGCAGCCATAGCATCCTCGACGTTCACAATCTTCACTGCCTTGGCCATCAATTTTATCATCGTCTTTGGTGGATC
The DNA here is from genome assembly GCA_949130495.1 of Sambucus nigra. Taxonomy (NCBI): domain Eukaryota; kingdom Viridiplantae; phylum Streptophyta; class Magnoliopsida; order Dipsacales; family Adoxaceae; genus Sambucus; species Sambucus nigra. The sequence continues at coordinate 450,659,761 of OX422212.1, read as the reverse complement.
TTTTGCCAGATTATAATATAATTTATCAGGGAGCAAACCACTCATAAGAGCAGTGATTGTTATCTTCTCTTCATAATCAATCACTTCCAGTTTATCGTTATTGAAACGAGTGATGTAATCCCTAGTACTTTCTCCTTCTTTCTGTTTCACACTGAGTAAATGAGCTACCACTTCACTGGTTTTTCTCCAAAGCAAAAATTACTAATGAATAGCTTGTCTAGTTGTTGAAAGTAAGAACTCTACCCCCGAGGAAGGTTATTGTACCATATTTGATCAGATCTAATGATTGTTCCTCAAAACTCTCTACATCTCATCTCATCAGGAACATCATAGATATCAGCAGCTGCTTGGTACTGTTATATATGGAGAATTGGATCAATTTTCCCATTAAATTTGGGAGTGACTACTAGAGCTTTAAACTTGGTCAGCGTAGGGAAATCCATGATGGTTTGCACAAAGGGGGACCCCTTAATAAAACTTCTTTGAAGAGGGTTCTTAGCTTTGGCCATTTCACCTAATATGTCTTCCAAACATTGAATAGAACCCTTCCAAGCATCACTGCTAGTGCCATGAATGGCAGTTATTTTATGCCGACCTCCAGATCTTACTAAACTTTCTTCATGTGAACCTTTTCTCTGACTAGACCTTTCAGTTCGTCGGGTATTTAATCTGGACTGGGCTGAACCTTCCTTTAGATCACTTAGTCATCGAGTATTTCTCGATGTAACCCGCAGGGCATTTCCCTGAGTCCCAAATGATCGAAAGGAGAGGCCCTAGCCTTTCTAAGGCACTCAGTCTTTCTGGGATAAGATATTATCCATCTGTGGAATTAGTGACCCTAATAGAAGAGGTTACTCCAGGTAGATATGAAGGATCCTTAGAAGTTCTAGAACGACTGTGACCAATACTCCTGGTTGGCGACGGTGGCATATTCCTGTGATTAAATTACATCGGCACTCCAGCTCGCAGAGTTTGGGCTAACTGTCATATAGTATCCTGCATGGCCTCTTTACCCTTGGCCAGGCTAGCCAAAATTCCTGTCAAATCATTCTTGTTAAGAGGGGGCAGAGGGATTAGGTGGGATTCCCTCATTTGTAGTGCTTAATTCTGGAATTTTAGTCATGGGTGATGAATGATGAATAAGTGAAAAAGTTTAGCAATATGTTCCCACAGACGATGCCAACCTATTGATGCAAAAAACTAGACTAAGCAGACTAAGCCTAATCATTTGATCACAAATAAATTAAGTAAAACAAGCAAGACACAAGAAAACTTTTTAAAGTGGTTCGGCTCAATGGAATAGCCTACGTCCACTGTTATGTATTGACTGTCTTGAGTTGTTTTTCGATCCCTTGCAACGAGGGTGATACAACGTATTTATAGCTCAAGGGGGGTCTTGATTGTTATGATGTGAAATGAAGGAATGCCTTTATTTGTTAGGCACTTACATCAATACATAATGATAATTATGTAAGACCGTTGGCGCTTGGTTGACTGTGTAGAATGAATTTTTGACTGTTGGTCGGGCTTCCTTGTTGGTTGGGTAATTATATTAGTCGAGCTTCCTTGTTGGTCGGGTAACAAAGTTGGTCGGCCCCTTCTATCATGCTGACTTGGCCTCGCGCCATATAGGATGACACATGTTGGCTTGTAATTGGTCCATGTAAGATGGTGAATTTTGGTATCAACAGCATCCAAAACCAATTCGACCCAAACTTAAAAGCCTCTAAAGTAATCATCAACCCATATCCTTCGGATTTAAGTTATATAACGCCATTACTAATCTATATTTAAGTATTTTACAGCAATATAACATGAATTGAAGGGTTAATTTCATATTATCAACATAAGAACCCTAGTTTCAAAGTTTTATCCAATTGACCTCCAACTAACATCAATTCTCGAATTAATCAAAGGCGTTTTACTTTATTCGTTGTAATTAGTTTGGTTCTAACAATTATAATCATAATTAAAGTTATATTCATAAGATTAATCACGAAAATCAACCTATATAATTAACATGGGAATTAATCTTAAATAACTAAAAAAGTTAATTATAAAAATTTGATTTGATTACAAAATCAGGTTATCATAAAAATTTATTCAGATTCAAATGGATAACTATTATTCTAACAAAAAGAATCAAATTCATACACTTAGTAATCTTGCCTTAGCCAATTATGATGAAATTAAGCCTCCAAATCACCAAAGTTCCTTCTCTCTTGAGTTCCTCTCCTCTCTAGCCTCTTAGGGTTTCTTCTAATTATTTTAATGTATTTTAGGTTAAGACTAATGACCTAATAGCACTAATACCCATGAAATTAACCTTATGCCCAATATGGGCCTCAACCCAATTTTTTATGCCAAAATCTACCATCCTACGTGGACCAATTATAAGCCAGCACGTGTCATTCAATGTGGAACAAGTCCAAGTCAGCATGATAAGCCTGACCAACAAGGAAACATGACTAACAAGGAAGCCCGACCAACAGTCGAAAACCCAATATGTACAGCCAACCACACGCCAACAATCTTATAGCCTGTATTGCCAACGAAGCGACAACATCCATATATTTAATTCTCATTATGTATTGATATAAATGCATAACAAATAAATGCATTCCATCCTTTTACATGACAACTATCAAGACCCCTATTGGGCTATAAATACGATCAAGCCCATCTCTCTCTCTCTCTCTCTCTCTCTCTCTCTCTCGTGTGTGTGTGTGTGTGTGTGTGTGTGAGAGAGAGAGAGAGAGTGTGTGATGATGAATGATGATCACTGTGTATATATGATATGTGTGTTAAGAGAGAGAGAGAGAGAGAGATGGGCTTCAGTACATACCAAGTACACGTACCTATTTTTGTAAAATACAAAAAAATTATGTTTCGGCTTAATTTTTATAAGATGTTTAAACATTTCAAGGGAGCTCAAAATAACATTTTTTGCTATTTAAGAAAAACGATAAAAAATTCGCAGCTTTTAAAGCACTTTAAAAGTTACAAAAGTTTGATCGATTGTTTTAAAATAGCAAAAAAGGTTATGTAACAACACCTGTTTTTTCACGTAAAGGCTGGCCAGGACGATACGCCGAAGATAGAACATGCTTGTCAATTAATACCATACTTAGCACAATTGCGAATATAAATAATTTATAATTTAAGGCCCAAGTTTGAAAAGTCACGGACACATTTATAATGAATAAGTATATCCAAACCACTAACAATAATATAAATATCCAACTAGAGTAACATAAATCTCCACCAACATAAAGTAAAAGGTCCGGGATTATGCCCTTACAAATGTTCCAAATAAATAAATAGCTAAAGCTGAGAAGCACCTATGCTAGAAACAACTGAGCTGAAACTCGAGAGCAAATGATACTGCAAAACTGCTATAGTAAAATCCTGATATCCCTGTCTAGGAGCACCTGGGGGGAAACACATTTAAATTTGGGTCAGAGCTCATGGTGTGCAAGCATTAACTTGAATAATTTATGATTGCAATAATACATTCAATGCACAATAAGTACCCCCCTTCGTCACTCACATGCGTATAACACCTCACCCCATATCTAAGTGTGATATTATTCGCACCCCAATACGTCCATATATGAATTGTGACGTCACCTCAAATTATAGAATGATTGTATCAATAATTAATTAATTAATGTAATCTCTACATTTAAATTGTCAACTTATATTTATTCCAATCTCATCAATGTCAAGTATGAGTCATAAATATCTACTATGCATTATAGGGTTAAGAATAATATTTATTGTTTACATCCTTAGACAATTTAATTTATTTCAATAGTATTCGAGTAAATAATAATATATGTCCTTCCATATATTTGACACATAAGGGAATCTACCGTTGGTGTCTAATTCGTGCTCTATCGGTAAGTTCGGAGGAATTCCTTATTCTAAGCGGACAACAGCAACACACACAAATATCTACTATGCATGTCCTCAAGATCATATTCGCCCTCTCTATCTGCCCATCGGTCTAAGGATGATGTGACGTGGTCAGTCTCAACTCTACCCCCAAAGCCTGCTTGAAGCTCCTCTAAAAGTGGGGCACAAACGTCCTGTCTCTTTCTGACATTATATTGATCGGTACCCCATGCCGCTTAAAAATCTCTGCAAGAAAGAGTTTGGGGTACTGATCTGAGCTATAATATGTCCTGGCCGGTATGAAATGAGCCACCTTTGTTAATCTGTCGGCAATCACCCATATTGAATCATTCCATATCTGCGAAGTAGGTAGCCCAGTAATAAAGTCCATTGATATTCTTTCCCATTTGTATATCGGGATCTCTAAAGGATGCAGAGTACCTGCGAGACACTGATGATCCACCTTCACCAGCTGACACGTAGCACATATGGACACAAACTCAGCTATATCCCTTTTCATATTGGCCCAGCAATACTGACGGCGCATATCGTGGTATATCTTATCCCATCTGGGATGTACCATAAATAATGAACTGTGAGCCTCCGATATGATGACCCGCCTCAACTCCTCATCATCCGGATCAACCAGTTTCCCCTAGAATCTCAAATCTCCATCAAACCCAATATAAAAATGCTCCACCCCCTCGGCTAGCAACTGTCTCACCCGCTCCTGACAAAGCTGATCCTCCGCCTGTGCCTTCACCACCTGAATAATAATCCCGGGGGTGATGGTGAGAACTGATATAAATGCTCGGGTCAAGTCATCATCCCCACGAAGTGACCTCCATTTCGCCTTCCATTTTGTCCCCAACTCCAGAAATGACTTACGACTTAACAAATCCGCTACGACATTCACCTTCCACGGGTGGTATTGAATATCAAACTGATAGTCTTTCACAAACTCTAGCCATCTCCTCTGTCGCATGTCCAACTCCTACTGCGTGAACAAGTACCACAGGCTTTTGTGGTCTGTGAAAAGCTAAATTTTGTCCCTAAGGAGATAGTGTCTCCACACTCGTAAAGCAAAAACCACGACCACTAATTCCAAATCATGGGTGGGATAATGTCCCTCTGAGGCTTAAGCTTTCGGAAAGAAGAAGCTACCAGCCTTTCCTCCTACATCAAAACCCCGCCAAGTCCCGTTAGGGACGCATTTGTATAAACTCTAAAATCAACCCATACTCGAGGTAACGCCAAAACTGGTGTTGTAGTCAATCTAGTCTTCAGCTCATCAAACGCCTACTGTCACATCTTATCCCAAACAAAAGGTACCCCCTTCCTCGTTAAATTCGTCAAGGGACCGACTATCTTGGAGAACCCCTAAATGAATCTACGGTAGTACCCGACCAATCCCAAGAAGATGTGAACCTCGGTGGGAGCAGTGGGCTGTCCCCACTCCATCACCGTAGAAATTTTCCCTGGGTCCACAGATATCCCCTGCTCGGTCACCAAGAACTGTACCTCCCTCAACTAAAACCCTCACTTCTCGAACTTTGCATACAATTGATGATCCTAAAGCGTCTGTAAGACCACATGTAGATTCTCTACGTGCTCCTCCATAGTTCGAGAGTATATCAAAATATCGTCTATGAATACGATGACAAACCGATCCAAAAAGTCCCTGAACACTTGGTTCATCAAATCCATGAATCTGCTAATGCATTGGTTAGCCCGAATGGCATCACCAAAAACTTGTACGACTCATAATGAGTAAAAAACGTTGTCTTCGAGACGTACTTCTCCTGAACTCTCAATTGATGGTACCCCGATCTCAAATCAATCTTTAAAAAATACGTCGCACCCCTCAGCTGGTCAAATAAATCATCTATACGTGGCAACTTATATTTATTTTGAATCCTGAATTTATTCAACTCCCTATAGTCGACACAAAGCCGTAAAGATCCGTCCCTCTTCTTAACGAATAACACTATAGGACCCTAAGGCGAAGTACTCCTCCTGTAAATCCCTGTCCTAACAACTGCTCAATCTGCTCTCGTAGCTTCTTCATCTCCAATGGAGCCATCCGATACGGAGTACGGGCAATCGGTCTCCCCTGCAAACCCTGTGCTAACAAAAGAGTACGATGCACCCGTATAAAAAAGAATTCTACCAACATGACAAAAAATGGGAAACATACCCTCGACTGCCTGTGGAGGTGCAGGCCCATCTGCTACCGTGACATGGTAGACCCACCCATACTGCAACGACTATTGCCCCTACGGTGGGGCGACGGGTGCTGGAGTGGCTGGTGCAGTGGCTCCCTGAGCTGAAATGGGTGGGCATTGTCCCTGAGGCGCCTGTTGTCCTCTAAAACCTCCTTATCCCTGGGCTACCTGGTCCCCTCGTGTGCAATACCTCGAAATGTGGCCCCACTCACCATAAGTGTAGAAATTTCACAAAAATGGACCCCTCTCGAACCGTCGACCCTACTGGCCTCTACCTGATGTCCTTGGCCCTGTTAGACTCTGTATTATTGGCTCTGGTGGCCCTTGTACTATTGGCCCTGTCCTGCCTGACCTTGATCCTGCCTCTGTCAGTCGTCTGTACCTTAAAAACTCTTATGCTGCTTAGTAGATGGGGTACCCCTGTGCTGCTGGGCCCCAGATCCACTTCCCCAGCTCGCTTGGCCCTACTGGCTAGATGACTCACCTTCACGGTGTTTCTCCCCCTTGCTTTTCATAAAATCTCTGTGATCATGGCAATGGAGAAGTGTAGCATTAACTATCTGGTTATAAGTAGTGAAGGTTGGATTCCACAGAAGAGCCTTCCTGATATGCCATGTCGACTCCGCAATAAATCTTTCCATCCTCATCTGCTCAATCTGAACATCCTCCTTGGCGAAGTACGAGAGGGCAGTGAACTCCTCCTCGTACTCGACGACAGTACGCCCCTTATGTCTAAGATCTGTAAATTTGGTCCTCATCTCAGGTTGCATGACTAGGGGAAAGTATTTCCCCTAAAATCTCTCCCAGAACTGACCAATGGTGAGGCTGTCCCTCTCCTCAACGGTCATGATCGCCTCCCACCACTGAAGAGAGGCCCCTACCAACCTGAATAAAACTAACATCCGCTTCTGAAATGGAGTGCACTCCACCATCTCTAAGTGCCTCTCGATGTCCTTCTTCCAACGATTAACAACCAATATATCTTACTCTCCTGCAAACATTGGAGGTTGGCCCTTAACAAAGGCCTCCATCACTCGATCCCATGTGTAGCCCGGTGCTTGTGCTGGAATAGCCACCTACAAGGGGGTGTCTGCTGAGGTGCCTGTGGTGGTGGGAATGCTGAAGCATGACTGCCATCGCTGTAGATACCGCCTGAGACACAATAGTGGCTATCTCAGCGTGGGTGATCAACTGTTGGGCCTGTGGTGCTTGTGGTGGCTCCGGATGAGCCTCCTCCACCTCAACTGGTGGAACTACTCTCCTCGGTCTACTCTTACGTCCGTTTGCCATATGAAAGCAAACAAGGTTCGAATTAGTAACAATCGTAAGAATACAATGAGTCTTAAGTATAGGCTCTATATGTCAAAGAACGTAACATAAAATGTAATGAATGCAAACACAGATCCTACGGACGCTAAAACCATGCTCTGATACCAAATGTAACAACCCCTATTGTCTCATGTAAAGGTTGTCCAGGCGCGATATGCCAAATATAGGGCTTGCTTGTCAATTTATATCATCCTTAGCACAATTGCGCATATAAATAATTTATAGTTTAAGGCCCCAAGTTTGAAAAGTGACAAACACATCTATAATGAATAAGTAGATCCAAACCACCAACAATAATATAAATATCCAACTAGAGTAACATAAATCTCCACCAACATAGAGTAAAAGGTCCGGGCTTATGCCCTTACAAATGTTCCAAATAAATAAATAGCTAAAGTTAAGAGGCACCTGTGCTAGAAACAACAAAGCTGAAACTGGAGAGCAAATGCGACTGCAAGACTGCTATAGCACAATCTAGCTATCCCTGTCTAGGAGCACCTGGGGGAAAACACATTAAAATTTGGGTCAGAGCCCGAGGTGTGCGAGAATTACCTTAAATAATTTATGATTGCAATAATACAGTCAATGGGCAATAAGTATCCCCCTTTCGTCCCTCACATGCGTATAACACCTCACCCATTATCTAAGTGTGATATTATCCGCACCCCAATACATCCAAATAATGAATTGTGACATCACCTCAAATTATAGAATGATTGTATTAATAATTAATTAATTAATTAATGTAATCTCTACATTTAAATTGTCAACTTACATTTATTTCAATCTCATCAGTGTCAAGTATAAGGCATAAATATCTACTATGCATTATAGGGTCAAGAATAGTATTTATTATCCACATCCTTAGACAATTTAATTTATTTCAATATTATTCGAGTAATTAATAATATATGTCCTTCCATATATTTGACACACAAGGGCGTTTACCGTTGGTGTCTAATTCGTGCTCTATCGGTAAGTTCGGAGGAATCCCTTATTCTAAGCAGACAACACAAACACACACAAATTGGGGGCGGTCCTTACACAGGACACCTGTACACGGCCCATACCCAGAAGTAATATAGGAACGGTCAGTGCCAACCCTACCTCTCGTGGGTGGAGCCTCCACGTAGTACTTATATATCCTACACATCATCAAGCCCACCAGTGCCGACGTGTAATACGCGACCCGAACACGTGAACCCCCAAGCCGATAGAACGGTCCCTTGGTATGTCCACATACAAATATATATAATAGTACATATTATTATCCCATATAATATGTAAAGGTAATTACTCTATAATTACCAAAAAAGTCCATCCAAAGTTCCACCACATTTCGTTCATTAATAATTCACCATCTAATAAATTATTAATTCCACTCCAGAGAGAATAATTACTTAACTCCAGTTTATTGTAATTATTAATAGTTGAAGTGTGAATGTAACATTACTCCAATAATTTATTAACCCACAATAAATTCCTTTACCCCCATTTACATAATTGTTCCTTATTAAATTTCTCATTTTACTAAACCGGTTAACATTTGTAACTTTAAAACTTAGAAGATTCAGACCAAGTCCAAAAGGAACAAAGAGGTCAAAGGGTCAACCACGTCGCTCGAATGATTGGGAGGTTCGTTCGCGCGACTTGGCATGTCGCTCGAACGACCTGCCACGTCGTTTGAGCGACCTTTCGTCTTCTCCATCTCTCCGTCTCTCTTTTACAGTTCCACCAATTTAACCCAGAAAGTTACACGAATTCAACAGCCGTAACAAATTCCAACGTTTATGTACTCAAATCCAATGGGTTTCATCTATTAACATTTTCTAAAATTTGTACATTCTTCCAATTTTCAACATTATTTAGTTTCAGTAGCAAAAAGGGTATTCATTTAGGGATTCACAACAAGATTTCAGTCCAGTAATCAACATAAAAATTTCTACCTTAGTTATTCACTTTTTCCCCAAATAGCTATCAACACTTAAGGAAATCTAACCTCAAAATTCAGATTTTCAACATCTAATTTATGGGATAATCTTCTACATATAAATCAATCCTCTACAAGTGTTGATCATCATAAAATTAAACATACTCAACCTAATCCCATAAATTTAAAGGGAATAATTATATGCATTGAGAAATAAATTGTAAACCATAAATCAAGCAAGAAAATTCGTGCTTAGAATGGTAGAAGAGATGTCCTTTGATTTTCTTCATTGGTTCCTCCTCTGTTCTTGCCCTTTCTCCCTTTCTTTGGTGTTTTCCCTATTCTTCCCGTAACTGTGATTTTTAGGTTTGTGGAATCATAGTGAGGGAGTGGTTTACCCCCACTTAACCTCTAATTAGGTACTTAATCCCGAGTTAGACTCAAAGCCCCATTTTTGGACTCTAAGCCCAACTTTTGGACTCTCAAATGAACCAGAATCCATAATCTAATTGGCCAAAAACTTTTCCAACCTATATATTATTATTTATATCAATAATAGTTACTTTTAATTTGTGTCGCAAATAAATTATGTATTTTCTTTTATTATATCCACATGTCATATCCATGCACATACAAAATGAATCATACACAAATATATCTAAACAACAAATTTCAACTCGATATTTTTAAATAAATTTTTTTATTTAGGTCCAATTTTCAAAATTTATTATTTATTCCAAAAAATAATATTTCATTATTTATTTATAAGAAAATACGGAGTATTACAGGTTATTTTGAGTTGATTTTTTTATATCAGTCCTACGAAATATTTTAGTATAAAAGTGAAGAAAAATTCATCCTTTTATTTATTCCACAAAATAATATTTCATTATTTATTTATAAGAAAATTCATCCTTTTATTTGCAAAAAGATAATTTTTTAAAAATAAAAGTGATAAAAAAAATTGTTATGTAAAAAATTTCGCTTTTATATTTATTAAAAAATATTTATTTATAAAAAATATAAAATTTAATTTTATAGAATTATTTCAAATAAAAGAAAAATTATAAATTTGTTTCATAAAAATTGTTGCCGAGATTATGCTTAAGAGGGGGGTGAATTGAGTTTTTACAATCTTTATGTTAAATTAAAATTTCAGAAAATATTTAATTTATAACACCTTGACAAATCTCATATTAATATAACTATAAAGAATAAATCCAGCAATATCAAATAAATGCGACTAATCAATTTAAACAACTAGAAATGCAGATTTTAACACTCTATGAATATTAAATTAATTTTCGTATTTTATATTAAGTGATATTCCGAAATTATTTATTTAACTCAAAAATTAATTAATTTAACCTAAATATTAATTAGGTCAAATTTTGGAATTAATTTAATTACAAGATAGTGTGCTGAAAATATTAACTCAAGCAAGCATGTGCAAGTAAATAAATAAAAGTGCGGAAGATAAATGACACCGAAATTTAACGTGGTTCGACCAAATCCCGACCTACGTTCCCGCGCCTAGAGCCCCTGTCTCCTTTGCGCTTGACTAAACCTGATCCACTTGCGGGAGGATCAAACCACCGTGTACAACTGTTTGCAAGCTAACTCCGAGCTTCAAATCCTGTGGCCCACTTGCAGGTAGGAACCAATTACCGGTACAAATCGAAGCTTAAACAAAGCTTCATAACAAATCCGAATTTTTTTGTAGTATAAGGTACAATACTGAAACTTCTTAAAATATAATTTGTAATCTGAGTTTCTCCTTCTTTAATTAGACTTCAATAAATGATGTTGAAGTAGGCACAAGTCTTCTTCTTCAATGATTGAGCAGATAATAAGATTAATTTCTCTCTTGAATGTGTAGCTGAGTAGTAAAATAAATGCTCTCAATAAAAATTCAAGTCTTGATCATATTCTCATTCAAGTAAGTAAGTCTTCAATGCAGCTATTTGAAAACTTTAAATGTGTCTTCCAAAAACTAGTTGTTAGACACATGCATTTTGATCATTAAATGCTCCTGGTTTTAGCTGAGATGAGATAGCTACAAAAAAAATCTTCAAATCTGATATGCAAATCTTTATTTTTATCTTCTCCATAAAAATATAGCTGTTGTAGCACATAAATGAACATCTGAAAATATGGTACTGAAAGTAGCTTGATAGATGACTCATATATTTTCTGCAGAAGAATGTCAGTCCAAGAGATAATATCCAAATCTGATATATAAATGTAACCTTCTTGTAAAATCTGTACTGATAAACTATTTTTATTGCGTGTTTGAAGAAATTCACATGGCTCAAGGTTTAAACATATGTATTTAAAAGAAGTGACTGAGCACAGACTGTTCTAGCTGAAGAACGAGTTAGAAGCTGACCATGTCAGCTATAACTGGTTCCCGAGGTACATATGTAAAAAAAATTACATCTGGTCTAATATTTGAATTTTTTTTTCTTAACATGAGACTGATAATATATATAATATTAGGCGTAGCCAATGTTTATAACCAAAAAAAATAATATAAGCATTAACAAAAAAGGTTTGGAGAAGATATATAAAATCAATTACTCCATAGCTTAATGTTCCTGTCTGAGACACACAACATCACTAATGATTTGACACAATTGTCAAAAGCAACCTATAAGAACTGACGCTAGAGTCTCGAACGAGTATAGTTTAAAGAAAATCTATTTAACTAAAGGGACACGCTATCAGTCATAATGGTATGGCTTTCTTATAAACTCGGACATTTCAAATCAACACAGGCGCAAGGCTCAAGGCAGCTTGTGTGCAGAAATGTATGTTGACAACTAAGATATAGCAGGTACAATTGCTGGTAAAAAAAAACTAGTGACTCATATCATCGCCTAAGGCTTCTTTGAAAAGATCTAGTGCTACCTAATCAAATCACAAAATGACGAAAGTTAGATTGTTGTCTTTAATAGTTACGGACGAAATAGGTACTAACAGGTAATGAACTAAACTAAGAGTTGTAATGGATCAAATCTAGTCTACTCGTACAACAATAAGTCCTAGGCACAGATCCTATAAAGAAAACTTTAGGTAAATAATATATTATAATATAGTGAACAAAAGTGTTGCCTTCTAAAAGTATGATAGTTTCGATTAGGTATAAATCTCAGTCAAGATAAGTAATAAAAACGTCCAAAAGTAATATATGATTACCAAAAAAAATGTTAGTTCCGAGATAATACTGTAGAAAGATTTTATACAAACGCATGCATATTTAAGTACAGGCTTTGCAAGCTTTTTAGACTGACTTGACTGGTGAAACAAAAGTACACGCATGGCCCTAAATAATAATTATCAAATTGTACAAGATTTGACAAAAAAAAATCAGCAAGTGGCCGAAGACTGTTAAAAAGAAATGTATAAAAGGAAGTAAAGAAAGCAAACTTAAATCTATATATAATAGCAACCAAGTATAAAGCAAGTGGCCAACAAAAAAACATCTCCTGTAAAAGTTTTTGCACTTGGAATGTAAAGGAATAAATTTGTCTAACAATATACATGATTTCAACTTACTTGTCATCTCGTGGGCCCAATAAGAGATTTCACAACTTGTCTAAGCCTTGTGATTAAAGATTGATGGGATAAAGTAATTGAAGATATAAAAAAAATAGAATAATTTTAATAAAAATATGTTTGGAATCATCAAAATCAATGTATTAAGTTAAACTAAAATATACATTAATTAAACTAATTTAATTAACTAGGGAGAAATAATATATTCGTTAACAATCTCCCCTTTTTTGATGATGACAAACGACTCTATTCAAAATAAGAAAAATTGGCACAATAAAGAAAATTTACATACTTCTCCCCCTGTTTGTCATAAACAAAAAGGAAGATGCAAAGAAAAGATTAACACAACTGCGGGTTTATTGATACTAAAAGGAAATTACATTTTCAGATTATTGATCATATGGCATACGTCATTGGGGTGTCCTTCAAGAATAATTTATTTCCCATTATCTTTCACCAAGAGTTTGACAGATTTTTCGGTGTAGGAATTAGCTGAGGAAGATTCAGATTTGGTGGAAGAGTTTGCTTGAGATGAAGTAGCCATATGAGGTGGTAAGACAAAAGGCCAAGAAGGTGGAGTTACCCAGAGAGCAAATGGAGGAGAGAGAGATATGGCATTAAGAGCTTCGGAATAAGAAGGGTATTTTTTAAATTTAGCATTACTTACACCTTTTATTTGAACCTCACATTCTGCCCAAGTGGTATAAACCCCGGGTTGTTTTCCAATCCAAACAACATAGAAGGACTTCATGATTTGTGTGTGAAGAGGGGGAACTCATTTTTATATATATATATATATATATATATATATAGGAGTGGTGAATGTCAGCTAGTGAGAAAGATACTAAAGTTTGTCTACTTGTGATAAGGTGTTTTTGGAAAGTTGTGAAAATAATATCGATATAAAAAAAATTATAATTTTAAATCATTTATACATGCCATACCGAGTTCACGACAAATAAAGGTAAAACGATCTTCAGATAATGGTTTTGTGAAAATATCGGCTAATTGAAGATCCGTAGAAATAAATTATATTCTTACGTCACCTTTTTGAACGTGATTGCGTAAAAAATGATGTCTAATTTCAATATGCTTTGTTTGAGAATGTAGAATTGGATTTTTTGTCAAACATATAGCACTTGTATTGTCACAAAAGATTGGAGTATTGTGAAAGAATATTTTAAAGTCTTCTAATTGTTGTTTCATATACAATGTTTGAGCACAACTACTACCGGCGGCAATATATTCCGCCTTGACCGTGGAAAGAGCAACTGAATTTCGCTTTTTACTAAACCAAGAGACTAGTGAGTGTCCTAAGAAGTGACATGTACCACTGGTGCTTTTTCTATCAATTCTACAACCCGCGAAATCCGCATCGGAATAACTTACTAGTTCGAACGATGCCATAATCCTAAGTTTTTAGTACCATTTAAATATCTAAAGATGCGTTTACGGCACACAAATGAGATTCTTTAGGATTGGCTTGAAAGCGAGCACATAAACATACACAAAACATAATATCGGGTCTACTAGCGGTTAAATATAGTAGACTACCAATCATGCCACGATATAAGGTAGTATTAACAGATTTTTCTTTGTCATCAATATCTAACTTTATAGATGTGCTCATAGGTGTACCAAGTGTTTTACCATTCTCTAAGCCATATTTTACTAAAAGATCTTTAATATATTTAGATTGATTGATAAAAACACCATTTTTAGTTTGCTTAATTTGTAAGCCTAAAAAGAAATTTAACTCACCCATCATACTCATTTCAAATTCTTTTTGCATAAATTCTGAAAAATCTTTACATAAATTTTCATTTGTGGATCCAAATATAATATCATCAACATAAATTTGTACAAGAAGCATATCATTGTTAAGAATTTTTATAAATAGAGTAGAATCCATTTTTCCTCTCACAAAATCATTTTTAAGTAAAAATCCACTTAACCTATCATACCAAGCCCTAGGTGCTTGTTTTAATCCATATAAAGCTTTATTTAGTTTATAAACATGATTTGGAAATTTGTGATTTTCAAAACCGGGAGGTTGCTTAACATAAATATCCTCACTTATAAAACCATTTAAGAAAGCGCTTTTGACATCCATTTGAAATAATTTAAAGTTTTTATAACATGCATAAGCTAGTAACATACGAATGGCTTCTAATCTAGCTAAGGGGGCATAAGTTTCATCGTAATCAATACCTTCTTGTTGGTTGAAACCTTGTGCAACTAGTCTAGCTTTATTTCTTATAATCAATCCGCCATCATCCTTTTTATTTCTAAAAACCCATTTAGTTCCAATAATAGTTTTATCTTTAGGTGTAGGAACAAGTGACCAAACATTATTACGCTCAAATTGTAACAATTCTTCTTGCATAGCTAATAACCAAAACTCATCCTTTTCGGCTTCATTTATATCTTTTGGTTCAATTTTTGACACGAAAGCTAAATTATTACATACATTCTTTAAGGAGGATCTGGTAAGAATACCACTTGAAGGTTCTCCTAATATATTTTCAAAAGGATGATTATTAACGAATTTTCAATTTTTAGGTAAACTAGAGTCATTATCATTCTTATCTTTATTTCGAGTCTTTTCAATATTAATTGAATTATCAATATTATAAGTAAAGTTTTCTTCATTAATAGATTTATTTAGATCTAAAACCTCATCATCATCTTTGTTGTTCTTAGTAAGAGAATTTGATTCATCAAAAGATACATGTATTGATTCTTGAACAACTAAAGTCCTTTTATTAAAAACTCAATATGCTTTGCTATAAAGTGCATACCCAAGAAAAATATCTTCATCTGATTTTGCATCAAATTTACCCAAATTATCTTTATCATTTAAAATAAAACATTTGCTTCCGAAAACCTTGAAATAACTAATATTTGGTCTTTTATTTTTCAGTATTTCATAAGGAGTTTTATCTAAACCTTTTCTAACAATAGTTCTATTTATTACATAACAAGATGTATTAACAGCTTCCGCCCAAAAATATTTCGATAAGTTATGTTCATTTAGCATAGTTCTAGCCATTTCTTGTAAAGATCTATTCTTTCTTTGTACTACACCATTTTGTTGAGGTGTCCTAGGTGCAGAAAAATTATGTTCAAAACCACTTTCATCACAAAATAATTCAACATCTTTGTTATCAAATTCTCTTCCTCTATCACTTATTATAAAGATAATATTGCAACCTTTTTCATTTTGAATTTTTTTACAAAATTTAGCAAAAATAGAGTGTGTATCATTTTTATGAGTAAGAAAGAAAATCCATGTAAATCGAGAATAATCATCAACAATAACAATAGCATAATATTTTCCACCTAAACTAGCTACTTTGTTAGGTCCGAATAAGTCCAAGTGTAATAATTCTAAAGGCATATTAGTTGATATATCTCTTTTCTTTTTAAATGAAGTTTTGGTTTGTTTTCTAAATTGACATGCATTACACATTTTATCTTTAATAAACTTAATTTTGGGCAGCCCTCTAACTAACTAGTTTTTGGACAAAATATTAAGTTGTTCCATGTTGGAATGACCTAACCTTCTATGCCATAACCAACAAGTATCATTTAGGACAGCTAAGCACTTAACATTTTGTTGTGACAAATTATCAAAATCAAGAGTATAAACATTTTCATGTCTAAAAGCAACAAACAAAACATTATTATCTTTAACATTTTTATTAGACAGTAATCTTCTTTAAATATAACATCATAACCTTTATCACATAATTGGCTAATACTAATAAAATTATGTTTAAGACCATCAACTAAAAGAACATTTTCAATGCAAGGGAAAAGATCCTTACCGACTTTACCTATGCCAATAATTTTGCCTTTGGAGTTGTCTCCGAATGTGACTAGTCCTCCATCTTTGGCAATCAAGCTAGAAACCTTACTTTTATCACCCGTCATGTGTCTTGAACACCCGCTGTCTAAGAACCACTTTGATTTGATCGAACCAGCTCTAAAACAAACCTACAATGAACATTTATATAACTTTTCTTTTGGTACCCAAAATGTGTTGGGTCCATACGGGTTAGCAAAAATAGGAGTCTCTTTGGGAATCCATGCCACTTTAGTAGAAAATCTATATTTGCAAAAATTTGAAAAATGGGTATGTCTTCCACAATATGTACATAAAGAATTTCCAATATTTTTAGAATAATTTTTAAAGCTTTTCTCATTTTCTTTTTCATTATATCCAATTTCAGCCTTATCATACATCCACCTTTGGTTTCCAAGTAGCAAATTTAAATTTTTCTTTCCATTTACAAACTTTTCAAGACACCAAGTTAAATCCTTAAGTTTAAGTTTCAATTTTTCATTTTCAGAAAAATGACTTGATGATTCTTTAATTCTTAGTTTTTCTATTTCAGATTTTATAGACTTATTTTCAGATTTCATTACTTCTATATTTTCAAGGAGATAATCATATTTATGTGATAAAGAAGAATGTATCTTTTTAAGATTAATATATTTAGTTTTAAGTTCATCAAAATTGTAATAAAGTTCATCAAATGCATTTTGAAGTTCATCATGATCATTTGAAGTTTCATATTGACTATCTGAATTAAAGTTAGAAGATACCTCATCATCATTTGCCATAAGGCAAAGATTTGCAACTTCTTCATCACTTGAATCTTCATCGTTACTACTTTCATCACAATCACTCCAAGTAGTAGCTTTCATGGCCTTTTTGTATTTTTCATTTCTTTTCTCTTTTCTGTCATTGTTCCCTTCTTTGGCTTTGGGACAGTTAGGTCTAATATGGCCTAACTCTTTGCAGTTATAACATTTTGGCTCAAACTTGGAGGATGACTTTCCTTCATGTCCCTTCTTTGAAGAGAATTTCTTGTATTTTCCAGAATGTCCCTTCTTTTTGGCAAGAATTTTTTTGAATTTTCTGGTAAGAAGTGCTATGTCACCATCTTCATCATCATCAGCTTCCTCACTTTCTTCTTCTTCCTCAATGGATTTGAAAGCAATAGTTTTGCTTGCCTTGGGCTTCTCATCTTCAGCAAGTTCTTTGAGTTCCATTTCATGAGTAATTAAGGAGCCCAACAATTCACCAAGAGAAATAGGTCTTTTACGTATAGCTTCTTTGATTGCCAGCTTCTTTGTCATATAAGCAGATGGTAGTGACCTGAGAATCTTACTCACTAATTCAGAGTCACTATAAGTTTTACCAAGAGATTTCAATCCATTTATAATATTTGAAAATCTAGTAAACATATCAGAGATAGTTTCATCTCTTTTCAGTTATGAACAAGCATGCTAATTTTATCTTCTTTAACTTGACTAGTTCCTTCATAAGTAACTTCTAGTCTATCCTAAATTTCTTTAGCAGATTCACAACAACAAATTCTGTTATACTCATTTACATCAAGTGCACTGTTGATACCAAATTTAATCTACTGACTTGGATCAATCATATGAAGACACGTGGCTATCTACATGACAACAACAAGCGCTTCCGAGATAATCACACGCTCCGAGGAACCATGTTATTCCGAGGAACGCATACGCTCCGAGGAACAGACCTCTCCGAGGAACTCATACGCTCCGAGGAACAGACTTCTCCGAGGAACTCTTGAATACCAGAAAGCTTAGGCGGTCCGAGCTGCTGAGGCGGTCCGAGCTGCATTTCGAACAAAGCATTAATTGATGAATAACCAACAGTACAACTGGTTCATTAAATGCTTATCATTTAGACGCACACGCTTAAAGCGCATTAAATGTATTACCCTTTCATACGTATATCATTTAATGTATCACCCTTTCATATGACAGCCTCAAGGCTATAAATACCTGGTACAATCCTCATTGTAAAAGGGGCGAATTCTGAATCCAAACTTTGGGATCCAGAATGTAGTTTCTTGTAATCGAGAATTACCAAACACTCAGCAATAAAACTACAGTGGACGTAGGCCATTCATATAAGGCTGAACCACTTTAAAAATCTTTTGTCTCATTTATTTATCTGTGATTGAATTATTAGAGTGATCTAATTTTTTACATCAACAGATTGGCGCCGTCTGTGGGAAACGACTGGTAATATCGTTTTCTCACCAATAACAATCCAATACCAATGGCTGATATACCTGAATCCAGTAATCGAAACACTGGAACCCTTCCAAATCCATCTGCTCCACCAATTATTCCAGATCTGACTGGAATGATGGCGAATCTGGCTCAGGGCCAGACCGTCATGCAAGAAATGATGCGACAACTCATCCAAACCCTTCATGGCGGTGCGCCAGCCCATTCCGAATCACGAAGAATTCAGAGAAATATCCGTGCGCCTTCCGTGCGTACTAGGCGTACTAATTCATATCGTAATGAGGAATCTGAAGATTTTTCTTATCAACCTGGACGAACTTCGTCATTGCTAGCCACAGATACTGAACAACGTGTCACCCTCTCCCCATAAAGGACCAGTGCGTTGGAAAGATTAAGTAAGACCTCTCCTTTTGATCGATTAGGCCCTAGGAGGAACAAAAGTCCTCTTAATGCAGCGTCGAGGAGCTTTCGACAACCATCATATTTAAGGGAAGGATCTGCCCAGTCGCGACCAGCTGCTCGTCAAGATGGATCCGCTGACCGACCAGTTGCTCGTCAAGATAAATCCCAGGAAGCCACTTCAACGCGATCAGTTGCTCGAACCAATAAGCCCGAAGAAGGGAATTATGCATGGAAAGGATCTATTCAAAGGCTGGAGGATAGATTAGGGGAAATGGCTAAGGCTAAGAACCCTCTACAACGAACCTTTGTTCGAGGAACACCTTTTGTCCAGGACATTGTTGATTTTCCAACACCATCAAAGTTCAAAGCACCTATTGTGACTCCCAAGTATGATGGGAAGACTGACCCTGTCCTTCATATAGAACAATATCAAGCTGCTGCCGATATTTATGTTGTCCCAGACGAGATGAGATACAGGGCATTTTCGGTAATTCTTACCGGATCTGCTCAGATATGGTATAATAATCTTCCTCGGGATAAGATTTCAACTTTTCTTCAACTGGCCGAATTATTCATTGGGAATTTCTACTTCGGAGCAAAGCCAGTTAAACGAGTAGCACATTTGTTAAAAGTTAGACAAAAAGCTGGTGAGAGTATTAGAGACTATATAACTCATTTTAATAACGAGAAGCTCGAAGTCATTGATTATGAGGAGAGGACAGCGATTACTGCTTTGATGAGTGGACTGCTGCCAAACAAGTTGTACTACACTTTGGCCAAAGACCCACCTCGAACCATATCGGACCTAATGGGAAAAGCGTCCAAGATTATGAATGCCGAGGAGGCTATGTCCGCGAAGAAGAATATGGACGCCAAAGAAACCAAAGGGGAAGGCGATAAAGCTAAGAAGAAAGAGCATAAGAACAATGGTGGTGACAAATATTCCAAAAGTAGGTCGTCATGGGAGGTCTTGAAGAAATTTGATAATTACACGCCTTTGAAGGCAAATATCAACCACGTCTTGGAAGAAATTAAGAACAACGAGGAGTTAAACTGGCCAAAGAAAATGAAGTCAGATCCTGACACGAGGAATAGAGAGAAATATTGCGAGTTCCATAAGGATCATGGCCATATGACCAAAAATTGCATAGCTCTTCAGAACGAGATTGAAACACTCATCCGACGAGGAAATCTAGCAAAGTATGTTGATCGAGGAGGCGAAAGAAGAAACAACAACCGAACTAGAGAAAGGTCTAGATCTCCTCGTCGAGTAGAGGAGAAAAAGAAGAGAAACCATGAAGATGATCCAGAGGATGACCCCAATCTTCCCAAGAAACTAAGGCAGCCAGAACGAGAGGTATTTTCAATACGCTTTGGGTCATTTGATTGTAATGTCATTACAGGAGGAGATGCAGGAGGAGGAGACCTTACTGCAGAAAGAAAAGCTTACCTCGGAGAGGCTCAAGCTTGCTCGTACATTCAGCGAATAAATTTAGCTGAGGAAGATCGCCCGAGAAAGGTGAACAAAAAAAAATTGGTCATTGGGTTTTCGAAGAATGATCTTGCAAGAGTTTTATATAACTCATGACGACCCACTAGTGATCAAAATGAGAATGAAGGAAGTAATGATTTCAAGAGTGCTGGTCGATAACGGTAACTCGGTAGACATCATGTTCTACTCGTGTTTCGATAGTTTAAATTTAAAGCTATCTCAACTGGAGCCTTACCATAGACCCCTCATCGGTTTTGCTGGCGAGAAAGTGTTTCCACTTAGGACGATCAAGTTGGATATATTCATTAGTACGTGGCCTGCTTGTCGGACAGAAAGAATATGCTTTTTCGTAATGGATAAGAATGTCCAGTCATCGTACAATATCATCATGGGAAGGGTAGGATTGAAGAAGTTCGAGGCTGTACCATCTACAGTACATCAATGCCTAAAATTTCCAACCAACTTTAGAGTAGGAGTTATGAAAGGTGATCAGAAAGTAGCTCGGGAGTGCTTTTATTCATCCGTCGAGCAGGATGAATTGGAAGAATCAAAGAAAAAGACTATTACTTATCAAGTGGATGAAGGTGCAGAAATTGAAACCTTGGATCCTCGGGATGAGTCGCAACTCGTTAAGGGTCAAGTGGTGGAAGCTACTGAAAATATCATTCTGGACGACGAATACCCTGAGCGAACTACTCAAATAGGTTCATCGTTGGAAGCCTCATTAAAACAAGAATTGATAACTTTCCTGAGAAGCAGAAAATAAACTTTTGCATGGAGTCATGAAGATATGCCTGGGATTGACCCAAACTTCTTATGTCATGAGCTCAACGTGAATAAGGAGATCAAGCCTGTGAAGCAGAGAAGAAGAGTATTCAGTCCCGAGAAGAATCAAGCTATACAGGAGGAAGTCGATAAGCTCCAGAAAGCTTGTTTCATTGAAGATGTAAAATATCCAGATTGGTTAGCCAATGTGGTGATGGTAAAGAAGAAAAACAACAAGTGGAGGATGTGTGTAGACTTCACCAACCTCAATAAAGCATGCCCAAAAGATCACTTTTTGTTGCCCCGAATTGATCAACTGGTGGATGCTACCTCGGGACACGAGTTGCTGAGCTTCATGGATGCTTATTCTGGTTATAATCAGATCAAAATGAAACCTGAAGACAGGGGGAGTACTTCTTTCATTACCCCTAGGGGAACTTATTGTTATAATGTTATGCCTTTTGGTTTAAAAAATGCAGGTGAGACATATCAGAGGCTGATTAACAAGGTCTTTGATGAACAAATCAGTGACAACATGGAAGTCTATGTTGACGATATGCTGACAAAAAGCAAGAAAGCTATCGATCATCTAGTTGACTTAAGCCAGACTTTTGATCAACTAGATAAATATCAAATGAAGCTGAACCCGACGAAGTGCGTCTTTGGAGTACGAGAAGGCATGTTTCTCGGGTACATTGTCAATCAGCGAGGCATTGAAGCAAATCCTAAAAAAATCAAAGCTCTATTAGGGCTGTGATCTCCAACAACGAAGAAGGAAGTACAGAGTCTCACAGGTCGAGTAGCAGCACTCAACAGATTTGTGTCACGAGCAACTGATAGATGTCTCCCATTCTTCAAGACACTCAGAAAAACTTTTGAGTGGAATGATGAATGTGAGAAGGCCTTTCAAGACTTGAAGAAATACTTGGGAGAACCTCCACTGTTGTCCAGGCCGGTGATGGGATAAAAATTGTATTTGTACCTTGCAGTGTCCGAGAATGCAGTTAGATAGGCATTGATCAGAGTGGAGAATGGAGTACAAAAGCCAATTTACTACACAAGTAAGCCTTCCGAGGAGCAGAGATCAGATATCTGAGACTGGAGAAATTGGCACTGACGCTGATTGAGGCGAGTAGGAGAATGAGGTCGTACTTCCAGGCTCATACTATAGTAGTATACACCGATATGCCATTGAGACAAGCCCTTCATAAGCCAGAGAAATCAGGGAGATTGATGTACTGGGCAGTAGAGCTTGGAGAATATGATATAATTTATGAACCCAGATCATCACTAAAAGGGCAGGCTGTAGCAAATTTCATAGCGGAGTTCACCTATCCTGATACCCTCGAGGAGCAAAAGTTGCTCGCTGATCAACCTGTGGATGTTACAGGATTAACAAACACAAGCCCAGACCAATTACGATTGGTAAAAGGACGTGTGGATGTTACAGGATGTAATGCAGAGATAGTTGGGAGAACTCCAGACGAGGAACAAGAGTTACTCGCTGATCAACCTGTGGATGTTACAGGATCGATAGACACTAGCTCAGACCAACTCCGGTTGGTAAGAGGGCAAGTGGATGTTACAGGATCATTAAATTCGAGATCAGACCAACCTCGGTTGGTAAAAGGGCAAGAAAAGATGATCGACGAGGAGCGAGAAAAATTCGGGGAGAATGAAAGGAAACAGCAAATATTTCACCGAAGAACTCTGACTGATCAAAAATTTGAAGACGAGTTACCTATATGGAGGCTATATGTAGATGGCTCATCTTGCACTGCAGGATGTGGCGCGGGGATAGTTCTAAGTACTCCAGACAAGGTCGACATGGAATACGCCTTGGGTTTCCAATTCAAAGCTTCCAACAATGAGGTTGAATATGAGGTCATGATTGCAGGGCTTAATTTGGCAAAAATTATGGAGGCACAGCAGGTTGTGATTTTCAGTGACTCTCAATTAATTGTAAACCAAATGATGGGAGTATATGCAGTTAAAGGAGAATTAATGATCAGATATCATGCAAAGGCAAAGGAACTGTTATCAGAATTTACTGCTATTCAACTGGTCAGAATACCAAGAATGGAGAATGCGAGAGCAGACGCCCTAGCTCGACTAGCTTTAGCTACTCGCACCGAGCTACGACGAACAATCCCAATTGAAGTGTTAGCTAGTCGAAGTATAGATGAAGATCTGAAGATGAATTTTATCACCCTTGATCTAGGACCATCTTGGATGGATCCCATCAGGGTATATATCGAGGAAGGAGAATTACCAATTGACAAGCTTGCAGCCAAGAAGTTGAAGTTTAAAGCTGCTCGGTATGTACTAACTAATGGTGTTTTATATAGACGAGGAATTATGGAAGGTTTGCAAAGATGTGTACATCCCACCGAGGTGAAAGATTTGATTGAAGAGATCCATGAAGGGTCTTGTGGAGCACATGTAGCAGGTCGGACACTTTTACAAAGGGTGATGACGCAGGGATACTACTGGCCGACGATGAGGGCAGATTGTATAGCCTATGCCAAGAAATGTGACAAGTGCAAACGCTTTTCCTCCATCCGAAGAACTCCACAAGCATTTTTGACACCCATAACTTCCCCTTGGCCATTTGCCATGTGGGGAATTAATTTGGTTGGACCACTGCCAACGACCCGAGGAAGGTTCAAGTACCTCGTCGTCGCAGTGGATTATTTTACTAAGTGGGTAGAAGCTGAACCACTCATTGATATGACGTACGAGAAGGTGTACCAATTTGTTTGGAAGAAAGATATGGTCTTCCTCATGCTTTCATCACAGACCATGGAACACAATTTGATAACGAGGAGTTCGCTGCCTATTGTCATCAATCAAACATTTTGAAGATTCATTCAGCACCAATGGACAAACTGAAGTGACAAACAGAACGCTGCTGAACGGTTTGAAGAAAAGATTGGATGATGCGAAAGCGAATTGGATCAACGAGTTACAATCAGTACTCTCGGCTTACCGAACTACTCCCTGAGTAGCAACTGGATAATCACCATACATGCTGGCATTTGGAAGTGAAGCTGTCATACCTGTTGAGTTGGGTCTCCCAACGCACAAGGTACTGAATTTCAATTCCCCTGTCAGCGATTTAATGAGAAGACTGGATTTAGACATGCTCGAGGAGGTCAGAGAGGAGGCGGCCATTAGAAATGCTGCTTACCAGCAGCGGACAACTTTGTTTTACAACAAGAGGGTGAAGAAGTGCGACCTGAAAGAAGGAGACTATGTGCTGAAGAAAGTAATTCAAAAGCATAACAAACTGGAGGCAAACTGGCATGGACCATACCGAGTAACAGAAGTTGTTCGACAAGGAACTTATCGAATAGCAACTTTAGAAGGCGAGGAGTTTAGAAATGCCTAGAATGCAGAGCACCTGCGCAAGTATTATCAGTGATGTATATGTAACACAATTTCCATCAGTATGAATAAAATGAAAATATTCTGTAAGTCTCTCTGTTTATTGAAAAAATTTCGGGGAATACTAGTGCTATGCACTACTCGGCAAAGCTCGGCATACTACTCAACAAAATATTCCAAACTGTACCAACATAGTTGGTCGACGAGGAAAAAATATTCCAAACTGTACCAACATAGTTGGTCGACGAGGAAAAAATATTCTAAACTGTACCAACATAGTTGGTCGACGAGGAAAAAATATTCCAAACTGTACCAGCATAGTACTGTACCAACATAGTTGGTCGACGAGGAAAAAATATTCCAAACTGTACCAACATAGTTGGTCGACGAGGAGAAATATTCCTAAAAATGCCAACCTGTTTGGCTAGGAAACGAAATATTCCAAACTGTACCAACATAGTTGGTCGACGAGGAGAAAACATTCAAAACTGAACCAAGTATGATTGGTCGGGGATAAAAACCCACTAACTATAGTTGGTCAACTAGGAGAATTTATCGATTTTGATTAGTCAGATATATTTTATGAAAAAGATAAAAATTTACCAAGTATGGTTAGTCGGGGATCAACTCCCACTAACTATAATTGGTCGACGAACACAATTTAACAACCTTGGTTGGTTGTAAAAATTTTAAACATTTTTATACTCATTACTTTACCGAGCAACATTACTGGTACTTGTAATTTTTTTTACTAAGTTGGTCGATGAACAGCACAATATTATTATCTTTTTAACGAGATACATGAATATAAAGTATTTGATAACTATAAGCAATTGAGATTTGCAAACAAGAATGAAAGTTTTTCATAAAATTCAAAATAAATTACAAGTTACATTGATAATTACATGGATATCAAAAATTCCTATTCTATTGGTCTTTTCCCCTCAGCTTTCGATACGGGTTCCTCTCCAGCAGGCGGATCATTTAAAGACTGAAGAGAATTGATGAAGTTCAAATCCTTCAGCATCCTGACGTTCATCACAGAAGGTTGATCTAAAAGATGCTCGGGACGAGATACCTCAACTTGAGAATGTAAATTGTAGTCACCGAGGTATTTTGAAATTAAGCTCCGAGGAATGGCACGAGCTGGGATCCATTACATGTCCAAATTGTACGGTGGCACAGGCAAGTCGAGCAACCCGAGATCGTAGTAATCCCACAGATAGTGTCCTTGTTCGAGCTTCAGCACACCTAAGGCATTCAACCAGCCTTGTTTGTAACCCTCATTATTGGCATTCTGGATACGATCGTCCAGATGGAATAGTGCTTTGTTGTATCCAGCCATCCAAAACTCCCTGGGCTATTTGTGGAACTGATATGTTAGATTTTCTAGCTGATCATGGAGGCTCTTGATAAAAAGCTCCTTATTCTCCAAGATTGACTTCTGCGCAGAGATCTGTTTTTACAAGTCTCTAATTTTCTTTTACATGTCAGACAAAGCCTGGTTCTTAGCCATTAATTGGGAAGCTTGGTTCTCTAAGGCAGATGTTGTCCTCTGTTCATCCACAAGCATCCGAGCTGCTCTTCCTCTTCCCCGAGGAGCTCTTTCTCGTCCCCGAGGAGATGTGGAAGGGCCCGACCTTTTCAAGGTGTCCAACTCTTGCCTCAACTTGGCATTCTCAACCTCTAAAAATGAAAATCCCTCGTCAATCACTGGGATTATAGCTGCTGAAGAAGAGGCTGCAGACTTAAACTGTGCTAGCTCTTTCTGCAAATTATTATTCTCTTGCTCCAGCAGCTCGATAATCTGTCTGCACTGTTCATCCTCACCCTTCAGAGTTCTCTCTCTCAGATCATACCCAGCAAAAAGCTTCTCATAGCCCTTGTCAGCAACGATCAGCTTATACTTCTTCTCGTACCCCTCATGCAGTAAGGCAGTTGATTCCTTGTACTGATTCTGAAGGTCTTCAAGGGTACATTGAAGATCCTCGATCATTTCATAGTAAGCCACATTATTGGCCACAGCTCGATCAAGTAAACACTTCAGGTACTGATAAGCTTCGACTGCCTGTTCTGAAGCACCATAACCAAGGATATCAGCAACTTGTGCAACACTCAAGTCTGTATGACCAGCCTTAAAGTACTCATTGCATTGTTGTAGCAACTTCGTATCATGGGCAGATAGCAGGTCCATCCTGGCCAGAAACTAGCAGAGAAAGAAAAAATAATCATCAAAAAGAAGATCAAGACAGAGTACAAATAGAAAAGAGACAACCGTATGGAAGAAAACTCAAAGTTTTATTAGATCATAGTGCAGAGTTACAAAGATCTTGGTTACATTTGATAAAAAGAAAAATAAAGAGAAAAACCGAACAACACTACACCTTTTCCTTATCTCCTAAAACCTTCTCGGGAGGTTGGGAAGAGGAGGCAGGTTGCTCGGAGGGAACTGTGACTTGTTCAGAGAGCACCAGCTGTTGCTCGAAAGAAGAAACTCCTTGCTCGACAGCAGGTTGGCTGGTTAGGTTATGTTCTCCCACTACCATTGAAGACTCCTCAGAGGTAGCTTCGTCCTCTTCTAATTCTTCTAGAGTATGAGGGGGACCAGGGATGTGTCTCTGGAAGAGCTAGGATGACTCGTCGACCTTCAATTCCAGAAGGGCAGCAACCCATCCGTCCCTGAAATACTTTACACTGCCATAATCCACTTGAGAGACCATGGCAGCACACCCCTTATCCCAACCTTTGTCCCAGCCAGAGCTGAAGGACTTCTTCACGGCAGCTTTCCTTTTGGCCTTCTCCAAGGCGAGCTTCTTGGACAGCAAAACATCAACAACTTTCAATTTTTATTCAGCTTCCTCCTTCTGCCGAGTTACTTCCTGGAGTTGGACCAACCTCTCCTCAGCAGCCTTGAGTTTATTTTCAAATTCCCCAGCAGTCTTGAGCTTCACATCGAGCTCTTTATTAGCCTTCTCCACGACCTTCACTTTCCTCTCTAAATCCCTGGAGGCTTCAGCAACCCGAGTTTTCTCCTGCTCGGAGGAAGCAAGTTTCTTCTCCCAGACTGCCTTATCAGTAGCGTACTTCTGGCGAGATCCCTCCAAGGACTTAGTAGCTTCTTCTAGAGCTCCCTCCACACTGGATGAGGAGCAAGAAACTTTGATTTCTTCATCCTTCTTAAGGATTATGTTGAAACAGCTCGTCAACTGTAAACAGAAAAAGAAAGCAAAGTCAGAAACAAATATGAGAAATAACAAAGAAAAATATGAAAAGTTTAGAGTAAAGGTACTTACTAAAGCAAGATGACGAGCAGCCAAAGATGTAACCATATCCCGAGTAAGGTTATCTTCATTACCTTGCACCTCGGGAATGGTCAAGGACTTTACCGAGCTCATGTCAGAGCTCGGGGGAACAGATGTGGGAACCCCAGTTTCAGCAGCAGGGGGCTGAATGGTGGTGTCAGCCAAATTGACTGAGGAGCTCTTCTTCAGCCTCCTCGGGGGAACAGGTACAACCAAGGAAGAATCCTTGGTCGGTGATATCACAATCACCTTTCCAGGAGCAGCAGAGCTGCTCGGAGCCACTACGGGCTTGTCAGCAACCTTCTCGGAGACTTTAGCAGGAGCAACTGGAGGAACTACACCAGTCTTCTTTGTCCCCTCCTTTGGGACATCAATCTTAATCCTTTTTACCTCCCTAGAGCCGGAGGCAGTTTTCTCAAACAGAGCAGGAGTCCTTCTCTTCTTCATCCTTTCGCTCAACGGAACGTGAGATTCTGGCGAAGAACTTGCAGAGGGTGGTACTGGCTCTGCTTCACTGATCACTGGACGAGCAGTGAAAGAAGTTGTATAGCTCTTGTATTGGAGCAGATAGGAGGCTGATCGAATGTGCTCGTCAACAACCCTTTGATGCAGACCCCAGATAAGTCCCAAATGCCTTATATTGACATCTATTTCTTTTGGGCACTTTCTCTTGCTATCAACTGCAAATAAATAAATATTGTTATCAGTAACACATTTTATCAAACACAAAACAAACATAATTTCAAGATAAATAAAATAAATAAAAATAACCTATCCCGTTGCCATAAGGAGGGCATCTGGGACCCTGGTAAACCTCATCTCCGGTTAAAGGAGGGTGTTGCCAATTTTTTACAACAACCCCATGTTCAAAATAATCCCTGTTGGCATCAGGGAGATTGACTACTAAAGATCTATTTATAAACCTAGTTTTTAAATAATAAATATTATCATTAACTGCCCATCTATAGCAGTACATGATTTCTGGAATTCCTATACGAGTTTCATGCACTTGATTTAATTTATACACCCCATTAACTATTCTCCATGTGTTGGGGGCTATTCGTGCAGGAACAACATCAAAGTACTGGCAAAATTCCAGACACAGAGGATTTGGTGGAAAAGAAAATCCACACTCAGCAAAAAAGAGACTAGGGAACCAATGTCCCTCAGTCAAATTGAAATAATTAGAAGGCTCAGAAAGCTCTTCCAATACAACCCAAGAAGGAATGGAAAAATCAGATCGAAATTTGTCAAGAGACTCAACAGAGTAAACCATAATGATGAATTAAAAAGGAAGAAGAAGAAGAAGAAGAAGAAGAAAGAGGATCTTACAGAAAAAAGACTGAAGCTGTTGACAATGAACGACGGAAGAGATGAACGCGCAAGAGAGTAGAAGACAATGAAAAACTCGAAGATGAAAATTTGAAAAGATAGAAGACGATGGGAGTCTCTGTGAAGTTTAAATACCTTGACTTGGGAACTGGCGAAGTAATGATTACGTTACCGACGGCTAAAAAGGCATTAAATATTGACGTGGGAATCAAAGCGAACAACAGCGGCTAAAAAGGCGAAAAGTGGCGCGGGAACCGAAGCGAGCAGAAAAGTCCAAAAAAGCATGATTCTACGAATTGGGAAGGAGAAATAAATACAAGGGAGATGATCCTAAAAATCAGGAAGAACTATTTAAAGCTATCGTATTCCGAGAAAGAATGTTCCATACTCCTCAAATTTCAAACTATGAAACATTGGGGGCTTCTGTTGATACCAAATTTAATCTGCTGACTTGGATCAATCATATGAAGACACGTGGCTATCTACATGACAACAACAAGCGCTTCCGAGATAATCACACGCTCCGAGGAACCATGTTATTCTGAGGAACGCATGCGCTCCGAGGAACAGACTTCTCCGAGGAACTCTTGAATACCAGAAAGCTTAGGCGGTCCGAGCTGCTGAGGCGGTCCGAGCTGCATCTCGAACAAAGCATTAATTGATGAATAACCAACAGTACAACTGGTTCATTAAATGCTTATCATTTAGACGCACACGCTTAAAGGGCATTAAATGTATTACCCTTTCATACGTATATCATTTAATGTATCATCCTTTCATATGACAGCCTCAAGGCTATAAATAGGTGGTACAATCCTCATTGTAAAAGGGGCGGATTCTGAATCCAAACTTTGGGATCCAGAACGCAATTTCCTGTAATCGAGAATTCCCAAACACTCAGCAATAAAACTACAGTGGACGTAGGCCATTCATATAAGGCTAAACCACTTTAAAAATCTTTTGTCTCATTTATTTATCTGTGATTGAATTATTAGAGTGATCTAATTTTTTACATCAACATGCACAATGCAAAATATTCATAGCTTTAGCATTTATTTGAATTTTCCCAATATCAACTTCATTCCATTCATTTTCTTCTTTAGGGACAGAAGCATTATTTTCCATTTTAATAGGAATAAAGGGACCATTCATAACAACTTTCCAAACTTCATAATCATGTGACTGAATAAAATATTTAATTATATTTTTCCAATAACTATAATCTTTTCCAGAAAATAGAGGAGGTTTAAAAATGGATTAACCTTCACCAAGAGATGTAGTAACATATGCCATTGACTTTTAACTCCAAGATTGTTAAATCTAGTAATAAGAGGAGCACTGGCTCTGATACCAATTGTTGCCCAGATTATGCTCAATAGGGGGGTGAATTGAGTTTTTACAATCTTTATGTTAAATTAAAATTTCAGAAAATATTTAATTTATAACACTTTGACAGATTTCAGATTAATAAAACTATAAAGAATAAATCCAACAATATCAAATAAATGCGACAAATCAATTTAAACAACTAGAAATGCAGATTTTAACACTCTATGAATATTAAATTAATTTTCGTATTTTATATTAAGTGATATTCTGAAATTAATTATTTAACTAAAAAATTAATTAATTTAACCTTAAAATTAATTAGGTCAAATTTTGGAATTAATTTAATTGCAAGATAGTGTGCTGAAAATATTAACTCAAGCAAGCATATGCAAATAAATAAATAAAAGTGCGGAAGATAAATGACACCGAAATTTAACGTGGTTCGGCCAAATCCCGGCCTACGTCCACGTGCCTAGAGCCCCTGTCTCCTTTGCGCTTCACTAAACCTGATCCACTTGCGGGTAGGATCAACCCACCGCGTACAACTGTTTGCAAGCTAACTCCGAGCTTTAAACCCTGTGGCCCACTTGCACGTAGGAATCAATTACCGGTACAGATCGAAGCTTAAACAAAGCTTTATAACAAATCTGAATTTTTTTGTAGTATAAGGTACAATACTAAAACTTCTTAAAATATAATTTGTAATCTGAGTTTCTCCTTCTTTAATCAGACTTCAATAAATGATGTTGAAGTAGGCACGAGTCTTCTTCTTCAATGATTGAGCAGATAATAAG
Source organism: Sambucus nigra (assembly GCA_949130495.1). Classification (NCBI taxonomy): domain Eukaryota; kingdom Viridiplantae; phylum Streptophyta; class Magnoliopsida; order Dipsacales; family Adoxaceae; genus Sambucus; species Sambucus nigra. Next base: position 450,627,935 of record OX422212.1, on the reverse strand, counting down.
ATTAATTTATCTCTTGAATGTGTAGCTGAGTAGTAAAATAAATGCTCTCAATAAAATTTCAAGTCTTGATCATATTCTCATTCAAGTAAGTAAGTCTTTAATACAGCTCTTTGAAAGCTTTAAATGTGTCTTCCAAAAACTAGCTGTTAGACACATGCATTTTGAGCATTAAATGCTCCTGATTTTAGCTGAGATGAGATAGCTACAAAAAAATCTCCAAATTTGATATGCAAATATTTATTTTTATCTTCTCCATAAAAATATAGCTGTTCTAGCACATAAATGAACATCTGAAAACATGGTACTGAAAGTAGCTTGATAGATGACTCATATATTTTCTGCAGAAGAATGTGAGTCCAAGAGATAATATCCAAATCACTACACCAAATCTGCCCATTTGTCAAGGTCATTGACCTTGACAAATTCACCTTGTCAAGGTCAATGACCGTGACATTTCGAGGCGAGACAACTTTTTTTGTCACGGTCGTCTCACGGTCATTGACCTTGACAAAAAACTCGCGTTTTGTGTCACGGTCGTGTCAAGGTCAATGACCGTGACACGTTTGTCACGGTTTATAACCGTGACAAAGCCGTGGCCCTTTTTAAAAAAAATTGTCACTGGCATTGACCGTGACAAGGCCGTGACAAATGTTGTCAAGGACTTGTCACGGTCAATGACCGTGACAATTCTGGGCAGAATTTAAAAAAAATCTGCTGGGCAGTATGGCCACTGCCACTGCCCAACAGTATATTTGTACCTGTTATAGCAACGTTGTACCTGTTCCAAACATCATATATCCAACACAAACTAAAGATAATGCAAATATATATTCATGACAGTATAATCCAAATCTTCAAAGTAAAAATAATATACATGACGATATAATCCAAATATAATTAAAATGGACAAACTAGAAAATAATGTTACTACATGTCTTGGATAAAACTGAGGAGGTGAGTAGGCCACACGACATACGAATTGACGCACCCACTAATATACGTCGTGCCGCATTGTTCGCGCAACCACAATAGGGAGTTCTCCTTCCCGGTTATGACATGCGTGACGAGCACCCTGGACTCCATTTGTTGAAGCACACGTCTATGGACTATTCCACCCTCGACGATATTCGGGTCCCTCAACCCCCGCCCTATCCGCTGGCCATCAAATATGTCCAATATGAACACGCTCGGCCAACCAATTGTCGATAATGGTCTGTTGGAGGGCGTCAAATAGGAAAGTGGATCGTCGAAGTACGAACGTGTCGGTGATGAAGCAGCGAGGTCCACATCCTCGTCATCCTGCGCCTCGTCCTCCCGCACCTCCTCCTCCACCGCCTTCTCCTTCCCTTTCCCTTTCCCTTTCCCTTTCTCTTTACGGTCTCCACCCAACGTACGCTTCATGAATGCGTACATATCTTGGACCGTCGCCTCCAAACGGGACAGCTTCGCGTCGTGTGAATCCACCGTTCGAGCCAACCCGGTGTCGCTCGTCTCCAATCCGATGATCCTAGATTTGGCCACCCGCGAGCTCACTCCCCTTGTCCTCCCCTTGCGATCAGAGCCAATCACTTGGCTGAGTGCGTCTGTGGACAAAGATGCCTTGTCGGCATCAGACTGCGACTCATGCACTTCCTTAAGCTTTGCCTGAAACGACAAAAAGCACATGATTAGTAAAATAAGTAAACTAAAAAATTATAACGTAATTAACAATAATTAAACTGTCGGATTACTTACAATCGTGGCCGCGACGCTCGGGGACACCTCCTTGTCCTTCCCCTTCTTTGTCCGAAGAGCCACATAAGTATCGAGCCTATGTGGCTTACCCCCTGGCCCACTCCCTACCCCCTGAAATAAAATAAAGTAAAGTAAAATTAGTATCGGCCCCGCAAAGTAAAATAATATCCAATAATATATTTCTGTAGTTATAGATAAATTAAATATTACCTTCATCCTATGCTCCACCTCAGCGTAAGAGGTCCGGCCGGAGTAGTGCACGTCCGTCTTTTTAGCCCGATTTTCCCTCCCCGATTGGCGAGATGTCAATTGTCGATCCTCGATCTCATTGTCAATGAACTTTTGCCATTGTGCCAATGAGATCGGCTCCTTGGGCGGGACGGATCCGCGCCATTGTAAAATGGTCTCTCGTGTTTTTCCAAAGTACCGTGTCCGCATATTTTTTTTCCACGTCTTGTGTTGCTCCCTCAACTGCTCCAAGACGGAATCGCGTAGCTTTGGATCCAAGTTGAATTGTTCCTGTCCAACAAATACAATGTTAGTTGTGAATAAATATAAATATAAATATAAATTGAAATTGAAATATTCATATAAATATTACCTGTAGTGCCGCCCAAACAGCTAACTTGAGCTCATACGGCACCTCCTTCCAACTCATAAACCCCGGGCCGATGACCGTCTTTAGCAGCTCGAGGGATCTCGCTAAAAGCTCCGACTTGTTTTCGACGGTAATCCCAAATTTTCCATATTTGGGGAGCCTAGGGGCGGAGGAGCCCTCGTCGCCTCCACTACCACCGAACCCAGACGACGACATCATCATAAACATCATCATCATCTTCGCCCTAACATCTGAATGGGACATTTTTGCTGTAAAAAAAATGTTATTAGTACAGATAAAAAAAATGTTATTAGTACAGATAAAAAAATGTTCCGTCTATATTATAACGTATGTGTAAGTTCCGTCAATACCATTTCGTTTCAATTTTGTAATATTATGTTTTTTCCAAATATTTAAAGAGTTATTAAATGGATGCCCCACCCCTGCCCCCTCCCCCCGCCACACACACACGCACACACACACACACACACCCCACCCCTACCCACCCCACCCCCACCCCCTCCCCCCACCACGACCGTGACAACTACATATATTGTTTATCAATAAAATTATGACATGAGATAATTATAATTGTAGCATAAATTTCATTATCATGGGTTTTACCTAATTGAATTAAATGAACAATACTTTTAGCCCTTGTTATTCATCAAATTTGAGGCAAGTTAATTAGAATATTTGTATCGAGCCTATGTGATTTATATGGATTAATTCTATTACATTTATAATTTAACTAATAGAGTTGAATTTTAATATTAATCCTTTGGTTTATTTAACTAACTTTGGTTTGGTTTATTTCTAGTTGAATCTGAGTTATAATTTTTAGATTATGTATAGGAATTGAATTTTAATATTAATCCTTCATAAATCCCTTGAATACATGCATAAATTTGTAGAGATTGAAATTAAATTGCTTGAGATTGAATTTCTATGTTTCAGGGTCATTATTTGAAAATACTTAATTACCCTTTGAAAACCTTTCATAACACACCTATGTATTAAATATGGGTTAGACCTCTTAGCTTGCTCAACCACCCATTTACACACTTACTTTACCTTTTATTTACATTATGGATATTAATCAATTCACACGTTTTTTGTCCACTTCAACCTTTACTGAAACATTTATTAATTCATTCAAGTTAGGTAAAACCACGCAAGTATCTAATACAAATATTATCATTCAACAAATTAAGTCCCATCGATAATAAACCCCCTCCCCCACCCTGCCCCACCCCGCCCCACCCCAATATTTTTCAACATTGTATCCCCCAATAGTAATAATGAATTAACATATAATTTTCAACTCCAACAACATATGCTTCAACTTAACCCAATCTTCTCAATAATACCAACTAATCAACACCCAACATCCAAATCCAACAACATAGGTCTAGAACCAAAGTTTGTACATAATAATTTATAGTCTCCAAGAAAGTACCATTTTTATTCATAATATTTACGATTATCAGTTTCTCGTGTATTAGCCAAATTTCCACCCCACCCCCTGCCCCCCTCCCCCACCCCCGCCCCACCCCGCCCCACCCCCTCCCCCACCCTGCCCCACCCGCCCCAACCCGTGCCCCACCCCCACCCCCACCCCCTGCCCCACCCCCTGCCCCCACCCTGCCCCACCCCCCCACACACGCACACACATACACACATATATATATACACATACCCCCCACCCCCTCCCCCACCCTGCCCCACCCCCTGCCCCCCTCCACCACCCCCTACCCCCATCCCGCCCCACCCCCCACACACGCACACACATACACACATATATATATACACATACACACATAAATATACAGACAAATATATATATATAAATGGAAGAGAGAGAGAGAGAGAGAGAAATTGGACCTGAGAGAGAGAGAGAGAGAGCAGCGTCGAGAGAGAGAGAGGGAGGGAAGGGCGCAGGAGGGAAAAAAGAAGGGGGGTAGGGTTTTTGCTGGAAAAGTTGTCACGGTCGTGTCAAGGTCTTTAACCGTGACACGAATTGTCACGGCCATTGACCGTGACAATTCGTTGTCACGGTCGTGTCAAGGTCAATGACCGTGACATAAAACACGTGTTTTTTTGTCACGGTCAATGACCTTGACAAGGCTGGCCGGCTGAAAGGTGACAATTTGCCCATTTTGGTGTAGTGAATCTGATATATAAATGTAACCTTCTTGTAAAATCTGTACTGATAAACTATTTTTATTGCGTGTTTGAAGAAATTCACATGGCTCAAGGTTTAAACATATGTATTTAAAAGAAGTGACTGAGCACAGACTGTTCTAGCTGAAGAACGAGTTAGAAGCTGACCATGTCAGCTATAACTGGTTCCCGAGGTACATATGTAAAAAAAATTACATCTGGTCTAATATTTGAATTTTTTTTTCTTAACATGAGACTGATAATATATATAATATTAGGCGTAGCCAATGTTTATAACAAAAAAAAATAATATAAGCATTAACAAAAAAGGTTTGGAGAAGATATATAAAATCAATTACTCCATAGCTTAATGTTCATGTCTGAGACACACAACATCACTAATGATTTGACACAATTGTCAAAAGCAACCTATAAGAACTGACGCTAGAGTCTCGAACGAGTATAGTTTAAAGAAAATCTATTTAACTAAAGGGACACGCTATCAGTCATAATGGTATGGCTTTCTTATAAACTCGGACATTTCAAATCAACACAGGCGCAAGGCTCAAGGCAGCTTGTGTGCAGAAATGTATGTTGACAACTAAGATATAGCAGGTACAATTGCTGGTAAAAAAAAACTAGTGACTCATATCATCGCCTAAGGCTTCTTTGAAAAGATCTAGTGCTACCTAATCAAATCACAAAATGACGAAAGTTAGATTGTTGTCTTTAATAGTTACGGACGAAATAGGTACTAACAGGTAATGAACTAAACTAAGAGTTGTAATGGATCAAATCTAGTCTACTCGTACAACAATAAGTCCTAGGCACAGATCCTATAAAGAAAACTTTAGGTAAATAATATATTATAATATAGTGAACAAAAGTGTTGCCTTCTAAAAGTATGATAGTTTCGATTAGGTATAAATCTCAGTCAAGATAAGTAATAAAAACGTCCAAAAGTAATATATGATTACCAAAAAAAATGTTAGTTCCGAGATAATACTGTAGAAAGATTTTATACAAACGCATGCATATTTAAGTATAGGCTTTGCAAGCTTTTTAGACTGACTTGACTGGTGAAACAAAAGTACACGCATGGCCCTAAATAATAATTATCAAATTGTACAAGATTTGACAAAAAAAAATCAGCAAGTGGCCGAAGACTGTTAAAAAGAAATGTATAAAAGGAAGTAAAGAAAGCAAACTTAAATCTATATATAATAGCAACCAAGTATAAAGCAAGTGGCCAACAAAAAAGACATCTCCTGTAAAAGCTTTTGCACTTGGAATGTAAAGGAATAAATTTGTCTAACAATATACATGATTTCAACTTACTTGTCATCTCGTGGGCCCAATAAGAGATTTCACAACTTGTCTAAGCCTTGTGATTAAAGATTGATGCGATAAAGTAATTGAAGATATAAAAAAATAGAATAATTTTAATAAAAATATGTTTGGAATCATCAAAATCAATGTATTAAGTTAAACTAAAATATACATTAATTAAACTAATTTAATTAATTAGGGAGAAATAATATTTTCGTTAACAAAAATGTTAAAAAAAAATCCAAAACCACACACAAACACTATTTTATGAATACATATAAATGTCGTATATGTATATGTATATGTAACATACACACACATAGAGCACACACACACACACACACACACAAACACACACACACACACACACACACACACACACACACACATATATATATATATATATAGAGAGAGAGAGAGAGAGAGAGAGAGAGCCACACTCCTGTGCATATTAAGTTTGTACATCATTTTTTTAAAATAGTAAAAACAAGATTATTGAGTTGATTTTTTTTTTTGTGATATTTAAACATTTCAAGGTACCCATATAAAAAAATTTAGCTCAAACAAACTTTTTTTGCTATTTTTGAAAAATGGGTCAAACTTTTGCTGCTTAAAAGCTGCGAAAGTTTAATCGATTTTTTAAAAATAACAAATTTTTTTATCTGAATTTTTTAAATGTTTCAATTGAATTGTTTAAATATCACATAAAAAAATAAACTCAATTTTTTTTAATATTTAAAAAAAATTAGCGTGCGCCAACTCGTGTGTAAGAAAAAACCACACAACTCATTTTTCACGGGCTCGAGATAACTATGATGGGATGATACATTTTGTGTTTAAAATATTAATTTTAAATTTTGGTTTACGTGATTATATTTAAATGTTAAAAAAATGTTTATTTGGTTTTACAACTTTGTTGTCTTCCGTTGTACTCAATTTATTAGTGTTTTATTAGTGTTAAAAGCATATTAGTTTGTTTAACAATAGTTGTTTTTTTAACAATAAAATATTTTAAAAATGTGAGAACAACACTTTTATATAGATTTTTTGTTTTGTTAATAAGCATTTAAATTTAAGGGACATATACCAAATAGTCCCTCAAACATTTTTTAATACTCATTTAGTCAAAGCCTTTTTATTTTGCCTCAAAAAGTCCTTTGCCACATATTTTGGAAAGGGAGTGCCGCTGGCGCGGACCTCTAAAAATAAGAGAATATTGAGTGCTTGAGGGACTAAATGGGTTAAACTAAAAATATGTGTCCTTTTTAAAAAATATATATTTATAGTAGGGACTATTAAATAATTGACCCTAAATTTAATGTTGTATCTTGCCTTGCCTCTCAAAACAATATTTTACAACAAATAATGTTATAGTAGCTAATTCTATTGTTGGTCTTTAATGTAATGTTTTGTTTATATTTGTCCGACAATTAATTACATTTCTACCTTTACTAACATATCTGCTAATAATATGTGAATTTGTTTGATGAATTTAGACTATTTGAATGTTATTGGAGTATTTATTATTTATTAAGCAGAGTGAATAATTTTATAAATAAATGGTATTATGGTCAATTTTTTTTAAATCACACCGTGTTTTTAGAGAACGAATTTTTTGCTGTTTGGCAGTTACGTATTTTACAATTTTTACCGTTTTGCGATTATATATTTTGAAAATTGTCACTGTGTCTTCAGGCACGAGTATTCCGGTGTGTGTATGGCAAGTTAGAGAGAGAGAGAGAGAGAGAGGGTGATAGTGTTAAATGAGGGAAAAATAGGTATTTGATATAATTCTGTCAAAATTTAAGGAGTCGGATGGATGGAATTCTCCTTTTGATATCAGCGATATAGTTTAGGCAGTAACTTGACTCAATTAAAAGATTGGGGATTGAAAATGTAATTTAGTGAGGATATTAAGAGGAGTGTTTGGCCGAGAGAGAGAGAGAGAGAGAGAGGTTGAGAAGATGAGTGCACGCGACAACGATAGTAAACGGAGAGGCAATTCATCTCCAACTAGAAACCGACCCAAGAGGACTGGGTTCGGGTTCGATACAACAGCAACAGCAACACCAACAGCATCTGGGTCTCCTCCCTCTGCTTCAGTGGTGGATTTGTTTGGGAATCTTGAATTGTGGCCAGACTTAGATGAAAGCAGCTCAAACCGTAACCCTCGAAGTTTCCCCTATAGTGTGAAGCAACAATGCTGGGACAAGGCAGACAAGATAAAAGGGCGGGACCCAGATCGTTGGCGTCGAGACCCACTTGGAAACATCGTCTTTCGTAAGCTGGTGGGCTGCCCTGGTTGTTTGTGTCATGACTATGACCACATTCTTCCTTACTCTAAGGTGCTCCACTCCTACCTCAAATTTATTATTTCACCTGCCTATACTAAACTTTCCATTTTTCTCAAATCACCTCGGTACAACTACAACAAAACTTAACTCTTATTTCTCTTTCATCACCAAACTAGGATTAAATCTTCGAGGCCTCGGGTTTGTGTTTATGAATTGGGTATAGCAGTTTATTAAGTGAATTTATTGACTTAACCATTAATAAAATCAGCATGTTCAACTCATTAACATAAAGTATTTAATGTCATCTTGCTACAATAATTACTCAGTTCAAATATATATACACACAATACTAAAATTGTGAAAATTTGAACCAAAATGTATTGAATGTAAAAGTAAATTAATTAAGTATAATACCCAAAAAAACACATCCCTGCTATACTTGTTACAAGTGGATGAAGAATTTAATAACGGTTTCTTCATTTCTATAGCTTTGCAGAAAAATGTTAATATGCATTGTGAGAATCACTCTTTAACAAACTGTAAAATGAAAGACTGGAATCACATATTAAACTCATCTTAAATCATTAGACATGCCTACAACTTGCAAAAGGTAGAGGGGGTCTCTGGTTTCATTGGTACGGGAATATAATTTTTGAAGTTGCTAAATAAATAGTGTCTTTCTTTCTGAAGACTATTGTGGATGAATCAAGATGACTATAGTGTTTATAGCGTTGAAGCTGGTATGAATTTTTTTTGGAAATAATCTGATTAGCTAGTACCAATTCATGAGGTAGAAAGAGATATGGGTTTGAAGCTGTTTTTACACCCAAAAATTGTGTTTCCGCGAACACCTTTATATCCAGCAACTTTCCAAATAAAAGAGGGGATGAATTTGGTAATTTAAAATTTAAAATTTTATTTGTGCAATTTTAGCGTTCATTGCATCTTATTAAGAGACTTAACAAAGAGGAGGAATGAACATTCTATACCCTCATGCAGTGGCAGAGCCAGAAATTAAGGGTTGGTGGGGCATAGATGGGGGTTCGGGGGCGGTAGGCCCCGAAAAAAGAATTTAGGCTTATTTTTACTTTTTTACTAATATTTAATTGATAATTTAAAATTTTAGGCTTATTTTTACTTTTTTACAAATATTTAATCGACTTAACTTTTTTGGATTAGGTTCCCTTTGGACATCGATTATTTCCGTTGGAGGCACCACATTTTCGCGAGTTCTTTTATAAAACTTTTCCATAGCTGAAATTGGAAGTTTAAATATTAAACAAATTTAGCTCACCAAACATTAAATTAAAAAAAAAATAGCTAATAACTAAAATTGCATAACTGAAATTTAGCTAAAAAATCCCTAAAAAAATACAAATTGCAAGATATTTAAGGGCCGGAGTCTTACATTACAATGGGTAAATATTAAATAAATTTAGCTAACCAAACATTAAATTAAAAAAATAAATTGGAAGTTTAAATACCATTGGTGCAAATCCCTACAAAGAAAATTCAAATTGCATAATGTTTGAGGGCTAGAGAGAGTCTTACATTACGATGTGTGGAAGAAGGAAGAGAAACTAAGGGCCAGTCTTGAGATGAGCAGAGCAGGGGTGGAGGTTGAGGTGGTCGGATAGTCTGACTCGGATGACTTGAGACGAGCAGAGCAGGGGTCGGTCTTGACCTGCTCTACGACCCTCTTTTTCTTTTGGTTTCTTTTGGTTCTAAGAAAGATAGAGAATGTAGGTTAAGTAAATGGGATATATATTATTTGAGCTTTTAACTTTTGCCCCTATTTTCAGCTATATTTCACATATAACCAAAAATATTTGTTTTTCCCCCAAAATTGCTGGCCCGGGCACTTGCCCACCGAGCCTACAAAATGGCTCCGTCACTGCCCTCATGTCATCCATTCGGTTAAACCTCCTAACAAAGATGTTATGGATTGTACGAATTTTGAAACATTAGGGTTAACATTGCAACTTTTGTAACATCAGGTTTAAAATTGAATTTGACCTAAACTTTAGGGTCAATTTTGCATTTTACCCATTTGGTAATTAGAAATTCCCAAATAAATTGACGTAATTGCGTTTGTCACTAAGACAACCGTGAGCCCTTTTCCTCAGGGGGTGCAACAGTTGGTGGAAAATGACCTCAGCGCACAGGGTACCGTGTGACAAAACCTTTAGTCTACTCCAAGTTCAAAACTGTAACCTCCGATTAAGTCATGTAATGTTACCATAGTTATATACTAGCGTAAGTGACCTTACCTCTGGTATTGTGGTAGTTGTAGCGAATACAAACCACAACTCAAATTATTTACGTGATTCTCAAGTATTGATACACAGATGTCACATAGATTTGTATATTTGCTTACCTTGCCTGTTTTTGTTTTTATAAATATGTAAAACGTGTGATACCGATTAAAACTAACTCGCAAGTTTCCAATCAAACCTTATTTAGTTCAGCCCCTAAACAAGCAACTAAAGTGCGTGTGTCAACCCATTAATAAATATAAAGCATGCGACACAATAAATATGCTGAGACACAGATTTCAGAAAAAAAACCCTTTCGGGTAAAATCTTTATTTCACTATGAATTAATAAATCGCAACTTACAATTACATAGAGAAATTTGCAATGGATCAACACGCAGCCAACCCACAAAGACTTGCAGTCTTGAACTCAGCAAGAGAATACACGCAGCACCCTCCAAGGACTCGCAGCCCAATCTTCAGCAAAGAATCTTCACGCAGCAAGATCCTCAATGACACGCAGCCATACGGTGTAGAGACGCACTCCACGAAAGATGAACAAAAGCAAAGTGTTCTTGAAAACCAAAACAATTCACTAAAGCATATGGGGGTTTTGTGAATTGAAAACCAAAAAGGGATTAAACCCTAAAAGAAGAAGCCTGAAACAATTCTGCTTTCGCAGTTTTTCTGTTCGTCAAAACACTGTGACTTCTTAAGAAAAACGGAACCATTTAATGAGTTTTTATACAAAAACTGCACCGCCTCGAAATTCGAGCTCGTTCGAACGAGATTACATATCGCGCGAACGAGATAGCGATGTCGTTTGAACGAAAACGACATCGCGCGACACTGCTTGTCGTTTGAACGACGTACAAATGTCGTTTGAACGACAGTTTCGAAAACAAATAATATTTTAATATCCGCTTCAACACTTAGAAAAAATACTCATTCTTAAATTTTGACGAAAAAGCCCGCTCTAACACTTAGAAAATATTTTATAAAAATATCCCGAAGGCTCTAAGTGAAAAGTTAAGGTATTAAGAACATAACCTTACCAAAGTAAACTTCGTGGAGTCTTGAATGATGAAGAACATGATTAATTCGGATCCGTCTTTGATATAGATGGCTCTTGAATGCTATTCAACGGTGTAGCGGTATATGACATAACAAATTGATAACGGACCTATAAAATATGTCCTTACAAAATATGCTCGTTTTGTGCCATTTGAATTAGGCTAGCTTGGAAAATTTAGAGAGTTCCAACATCCATTTCTCAACTTGAGCACTCCACTATTTATCTTTTCTGAAGTGTTTTTGTAATTGAGAAAAATCATGCCCTTACAAAGTGGGGGTAGTCTTATCATCAAAACAACCCCCTATTCTTGATGTCTTATTTTTATTTTTCCTTATTTGTGTTATGTTTTGAATTTCAGGGAGGACAAAGCACATTGGAAAATTGTCAGGTTTTACAGGTATGGTGGAATCTCTGACCTCGGTGATTGTTTCGTTTTTTGGTATATTCGTGGTGTATATACTCATCATCTCATTGCGTACCTTTTCTTTTAGAATTATCGTTCACTTGGTTAAAAGATCGGGGTTTAACTAAATTTAGTCCCAACAACGCTTTTATATTTACATTATGCATTTAGAAATCGTAACTGGTTAGTTACTTGAGAAAGAAAACTGAAGGACCTGCAGTATAATGTAGGCCATGATAATCATCCAATATATTGATTTTGGCAGTATCAAGCTATCAATGGTACTTCACTCTTAGGGTGAGTTTAATAAGTACATGAAAATTCAAATTAGAGAATTAGGCTAAAGTTTGAGTGCTAATGGTTCTTAACAGGTGAGACCTTTTGTTTTGGGCTAAGGACCAATTCCATGATGTACGCGAGTGAGTACACATTTTCTGATTTGATACTGTAACACCACGCTTAAAATAATAACGGGTGGCCAGTCCTATACTACATTAAATCAGGAATTTCAGATGGTCCAGTCTCAACATCAACTGCCGGTACTATATAATAGAGGACTAACTACCCGATATTATATAAGCGAGATGTTAAATAATTTAAAACATGCAACAACTAACAAACCAACACCATAAAACTACTAATAAATAAGAGAAAGATGCAAGAAGAACTATGAGAAATGAAAAGCTCGAATAAAATGAAATAAATAACTATAACTGAATATACTACAAAGAAGTAAACCCGAATTAGCTGTCGGGTCACAGCCAATACAATGACTGAATGAAATAAATATACGCATCTATAAATATCCCTTGGGTACAAACCCGATATATAACATGAATCCTACCTAGAATTTTGAAAGTAGGAGGCGACTACCAGATACATTCCGCAACAGTCCGCACCTGTCACGGCTCCCAAGACTCTGGATAGAAGGTCATCCGGCATCCATGCGGTAGGACACCTGTAATAGTATATATATATACAGGCAGGAGAGAAAAGTAAACGGGTCAGAGCCCGAGTGTGAAAAATATTTAGCAACTGTGTTAACCGTGCATAATAAATATCGGTGCACTTATTTCATAATTAAAGTGGAATCGCACTCTCGTGGAACCCCAACTCACCTCTCATCTAAAGGCGCGCACCTATTCGCGTCTTCAAATTTTAGTTAAATTACCCCCATTTTATTAGGACAACCTAATTTATCACAGGCCTAGCCTATACCCACGAGATCTGTCTTCCTATCATAACCCAAGAATCCACCCCTTTTCTAAACACAGTTAAGTATTTATTTTCAAACATATATGCCTTATTAGGCTTAATGGATTCCGGTTTATACTTTAACCAATTATAATTTAATAAGTTACCCAATATGCATTGGGTTGAAACATCGGATTTAATTTCTAATTAATAAGCATGCAAAATTATTATTGACACAACTTCCCTCCAATTTCAACGCTGCGCTGCGTTTCGTGCGTGGGGTGTCTCGCAAAACGAAATCCAAACAAGGAACCACCCCGTTACACTACTCCTTGTCAACGTCGATCCTGGAGATCCATTATGCCACACATAAATATCGACAAAACTTCTCTCTACTCTCAACAATGTACTACATTTCGTGCGTGGGGTGTCTCGCAAAGCGAAATCCAAACAAGGAACCACCCCGTTACACTACTCTTTGACAATGTCGATCATAGAGATCCATAATGCCGTACATACCATAATTGACAGAACTTTTCTCCAATCTCAACACTGCACTGCGTTTCATGCGTGGGGTGTCTCGCAAAGCGAAATCCAAACAAGGAACCACCCCGTTACACTACTTTTTGACAATGTCGATCATAGAGATCCATAATGCCGTACATACCATAATTGGCAGAACTTTTCTCCAATCTCAACACTGCATTGCGTTTCATGCGTGGGGTGTCTCGCAAAGCGAAATCCAAACAAGGAACCACCCCGTTACACTACTCTTTGACAATGTCGATCATAGAGATCCATAATGCCGTACATACCATAATTGACAGAACTTTTCTCCAATCTCAACACTGCAATCCAAACAAGGAACCACCCCGTTACACTACTCTTTGACAATGTCGATCATAGAGATCCATAATGCCGTACATACCATAATTGACAGAACTTTTCTCCAATCTCAACACTGCACTGCGTTTCATGCGTGGGGTGTCTCGCAAAGCGAAATCCAAACAAGGAACCACCCCGTTACACTACTTTTTGACAATGTCGATCATAGAGATCCATAATGCCGTACATACCATAATTGGCAGAACTTTTCTCCAATCTCAACACTGCATTGCGTTTCATGCGTGGGGTGTCTCGCAAAGCGAAATCCAAACAAGGAACCACCCCGTTACACTACTCTTTGACAATGTCGATCATAGAGATCCATAATGCCGTACATACCATAATTGGCAGAACTTTTCTCCAATCTCAACACTGCACTGCGTTTCATGCGTGGGGTGTCTCGCAAAGCGAAATCCAAACAAGGAACCACCCCGTTACACTACTCCTGGACAATGTCTATCCTAGAGATCCATTATGCCATGTATACAATATTATACTACTACTACAACTAACATCACCAATAATATCCTTGGGATGATGTAACCGAAGTATTCCTTAAATGCGATACATCAAACCCCATCAATCATCTAGTACACCATAATCATCCAAGATGTACTCCATAAAAGTCCATATCCTTTCATCTATAGGATATATATAAATATACATATATAGGTATTTTATTCTAACCATGTATATATATCATCATCCATCCAATAGCCAAGTGTACATACTGCATATGATGTACAAGGCCATGCACATAATATACCCGGCTATATATATAACGCCGATAAACTGCATCAATGCTATCATCTTCCCAGTGCCCGGCTCACGTAGCAATACTGGGGCCACCATGGTGGGACTAAACGACACCCATCTCGTGGTAAACTCCCGCACACGACGTCCCGGGAAGCGGTCATAGCTCCAAACCGGCAATGAGACGAAACATACCCACCACGTCTCATCCCAAAATATAACAAATGTAAATCACATAATATCACACGGGACGACTATGACCTGGGGAATATCCACACCCTGCTTTTCTAGCCAGGATGCTCACCCTCTACGCGCGCAACTTCCCAATGATAGCATGAGCGGGGTATGCTTAACCAAATAAGTATATATATCATTTACATGCATAATATATATACATCCATATGATCCAATCATATAATTAAACATTAAACCATCATATACGGTTTAAGTATCCATACCACATATGTCCACAACATAAATATATCCATATTTTCATATCTATATAGATATATAAACATATATTCACATATCTTTATATATGTATACAAACTAATTTTCGTTCATAAGTATGAGATATATAAACTCGGCTATAAGTATACATAATCCTCGATGTACAAGCCGTCACCACAATTTCCTTTAAATTTTACCTCGATATGTGAATACAATCTCTCACTTGAAACATATTCAATCATTTTTCCTATGATGAATAGTCTCCCAAACATCATATGTATATCTATACTTATATATACTAGGTTATCACCCAAAATTTTGTGTAGAAAACCATTACTACACATACCATCTATATCCGAGAGCAAATCAATACCTCAATACAAATTTTGACTAAAGGTATACACATAACCAAAAGTCTACAAACCTCAACTTATTCCACTTTGTCTCAAGTGTTGGAATCCCATGTGATTATTTCCACCTAATTATGTGTAAACTATCCTAACTAGAATTATACTACCGTCTATTCTAGTTGATAGTGCGATCCCCAAGCCGTTCCCAATTTTACCTATGGTTCAATTAATTTCATGAACCCTTACCCCTATCGGGTTACCTATTGTTCCTTAATTTAAACGTTTCCAATGATATGAGACCCCTCACTCTCTAAGAGTTCTCAACCTCACATCATATTTATACCTTTTTATCTCTAATTGGTATTCCCAACCTCTAAGAGCTTTCCCCACAATCACCATATGCAACTCCAATATATACATGAATACATTTCTCCCAAATTACCCTAAGGAATCCCCAAAATCCTAATATGTGGGAAACTCCTTATGTGTCTCCAAGAACATATCTCTTACATCTTAAGAGAAGACCCCCAAATCAATAAACCCAACCAAAAAGGGCTTGAATTCACTAAAGAGAAAATTCCTCAAAATGCTTTGTTTCCGAATCGATTCGGCCCAACAGCGAATCGATTCGGCCCAAGGGACCTGAGATTCTGCAACCCTCCGAATCGATTCGCTAGGGGCGAATCGATTCGGTCCTAAAGACCTGAGGCTTCTGCAACCTGGCGAATCGATTCGGTAGGGGCGAATCGATTCGGCCACTTCAGAAAGCCACGAAAATGGCTGTTTTTCTATAACCCAAAATTCTCCAAAATTCGATTTATACTACTTCCAACCCTTAATCTTCAATCCCAACATAATTTCCAACATCAAAACACATCCTAAATTTAACCTCATCAATTTATATCCCTTAAACCCAATTAAAATCTTCAGTTTCAAGATTTGAACCAAAATTTAGGTTTTGATGTTTATACCCAAAAACCATTTCTTTAACCCACAAATTATGAAATAAAATACACAAATGACTTATTTAGCAAAATTAAACACTTGCCTCAGATTTGTAGAGGTTGGATCGTCCTCGATGTCGCGATTAGGCCGGAAATCTCCAAGCTTTTCTCCCTCTCTCCTTTCCTTTCTTCTTCTTTCTCTTTTCTTTCTCTTTCTCTCTTTTTCTCAAATGAGAAGGCTTCATCCGTAAGCCTTAAATCCTTTAAAACAATAAACCTAATTTTAAATGTTAATACACACTTTAAATGATTCGTTTACTCCAATTCGAGTCAACTGACTTAAAAATATTCCGGAGCCGAAATAAAACTCAATGATAGTCATTTTGACTATCTCGACCCTTCCGGGATCAATGGTACCCTCAAAATCATCATCCGGAATACTTTACAACGTCCTATATTTTTGGACTTAAATTCCCAAATTTAAAATTCTCCAATTTAATTAAATTTTATTTTCCCAAAATTTAATTTCTCAGTCTCAAAAATCATGGGGTGTTACAGATACACACTCCTATCATCCCATTTCTAAAGTTCTTTTTTTTGGGCTTCGAATTTTTATTGGAAATTGGAGTAGAATGGTTTGAATTTGATTGGATTGCTGAAGAACAGTTGGAATAGAATATGAAGACTTCATCCCTTTTTAGGTGATATGATTGCCTCTTCCTTTCAATATTACACCATTTCTATTCTTGTAAACAACATTTATGGACATGTTGATTTATTATAATACTACAGTGAACCAAAATAAACAAATGATGCCATTATTTTGCAAAACATGATTTCCTTCCCCCCCCGTCTCCCTAACTTTATGGTACCACAAGGCATTTCTGGCAAACCCATCTCTTCCCTTCTCTCCTTATATCTATGCGGGTGTGCAAGTGTCGCACCTTTTTTTCTTTGAATAATAAAACAAATACTAATACAAATGCATCATGGAGTTAATTCTGAAGGGAAATAAGTTACTCTGTGACCATTGGTATTAGAGCCAGGTTTGGGTCAGTTCTTTGCAGACAATGGCTTGTGAAAACGCACAATGGAGAGAACATGTGACACGGTTAGAGGAACTCATTGGCCCTCCACCAGAAGGTGTCAAAGTTACTGCATGCACGCTATGCGTGTAGAGTTGTTGAATAAACCATAATATCCATTCCATTTGTGTATAGTTGTTATATAAGTCATAAAATCGGTTCCACGCATTGGGATTTACATGTTAAAGAAAAAAGTGCAGCAACCAATCACACATTTTGAATGCCAAGATTCTGAACTCGAGTCTCCAGCGTAATAAAAATCTCCAGTGTACAATTTAATAGCAAAGAATGCTACAGATTATCAAAATAGACAAAAATAATGGAAAGGAGCATCTTCAAACTGTATATTAAGTGCAATACAATATATTAGTTACTGTATGCAAGAAACATTGCACAAAGAACATTGTATTCCCAATGTTATGAGTACTTTTATGTAACTCAACCAATTGTTTTTTATTTAAAATGTCCTAAAGTCATAACCTTTGAAGATCAACAAATTAAAATCGAAGAGACCCGAAACAGAGATCATAAAGTATCTGAAATGGCGATGGTGAATTCGCAATCACAATCCATACGTATATGTCCGCCTCTAACCAGGTGCAGAATCCAAACCTCTACTGTCTAACCGTTGCAGAAAAGGTCTAGCCAAGTACAACCAAGAACACTTAAATGAAATGCATCAAGCTCCGATCTGGAAAAAATAGTCACAAAGTTTGTTGAATAAACCAATATCTGTTCTGTGATTCAGTTTAAATTCAAGTTGTTCTAAATCAAAAAAATAAATAATTATTTAGTAGATGCATGCTTACGTATTCATGCCATATTATATGAGACGTAGTGTTGGGCATGCCAGAAAAAAATGTGCAGAAAATGAGTGGTGAAGATGCTAATACTAAGATGGATGTGATGTGGTAAAACTCGAAAGGATAAAATTAGAAATTAACATATTTGTGAAATTGTATAAATTGCTCCTATAGAAGATAAATTGAAAGAGAAAATCATATTAGATGGTTTGAACATATAAAAGGTAGACCAATAAGTGCCCATGTAAGAAAGAGTGCTTTAGTTAACATTGATGTGTGCTTTAGGTAAGACTAATGTGATGATAATACTAGGGGTAGAGATAGACATAAACTAAGTTGGGGGATGTTGTAAAAATGGACGGTATCATGTGGTTTAACTGGGGACATTGAGCTAAACAAACCGGGATGAAAAAATAGGATTTATGCGCCAATCACAAGTAATTAGAAAAAGGCTTTGTTAAGTTGGGTTGAGGCACATTTATATATACACATAAGAATATTTATGATTCTATGTATATTATGAAAAAATCACAATTTATATAAAACTTAATTCTAGTCCTACAAGTCTTGAGAAGCAAAGACAATATTCCCTATGCCTTTATCCCATTCTCATCTTCTTAGGTAAGGCATTTAGGAAAAATACATGCCCAAGTTAAACAACTATAATTCACCGAATATCAACGGTATACAATATGTAGCACAAAATGATGATAAAAACCACTTTTACAACCTTTAGCCAATTCAACCACCTCTCTCTTCCATGCTAATGATCCTATATAGATTATCAACTCTATGACCTGTATTTCTCACCAAAAAACACACGATTAATTACACGGATCAGCAAAAACAAAGACAAAGAAAGTACTTTGGAAAAATGTAAAAATTATATACTGATTTCAGTTGACCTTCAACTGAGAAAGGGGGTTGGGAAAAAGACTCTCAATTCGCCACGGTTAAAGCTCACATAAAATTTCTGATTCCATAAATCATCAATAAATATTGGATCATCATCTTCCGAACATTTATCAATATGTATATACTCCCTCGGTCAATGTTCTAAAAAGCGCTAGGCGGGCGGTTGATGGCCCCCTAGACCTTAAACGTTTTTTTTTACACACAATACCAAGTATGCTTTAAAGTTTATGTTACAAAGTGTAAGAGGGTAGCTTAGATAAGATGGAGGCGTAACCCCTTTTGAGTATAGTCATGATAAGTTAAGTAGCGACACTATTGATTAACCACGGGACATACAAACACGACTCAATGAAGATAGACTCAGTGTGAACTCACAAATCTCTCTTATATAACTCAGAAGGTAGTAATGAGCTTAGAAGTAACTTAGCTAGAGGGAGAGAGAAGTAAGCACCTAGATACACCTTGGCAGGCAGCCAAACACACCAATCACGCTCAAGAATCTCTGTCAAGTATTAAAAGCTTCGTAATAAATGACAATGGTGGGTGAGTAAACTCTCTAGTTTGTAATAACTCTCTCTGATGTATATTATCTCTAGTAATAACTTCTGAACTCTCAAAAAGATCATCTGATGATGCCTCTCTCCAGAGGTGGATGGGGGTCTTTAAATAGCCTCCCACACCATCCCCGAGGCAACTCCGCCATTAATGCCTGTGAAAGACATCCCTCATACTTTATGTCACAAACATTAAATACCTGATGCACTAGTTGTCTACACGTCATAAACATTAAATGCCAATACATGCCTTTTGCCTAACCACTGTGTGTCAAGGGGCTGTTGTCACAGAGGTGGCTCACCAACTGTTTGACAGTCCCAAATACTACAGTGGTTTACTCAAGTGCAGGTCTGACATTGCCTAGCTGGTTAGTGACATCAGATAAAGTGGATGTGACATTAAGTAGAGGGTTGTTTGTCTCACAACTCAACGCCCGATGGAACTCCAAGCTGCTCCACCCGAGGTTCCACGGTAAAGGTCTTTCGGTGTTTTACCAGGGGTATCCAAGATGGTCGGACAAGCCCCAACGGTGCCTTACTTCTCAATCCTCCAAACCAAGTCCCTTTGAAGTTCCCACGGCGAGGTCGTTCGATAGAGCATGAAAGCTCTCCCAGGCCCTGCCAAGCCTGATCTCTCGCGAGTACCATTCGACCTCACACATAATCATTATTCTCGTTACATCATTACAATCGTTATAGCCCATAGTCAGTACAAACAAAATATACAATATGGCTAAGTAACACAACAAGCTAAAATATGAGTTGCCACGCCAAGCTGCTGAGATGCCACGCTGAGCTGCCTTGCTGAGTTGCCACACTGCCTTAACCCTAGATACTGTTGTAAATAGGGGAATTATCCCTAATCTCAGGATTACCTTCAAGCCCCCTCTACATTTGCCCCTTCGTGGAGAGCTTTGTTGTTGGAACAAGAAATGCCTGCAAGAAAACTTCTCGATTTGATAAACCTTCTCTGCGTGAAAAAATTCTGGCATCTTTTCCTTCGTTAGAACCACCGCGTTAGAATCTCCAGGAAAAAGTAAAATTCTCCCCGATGTACCTGAACCGAAGCGCTACGGCTTATTGGTGCTTTGACGAAGGGACATCGCCACTTTTTCCTTACACTGAGCTTCAACCGTTCTAACTTTATTTTTTGAAATTCTCTTGAAAGGCCTGCTAACCTTCTCAAATACTCGTTTTGACTCTTGGTAAGTGAAATTCTACTGTTCATGCCATTTGTGGAGTGCAGTTGTGAGTAGTGATTCTTTCGTTGGGACTGCCCATATCATTGGGCCTTATGAAATTCTCCCCTGTAACGTTTCGCTATGTTCGAAAAAGTCGAAATTCTCCCCGATGTAGCCAAGTCACAATTAGACAACGTTTGGACTTGTGGCGAGGGGACATCCTAGCTTTTTTTTGACCTGTTGAGGCAGTATCTTCGTTGGGAGTTAGTGGATATGTCTGACAAAAATTCTGGCGCCAAAACTCAAACGTGCTTAAGAAGGCAACCTTTTCCATTCCCCAGGCGTCACTTCATTAATGACGTGGCATTGTCTTTTTTACTGCCAAGACGCTTCCCGAAGTGCCACGTGTCCATTTGAAATGATTACGGGCGGCCTTGCACGTGTGGTGGTGGGAAACTCAACAGACGGGTTCCTTAAAAGGTTTCAAACGTCTCTTTTTTTCAAAACCCTTCTCTTTCCTCTGTCTTCTTCAAGCTCCCGTCTTCTTTTAGAGAGAGAACTTTGTGGGAAAACTCCATTGTTGTCCATCTCTTTACTCAGTTTCTTCCTTCTCTCATCTTTTACGCCACCGCCTGTGGTTGTGCTCCTCCCTCTTTGTTCCTAGCCCTTCTTACCAAGCTGTTGCATTCATCACCACTCTAATATGGCTTCTTCAAGTGCCTTAAAGGTTGCCACCACCTTTGCTCAGCCAAGCTCCCCTTCTTCCACTTCTGGCGCCGCTGCTATCCCTAGCGCCACTGCCCTGAATGCTGCTCGTCAAGAGCAACTAAGCTTCTACCGCCGGTCTCTCATCTTTGGCGAAGATGATGAATTCTCTGATGCATGTAAGACTTGCCATTTCTCAGCCAAGTATGACCCTTTACTCTTGGGTGATGAGGATGAGGATTCGTCAAAGTGGGGCTATCTTCCCCCAGAGGGGACTCTGCGTTTTCGGTTGGACCGTGGTGACTTCCCCTATTCTCAGATTGATTTCGAGGCACCTGGGGGGTTGCCAGCCCATTTCGCTGCCTGGCACACACATATGCAGAGCTCACGCTTCTGCTCTTGCGAAGGTTGGTCTTCATCGAGCCTACTGGTTTGGGGAGTTCACACTTTCTAAGCATAATGTTGCGCTGCAAGTACTAGTGTCCAGATGGAATGTTACAACTCACACGTTCTTTGCTGCGTGGGGAGAGTTCACCATCACGTTGGAGGACGTCTGCGAGCTACTTGGGCTTGAGCCCATGGGTGAGTTTGTATACCACGGTGAGGCCCTGGATGCCGAAGAGGCTGCTGATCCGGGTTGAGCTGGATCGAATCCGCCGTAGTTGCACTGGTTCTTCGAACAAAGCCACATTTACCCCCCTCATCAGTTATTTTTTCGAAGCTCCAACCCCGAAGGATGTCACTGCTGCAACGAGTCAAGGTAGAGGTACATCTCTGGAACTACCAGCCTACATTCTTGTGTTGCTTTCACGCTTCTTCCTGACTGGGAAACCCAACGACCAGCCCAGGAGGGACCTCATATATATTTCCATCCGTTTGGCCAGAGGTTTCAACCTTCCACTGGCCGCCATTGCCTTGGGGTCCCTCAACACCTGGCTAGATCGAACTCATATCGACATGGCACGGTCACTGGATCGTTATAACTTGGCTAATTTTGCCAACACCATTATCTTGACGGGCTTTCTTTACACCCGTTTTCCTGCCATTGCCTCCAAGTCTATCTCTCTCCCCGTGAGCCAAGGTATTAAGCCCCCACACCTCTTATGTTTCCATAAAAAACCGAGTCGAAAGGAGATGATGGGAGTTTTTGATCGTTTTGACTCCGTTATAATGAGGCCGTACAGCGAAACTACTTTTGCCCATTCATGGGATTTTTTTCCTTCTACAGCTTCAACGTTCAAGTTCATCCCGGTTGTAGAAGATCCTTCGTAGGCCGTGGTGCTTGTGTTTACCCCTGGGTTTCTTCCTTCCTATACTGAATGGGGATACACCTCGGAACCTTACAACCCCGATAGATGTAGCAGGAAGTTTGGGTTTGATCAGGGGGCCCCTCGACCTGTGTTTCAACAAAACCACACAAGGGCCACTTTCGCTGAAGCCTGCACCTTCTACCATCGATGGGCGAGTCACCCTTCCCAGTGCCACTAGGAAGGGGAATGCATCCACATCCTATGCCACCAAGTTCCGTTTGGTGCAGCTGACCAGGATTCGTGAGTATGTTCAGAGTCCCCCCCAATATCCCCCGGTTCGTTCTTTCTCTGCCTCTGAACTGGGTCTCAAGGGGAACTCCGTTCTTGGAGTTGAGTTTCCTTTGAGTAAAACCATTAAAGAACCTCCCCAGGAGCTGCTCCCTTATTGCATGATGATCCCTACTGTCACCCCGAAGCCCAAGGCAGTTGCAACTGCCAAACAGCTTGCCCCTTCTACCGAAGCTGCTACTGGCGAAGGGCCTTCCCAGCCATTAGCCAAAAAGACCAGGAAGTCCACGGGTGGGACTTCCTCGAAATCTAAGTCCCAAGCCCTAGGGGTGTGCGCTGTTCGGTCGGTTCGGTTTTGACCGGGTTTTTTGAGCCGAACCGACCTTGTCGGTTTTTGGAGTTAGAGGACCGAACCGAAACCGGTTGAAGAACCGAACCGAAGTGTGTCGGTTTTTGACAGGGCCGGTTCGGTTTTTCCGTCGGTTTTTAACAGGGTCGGTTTTATATAGGTCCGGTTCGGTTTTGTCATTTTTTTAATAAAAAATATTTTTTTTTAATATTTTTTTTTAAACTCTGAAAAGCAAAATAATAAAATATTACCAATTTTTTTCAACTTCAATTTAAGTTTGAAAATACCCACATACCACATATGCAACTTTTATGCTGTTTTTCAACTTTTATATGTGCATCTCTTTTTCAACTTTCTTTCAGTAAGCTGTTTTTAAACTTTTCACATATGCAACTCTTTCAAACATTACATGTTTGTTTTTTTGAACTTTTTTTCAACATTCAGTATATGATGCAACTTTCAGAAATCTTTAAAAATTACATTCCAAAATAGAATTACATTCCCAAAATAAAAATTACAATAATTTCAGATTCCCATGATAACTGTCATAAATAAAAACAGTCCAAAACAATCCCAAAATATAAATAAGTTCAAACAATCCCAAAATTACATTCCAAATGCAAAAATGTAAATGTCTAAAAAAGTCCCAAGCATCTACTAAAACAAGCATCCAATCCGAACAAGCATCAATCTTCAATGTCTTTTTCTTTGTCTTGGCATTCCAACAACTCTGAAAAACAAAACAATAAATTTCTGTAAGTCGATAAACTAAAAAATCAGTGAACTAGAAAAATGAGATCTCAACTAAAAAATGAGAGTAAAAGGAACTAAAAAATTTCGTTTAGTTTAGATATAAAAAAATATATTTAGATCTAAAAAATTTCGTTTACTTTATATCTAAAAAAATATGTTTAACATCATATAACTGAACATATGTTTAGATCTAAAAAATTTTGTTTACTTTAGATCTAAAAAAATATGTTTAGATCTAAAAAAATTTCGATTCAAACTAAAAAAAAAAAAAAAAAACAAATTATTTTGTAACAAAAAATAAATTGGAACTTACTTGTGCTAAAATGAGAAGTGAGATGAATGAGATGATAGAGGCTGGCGTTTAGGGCCAAAAATGTGAGAGAGGCTTTGGGTTTGGAAGAATGAGTGAGGTGAGATGAGAGAGAGGCGTGTGTTTACCTTTAGCCTTTAGGTTTTTTTCCTTTACCTGTAGCCGCGTGCGTGTGTCTTAGTTTAGGCGCGCGTGCGTGTGTTTTAGTTTAGGCGTGCATGCGTGTGTTTTAGTTTAGGCGTGCCGCGTGCGTGTGTTTTAGTTTTAGTTTTAGTTTAGCAGTAACATACTAACATATATATAAATATAAAATTAAAAAATATATAAATTAATTCGGTTCGGTTCGGTTCAAACCGACTATTTTAATGCCAGAACCGAAAATCGAACCGATAACTTCGGTTCTACACCTGACCAAACCGACCCGACCTTTAAAAAAAAACCGGTCCGAAAATTTTCGGTTCGGCTCGGTTTTATCGGTTTTTCTGCACACCCCTACCAAGCCCAAGCTCCTTTGGAGGCGTTCCCCATTGCCTCTGTTCCTCCTCCTATGTCTGCAAAAATGGCCGAGGAGTTGAGAAGGCAAGTTCAGGCTGAGGTAGAACGAATAAATGCTGAGTTTCAGCGACACGCCCCTGTTGTTCCTCCTTCGGTTGTTTTTCCCACGGTCATAGTTGATCCAACTGAGCCAACGGCAAAGAGGAGAAAAAGTTCGAGGGTACCTCAAGGTGCTGGTGCAACTGGCACGAGGAAGAAAACTTTGGGTACCAAGTCCCAGAAGAAACGGACGCCCGAGATGCATCCCGCCCCAGCTCCTTCTGTTGCTGCCTCCTCTCCACCTTCACCAGTGGTTATATCTTCTCGTTTTCCTTCCGAATCTGAGGTATGTGTGCATGTTTAGAAATGCCCAGTCCCCCTAGTCCCCTCATGAGTCATTTCGTGTGGGGGCGTTTCGGTGTCTCTCAAGCCGATACTCCTCCTCCCCGTTCCCCCATGATAGGTCTTACATACTCTCGCCGTTTGTCCTCCCAACGGGCTAAAGATGCTGCTGCGGGGGGTGCTACTGTTGAATCTGTTGGAATATCTTCCCAACCGGAGACAACTCCCCCAGCTTCTTCTGAATTAACACCTCAGCCCCAGGTTCTTCTGCCCCTTGTTCCAACTGCAGAAAGTTCCCCCGAGGTAACATATTATCTATTACTTGCTAGGTCTGACATCTTTTTTCTCTTTTCCACCCCTTTTCTCTCTGTTTAACATGCTGAACTTTTGATATGTTGGGATGCCTTAGGTTGAAATGGCGTCCTTGTTAGTTGACCTTCTTCTTCCCACCATGCTGACGAGACCCATAACTGCGGTTCCTCTTTTTGGTGCCATAACGGAGGTAAGTAACACTTAGATGTATTCCTGCCTTTTTCCTGTACTTGCTCCTTGTGTCTAACACTTGGTTTCGTATTTGCAGCTTTCGCCAAGCCTTACCCCACCCTTTGCTCTTAGTGGCTTTTCTCTTTCCAAAGCCAAGGTTGATGCTGCTGCCCCGCGTGGTGGTTCTTCGGTACCTGCCCATACTGGAGCATCGTTTGGAGGTTCCTCGTGTTCTTTCAGCGAGACTCCTTCGTTGGCCTTGGTACCGTTGTTGGCGAGGGAGCTTTGCCGACCGTTGAGGCTTCTTCAGTTAGGGGTGCCGTTGAGGCCTCCACGGTGGCTCCTATTCTCGCTGCTGCTACTGCTGAGGTACTTCGCTAATTTCTCTGCATTTCTCAGCCTCTCAAACTTCACCTATGTTGGTGACTTAACAACGAAAACACTTGTTAAGATTTTTCATAAACTCCGCCTATATCGGTGACTTAACAACGAAAACACTTATTAAGATTTTTCATAAACTCCGCCTATATCGGTGACTTAACAACGAAAACACTTGTTAAGATTTTTCATAAACTCCATCTATATCGGTGACTTAACAACGAAAACACTTGTTTGGATTTTTCATAAACTCATTATTTCCTCTAACTGTTCTCAGGTTGCTCGGGAGGATTCTCCACCAGTTCTTTCGCCTACCTCCTCACCCGGTCGAGAACCCGTTATTTCAGAAGACTCGAGTCACAACGATCAAGGTTCCACGACCGGTGCTGCTGCTGAGAGCGAATCTGGCTGTGAGCTTCCTCTGCCCGTCCGGTGCTGCCGACCAACAAAAATGGCCCCTTGAATCAATAAAATTTGGTCGAGCATTGTTGCCGACCTTCAAATGATGTCTCCGACCAGTAATGTGTGCCTCGACTAATTTATAGATTGTCAGGAGGTCTCCAATATATGCCGCCGACCATCAAAGAGGAGTTCTGGAACTCTCCATCCGCACAATATTTGCTGCCAACCAACCATGAGAACCTTGTAGTTGTAGAAAATTGTTTTTTGTTCATGAATTTCAGGTCGCCGATTAACAATAGATGGTTGTTGCTGTAATGTAGAAGTTGCCGATCACGAAGGTGATCCAGTGGTGCCATCACAGTTGGTGCCGATCAAGAAACAATGATTCACCGACCATAAATGATGATTTCCATAGAACCGACCAAAAATAAATGTTGCCGACCTGTGATTGGGGCTGCCATGTTGGTCGGGAAACCAGAAAATGCTCCAGAATGGTGGTCGACCATGATCAATTTAGACGAAAGTAAACCACATACAGCAAATCAAATTAACTGACGTCAAAGGTGTAGATCAGTTGGATGAAGACCTAATTGTAAATGTTGGATTCTCTTCTGTTTGAAGACCCGATTGGGGTTGTTTGATGAGGAAAGACAGGTTGAAACCAATAAAATTTTGTTAACTCTTTGGCAGAGTGATGTTGGTTATACGTTTAGTTGTGACTCCCCAACGAGTAGTTGGGATATAAAATGGTCGTTTAGATGGATTTGATTCCACTTCTCGAATTTGTGCTCGAAGCCACAAATTGATGTGGTTTCCTCTGATTCGTCAAAGAAACCCAGATTGTCTGATTAGGCTCGACACTGATTATTGAATTGTCACATTTTGGAGAAATTTCTAACTCAAATTCATTCCCGAAGTCTCAGATTGAAGTGATTTCCTTTGATAATTAAGAATCGTATTCATGTCGATTCATTTTTCACCTTTTTGTAGAGATGATGGGTAATAGGGTTTTCAAGAAGAGAGAAAGTTGTCTTGACACTATCTCTTCCTATTTCTTGTGCAGATAGACAAATATCACACTTAGAAATTATCATAGAAATTCAAAAGACTCTTTGAAGATCTTAAAATCAAATGCGAATATTATCAAAAATTTGACACACTTGTGCAGATTTATCGATAAATAAAATTGAGTGTATAGTCCCTCCACACAAATGATTAAAACGATGTGGTTAATACCTCTTTTCAAGGATTTATACAAAATTTATGGTTATGAAATCTAATGTTTTGCAGATTTCATAAATAAGAATTGGACAATTAATTTATGAATATAAACATACAAAAATCATGACTGAATCAAAAGATGTATGTACAGCATAAAAAAAACTTATCTCTTGTAGATGATCTTTGTCTCTTCTAATAAGAATGGAAAGATTTTTGCGTCTCTTCCCACAGACGACGCCGATCTGTTAATGCAAAAAAATGGACTAGATCCCATTTTTATGATTACAGATGAATAGATAAAAGCAATCCAATAAAACACACAAGAGACAAAGATTTTTAAAGTGGTTCGGCTATAAGGAAAGCCTACGTCCACTGTTATTATATTCTCAGGGGGTATACAATAGCACAACATGGTGTGTTGAGAACGATTGAGAGAGTTCTCTTGTCTTGAGAGAGATAGATGTGTAGAGATGTGTAGAGAGAGAGAGGTGTAGAAAGATAGAATGAATTGCCCCTTTAGCTAAGGGAGGGGGAGGGGCTGTATTTATAGTGAAGGGAGTCCAAGAGATAGAATGTCTTTATATATTCAGACATTTATATCTATATACAATGAATATAACTGTTGATCTTTTCGGGTACAATGACTGTTGGCTATTCCTCACCAGTGGCTTTTGATCTTCTGGATGGTTGGTCTTCTTTAGGTTGGTCGGGCGGTACGCCGAATAACTATCCTCGAGAGCCGACCAAGTGTCTTCTGTGCCGAGCAAGTGTGAATATTGCCACATAGGATGACAGGTGTCCCTTTCTTAGTGGTCCATATAGACGAGTAAATTTTGGCGTCAACAGTACATATAAAACTTTGTAACATTTAAAATTATGCCAAAAATGCTATTGTAATCATTGTATACATGCATACAAAGCAACATTCATATATATATATATATACTAGCCCATGCCCGTACCTATGGCACGATTTAGCCCAGCCCAATTAAAAGGCCAGCCCACTATTTGTAGCCCAACCCAATTTAAAGCCCAACCCAATAAAAGCCCAACCCAATTTTTATAACCCAACCCAATTAAAAGCCCAACCCAATTTTTATAACCCAGTCCAATTTTTATAGCCCAACCCAATTTTTATATTCCAGCCCATTAGCCCAGCCCAATCGTTATGTATGTATGTATGTATGTATGTTATGCATGCAGTTATATGTATGTTATGCATGCATGAAGTACATAAAATATCATACATAAAAAATCATATATATATATATATGCTTTTTTATGTATGTTATTTTATGTACTTCATGCATGCATAACATACATATAACTGCATGCATAACATACATACATACATAACAATTGGTCTGGGCTATAAAAATTAGGTTGGGCTAAAAAAAATGGACTGGGCTTTTAATTGTGTTGGGCTTTTAATTGAGCTGGGCATTTATTGGGTTGGACTGGGTTATAAAAATTGGGTTGGGCTAAAAAATGGTCTAGGCTTAAAATTGGACTGTGCTAAAAATTTGGGTTGGGTTAAAAAATTTGGGCTGGGCTTTTATTGGGTTGGGCTATAAAAATTGGACTGGGATAAAAAATGGGTTGGGCTTTTAATTGGGTTGGGTTACAAATAGTGGGCTGGGCTAAATCGTGCCATAGGCACGGGCATGGGCTAGTATATATATATATATATATATATATATATATTTCTATGTATATTTCTTTCCTATGTATTTCAATGTAGAATTGGGCTAATTTTTAAAAACGATGATTTTTTCACTTGGTTGATTCCTATTTTCCATTATGCCAATAAAATCCATTGTAAAGATTTCCACAAAAGAAAAAATAAGTGGACCTGACCCATCATTGAATCAGGATTATATCCACTATGGCTCCTCTCTTGTGTGCATAATGAAAAGATACAGGGAATTTCAAACGATGAAAATATTCTCATTATGAACTGAGCAGGGCTAGTGTTTTTATGGGAGATGCCCTACCTTTGAGTGCGGTTTGAACTATTGATTTACGTAATTGGAAGTAACCAATTAGGTTTACGACGAAACCTAGAAATCGATCACTGACTTCGAAAATGTACTTTTGGAACACCAGTAGGCATTAAACGAAAGAAAAAAGAACTAAGTACTAGATTTTACTTTGATGTGGAAACGTAACAACGGGTTTATGTTCGTTCCGTTTGAAGAAAGGAAGGATCCCAAAGAATCGGTCTTTCTTTTAGGTGTTGAATACTTGTTCTTAAATATCTATTGTATGCATGGACTAGTAGCAGAATACCTTTCATAGCCTGAAAGCTCTTAAGGCAGCTTGCTTACTATCCTATTGAGGGTCTTACTACCTAATTAATAGAATGGTATTTCCTATCGGCTTGGTGAGTAGTTAGCTCCTTTGGAATGCCACCTGTCAGGAATTTAATGAGTAGATGTGTGAATTCCCATGCCCGAACTTACTTTGATATCACTTCTTGGATACCTTTCAGCCAGGATAAGTCGAATTGAGCTTCCTCCCCTTGCTTTCTTGCTGCCTAGAGTTTAGGCGAGCCTTTTAGAACACTGCCCTTGGTCCTGAATTAAGAATCCTATCTTCCTTTCTCGGCCCCTTAATTAAATAGTCACTTTGAAAATCAATTTACCAAATTTTACGATATTCTTCTTTCAAGTTTGGCTTTTGATTACGTTAAAGTTAATGTTCTGATATAAAAAATTCACTTTGAAATGGATGAAAAGAATATGTGATTAGACTCACTGGCTGATAATACGTCGCTTCTATGAGCTTAAATGAAGTAAAGAAGTGGAGTTTTTTTACCAATCACCATATTCATCTCCAGTGGTGACCATATAGAAGTCTTGAATAAAAACAATGGACACCTCCTCCACCGCATCTTCTTGTGCTTTCTTTTATAGGCAGCAGG
Organism: Sambucus nigra; assembly: GCA_949130495.1. Taxonomy (NCBI): domain Eukaryota; kingdom Viridiplantae; phylum Streptophyta; class Magnoliopsida; order Dipsacales; family Adoxaceae; genus Sambucus; species Sambucus nigra. Next base: position 450,597,033 of record OX422212.1, on the reverse strand, counting down.
CTTCGCTCTCTCTTTCTCCAGAAATCACACCTTGGTTCAAAGACTCTTGTAGTATCTGAGAGAGAAACCAATTGTGAGAAATAGAATGGGCATGAGGGGAGTTAGCTCATGTGGCAATCTGTGACCTAGTTGTTGGGCACAACGTATCTGATTTGTTTTTCTCATAGGCATATTAGCTCTCTAGTAAGACTGGGTACCATTCCTTGATGCAGGCTACAGTTAACCGATCTAAGGGGAATCGTACCGAGATATCCAGAGCTGATCTTATTCAAAAAAGTTCATACTGCCGGGTTTCAGGTACAATATCTGCAACAATAGTTAAGTGATGGCCTTATACTAATATTGTAATCATAATTGTTTGAAATGTAAGGAATTTACTCCAATGAAAAGAGATATTAGTGGGTTACAACAATTGTATATCGTGTAAATATATTTTGACTACAGTAATTGTTTTCAACCAAGTGCAGGTCGTGATATGGATCTTCTTGAATTGTCGGCCTTTGGCAATGTTCGCCGCGGACAAGATTCTGGGGGATGTAACATACAATGACTTGTTATAAGTGTTCGAAAATTACTTTTGTTAATTGATTTTAGGATGTAGAAAAGGGAAATTGTATTCAAGTTGGTGATCTAGTAAATGCTGTCTGTCTGCCCATTGGGTGAATGCTTGATAATTCTGGTATGGAACAAAATTTAAATTGAAAATATCTATTTCAGCTGATGATGATGGAAATATGTTTTTGTTCTATTGATGAATGGAAATATACTTGTCCCAAATGAAATTGAAAGAATGTATCTTTTGTGATGATGCTTCAGTGAACCCCTGAAGTCGTTGACAGTTATAGGGTAGAGAATTTAACATGGTTGTTTGCAGATTTTTATTGCCAGGGTTCTTCAGCTTCAAACTATCAGGCAGTGGCCATTACAAAAATCAATAAGTGGCTACTTATAACTCAAAAGTTTAAAATATTCATTCCTATGTATTGTGTTCCTGACGGGTCATATTTTTACAGATATCATGGCAAAGATAGAAATCACGGAGTCGGATACATTGAGCAGCTCCACCATCGTCTTAAGAAAATAAAATAAACCTATGTTGCTGATGGGCCGACTAATGAGGTTAGTGAGAGTAAATCTTTCAAAATGCCCATTATCTTATTGAGACAAGTACGAATACAGTCTTGTAAAGTAAATGCTGTGTATATATCAAATTCCCTATTTAGTCTCTGTTATGAGAAATTTAGGTTGGTAGCTGCTACTCTGCTTGTCCACACAAAGAAGTCCCTATTTGAAATTAATTTTCTAAGGAAAAATTAGTTTAGTGTAATAAATAGTCACCAAACTTGTTATGTCCACTCCTTTTTTCCTTCTTTTCCATAAGAAGCCATATACCCTTCCCATTCCTCCCATGGAATAGGCATTTGGTTTGAGACAAAAATATATAGTGATTTATGCAATCCAAAAACTTATTACGAAAGTTTCATCTATATCTAAATTGGGAACTATTTTATGGTGTGAGGTGCGGGTCCGGGTCCGGGTCCTACCATGAAAGCACTATTTATGTATATAACACCACTTCTAAAAAAAAAACACCTAAACCACTCTTAAAAATCAGTACAATTAAACGTTTATCATGTTTAGATTTGATTATCAATTTAATTCGATTCAGATGGGATTATAAAACATCTAATTAATTCTAATTAGATTGGATTCAATATTCTCCTAAATATCTCGATTTCAAATCGACAAAACACTCGATGAATCTGCAGTTCCATATATGAACACTATGTCAGTTCGTTGCAACCTTTACTTCAAAGCCATAGAATTGTTGTCTTCGTTGCAGTATTGTCATTTGTTGAAGACCCTGGGGTAATACCCCGTATTTTTATGCTTTATAAATTTGTGGATTTATTAAATTAATGTGAATTATGAATTTAATATAAATCCGGAAATTAATTATTTTTAATTATTAACGTGATGTGAGTTAGTAATTATGGGAAACTTGTTGAATATTACTAATGAGTAAAGTAATATATGATATTGGTTCTATTAAATGTCAAGAGTGAATAAATGACAATTTTGGAAATTTGAGTCGGGACGCGCCCGTATCGCGTCGGGACTAAATATTGATGAATAAAAGTGAATAAATTATAAGTCACCCGTATGGTCATTTCGAGTGCGTCAAAGTGTCCGGAAGGGTCGAGATAGTCAGAAAAGTGTACCCGGGGGCTTAGTTTGGACCTCGGGGCGTTTTTAGGCTTAATTAGTACCCCGGGAGGGCATTTTGGTCATTTTGCATTTTTGGGTAATTAAACCCACGAAAATTATTAAACTATATCAGCCATTTGGAATAGCCCTTTAGGGTTAGCAGACTCAAAACATTAGAACGACCATAGGAGAGGGAAGGAGAAAGCTTTTCAAGCAAACCAAGTCCAAAAATCCATCCGGTTGCACCGCCACCACCACCAACGCGTAGATCGCGCGACGGGGAACGCAACAACACCAAATTCGTTCACAAATCAGAACGCAGAAAATCCCAGGCAAGTATTTATCTTGCTTATTTTCGTTAATGCATCGTTCATGTTAGTCTAGGGTGATTAGGATGAGTTTGGTAGAAGAAAATCCATGTTGGAGATAGGAAAATCGCATGTAGAATTGATTTGAATGAAAATCTGGAAACCCCTTCATATGTAGAGGCTTAACCACGAAATTATGATGAATTAGGAGTAGAAATTTCTGGAAAAAGACTGATTAGAACCATGTTAAAGAAATTCTAGGGTTCTTGAGATTTTTATGAAGTTTTGGCCTATTAATCCATGATCATTGATGAAAAATTGCATGCTTTACGTAGAAGATGAATAATATGGGTGTATACTGATTTAGTACGAATTTTTGGGAGTTTGGGTGTGAAAAATCTGGATTTGATTGAGGTTGGATTGTGAAACTCGTAACTGTTAATCTGCAGAATTCACATACCTGTTTGATCGATCGATCGAACCAGGAGTGTCGATCGATCGACGCATCGATCGATCTAGCTCCTGACATCGATCGATCGACCCCTTCTGGCAGACTCATATTTCCCCTTTTTCAATTAGTTGAATTCAATTTAATGAGAAATAATCCTTGGACACCACCCTTATTAAAATGTTTTGGGAGATAAAGAAGACCAGTAGGACTTATAAATAATTATGGGACCTTTAATGTAAGACGAGAGTTGTATTTTTTGGGATGTTTACATACAAGGGACGATGAAATTATGTATTAAGGGGAGAGACGCGTAAGATAGTTACGTTAGAAATTAGATGAGTACCTACTGAATTGTACACTTGGGAGGATAGAGTCCATGAGTGTTACGTAATAAGTTGGAATGATCCCTCAAATTAAAGTAAGAAATGAACGGTTATACGTGATAACAAAATAATGAGAAATAAGGACAAATGTCGTAATTATGGGATTAGAGATGTACCTAATTTGATATGGTAATAGTAGTATAGTTATATGACTGTGTTTATGCATATACTATCTATGTGTGAAAATCGTTCCCGTGCTACTTGCTATCCCTGAGGTTACCGCGCTGAGACAGTCTTATCTCGATGGGACCTTTATGGGGGATATTGACTCGTACCCTAGAAGATAGAAATCCTTGGTACAGGCTATCGAATCGATAGTTCAGACGGTCCTAAGAGACGTGGGGGCATGTGCTATCTTCTTAGAGACTTGGAATCTATACTTCGCCTCAATATTGTTTGTGTATGTGTTAATACAGTTCGAGAGTGATTCCGAACTTGTATTTCCCTTAGTACGAGTGATACGGGGATTGGATAGTAGAGTATGCCCGCACCATAATTTTTATGTGGGGTGCTGTTAGAATATATATATATTATACGAGTATTTAATATATATATATTAAATTCTGAAATTTGGAACTTCCAACTGTGTTTATGGTAAGTAAGAAATGAATAATGATCTCAATTTGGAAATACTTGTTTTGAAAAGTATAATATGATACTGGAAAACTTTATTAGCAAATAAAGTTAAAATGAGAGTTTTGTTATTAAATGGAATTTATTTCTTAACCAGTTGAATTGTTCAGTTTTAAATCTTACGAGTAACCTAAGATAAGTTAAACCGTTGGGAAGGTTAGTGCGATAGGTGTGCACATTAGAAGAGAGGTGAGAATTTCTCAAGGGAGTGCCGCACTAATATGTTGTTGCATTGGCCTGTAAACATTTTAAATACTTGCTAGGAAGGAACGCACTGCAGCTTAGGTGGGAGTTGCAGGCCTCTTGCTTAGACGACCTCTTTCATTTGATTCTACTCCTAGCATTATTTACTCCAGTTGGGCATGTGTCGCCCTTTCCTTTATTCAGTTGTTTTGTTGGATATTGTAATCCATTTATTTTCAGTATTTGCACTTTGGGATTATTTATTGTCAGGATGTTTTTCATTTAAGTATTAAATGTTGGATTCAATTAATTGAATGTTTGGTTATTTGGATTTATATATTCCAGGATAATTGTGATGTGATTCTTTAATATTGAATTATGTAAAGTTTTAAATCATTGGTTATAAATAAAATTTGGAAAGTAATGTCTAAAAATGGTTTTGACACTTAGCTTAATTATTTAGGGTGTTTAAATTGGAAAAATTATCTTTACGACAGTGATGCTAAGAATGAACCAACTGTTCCCCTTGATTTTAATTTAATAAAGGAGTGATCGCCCTGTATTTAATTAGGTGGGGTGTCACAGGTGGTATCAGAGCATCAGGTTCTAGTGTCCTTAGGATCTGTACGGCTTATTTCGCTTTCAGCTTAACATTTTTGCTATAGAGCCCTAACATTAGGAATGTTGTATTCATCTTTATGCGTTGGAAATTCGTGCTTCTGCGACTTGTCGATACGAATGTTAAACTTATTCTGATGTAATTTTAAAACTTTCAGATGCCCGTCAGGAAGAACAAGCTAATACCATTGGGGAAGTTAATGAGCAAGGACAACTCACGCCTCAGGTGTCTCCGAAAAGGGTATCAATCGCCGAATTTGCGGGCATTGTTGCACAAGCAGTTACCACTGCAGTTTTACAGTACCACGAACGCAGCATACAACTTAGAGGAGGCAAAAGATCTAGAGAGGTTAACCAAATGCATGTGACTAAAGTTGACAATTGTGCGAAGGCACCGAAATTGCGACAACAAACCACTCAAGACCGAGTCAGTTCCAGAAGTAACAAAATTTATGTAAAGGGCCAAAAGTGTCGGGGCCAACGAAGTCAGATTCAGAATGAAATCACAAAGAGGTGTTTCAGTTGTGGAATGGACGGTCACAAACGTCAATCTTGTCCGAATCAGACTGGGGATAAACTACAATCCGACCAGCGAAGAATTTCGGAACTCTGCAATAAATGTGTACAGCCGGGTCACAAGTGGAGGGATTGTCCTCACCCTGACATAGTTTTTCCGCAAATTTCCCCTCAAGGCCAGCAAGACCGAGGAAAAAGCGAGACTAGTCAACAACGTGGTGAAGTGAAGCAGTTTCGAGAGAGGTGTTGCCGATGTGGCAGGAAAGACCATAGGTGTCAGAATTGCCCAGAGAGGAATAAAGCCCCAAGTCAGCAAGGCCGACACCGACAACAGCAGGGTCAGAGGGGGAGTAACTTCAGAGGCCGATGTTTTGTGTGCGACAAGCATGGCCATAAGCGCCAGGATTGCCTAGAGGGTGATAGGGCCCCACATCAGCAGGGTGCCCGTAATGAGCCACAGAGGCCACTTTTTTCAGCCGCCCTCCCAACACCAGCTCAGGTACCAGCTCTACCAACCATTCCAGCAGCTCCAGTGCAGCAGGGGCAGTTACAATACGGACGTATCTATAACGTCCACCAGGCAGCAGCTCCACAGGCACCACTCGCAATTGAGGGTATGTTTCCTATCCATGGTACTATGGGTCGAGTTTTATTTGATACTGGGACGACGCTCTGTTTTATAGCTACGCATTTTGCGAAAGCCTTAGGGTGGTTAGCCACAGCAGAGAGCACTGTGACGTGTGTAGACTCACCACTAGGGAGTGGATCGCTCATTTTCTTTATATGCCGGGGTGTGGGGGTAGAGATTGGTAGCTTGGTATTACCAGCAGACATGTTAGCCTTAGATATGCATGAGCACGATGTTATTATCGGTATAGATTGGCTCGCAGCTTACAGAGCCATGATTGATAGTTTCGGTGGGAGTATTGTCTTTGCCATTCCGGGGAATGAGATGTTTGTAGTGGCGATGCCTCGCCCAGAGGGAGGCTCGACCGCTCATTTATATTATATAGAGGAGGATACCTCTAAGGAGGTTGTGATTCCCTTAGACTCGATCCCAGTTGTTTGTGAGTATTCCGATGTATTTCAGGAGATACCAGGCCTACCCCCCAGTCGTGAGATAGACTTTGTCATAGATTTATTACCGGATACTCGACCTATAGCGCGCGCTCCATACCGTATGGCTTCGGCAGAGATGCGAGAGTTACGAGATCAGATAGAGCAGCTGTTGGGTCAGGGCTTCATTCGAAGGAGTACCTCACCTTGGGGCGCTCCAGTTTTGTTTGTGAAAAAGAGAGATGGTTCACTGAGGCTTTGTGTGGACTACCGGGAGTTGAACAAGGTCACGATACAGAACAAGTATCCGTTACCTCGAATCGATGATCTGTTCGACCAGCTGAGGGGAACAACTTTCTTTTCGAAGATAGATCTGAGGTCGGGGTACCATCAGCTACGTATTAGGGAGCAGGATGTTTCAAAGACTGCTTTCTTGACGAGATATGGGTCCTATGAGTTCAGGGTAATGCCATTCGGACTCACAAATGCTCCAGCCGTATTCATGTACTTGATGAACCGAGTGTTCAGAGAGTTCTTGGATCAGTTCGTCATTGTTTTCATAGATGACATCCTGATATATTCACACTCCGAGGAGGAGCATGCCGAGCACTTGAGGTAGGCTCTTCAGACTCTGCAAGAGCATCAGCTGTATGCTAAATACGAGAAATGCGGGTTCTGGTTACGAGAAGTACAGTTCTTGGGACATGTTTCTGAGCAGGGGATAGCAGTCGACCCGAGTAAAGTGTCAGCGGTGAGGGAATGGGGACAACCCACGACACCGACGGAAGTGCGTAGTTTCTTGGGGTTAGTCGGATACTATAGGAGATTCATTCGGGGATTCTCCAAAATAGCGGGTCCATTGACGAACCTGACTCGCAAGGGGGTACCATATGTTTGGGATGAAGCTCGTTAATTGGCTTTCGACGAGCTGAAAGACAAGCTTACTTCAGCACCGGTCCTTGCTTTACCTAAGCCGGGAGTGGAGTACCCGGTTTACACCGATGCCTCTTTACGGGGACTTGGGGGAGTACTTCAGCAGGAGGAGAAGGGTATAGCTTTTGCATCCCGCAAGCTTAAGCCGCATGAGAAGAATTACCCCACCCACGACCTGGAGTTAGCAGCGGTCGTCTCTGCTTTGAGGATATGGAGGCACTATTTATTGGGGGAGAAATTTCACTTGTTCACAGACCACAAGTCACTGCAGTACCTGTTCACTCAGAGAGAGCTGAATATGCGTCAGCGCAGATGGTTAGAGTTTGTGAAGGACTATCAATTCGACATACAATACCATCCGGGGAAGGCCAACGTAGTTGCTGATGCATTGAGCCGTAGACCGGTAGACGACGTAGCGGACATCTGGAAAGCAAAGTGGAAAGAGTTGGGTCACCAGGACGCAGTATCACGTTCTTTCCTATCTGTCATGACAGTGACACCCGAGATTGTCACGAGGGTGATACAGGCACAGACCGCAGACCCGTTTTGCCAGGAGCAGATTGTACGACTTTTAGCCGAGAGTGCTGAGTCCTATTCTGTTAGTTCTAATGGGGGTTTGAGGTTTAATGGGAGATTGGTGGTCCCAGAAGGAGCAGAGTTACGTCATGCAGTGATGATCCAGTCTCACGGGTCCCGATTTGCGGTACATCCTGGAGGAGATAAGATGTACCAGGATATGAGGCGGCAATACTGGTGGAGTGGGATGAAGAAGGACATTGCTGAGTTCGTGTCCAAGTGTTCTACCTGCCAGCTGGTAAAGGTGGACCATCAGAAACCGTCGGGGTTACTTCAGCCATTGGAAATACCCGTGTGGAAGTGGGAGAGTATTTCCATGGATTTTATTACAGGGTTGCCTACATCACAGCGGGGCCACGACTCTATCTGGGTGATTGTAGACCGTTTGACCAAGGTGGCTCATTTTCTGCCAGTGCGGACAGACTATACCACGGGTCAGTATGCTCAGTTGTTTATTGCTGAGATTGTCAGATTACATGGGGTGCCCCTGAATATTGTGTCAGATAGAGACAAGATTTTGTGTCGCGTTTAGAGGAGAGCTTTCAGGAGGCTATAGGTACAGAGTTGAGGTTGAGTTCAGCTTATCACCCACAGACAAATGGGCAAACAAAGCGTAATAATCAGATGCTGGAGGATATGTTACGCATGTGTGTCCTTGATTTTGGAGGAGGTTGGGAGCCACATCTTCCACTGGTAGAGTTCGCTTATAATAACTCTTATCAGTTCACGATTGGCATGGCTCCATTCGAGGCTTTGTATGGCAGACCTTGTCGTTCCCCAACTTGTTGGCTAGAGGTGGGGGATAACAAGTTGCTAGGACCAGAGGTGATTCAGGAAACCTCTGCGAGGATTGAGATGATCAGGAGTCGCATTCGGGTAGCCCAGGACAGGCAGAAGAGCTATGCCGATGCGAAACGGTTCTTCCGAGAGTTTAATGTGGGGGACCAAGTGTTACTACGTGTATCCCCTATGAAAGGAGTGATGAGGTTCGGGAAGAAAGGGAAATTGACCCCGAGGTACGTGGGACCATTTCCCATTATCGAGAGGATTGGGTCGGTAGCATACAGATTGGGACTACCAGAGTATTTACATTGCATTCACGATGTATTCCACATCTCGTCGTTGAGACGATACCTTCGGGATGACATGGCTCATACCCACATCGCGATAGAAGAGATAGACTTACAGTCTGACAGCTCTTACGAGGAGAGACCGGTGGCTAACCTAGACCATAGCGAGAGGAGATTGAGGTCGAAGGTAGTTCCACTTGTACGGGTCCAGTGGGAGCACCATAATGTGGAGGAATCCACTTGGGAGCGCGAGGCAGATATGCGCGAGAGATATCCAGATTTATTCTTACCAGGTATGCTTTATTTTTCGAATTTCGGGACGAAATTCCGTTATTATGGTGCTCCCACTGGACCGTCGCGTCGGAACTAAATATTGATGAATAAAAGTGAATAACTTATAAGTCACCCGTATGGTCATTTCGAGTGCGTCAAAGTGTCCGGAAGGGTCGAGATAGTCAGAAAAGTGTACCCGGGGGTTTAGTTTGGACCTCGAGGCGTTTTTAGGCTTAATTAGTACCCCGGGAGGGCATTTTGGTCATTTTGCATTTTTGGGTAATTAAACCCACGAAAATTATTAAACTATATCAGCCATTTGGAATAGCCCTTTAGGGTTAGCAGACTCAAAACATTAGAACGACCATAGGAGAGGGAAGGAGAAAGCTTTCCAAGCAAACCAAGTCCAAAAATCCATCCGGTTGCACCGCCACCACCACCAACGCGTAGATCGCGCGACGGGGAACGCAACCACACCAAATTCGTTCACAAATCAGAACGCTGAAAATCCCAGGCAAGTATTTATCTTGCTTATTTTCGTTAATGCATCGTTCATGTTAGTCTAGGGTGATTAGGATGAGTTTGGTAGAAGAAAATCCATGTTGGAGATAGGAAAATCGCATGTAGAATTGATTTGAATGAAAAACTGAAACCCCTTCATATGTAGAGGCTTAACCACGAAATTATGATGAATTAGGAGTAGAAATTTCTGGAAAAAGACTGATTAGAACCATGTTAAAGAAATTCAGGGTTCTTGAGATTTTTATGAAGTTTTGGCCTATTAATCCATGATCATTGATGAAAAATTGCATGCTTTACGTAAAAGATGAATAATATGGGTGTATACTGATTATAGTACGAATTTTTGGGGGAGTGGGTGTGAAAAATCTGGATTTGATTGAGGTTGGATTGTGAAACTCGTAACTGTTAATCTGCAGAATTCGCATACCTGTTTGATCGATCGATCGAACCAGGAGTGTCGATCGATCGACGCATCGATCGATCGAGCTCCTGACATCGATCGATCGACCCCTTCTGGCAGACTCATATTTCCCCTTTTTAAATTAGTTGAATTCAATTTAATGAGAAATAATCCTTGGACACCCTTATTAAAATGTTTTGGGAGATAAAGAAGACCAGTAGGACTTATAAATAATTATGGAACCTTTAATGTAAGACGATAGTTGTATTTTTTGGGATGTTTACATACAAGGGACGATGAAATTATGTATTAAGGGGAGAGACGCGTAAGATAGTTACGTTGGAAATTAGATGAGTACCTACTGAATTCTACACTTGGGAGGATAGAGTCCATGAGTGTTACGTAATAAGTTGGAATGATCCCTCAAATTGAAGTAAGAAATGAACGGTTATACGTGATAACTAAATAATGAGAAATAAGGACAAATGTCGTAATTATGGGATTAGAGATGTACCTAATTTGATATGGTAATAGTAGTATAGTTATATGACTGTGTTTATGCATATACTATCTATGTGTGAAAATCGTTCCCGTGCTACTTGCTATCCCTGAGGTTACCGCGCTGGGACAGTCTTATCTCGATGGGGCCTTTATGGGGGATATTGATTCGTACCCTAGAAGATAGAAATCCTTGGTACAGGCTATCGAATCGATAGTTCAGACGATCCTAAGAGACGTGGGGGCATGTGCTATCTTCTTAGAGACTTGGAATCTTTACTTCGCCTCAATATTGTTTGTGTATGTGTTAATACAGTTCGAGAGTGATTCCGAACTTGTATTTCCCTTAGTACGAGTGATACGGGGATTGGATAGTAGAGTATGCCTGCACCATAATTTTTATGTGGGGTGCTGTTAGAATATATATATATATTATACGAGTATTTAATATATATATATTAAATTCTGAAATTTGGAACTTCCTACTGTGTTTATGGTAAGTAAGAAATGAATAATGATCTCAATTTGGAAATACTTGTTTTGAAAAGTATAATATGATACTGGAAAACTTTATTAGCAAATAAAGTTAAAATGAGAGTTTTGTTATTAAATGGAATTTACTTCTTAACCAGTTGAATTGTTCAGTTTTAAATCTTACGAGTAATCTAAGATAAGTTAAACCGTTGGGAAGGTTAGTGCGATAGGTGTGCACATTAGAAGATAGGTGAGAATTTCTCAAGGGAGTGCCGCACTAATATGTTGTTGCATTGGCCTGTAAACATTTTAAATACTTGCTAGGAAGGAACGCGCTGCAGCTTAGGTGGGAGTTGCAGGCCTCTTGCTTAGACGACCTCTTTCATTTGATTCTACTCCTAGCATTATTTACTCCAGTTGGGCATGTGTCGCCCTTTCCTTTATTCAGTTGTTTTGTTGGATATTGTAATCCATTTATTTTCAGTATTTGCACTTTGGGATTATTTATTGTCAGGAGGTTTTTCATTTAAGTATTAAATGTTGGATTCAATTAATTGAATGTTTGGTTATTTGGATTTATATATTCCAGGATAATTGTGATGTGATTCTTTAATATTGAATTATGTAAAGTTTTAAATCATTGGTTATAAATAAAATTTGGAAAGTAATGTCTAAAAATGGTTTTGACACTTAGCTTAATTATTTAGGGTGTTTAAATTGGAAAAATTATCTTTACGACAGTGATGCTAAGAATGAACCAATTGTTCACCTTGATTTTAATTTAATAAAGGAGTGATCGCCCGGTATTTAATTAGGCGGGGTGTCACACCTGGTTGATCTCCTTGTATTTAATATTTTGACGATCGTATATTTATCCATGATAAGAGTATTATAATGGTCACCAACTATAAATTACAATGAGATATTAGAGTCCAGCTAACTGGAGAAACAGTCGTTTTATCCCATGTAGGGAGTAAGATTAAATGAGAGAACTTATGGCCTTTACGAAATGCATGAGTGACCCACCTACTATTTATCCCTGCATGAAAAGTGTAAAGCAAGCTGTAATTTTTTGTATGGCTTTATATTACCAAAGTATAAAAAATAGCGACTCCAACTTTGTGAAAACTAATAGTCGGCGTTTGAAAGTCGAACATTTTAAGAAAAAAATTTACTTTATAATTTATCCTCGAGATAATGATGAATACGTTTGAAACGTAAGACATACACTTGGATCATTCTTTTAGTAAGTGGTATGTTCGGACAAATATCTTTGTAGTTTCACATATTACTTTTAGAAATAAGACGATTAATTCGAGACAGACCAACAAGGAAAGCATGATTATTAATTTGGGACGGAGGGAGTAATATCTACTATCATAATTTTCCAATAAATTAGTGGGGGCGACAACCTCCATTCAGGTCCTTATTAGGTCAGCTTCAGTTAAGACTTACGAGCATATGTTTAGATAGAGAAATGATAAAGGGCAGACAAGAATTATGAGCCGCAATATTATGACTAGCTATTATATTTTCATACGAGGTGTTATTGATGTTTGCCCTTGGACTCCTATTTTTGAAGCATAAACATTGTAGGGGGAGCTTAAAGGCAGTCTTGTGATTAGAGATAACACCCCCTCCTAAATTGAGGAAGGTGGACAACCCAGAGGACAACCCAGAGGAAGCTTACGAGAAGAATCTCAGAGGGAGCTTATCTAGAGGAAGCTTATGAGAGGAATCTTAGAGGAAGCTTATCCAGAGGAAGCTCAGAAACGAAGCTCAGAGGAAACTCAGAGAAGAAGCTCAGATAGGAAGCTCAGAGAAAGCTTGCCAGAGGAAGCTCAGAGGAAGCTTATCAGAGGAAGCTCAGAGGAAGCTTGCCAGAGGAAGCTTTCCAGAAGAAGCTCAGATAAAACTTAAAGCTTATCAGAGGAAGCACAGAGAAGAAGCTCAGACGAAGCTTGCCAGAGGAAGCTCAGAGGAAGCTTTTCAGAGGAAGCTCGGAGGACGCTTACCAGAGGAAGCTCGGAGAAACCTTGCCAGAGGAAGCTCAGAGCAAGCTTGCAAAAGGAAGTTTGCGAGAGGAAGCCTGCCAGAGAAGAAGCTCAGAGGAAGCTCAGAGGAAGCTTACGAGAGGAAGATCAAAGGGAGCATATCCAGAGGAAACTCATAGGAAGCTTACCAGAGGAAGCTTAGAGAAAAAGCTCAGAGGAAGCTTACCAGAGGAAGCTCGGAGGAACCTTGCCAGAAGAAGCTCTCCAGAAGAAGCTCAGAGGAAGCTTACTAGAGGAAGCTCAGATGAAGCTTGCCAGAGGAAGCTTGTTAGAGGAAGCTTGGAAGAAGCTTACCAGAGGAAGTTCGGAGGAACCTTGCCAGAGGAAGTTCAGAGAAAACTTGCTAGAAGAAGCTCAGAGAAAACTTGCCAGTGGAAGCTCAGAAATGAAGTTTGTGAGAGGAAGCTTGCCAGAGAAGAAGCTTGCCAGACAGATGAAGCTTGCCAGAGGAAGCTTGCTAGAGAAAGCTCGCCAGAGGAAGCTTGCTAGAGGAAGCTTTCCAAAGGAAGCTCAAAGAGAAAGCTCGGAGGAAGCTTACCAGAGGAAGCTCGGAGGAACCTTGACAGAGGAAAGCTTGGAGGAAGTTTGCCAGAGGACTCAGAGGAAGCTTACAAGAGGAATCTCACTCAGAGAGGAAACTCATGGTTGACAGTTTTTATACTTGTTCAAATCATGCATCTGTAGAGATGTATTATAACTTGTATGTTGTAATGATTTGTAATATGAGAGTGAGGTCAAACGGTGTTCGCGAGGGACCAAGTTTGGCAGGGCTTGGGAGAACTTTCATGCTCAATCGGATGACCTCACCAAGGGAACCTCAGAGGGAACTGGTTTGTAGGATTGAGAAGCAAGGCAACGTTAAGGCTTGACTTAACCATTCTAGATACACCTGGTAAAACACCGAGGGACCACAATCCGAGAGAGCTTATCCAGAAGAACCACGAGTTCCATCTCACTTTGAGCCCAGTGCCAAACAGCCTTTTTCCAAATGTCACATCTTCTTTAGGTGATGTCACACGCCACCTACCTGCTGTCCAATCCAAGCTTGAGTAAACCATGACAGTTTGAGGGGCTGAAGGTTTGGTGGATGCCCATTGAAGTGTGACAGCCGCCTGACACAACTGATAGCCAAAAGGTGTCTTCAAGCATAACTAAGACATCTCAAGAGAGGTTGGTGGCTATTTAGAGAGCCCAGCCATTTTAGAGAAAAAGGGTTCTCTTTGGAGAAAAAATAGAGTTCTTTGTCCCGAGTTCATCTAGAGAGAGAAAAGACATTGAGAGCAGGGAAGTTATTGCAAAACCAGGGGGCATTTAACCACCCACCATTGTTGGTTGTTGCCAAGCTTTTACTACCATTTATTGTTGTGATATATGTGCGGGACCTTGGTTTTTGAGCTGTCTACCAAGGTGTATCTGAGAGCGCTTGTTTCTCTCTCCCTTTGAAAGGTTCATTTATTGTTTATTTCAATCTGAGTTATTATATTGTGATTGTGTGTTTATTTTGTGATCAGTCGAGGATATTGGGTTAGTTGTTATCACCATACCTATAGGGGTTATGCCTCCATCTATAATCTAAAGTACCCTCTTACAAACATAGACTTATTTAAACACAATTACAATCAACCTTGACCAAAGAAGGGATACATTGAAAGGTTGGTGTTTTTACATGACACAGCCTATCCCTCATCAAATGACTTGGGCATTTTTTAGCCAAGTTGTTCATTGGTCATTTTGTTGATGCTCAAAAAATGCGAAAGCATGCTATTTCGCTGATTGGAGGAAACCCCTAAAGAGTATGGCAAAAAGATTTAATCTTGAAGCTTTACAAGTGAATGATTTCAGTGACACCATGTGTGGCAACCTTCATTACTGGACTGTTCATTGAAGATTTGCCAAGGTCTTTTAGTAAAAGAACCCCACTATCCATTACTGAACTCTTAGGAAGAGCTAATAAATATATGAATACTAAGGATGTGGTGATTGCCCAACTGAAGTGTTCTTACTCCCTCAAGGAAGGGAAAAGATGTCTTTCCAGATTGGGAACCATTCAAAGTCAACAAACTCAAAGAAGTAAAATGGAAGAAAATCTAGCATCCTCAAGGTAGAGCACTATATTCCTCTCACAACAAGTATAAAAGGTGTCTTTTCTACAATGGAGTGGTAAAATATTCTCCCAACGTGCAAGTCAATTCAGGCTTTAGAGAAGTAAAAATACAAGACGAAGTATTGTCGCTTTCACAAAGACCATAAACACAACACCAATGAGTGTTTTTTTCTCAAGGAGGCCATGGAAGAATTCATCGGATGCGGCAATATGTGGCCATAGAAGGAGCTCTAGTAAGACAGAGAAAGAAGAAAATGGCTATATTAGATGTCAATTGGGGGCTTCACAGGTGGAGAAACTTTCTCCTCACCTCTCAAAGCTCACATAAGAGGCTCCCAACATCTAGGGAGTGAGTTAAATATTCATTATACAAGCAACCCGAAGCGAGAGGTCTCCATGATGATCTTCCAAGAGGCATGCCTCATGCAGGTCCTATTACCCAACGACGATCCTTTGGTAGTAACCTTAATTACGGGTAATGCCAAGATGAGGCGAGTCGTCATAGATATCGGAAGCTCTGCATATATCCTCTTAATGGATGCTTTTATGGCCATGGGCCTCACCATGAAGAATCTTCTTCCAATCATGACTCCGTTGTTGGCATTCAATGGAGAACACACATAATCCACAGGTTTGTAACAGTATATGTAGACTCATTTCCCTATAAATATTACTTTGTCTCGTTTGGTAAACTAAATCGTACTTTCACTAGGTTTCGAGACCAAGTAAAAGGACTTAGAGGACTTAGTATTTGACCTTGGTTAAATGTTTTATTGAATGGAAAAATGTTTTAATTTGACCTTGAGTTTGAGAGTACGCCAAATAGATGATGCAATAATCTTTTCTTATGAAAACGCATTTTAGAAAATTCATTTTTGTGTGCATTTAGAAAATTTGATTCTTAAGTTGGAACAGCTCTTTTGCTCCAGCAAAGGTTTCCTTCGCTGTCCGCAAACTCCTGAAGCAAAACTTGGCAAATCACTGTCCCATTTTTTGCAACCACTTCGTTGGAATCTCACTACAATGAAGGAATTTTTTGCTTTATCAAAGCCTTCTTCGCTGTCCATGAATCTCAAGTTGTTGGCTTCTTAAAAGTCTCTGAGACTTTCAAAATCTGCTCGCTAGAAGCTTGCTATAGATTTCGTTGCAGTGAGCTACTCGCAAGCAAACCAGCGAAGGTTGTCCAAATTTGAGATTTGAGATCTTTAGTAGTTGGATTGCTTTGGAAATTGTGCTAATATCCCATCTCCGAAGATTTGAGCGGGGAAAGCTGGTGGTGACCTACACACAAGCTTAAGTTTGCTTGTCTATTGACTATATAACTTGGGTGTTGGCCGTTGCAACCATTAAGATTTTAAAGGTTTTCAATTGATTTTATCTAGCTAAAAGAATTCAGATTTCTAATAGAGCAAAACCTTTTTTGTGTGTAAAACCTCTTTGCATCATTTTGAGAGAAAACATTGAAGAATTTTACATGTTCTTCAAGTTTCATTTTATTCTCGAGTGTTTTCCTCTTTTGTGTTTTTATACACTTTGTGAGATTCTTGAGTGAGCCCAAATATTTTCAACACTCGACCAGGGCCGGCCCAAGGGGTAGGCCAATGAGGCAACCGCCTTGGGCCCCCAAATCTGATATAAAAATACAGGCCCCAAATATTGTATAGGTGTGTATTATATAAGTTTCTAAAAATAGGCCCAAGCGCAAAAGATAAACTTAAAATCAACCCACCAACAACTAACCCTTCATCTCCACTTGCTCATTCATTACACTCACTTAAGAACTGAAAAAAATGGCTCCCACCCCACCCAAGACCAACTTTTCAAATTCCATCCAAGTTCCAACCATCTAAACTTTCTTTCATTATCTCTAAAAAAAATCAACCCTCTTTTAAATGCTTACAATACTCTCAACTTTCAACCCAAAAATATTCTAGAGGTTTGTATTTTTTTATTCACCCTCTCTCATTATCTCATGTTAATTTTTTAGATTGAAATCTTCATTGTTGTTAAATATAAATGTTATTTTTTATTAATTTATCGAACACTTGTAAAATGATGTTAATTTTTTTGTTAAGTTATTCTTGTTCATGTTTTTTTTAAATCCAGAAATATAAATGTCCTTTTTTTACTAATATGTTAAACCCATTTTATTAATTTTTTTAAAGGTTGTTATTTTACTAATCTAAGGTTTAAAGTGTACATAAAGGTATCTCTTCTTGTTGTCATTTTTTTACCACTTCTTGTTGTCATTTTGTTAAGTTCTTGTTGCCATTTTTTTATTAATCTGTAATTTTTTTAATTATAATTATTGTTGTTAATTTTTGGATTTAAATGCTGTTTTTTATATTTTTGAATTTAAATGCTGTTCTTGCTGTCATTTTTTTGATATTTTAAATACTTAGATTAGTACAAACAACATTTATATTTAAAGATTTAAATGATGTAGTTTAAAAGTGAATAGAAAGTTATATGTTCTTGTTATCATTTTTTTGTTAATCTGTCATTTTTTTTAATTATAGCTCTTAGTGTTAATTTTTTTTTGTTAAGTTCTTGTTATTAATCTTGTTGCTCCTTTTAATCTCCTATTAATTTTTTTATTCTAATGACGTTCTTTTTTTATGTGTTTCTTCAGCATTTTTTTTAGCAAAGAAGGGCTTTCAAAGTTGCTTTACAAATTCAGCAAAACAGGTTGGAATGTTCCTTTATTTGTTGTGGTCGGAAATTTTTAGATTGATTGTTGGGTTGTTGTGTATTCTATTTTGTTCGTTTCTTGTTATCTTGTAAAAACACATATTATACTTTTCAGAAAAAAAAATATTATATAAAGGGCCCCATTTTACAAGTTCGCCTTGAGCCCCCAAATCTTCGGGGCCGGCCCTGCACTCGACCTATATAGGATATTCTCATACATCCTTGGTGTTAGTTTCATTGGCTACTTTAGATTGTTTTTCCTTGGAACAAAGTTTGCTTCATCGTTAAAGAAGATTTGGAAGCGATTCAAAGGTGACATTATCAACGAGATTGACACATTGCGACGTTGGGAGTGCTTGGAACTTGGATGTATTATTAAGAGGTTCAAGTTTGTAAGTCATTTCTCCCTTCGTGTAATCCTTTACCTGTATTAGTACAAGGTGTCGGTTTGACCCGGATAGTTTTTCTTGGTTTTAAAACAAATAAGCTTGTACAGACTTGGTTTTGCAAAGAGGGTACGATAGCTGAGTTGGGGTTGAGTGGTAGATGATTTTGGTTTGGTGTGGGGCTCAAGGAAATGGAATACATACATTTTTGTGTAAAGGCTGCTGGGGAATGGTCTGCTATATCATTTGTCTCCACTAAATCTTTTTCTTTATTCATTTTTGTGCTGCTATCACAGAGGTTGGCATAAAGAAAGCTTCCGTTGACTTTGTTAGACTCCTTACCTCCTCTCTTCAGTGTGTGACTGTCAACATCTTCTTCCTCTATTGACTGAGGCTGAGTTTGTAAATCATTGGCCATATTTATGTTTTGGGCTATAACCTGATGTTTCTCTGCCGTATGGCTGGATTGAGTTAATTCTTCTAAAATTTCCCCTTCCATGATGTGCTCCTCAAAATCATAAATGCCTTGGCTGTTTGGATTGGCACTCAACCACCTTCTATACAAGGAATATTTACGAGGTACTATACGGCTCTTTGGGAATGTACATACATTTATATCATGCCCTATTTTCCCATACTCATAACAAAACAGAGCAAGCTTCTCATATGTAACAAAGACCCAGTTGCTTTCCTTAGCTTCTCTTTCGAGAAGAAAACCTCTGAATAGCCATTTGATAACTGGTATTTCAGCACTGAGATGAAGATATGAAAATTGATTTGGCTTTAAATCCACTTTGATCAACTGCTCCCAAAAGGCCTGCTATCTTCTTCCCATCGTCTCATGTGAAATTCTTTGGAGGGATACCATGTACTTTAACCCAAATAGCCAAAAAATATTGAAACCAAATAGCCAAAAAATATTGAAGCAAACTTTATCCATAAATACTGGCTGATGCCATCTTTCGAGGATCATAGTGTGTCCCATCACCGTCCATGGAGAGTTCTGTAGGATTTTTTCTGCACTCCTCCGTTGAGAAGCAAAAGGAGTACATGTTTGTTCCAACTCTACCCTTTTTGACCTCTGTGCTAGAGCATCTCCAAGCTCCTCTCCAAATATTCAACATCCCCTGTTTACTAAGGGGTTTTGTTAATATCTTGCCCAGAAGCAGGTGCTTTTACTCTGCAGCTCCCCTTTCACTGATAGACCTAGAGTTGGGACGACACTGGCTTGTATGATGAGTGTTCTGATTCATTGTTAGAAAATGAGACACCCTTATAGCACCAAAACTGTATGGTGACAAGACCAAGGGTAAGAAACTACAGGACAAACGGGAGAGAAAATTTGATGGGGGGAGAGAGAGAGGGAGAGAAAAATTATGGAGAAAACGCTGTAAGAAAGGAAAGAGTGGGAGAGTTTAGACCTGGAAAACTGAGCCTCTGCTCAGGGGAAGGGCTAGAAGAAGTCTAGAGCGAGAAGCTCTTTACATAGAGAGAGAAAACTTTACAAACTTCCCAAAGCGAACTTGCTTGTATTGTAGCCGAAGTCAAGAGTTTTAATGTTTGATAACAAAAGCGCATGTAGCAAGTCCAAACTAGCTAAGAAGATGCAAAACAAAAAAACTTCACATTTACACCTATTGTCGAGTTAATTTATACAGAAAACTGAGATTGGGGCTTGTTGATCCTGTAAATTGGGTCCAACAAAATGGAACCGGTGGCTCATTACAGAAAAATAACAGCAAAAACTGCGACTCATTTGATGCAATTTAAGGATCCGTTCACACCGAAGAAATGGGTTATGTTGAGAACTAGATCCGTTTACACCCTGATAGAAGAGATGTTTGTAATTTGTTACATTCAGATCTCAAATTACAATCAGATCTCTATATATAATCATTCCTAATAATGCCAAAACCTACACATAAACATAAGATTAAGGAACAATAATGTGGTCATCTACCTACATAAATTGCTAACACTCCAGTGCTTAGAGAAATTAACAATAGACTCAGACTCTTCCTTGCTGTGACCTTGGAGTGTGGCGATTGTTTGCCCCTGATATGGTATAATCATTAACCTCGATATTCATCCTTCTAGTTTTGGCTCGTACCACTGAAAAATTCTCTGTATTAGCCTGCTTAGAAGAAAAAGTTTAATGAGATAATAACATATAATGCAAGTATTAGAAAAACAATAAATAAATAAAGTTTATAATTTACCAAGTTGGTTTTTGCTGAAAGTTGATGACCACGAGGTTGATGCATAAGAGTTGTCCCTGCAAAAAGTACAAATGAGTTGTTAGTAGAAGAAAATTAATACGAAAGAGAAGGAAAAAGATAATTAAAAGAGTTGAAGATTACTTGTAACTGGAATTGCATTGAGGCAGAGGAAGTGAGAAATACACAGTAAAAGCACTAGTACACGAAGGAAAGTGCATGCCATTGCTATAACACTTTCTTGAGATGCCTGCTATGTTATACACAACATAGCTGAGTAGTGCTGCTTTTATACATTCTTGCTTGCTATGGACATTATTTAAATGTGTGGGCCGTTGGCTGAGTTGTCAAATCACCAAACTCAAAAAAAGTTGTGGGAAACAAGAAACCACATTTGGACTTTTCATAACGCGGTTTCCTCTCTATCTGAAAAAAAATGTTTGTGAAAGCAAGATCTCTCTCTCAAGTGGAAGTGTCTCAACCCAAGATTTGAAGTCGGGAGCTTTTAACAAAGGTGTCTCACAAGATTATAGACATGTTGATGCATGTATAACAATTCTATATATCTCGAGTTTTATGATTATGTTTAAGAAATTTGTACTAAACTATGACATTTTCTAATCAATGTAGTTGACTTGTTGAATAAAAATATGCATTTTTCATTTCAAGTCAGAATTTACTGCTATTACTTACTTTTTAAAGTATGAAAAATAAAAAAACGCATTTGACAAAAAGCCCATGTTTTAAGAAGTTAATATTTAGTCCCTCAAGTGATATTAGCCCCTGAGAATAGTCACATTATTGTACATAGGGGCATTTGAGGCACAATTATTACTAAGTTAATGTCACTATTGAGATTTTTTGTTAGCTAATAAAATGATGTAGATTAAAGATGAAATAAAATTATTTTTGGGCACTAATATCAAATCCAAAAAATTAATGTCTCCTATCATCCATATTATAAAGGAAATGTAATATAATAAAATGACTCAAACTGAATAGCATCAAATAACGTTAACCTACATCTCATAGGGGCATAAAAAGTGTGAGGATTATGCTACAGCATCATTATGTTTATTTCTGTGACACATCTTAAACAATGCTCCCACTTATACATGATTTTTGAATTATTTATCAGAAGAATAAAATATTACAAGTCCTTGTTTGCGCAGACCAAATGAAAAAAGTTGTAATGTATACAATTATATATTGCACTTGATTTTGTATTATTTATAAAAAGAAGAGAAAATATGATACACGTTTATGTTTGTGCAGACCAAGTGGTTTATTAAGATGTTTTATAATGAACATATATTTTTTAAGGTAAACAAATACTCTGAAAAGTCTATAAAAGTTGGACATTCATAATATATCCCAGCTTCTGCTTGGACTCAACCTATGGCAATACTCATTTAAATATTTATTTTTTTATTTTTTTAGTATATTCCTATATAT
The DNA here is from genome assembly GCA_949130495.1 of Sambucus nigra. Lineage (NCBI taxonomy): Eukaryota > Viridiplantae > Streptophyta > Magnoliopsida > Dipsacales > Adoxaceae > Sambucus > Sambucus nigra. The sequence continues at coordinate 450,575,025 of OX422212.1, read as the reverse complement.
TCATTTGGATCTATTTATGATAATTTTATGGGAAAATAGAAGTATGTATTGCGTTACATCATATATCATGAATATATTGCAATATGTAACGCAGTTACTTGAATTTGACTTGTGTGGAACTAGGCATGTAGCAAGTCAGATTGGGGAAGGAAAAAAAAGGATGGCAATATGCCAGTGGAGTGCTGACAAAAGAATGATGTGTCGCAACAGCTGAGCATAATTTTTTTGTAACTAGAAGTCACAGGCCTAGTGGTAAATATCATGAGATTACATTACACGGATATAATATATTTCCAATGTTGAATTCATACCCCAAGTCGGGCAAAAAATTCCCACCCCCCCCCCATTATATAAAGTGATGAAATTTACTATTGTGCCGCTATATTTCATGCACGTCGCTAGGAAGTGGGGTTGAGCCAAACATGATGAGCACTATTTCTTGAGACTTGCTCTTAGTGGGCTGTAACTTGGCCGTGCAAGTTTCATTAGAACATCTTAGGCATATTCTGTTATTCATATTTATGTGATTTTGTATTTTTCAGATTAAAAAATGAAATAAATTATATTTGTGTAATAAAAATTAGATCAATAGAAAACTTATAAATGAAGAAGATGATCGAGTTGAGTGTTAGATCTTTAAGACAAAATTCGCTTTCGCTATGGTGCTTACGGCAATGAACAATGCGCGTCTGTCTCCCAGGATGAAACTATCCCAACACGCGCAAGAATCACATAATATACGTGTTCCACGAACAAATTATATTTAATACCCTCTTCGACTCGATTAGGAATGAAATGTATAGAAAAATATATTGCTCTCTCCTTTAAAATGAAGACAAATCTTGTATTTATAGAAAACAAAGTATTTTTTTTATGAAAAGATGTGTCTTTTTCTTAACAGTTACCTTAGAGACGTTTTTATGAACAGTCACAACTAATTGTGAACAGTCTGAAAAATAGTTCCTACATGGAGAACAATCACCCCCTTTAGCGACAATTTTAAAAAATTCGTTTCAGGAAATTAAATAAAATTTTCAATAATTTTCATACATAAATGGGGAACTTTGAAACCAAATTTTTCTTTCATCATTTGTCCGTTTTTAACAAATGAATATATCACACGACTCATCTGTTACAAGGAACGCATACGTACTTGGTTCTATCATATTTGAAGTGCGGGTCCTACTTTTATAATGGCTCAAAATTGATCAATATATTAATTTGCATCGGTAAAGATAGCTTGTGACCTTGAATCTTTCTTAGCTAGAGACTATCGGGTTTGAATGGCTAATCAATGAATGCGGTGTCTTGAATCAATCAATTTTTTTGCGTAAATTGAGATAATAGAATTCACAGTCCTCCCCCGAACATTCTTTTTTATTTTATTTATTTTTATTGTTATGTCCGTTTTAGCTTTGGACACCTCCTGATTTTATGATTGTGTTAGAGAATTTAACAATGTAACCATTGGTTATTCTCATATAAGTAACCCCATTTCACTCACATAGGTGATTTCTATAAAAAGTATCCTGTTAATACCCCACTTGACTCATATGTTCAAGATATATAAATCACTAAAACAAAGTCTATCTTGTTACACGTGGCAGATAGTGCAACTACTCATCTTAGGAATGGGAGGAAGAATTTGTTTTATTTTAAGTGCTAACTGCATCGCACATAATTAGGTTGTCCCGTTGTGCATAATTCTTGGAATCTACAATTATTTAGGTTGGGTTTTCATTATGGGAATTCTTTTAGGTTTTTAATCGACGTTAAGCCCATTCCCCTTGATGAACTTCTCTTACTCTATCGTTAGCTGATCCACAGTTATCTTATTAGGCCTAGTGTTATTACTAAAAGAAAGTGATTTCTTTATGGTTTTATGTCAGGACTAATAAGTCGTGACTTGCAAGATTACTATATGCAACAAGCATTCAAATTGTTATTTAGGATCATACTATTTAAAATTGTCAAATGTACCTTGCTTTCTAGATTTAATATTCATATTCCCATAAGAGGATTTTCAAATATTAACATTTCTAATTATGCTAACATATTCACTCGAAACTTTGAGTCTCAAGAATCATGTATCACGTTTAAGAGATATTGTGATTTCTCAATTTTATCTCTTTTGTCACTATTATTTTGCTAACCATATGAAGATATCTAATTACTTGCTTATACTTTAAAGTCCTTGATCCATTATCTTCCTATCAAAGATTTGTGTACATGCTTAATTATTTTTCACTCTTGGATTACGATCAAAGTACGCAAGTGTAATAACCCACGATTTTTCATGCCCGGTTGATCAGACCACACATGAAATACCGGGGATGTCTTAACAATTTATATCATTCTTAGCATCAACGTAAACTAAAATTCATAGTAAATTAAAACTAATAGGAATAAGGATTTAATAAGAGATGATGAACATAAATACAAAACTGTGAAAATAAAATCCACTATACAAAAACTTCTGATTACAATTGTTCAACTGAACTTTTTCAAGCTACAAAATTCCAACTGAAACACAAATAGAGTACAATGGTGACCATTCCACGTAACTTCCAATATGCTTACAGCTATAATGAAACATCGACACCAACTCTGCAAATACCAAACTGGATCGCTACAATCGCAAGTCTTACCATCTAGTCCTGTTAACCTGTTTATAAATAATAATACCCGCATTTGGGGGGGGGGGGGGGGGGGGGGGAGGGGGTCATTTTATAATCTGGGTCAACACCCTAAAGTTTCAATAATTAACTTTCAATACCAATAAATAATGATGCAGTCAATTCGCAATACATGCGACCCATCGTCTCTCACATTCAATGAGTATCTCACCTCGCACCTAAGTGCAATACCACGTGCATGTCCCAATCCAAGACCTAACAATGCTAGAAGTCTATATATATATAGACAATTAAGCATTATCACGCAACGAGCTAGCATAGAGCTCTATCAATAACCTAAATGGGATTTCTCCCCAAGGTCCACGTATATATTTCTATTAGATATTCTTAGTCTCATAAACATAATGCTCGACCTGTTTAATTATCTTTTAATTAAACGAGTTATTATCCAATTACCACAAGGGATAGGTCGCAACAACATACCCTCGACGAAGGAATGTAACTAGCTACACATGTAAAAATACAAGCCAAATACCTACTCCCGCAATATCACTCACAAGAGACATACATGTAAACCACATAAAGTACCTAACACGCCATATGTTCATTATTAAGGTCTATTCACACACACACACACACACACACACACACACACACACACACACACACACACACACACATATATATATATAGCACATTCAGGCATCTGCCCTTGGTGTCCATGTCCATCTCGTGCCAGTCCCAATTCTAAGCGTAATACTATATGCATTTCCTATCCAAGCCCAAACATGGGATTTCAGTATATATGCTAACACAACAATATCAAGGGAACTGGCCCACATATAATTAGAAGGTAAATATCTACACATATGATCTTAGTCCCAAAGACTAACCCCACAATACTACTCTACAGAAATACAGTCGCATCACATTATGTATTTTACGTAGCATTGTGTCCATTAACAGTTGCCTACATCATTAGACTATATGAGTTCATTGCTTAATCAATTCATATAAATATATATACATTTATATATATTCGTCACACGAAGGCATCTACCTCTGTTGTGTAGCTCGTGCTCTATCGGTAAGTGCGGAGGAGTGTCTCACCAAACGAACGTAAACAAAACACACATAAGTGGGGCAGTCACTACGTTGTACACCATCTCATGGCCCATAACCCCGACTATGATAATGGATCTGGCCAAACCACTTCTCTCATCATGAAGCATTGTCCCTGAACTTAGGACCTAAAATAACAACCTACACCACTCCTAGCCCAACTGTGCTGGCGCATGCTACCGGTCTGACGATGTACGCAACCCCGACCGATAGGCCTTCCACGGATACGAGTATGTTCATGCAAATAATAAATACATACATATAGCACATAATATGTAACTACCTTAACTTGATTTCATCATTCTCGAAATATAAATCTTTCTTGAAAATTAACACTATAGTTAATTATTAAATTCACCAATTATTAGATAACAACACAAATCCATATTTAGTTAAATATCCACTCACTTGGAAAACTTCCTATATACTCGTAAAATTTCCCGAATATTTCGAAGGTTTAATCCTGATCCACGCCCTAGGAGGTTAATCGATTCGTCCTTAGAGACGAATTGATTTTCCCCGGACGAATCGATTCACTTCAGGTAGTAAGCCTAAATTTGCTAATTTTCAATACGGGGTTTTCCCCCAAAATTTCATAATCGTTTTCTCTAATATCCATTAATGAATTCTAAGCTTTGTAAACATTAATTTCATAAACTATGAATTCATATTAACTAAGAAATTACATTCACAAGGTTTTATAATCATTCTAAACATAATCATACCTAAAATAAAGTCCATCCCAAAATCATCAAGTAAAGATTATGGTCTCGCACACCCTTCTGTAGAAAATTCATAATTAATTAAAAAAATCAGCAAAATACAAATTGAAGGCTACGCGTTCGTAAGGAAAAGATCTAGAATTTCATTACCCGAATCGATTCGCTACTAGACCCAATCGATATGGTTCTCAACAGAAACAAAAAGACGGCTTAAGGACGAAAGTGACGCCTCCAAAACCTCCATTGATGCCCAAACCAAGCTCCAAAACACTACCCAATCGACACCCTAACCAAATATAAGTATAGGAACATGTGTTTAAACCTTTTTACACCATATTATGCGTCCAAGAAGATCAAATCCAAGATTAAAGCTTAAAGATTCAAACTTTGTAACATAACTCATCTTTAAAATAACTTAGGGTTTGTTTATCATTAATTCCAGCCATAAACCACAAATTAACATGGGGATAACTCATAATAGTGAAGTTTCATTCTAAAATATCAATTATATTTCATATCTACATCATTTAATCCATCAATTTCATGATTTAATCATTAAGATACATTTACTCAATAGAGGACAAATTCATATCATTCTTAATTAATCCATATCATAAATCATCCTAAGAAACTCCAGTATAATAAAAAATCCCCAAAATAATATGAGAAAACATTATTGTAAATCAAGAAACACATTATTAAAGATATTGCAAGAAAATTCTTGCCTTAAAATGGAGGATTGAAGAACTTTTCTTGAATTTCCCCCATGCTTTCTCCTCTCCAACCATACGCAATTTCTCCCTAGTGTTTATAGCTGCCAGGGTTAGGTTTAATGGATGGAAAGTACCTAAATGAGGTGGTTTAACCCTTTTTTGAAACCCTAATACCGTATCTCCCTATGAAACCTAATTTTAGCCCTTAAAAGAGACCAGAAGGCTATTAGTAATAGCCCAAATTCTCTCCTAAGGGTATACATACCCCCCAGGACCAATTTAAAGCAATAGAAATACATAAACGCACATCCGTGTCACTTCAGAGTCCGATCTAAATGATACTACCCACAATGCATGGTAAGACCTCGCAGTGTTAATAAACTGACACACTTAATTATTTTACACGTACACATTTTCAATTACCATATAATTTGTGCCAAAATATTATCACTATGCCACACGTGTGATAATTAATTCTATTTATTAATTATTAATCACTTAATAAATAATAATTACTGACCATAAAAATACGGGGTATTACATTCTTTCTTCCTAATAATGGAGTTTTCTCCTCTGAATTCACTGAAGCGTAACATCAAAACATAACCCGTACGCGTATCCCATGAGATAAAAGAAAAAGGCTCACATATGTCTACCATAGTGTGCTACGACTGGGGCGCCCATACACCCTACACCATATGTACACATGAATAAACATCACATATGAATGACACATATACATCCAAAATCAACCTCACATACCGTGCATAATATAAGATAGAGGTATACTTGAATCTCCTACAAATCGCGACTCCGTTCTTCTTGAGATTTTCCCACTTATTCAACTAGTGGTGCAAACATCTATACATGTTCTCGATGCTGCACTCCTTGGCCCCACTAGTCTTAAATCATATAATAGTTCATCGCTCTTTGCATTTTATCTTCACAAACGTAATGTCTAAATTATTAGACCAATGTCTTAGAGCCCATATGTCTCTCAACTCCCAACATTTACTAAGCCTCATGCGTGGGACATCTCGCACGCGAAATCAAAATAAGGAACACCCTCGATACATTAGTACCTTCATCATTATAACTCTTAATCGAAACACAATTTTTCTTTGAGCCCCCTGGAACTTACTTGTCCCTAAACCTTATTCATAATTAATACATCAATAAAATACACCCTATAACGTGAAAGCGACCGCATCCTCATAAAAATATCTAATCGAGACGTCTTAACTCGAACTAATAAGAGAATCAATACTCTCGTCTCTAATTCCACTCGCTCAGGTGTACTATAATTTATTTTTAACTAGTATCCAACTTATATTTAGTAACGATACGGTGACCCTAGTCCTTGATCCAAACACTCTCACATTATTATCACCCCAATCACAAATAGAAATGAACATTTATCAAATCCGAATGAAAGACCAACTCCACCATCTAAGCCTAAATTTCCATTATTAACCCCAAACTCCAATTGGCTCCTCAAAAATTTAAATTCCTTATTGTCTCTAAAGATGGACTCGACATGAAACACATTCACTAATCTTGTGTGCGCAAAAGTCTATAAGTTGCAGACTTTACTCCCAAATACTATAATTTTCCATAATCATCCTCATAGCGGTGGTGAACCCTTTGTCCAACCACTCATTCCACACTTGACCACTACCTCACAACGGTCCTCATTCTCATGCTTTTCTAATCTCCAATACTCCTGAAGTCTTGCCAATAATCAAACGATAATGGGCGATCTCGATTGCACGGCATCGCGATACTAGAGTATAAAATCCTATAACAGGCTCTGGACACATAAAAAAACGCTTAGTAGGAAACGAAACAGACGCAACACAGATCCTAAGGATACTAGAACCTGAATTCTTTGATACCAACTGTAACAACCCATGATTTTCCAAGTCCAATTGATCATACCACACATGTAATACGAGGGATGTCTGAACAATTTATATCATTCTCAGCATCAATGTAAACTAAAAACCATAGTAAATTAAAATCAACACAAATAAGGACGCAATGAGAGACGATGAACATAAAGACTAATATGTGAAAACTGAATCTACTATATCAAAACTTCTGATTACAATTATTCAACTGAATAAAAGAGTACAACTGAAGTTCTTCTAGCTATAAAATTTCGACTAAAATACAAATAAAGTACAAGGGTGACCATTCCACATAACTCTGAATATGCTGACAACTATGATGAACCAATGACTCCAACTCTGCAAATACCAAGTTGGATCTCCATAACTGCAAGTCTGACCACCTAGTCATGTTTACCCGTTTATGAATAATAATAACTCGGGGGGGGGGGGGGGGTTATAATTTGGATCAGCACCTTAAGTTGCAAGAATTAACTTTTAGTACTAATAAATAATGATGTAGTCAATTCGAAATACATGCCACCCATTGTCTCTCACATGCAATGAGTATCTCACTTCTCACCTAAGTGAAATACCACGTACATGTTCCAATCTAAGGCCTAACAATTCTTGAAGTCTCTCTATATATACAATTAAGCACTATCACAATGGACAATTATTATGGAGCTCAATCAATAACCTAAATGAGATTTCGTTTCGGTCCATACGCTAACATAACAATATCAAGGGAACTTGCCAACATATAATCGGGGGTAAATATCTGCACATATAATCTCAGTCCTAAAGAATAACCCCATAATACCACCTCACATAATTACATTCGCATCACATTATGTATTTTACATAGCATTGTGTCCATGAAAAGTTGCCTACATCATTAGAATATATGAGTTCATTGCTTAATCAATTCATATAAATATATATACCTTTATATATATTCGGCACACGAAGTCATCTACCTTTGGTGTCTAGCTCGTGCTCTATCGGTATGTCCATAGGAGCCCCTCACTAATCAGATGTAGATAAAACACACATAAGTGGGGCAGTCACTACGCAGTATACCACTTCATGGTCCATACCCCCGACTATGAAAATGGATCCATCCATCTCACTTCTCTCATCAGTAAGCGTTGTCCCTGAACGTAGGACCTAAAATAACGACTAAACTACACCTAGTCCACTTGTGCCTTCGCGTGCTAATGGTTCGACGATGTACGCAACCCCAGCCAATAGGCCTTCGACAAACATGGGTATGTTCACACAAATAATAAATACATACATATAACACACACTATGTATATATAATTATCCTCATAACTACCATAACTTGATTTCATCATTCTCGAAATATAAATATTTATCTTGAAAATTAACACTCTAATTAATTATTAAATTCACCAATTATTGGATAACAACACAAATATGTTTTTAGTTAAATATCCCCTCACTTGGACTACCTCCCATATAATCCTATGAACTCGTAAAAATCCCCCGAACAATTCCACGGTCTAAATTTGACCCTGGCCCCAGGATTCGATTCGATTTTCCCCAGACAGTAAACCTGGATTTACAAATTTTCAATGCGGGTTTCTTCCCTAAAACTCCATGATCATTTTTCCTAATCTCTATTAACGACTTCTAAGCTTTTTAAACCTCAACTTCATTAAGTATGAATTCATATTAACTAAGAGAATACACCCATAAGGTTTTATAATCATTTGAAACATATTCCTGCCTAAAATAAAGTCCATCCCCAAATCACCAACTAAATATTTCGGCCTCATACACCCTTTCGTAGAAAATTCATAACTAATTAAATAAAATTAGAAAAATGTGAAACTCATGGCCACGTGTTCGTAATGAAAATATCTGAAATTTCATGACCTTAATCGACTCGCTACTAGAACGAATCAATTCGGTTATGAGAAGAAACCAAGACGGCCTAAGGACGAAGCTGATGCCTCCAAAACCTCCGTTGATGCCCAAAGTAAGCTCCAAAACAGTACCCAATCGATACCCTAACACAATATAAGTATACGAACATGTGTTTAAACTTTTTTACACCATATTATGCGTCCTAGAACATCAAATCCATGATTAAACTTAAGATTCAAACTTTTTAATATAGCTCATCTCTAAAACAACTTAGGATTTCTTCATCATAAATATCAGCACTAAACCTCAAATTAACATGGGGATATTTCAGAACAATTAAGTTTTATTCTAAACCATTAATTATATTGCATATCTACATTACTCAATCCATCAATTTCATGTTTTAATCGTCAAGGTACAAGTACTCAATAGGTGACAGATTCATATAATTCATAGTTAACTCAAATCATAAATCATCATAAAAATTAGTCTCTAGTATAATAAAAAACCCTAAAATAATATGATAAAGCTTGATCTTAATTCAAAAAACACATTATTAAAGATATTGCAAGAAAATTCTTACCTTAAAGCGAAGGACCGAAGAAATCTTCTAAAATTTCCCCTTGCTTTCTCCTCTCCAAACGTGCCCAATTTCTTCCAAGCGTTTATAGATGCCAGGGTTAAGTTTAGTTGATGGAAAGTACCTAAATAAGGTGGTTTAACCCAATTTTAGAACTCTAATCCCGTATCTCCCCATAAGGCCTAATTTCGAGCTCTTAAAAGAGCCCAAAATGCTGCTCGGAATATCCCAAAATCTCTCCTAAGGGTATGACTACTCCCGAGACAAATTTAAATCAATAAAAATATATAAATGGAAATTCGTATCATCCCAGAGTTTGGTCTAAATGAAACTATCCAGATGACACAACAAGACCTCACACTGTCAATAAAATGACACACTTACATGTACATTTTCAATTACCATATAATTTGTGCCAAATTATTATTACTATCCCACACATGTAATAAATAATTCCATTTATTAATTTATTAATCACTTAATAAATAATAATTATAGTTCGTGAAAATACGGGGTATTATATTCTCCCCCCCTAATAATAGAATTTTGTCCTCACTGAAGCATAACATCAAAACTTAACCTGCACAAATATCACAGGTTTATACACAATTAGTTCGTACGCGTATCCCATGAGATAAAACTAAAGGCTCACATATGTTTACCATAGTATGCCACGACTGGGGCGCCCATACACCCAACACCATATGTTCACATGCACAAACATCACATATGAATGACACATATACATACAAAATCAACCACACATACCGTACATAATTCTAAGGTAGAGGTGTACTTGAATATCCTACTAATCATGACTCCATTATTCTTTATATTGTCCCACTTATTCAACTAGTAGTGAAAATATCCCTACGTAATTTCGACACTGCAGTCCTTGGCCCTGCTGGCCTTAAATCATATAATAGCTCGCTGCTCGATGTATTATATCTTCACAGTCGTAATGTCTAAAGTATTAAAACAACATCCTAGAGCCAAATGTCTGTCAACTCTAGACACTTACTAAGCCTCATGCGTGGGACGTCTTGCAAGAAAAATCCAAACAAGGAACCCTCAAAGTACACTACTACATAGTTCAGTCAGTTGTCGAGATTCGTTGTCCCAAGACCAAACACAAAAAAATGAACTAACCACACATATATCAACATGTGATAATGCTAACAAGATGCTCACCCCTTCCAAGGGTGGTACCTAACCATTTAAGTTAATAGATCTATTAACGCTAAAAATATCATCATTCTAAAAATTGACGGGAATAACTCTACCTATCCTTAAATATAATAGAGCGCTTAATCACCCCTAAACCTCTGAACATCTAATAATTCCAATCAGGGTCTAATACCACCCATTTTCGTAACAACGTCACTATTCTAACACCATACGCAACCATACACAACTTCAAGTAATCGAGGCTGTCACTACCCATAAAGTTCTCAATATAACCCAAAAATTTTAGAAAAAATTGTTTTTCATCAATCACATCCTTTTATACTAAGATGAATCCATCATCGGCCAACCCCATGTACATATCCTATAAAGCATGACACCACTAACATATAGTCTATGTAAGTATTCCAATCTCACAAATCATTATATCCCTAATCTAATAACTACATAAGTATCCAACCTAAACTCCTCACATTGTTGCACCAACTCACTATAAGGTGATACTTACAAAATTATGATAAATCTATGCTTATAATCCCAACGCTGATAGTAATGCCCACTTCATAGAAATATGCAAACCTCAATCGAATAATCCTTGGTCATACACTACTATACCCAAAATCTACATTCGGGCACCTGCCAAACATGTTGCCACACATCACATGTCATAAAATTGAAATCACAATTTATCTTGGGAGTTATTTTTCTCAGCTCAACTCTCTATTTCATAACATCATCTTCTGTTTTCCCCTAACTGAAAATACCTTTTGCTTGTGTTTCAAATCAACCCAATTTTTCGCCAAAAATTATCCAACTTTTAATTAGCATCAAACCAAGTTGTGAAAAATCAATTCTTACTTTAAACCAATTTTATCTTGATTAATCATAAACATGCATCTAGTGATTAAAGCAAGTAAAGTAAAGAATACTTATAATGCAGGATGTACGAGGAAAAAGCCCAAAACGGGAAAACAACCTCGGACGGCCCAAGCCAAACAATCACTATGCACAAAGGTTTTACAAAGACAGATTAGCCTTACTCAATGACTCGATCACCACGGGTCTTGACGCTCCTTCTGATCTTCTACCGTTCTTTAATAGTGCGCACGCAGAAATTCCATCTTCCACGATACCTGTCCACAACACTCGACTCCACGAATGTCTCGGTGTCCACCGATTGACTTTAATTCATCTACAATGTCGAACAAGAAATCCTTCTCTTTTCTTTATCTCAAAACACCGACGTTTAATGATAGAACAAACTTCTTGGTGCAGCAAGATCACGTAAACATATAAGAATGATAACTCGGATCTTTGTAAACTCTAAGGACGTGTTTAAGATTTTTAAACCTTAGAAAATATGTGCAAACACATACTGGACGGTATACTATTTTTTCTAGAATGCACACTTACGAAACTCTAATAAAAACACGCTTTAAATAATAATTAAGCGCCGCCTCGAAAAATGTGTCATTCGAACGACAATGCCACGTCGTTCGTACGATATACACATCTCGTTTGAACGAGATAGGTTGTCGTTTGAACGAGCTGGGGTGTCAGTTTCACTTTTTGACTTTTAGTTCAAAACGTTTCTTTTAAAGGAGATCCAAATAAGTCAAACTCTATTTCGAGCTTATAAGAATAAAACAAAGTGTAAACATTTAAAACACTTTTAAAAATATTTTAATATTTTTCTTTTATAAAAATACATCCTTATCTTATATAAAAACAATTTCGAGCACCATTAATTATATGCATTCATACCTGAGTGATCTCGAAATGGAATTAACTTTGAAGACGAATAAACTTGCACCAATTAAACTTCGACATGATTATTTCTTTGAAGCTTTGCCGCAACGTATTCAATTTCTTCAATACGTCATAGACCAAGTGGGATCGTGATAAAAATAAAATCTCCTTATGACATATTACAAACACAGTTTTGTTCACGGAATTAAGACAAAACAATACAGGGTCTCAATTAAAAATTTATGTTCTTAAAAATCTCCCCCTTTGACTATTCCAGGGAAAAACTAAACCAGTGAAATGCCTAAGCCGGGCCGTCAAGCCGTATGACGCCTAAATCCCATCCCATAAATCCAAAATAAAAAATACAGGACAAGGACTAGTATATGTAGCACCGACAAGCATGAACTGTCTGAATGTGACGTAAACTTGAAATCTCGAATCGCTGAAGAATACTTACACACATGAAACAGACAAACAAATACCCAGTGAAGTATGAAGGAACAAATGAAACCAATATATATATATCTAAATGATACCAAACAATAATATATACCAATATGAATGAACTCTAAAAAAATCATTTGTTAAATAATTTGAGCAACAAACTGATACAAATGTGTACTACCAATATGAGATACCAATTTGTAAACTATGCAAACCCAAACATGCTCAAATCCCCCCCTACATCACATACATCTCTCCCCCTTTTTGTCTCGAATAGACAATCCGGTGAAAATATAAACCAATCGAAGTATCTAGCATGAGAATATAAACCAATTTGAATCAATGCGAAATCGCTAGATAATCATGAAACAAGCAGCTAAGTATGATCATGTAATGACAAATCTGAAGCTAGTAAACCAATGAATCAAACAAATAATATATCCAACTAATCAGGTGTGATAAACGAACTATATGCAAAAAACCAATTTTAAACCAATGTAACCTGCATATAAACCAGTCAGCCCAGAAACACTTCCAGCAATACCAAAAATATCACCAAAATAAACAGTGGAGTGCAAACCAATTAGAAGCTAGAATTCAGGTTGTCGTTTGAACGAGCCAAGGACGTCGCTCAAACGAGATGAGGACGTCTCTCGAACGAAGTACAAATTTCGTTCACGTGACATGAAGATGTCGTTTGAACGACTTCTCGCGACCTGCCAAATTTTCACATTTTTCCAGAAATATGTTATATTTTTGCCCAGGGAAAAAATTTCCAGAAAAAAATCAGTGAAAGGCCCTGACAGCAGGAAAACAGTGTTAAGACAGTAGGCTTTTAACACAAAATGCAAAAACTCATAAAAACTAACAATGTGAGTTACATGCAAACATAATATCGATGTGCTCAAACATGGATATGGAATGAATGGACGTGAAACTACAATAAATGAGTCACAATTCCAACACATAGAAAAGATCAAGAAGCTCTAATTGAGAGCGATAAATCATCAAAATTTATCATAGACATATGACAATTAAAGTGTGAGCTTAATAAACTAAACATACTCTATGCACACAAATTCAGAATTTTGACGATTCTACAAACAATAGCGTCAAATTGCAATGTTTCAACATTAGGATTAGTTGTGCAAACTCGTTAAAATTTTAATCCATTCAAACTCCCTCAATAATATCATATTTTCTTTGGAATGAACTAAACTAATTTGGCTATTTTCTTAGCATATTGCATTTGCTTTTGGGCTCTTTTAAACGGTGGCTTTCACGACGAGTTAATTTTGAACTCTCGCAGCCCTTTCCCGTAATTCACTCATCATTTTTTAATACAAATCCTCACGGTAAACGGTTCTTACATGGACACTTCTCCTTAAGTATACTTACGCATAAATGACAAGATTGAGATAAGAACGCCTCACCAAATTTAAATATGCAAGAGAAGTCAAACATGCATATAAACTTGTGCATGTGAGCACTGTTGGCATATATATAAATTCGAATCAAAATGCATATCAACTTCAAAACAGCCCCATATAAACAATGGTTAAGATCATTCTAAGCATCGATAATAATGACCAAATGTCCTAGCCACATGGATAATGAAACGATGGGTGGGTGGGGGGGGGGGGGGGGTCCAAGCACACCAATATGTCACATCAAACATGTAAACTCAAAAACAAAAACCGAAAATCTTTTTGACTTTTCATATTTTGACTCAAATAAAAGCAAAATCTTTTGTTTTTCAAAAGTTTTCTCAAAAACAAAATCTTTTTGGATTTTTCAAAAAATTTTCTCAAAAACAAAATCTTTTTGTATTTTTCAAATAAGACTCAAACAAATGAAAAACTATAATACAAAAAGATACACATGTCATAATACTAGCAATGAATATATCATGAAGCAAACTAGTATATGACAAACAAAGCAACACTATCATCCTTTAGATTTAGCATGGGAAGAATCAAGTGCACCCAAACGAGAATTATGAAGTTTTATTCATAAAGCCACTAAATCCGATTTCCTAACCCAAGTAGGTGTAAAACGACGCATGGAGGTTTTGAGAACCGGGGAAACTTTATTCCTAAACTTCCTAGGAGCTTGTCTAAGGTCGTAACAATAACGCCTAAGGTGACCTTTCCTACCACAAAACGTGCAAGTGTAGCGATGGTAGGAATGATTAGTTATATGTGGACCTTTTCTAACCTTCCTAGTGTTTCTCACACGAGCAGGGGGAATGGGAACAACTCTCTCATTAAAACCTATACCTCCCCTATCTCCCTTAATTTGGACAGTGCCTAAGATCTTATCTAACTTCTCCGACCAAGCCTCCAAATCAAACTTGACTCTAGATGAGTTTCTCAATCTCTCCTCCGACTCATGAATCCTAGACTCAAGCAAACGCCTAGACTACTCAAACTCTAAAATCTCATTTTTCAAGGACTCCATCAAACTACGGAGATTGTATCTCTCTTTCTCCACAAACTCTAGTTTCTCCCTAAACTTCTTCTCTCGTGCCCTAAGATCCTCAATCAAACTATCATTATTTTCTATGGCACACTCATTCAACTTAGCTTGAAAATTTTCATTTGCCTTTTTCACCTTAACCGTCTCGGCATACAACTTATTAAATATAACTTGCAATTCTTTCACATCTATCTACTCCTCCTCACTCTCTTCACCCTTACTAACATATGATTCACTCAAAACCTCCTCGAAAGTGTCATGAACATGAGAATCGTCGTCGCTCACATGACATGCTATGAATGCAACAAAGTTACGATCAATGGGGGAACTCTCTCCCTCTTCCGGATCACTATCACTTAAGGTGGCATTATAGACAATGGGTTGCTTGCCCTCTTTCTTAAGTCTAGTGGGACACTCCTTAACTTTGTGACCGTACCCCTCACACCCAAAACACTTATTCGACTCATCTCTCTTAGGCTTCTCAAACTTATCCTTAGAGGTGGGATCTACTTTGTTGTTCTTGAATTTTTCAAATTTCTTGGCATCTTTCGATTGATTTTGAAACTTAATAAATTTTTTAAATTTCTTTGCCAACAAAGCAAAATTCTCAAAATCGGGATCAAAATCGGAATCCGAAACTTTAATTTCCTCCTTCCGGGTCTTCAAAGCAATACCCTTTTCTTTCTTAGGCACTTGCTTGGAGGTAATCATGTCGATTTCATAGGTTTGTTACTCACCTACAATCTCTTCTAGTTTCGTCGACTCTAACTTACCCAAGGAGTTTAAAATGGTCACTTTCGCATCAAACCTACTATGCAACGACCTAAGGATTTTTTTAATGACACGATTGTTGGGAATTTTCTCACCTAGGTTAAACGAAGAGTTGCCAATATTGGACAACCTATCATAAAACTCATCAAAAGTCTCATTCTCTAACATTCTAATGGTCTCAAACCGTGTAGTGAGATTTTGAAGCTTCGACGCCCTAACCGTGCTAGTGCCCTCGTGAGTGAGTGCCAAAATATCCTAAGCCTCTTTTGATGTTTCACACGTCATAATTCTATTATATTCTTCCGGTGTGACATGTGAAGAAATAATGTGCAGACCCTTATAATTATATTCTGAAAGTCTATGTTCAGTTTCGGTCCATGACTAGACAGGCTTTAAACTAGTGACCTCACCTACAATAGTGATAAGGGGTGTCCATCCTTTCTCCACTGCTAGCCACACACGCTCATCAATTGATTTTAAAGCACTTCTCATCTTCCAATAAGTGTAGTAAATGCCATAAAAAATAGGAGTTCGAGAAAGTTCATTAAATCCAAAACTCATCTTTGAAAACACACGGGATCACAAAACAAATAAAATATGTTTTCTAGATCCGATACCAATTTGAAAATCCCTTTTACGTATGTTTCAAATCAACCCAAATTTTCACCAAAAATCATCCAACTTTTAATTAGCACCAAACTAAGTTGTGAAAAACCAATTCTTACTTTAAACCAATTTTGTCTTGATTAATGCTAAACATGCATCTAGTGATTAAAGCAAGTAAAGTAAAGTAAAGAATAATCACAACGCAGGATGTACGGGAAAAAAGCCCAAAATGGGAAAATATCTTCGGACGGCCCAAGCCGGACAATCATTATGAACAAAGGTTTTACAAAGACAGATTAACCTTACTCAATGACTCGATCCCCACGGGTCTTGACGCTCCTTCTGATCTTCTACCATTCTTCAATAGTTCCCACACAGAAATTCCATCTTCCACGATACCTGTCCATAACACTCGGCTCCACGAATGTCTCGGTGTCCACCGATTGGCTTTGATTCATCTACAATGTCTAACAAGAAGTCCTTCTCTTTTCTTCACCACAAAACCCTGATGTTCAATGATAGAACAAACTTCTTGGTGCAACAAGATTACGTAAACATATGAGAATGATAACTCGGATCTTTGCAAACTCTAAGGATGTGTTTTAAGATTTGTAAACCTTAGAAAACATGTGCAAACACGTATTGGATGGTAAACTGTTTTTTCCAGATGCACACTTATGAAACTCTGATGAAAACACGATTTAAATAAGATTTAAACGCCGCCTCAAAAAATGTGTCATTCAAACGACAATGCCACGTCGTTCGTACGATATACACATCTCGTTTGAATGAGATAGGTTGTCGTTTGAACGAGCTGGCGTGTCAGTTTGACTTTTTGACTTTTAGTTCAAAACGTCTCTTTTAAAGGAGATCCAAATAAGTTAAACTCTATTTCGAGATTATCAGAATAAAACGTATTGTAAACATTTAAAACACTTATAAAAACATTTAAACATTTTTTCTTTTATAAAATACATCCTTATCTTTTATAAAAAAAATTCCGAGCACGATTAATTATACGCATTCATACCTGAGTGATCTCGGAATGCAATTAACTTTGAAGACGAATAAATTTACACCAATTAAACTTCAGCATGATTATTTCTTTGAAGCTTTGCCACAATGTCTTCAATATTTTCAATACGTCATAGACCAAGTGGGATCGTGACAAAAATAAAATCTCCCTATGACATATTACAAACACAGTTTTGTTCACGGAATTAAGTCTAAACAATATAGGGAATCAATTGGAAATTTATGTCCTTGCACTAACTATCTTTAATAGGGGCACTCTTTATCTTACCTTAATCAATATAATTCTTAATCCAAACACGCTTTTTCTTTGAGCCCCTTGGAACTTACTTATCCATAAACCTTATTCATAACTAATACATGAATAAAATACACTCCTATAATGTGAAATCAACTCCATCCTAATACAAATCTCTAATTGAGTTGTCTCAACTCGAACCAATAAGAAAATCAATACTCTCCTTAATGATACTCACTCAGGTGTACTAAAATTTATTTTTAACTAGTCTCCAAATCATATTCTGTAACCTTGTGGTAACCATACTCATAGGTCCAAATACTCTTACATTATCATCATCTTAGTCAAATATATAAATGAACCTATATCAAATTCGAGTTCAAAACCAACTCCATTCTCTAAGCCTAAATTTCCATCACTATCCCAATAAGTGTAACATTACCCAAAACTCCAATAGGCTCCTCTAAAACTCAAATTCCTTAATGTCTCAAAAAATGGACTCGACATGAAACACATTCGCTAATCTTGTGTTTGCAAAAGTCTTTAAGTTGCAGACTTTACTCCCAAACATTATAATTTTGCATAATCATCCTCATAGCGGTGGTGAACCCATTTGTCTAACTATTCATTATCCACTTGACCACTACCTCGCTAAGGTGCTAATTCTCATGCTTTTCTAATATCTAATACTCCTAAATTCATGACAATGATCAAATGACAACGAACGATGTCGACACACGAGTCATGGCGATACCAGAGTACAAAATCCTATAATAGGTTCTAGACACATTAAAGAATACTCAGTAGGAAAAAAAATAGACGCAACACAAATCCTGAGGACACTAAAACCTGGATGCTCTGATACCAACTGTAATAACCCACAATTTTTCACGCTCGATTGATGAGGCTACACATGAAATATCGGGGATGTCTAAACAATTTATATCATTCTCAGTTCAACGTAAACTAAAACCATAGTAAATTAAAACCAACACAAACGAGGATGCAATAAGAGACGATGAACATAAATACTAATCTATGAAAAATGAATCTACTATATAAAAATTTCTAATTACAATTGTTTAAGTGAATAAAAGAGTACAACTGAACTTCTTCTAGCTACAAAATTTCAACCGAAATACAAATAGAGTACTAGGGTGACCATTCCACCTAACTCCGAATATGCTGATAACTATGATAAGCCAACGACTCCAACTCTGTAAATACCAAGCTGGATCGCTACGACTGCAACTCTAACCACCTAGTCCTGTTAACCTATTTATGAATAATATTAACTTTGGGGGCGGGGGTGACATTTTACAATTTGGGTCAGGGCCCTAAAGTTGCAAGAATTAATTTTTAATACCAATAAATAATGATGTAGTCAATTCGAAATACATGCCACCTATTATCTCTCACATGCAATGAGTATCTCACCTCTCACCTAAGTACAATACCACACACATGTCCCAATCCAAGGCCTAACCATGCTAGAAGTTTCTATATGTAGACAATTACGAAATATCACGTAATGAATGACTAACATGGAGATCTATCAATAACCTAAATGGGATCTGACAAAAGGTCCACACATATATTTTTATTACGTATTCTTAGCCTCATAAACATAATGCTCGACCTATTTAAATATCTTTTAATTAAATGAATCATTATCCAATTACCATAAGGGATAGGTCATAACTACATACGCTCGACAAAAGAATGTAACTAGCCACACATGTAAAAATACAAGCCAAATACCTACCTCCGCAATGTCACTCACAAGGCACATACAAAAAATCCACACAAAGTACCTTGCATGCCATAGGTTCATTATTAAAGACTACCCTTAGATTGAATAAATTCTTATAAGAGATACACACACACACATGTGTGTATATATATATATATATATATATATATATATATATATATATATAGAGAGAGAGAGAGAGAGAGAGAGAAATTTACCCTAAGTGTCCATCTCGTGCCTCTATTGACAAGTCCAGCGGAGTCCAACATCTAAGTGTAATACTATACGAATTTCCTACACAAGCTCAAACATGTGATTTCGATCTTTACGCTAACATAAAAATATAAAGGGAACTAGCCCACATATAATCGGGAAGGTGTGTGTGTGTGTGTGGGGGGGGGGGGGTAAATATTTACACATGATCTCAGTCCCAAAGACTAACCCCACAATACTATCCCATAAAAATACAATTGCATCACATTATGTATTTTACGTAGCATTGTGTCCATTAACAGTTGCCTACATCATTAGACTATATGATGTAGGCACATGAAGGCATCTACCTTTAGGGTCCAACTCGTACTCTATTGGTAAGTTCAGAGGAGTCCCTCACCAAGCATACGTAAACAAAACACGCATAAGTGGGCGATCACTATGCAGTACACCACTCCATAGCCCGTACCCCCGCTATGAAAATGTATCCGACCATACCACTTCTCTCACCAAGGAGCATTGCCCCTGAACATAGGACCTAAAATAACTACATACACTCTGCCTAGCCCACCTGTGCTGGCTCGTGATACCTTTCCGACGACGTACACAACCCCAACCGATAGGCTTTCTACGAATACGGTTATTTTCACATAAATAATAAATACATACATATAACACACAATATGTATAGATAATTATCCTCATAACTACCGTAACTTGATTTCATCATTCTCGAAATATAAATCCTTGTCTTAAAAATTAATACTCTAGTTAATTATTAAATTCACCAATTATTGGATAACAACACAAATCCATTTTTATTTAAATATCTATTCACTTGGACCAATTCCCATATACTCGCATGAACTCGTAAAAATCCCCCGAACATTTCCATGGTCTAACCCTTAACCTGACCTTAGGATCCGAATCGATTCACCCTTAGAGTCGAATCTATTTTCCCCAGGCCGAAGTGATTTACCTTAGAGCCGAATCGATTCTCTTTGGGCAGTAAGCTAAAATTTGCAAATTTTCAATACAGGTTTCTTCCTCAAAATTCCATAATCATTTTTTCTAATCTCCATTGATGACTTATAAGCTTTGTAAACCTCAATTTCATCAACTATGAATTCAAATTAAATAAGAGAATACGTCCATAAGGTTTAATAATCATTCTGAGCATAATCGTGCCTAAAATAATGTCCATAAAAAAATCACCAACTAAAGATTTCAGTCTCGCACACTCGTCCGTAGAAAATTCATAACTAATTAAAAAAAATTAGAAAAATACGGCCTAAGGATGAAGGTGGAGCCTCCAAAACCTCCATTAATGCCCAAACCAAGCTCCAAAACAGTATCCAATCGATACCCTAACACAATATAAGTATGGGAACATGTGATTAAACCGTTTCACACTATATTATGGGTCCAAGAACATGAAATCCAAGATTAAAACTTAAAGATTCAAACTTTGTAACATAACTCATCTTTAAAACAACTTAGGGTTTATTCATCATCAAATCCCGCCCTAACCTCAAATTAACATGGGGATAATTCATAATAGTGAAGTTTCATTCTAAAACATCAACAATATTTTATATCTACATTCTTTAATCCTTGAATTTCATGTTTTAATCATCAATGCACAATTACTCAATACATGACAGATTCATATCATTCCTAACTAACCCAAATCATAAATCATCATATTATTTAGTCTCCAATATAATCAAAACCCCCCAAATAATATGAGAAAGCATGCTTATAAATCAAGAAACACATTATTAAAGATATTGCAAGAAAATTCTATCCTTAATGTGGAGAATTGAAGAACTGTTCTTGAATTTTCCCTCGCTTTCTTCTCTCCAAGCGCGCCCAATATTTTCCAAGTGTTTATAGCTGCCAGGTTTAGGTTTAGTGGACGAAAAATAAGTAAATTGGGTGGTTTAACCCTTTTTAAAATCCTAATCAATTATCTCCCCATAAGTCCTAATTTTGAGACCTTAAAAGATTCCAGAATGTTACACGGAATAACCTAAAGTCTCTCATAAGGGTATATCTAACCCCTAGTACCAATTGAAAACGATAAAAATACATAAACGGATATCCATGTCACCCCAGAGTCCGGTCTAAATGATACTACCACAATACATAGTAAGACCTCGCAGTGTCAATAAAATAACACACTTACTTATTCTACGTATACACATTTTCAATTACCATCTAATTTGTACCAAATTATTATTACTAATCCACACAAGTAATAATTAATTCCATTTATTAATTTATTAATCATTTAATAAATAATGATTATAGTCCGTGAAATACGAGGTATTACAGTAAGTATTAATTGGTATTCAATGAATATAGTATATCCACTTCTCATGACAAATGCACATCGTAAATATTACAATATATTAAATGTAGTTATATTATTAATTAATACACATTCAATGGTGTTGTTCATATTTTCAACAGGTTTCATGGCTTGTCCCTATTTTTGAATGGAATCGTTGTCTTAGATAAATATTGCCCCCACATTTATAATAATTCATACACAGGTTCTCAACCTTTCCCATTAAATTTTATCGTGGGTTAATAATACAGCTTATAAAGAAAAAAATGCCTCCCCCATAATTTTAAACATAAATTTGAAATTATACAAAATTGTTGTATTTATTCTCAACTTCCAAATTCTTTAATTTTCTTTTAAAATGCAATGACTTTGACACATAAAACCACGTGCTGCTACATTAACATTTATTTTGACCAATATATATGTCCGTTTAGAAGGTAAATCATTATTTTCATTCCAAAAACTATTTATTGAGATGAGATTCTCTACTTTAGTAATTTGGACATTTATTGGTATATTCCTTATCGTTCTATAGGTATATAAATGCACATGTGATAATTCTTAGTATTGGACTCAAGTTGTGTCACACATATTATATATGCCTGAAAACCATTTGAACATTGTTGATACCAAAATTAATCTGCTGACATGGACCAATCATATGAAGACACGTGGCTATCTACATGGAAACATCAAACACTTCCGAGGAACCCACTCGCTCTGAGGAACAAGGCTACAACGAGGAAGACTAATTCCCCGAGGAACAATGCCTCTTCGAGGAACTCTTAAATACCGAGAAGCTTAGGCGGTCCGAGCAACTCATGGCGATCCGAGCTGCACCTCGAAGCAGGATACCAACAGTTTAAATGCTCATTAAATGCTTATCATTTGGACGCGCACGCAAAGAGGGCATTAAATGTATTACCCTTTCATATGTATATCATTTAATGTAGTACCCTTTCACATTACAGCCTCAGGGATATAAATACATTGTACAATCCTCATTGTAAAGGACCCCAGATCGGAATTTCTTGAGATAATTTGTAATCGAGAATACCCAAATACTCAGAAATAAAACAACATGTAATACCCCGTATTTTTGGCGATATTTATTTTTAGGATTAATTAATTAAATGAGAATTAATTGGGAATTAATCCGGATAAAATAATAGCGAGATGTGAGTTGGTATTTGACTATATTGAGTATATATGATGATATATGAATATTGAATTATGAAATTTGTCGTGAGACTGATATACGACAATTTGGACATTTTATTGGGACGCGTGAGACAGTCGCGTCAGGATATAATTATTTTATTTATAAAAGTGAAATTAAATTCTATTAACCGTATGGTCGTTTTGAGTGCGCCAACGCGTCTGGAAAGGTCGAGATAGTCAGAAAACACTAGCCGGAGGTTTAATTTGGGTCCCGGGGTATTTTTAGGCCATAGCGCCAACATAAAGGGTATTTTGGTAATTTTGTATTTTTGGGAATTAAAAGTGACGAAAATTAAGAGTTTTTATCTGATTGGGAATTGACCCACTAAACCCACTAACCAACCCTTAATGACCCAATAAGCTACGGGGGTTATTAGATTAGGTTTCCAAAACTTTCCCAAAACAAAACCCTAGCCACCATAGCCATTGGAGAAGAAAGCTTGGAGAGAGAGAGATAGAAGGGAATTCTGCAGAAAGAGAGAGAGAACTTCTTCAAATCGTCATCAAAATCAGAGATTGAATCAAGGCAAGTGGTTTAATTTACATTTTTATGCAGTAAATGCTTCTTCCATGCTTAGACAATTCCATAATCATAACTAATTGAGAGATAATTAAAAACCCATAAAATTGGAGTTGTTAGTTTAATTTTGGGGATAGGTTTGCATGTAGAAATGTTATTGGAAGATCGAATTAAGAGAATTACTAATTTATGTGATACAAAAACGGATCTATTTCTGGTAATGGAAGATTTAAAATTCTAGGGTTTATGTTCTTGAGAATTTGGGGAAAAGTGATGAGACTTGATGATTTAATGATGTTGAGGATGAATTAATTCCTTAAAACACGTTAGTAGGTGATTTTAATATGTTTAGGATTGATTAGAGACCTTTAGACATTGTTGGGACGAATTTTGGTTGAGATTTGAGGTGTAGAAATTGGTGAAAAACGAGATAGGATTTCTGGGCTTGAATCTGGTCACTCGTTAGAAGACCTACCCAGGTCGTTCGAACGAGATTCTAACGAGTTGACAGTTTGGGGTTCTAACGAGAGGTATGTTCGTTCGATAATCTCGTTCGAACGAGATCTCGTTAGATAGCCCAGTTCGTTCGAACGAAATCTCGTTCGAACAACCTCGTTCGAACGAGACTTCTAACGAGCTGGCAGTTTAGGCCTTTTTGGCCTGTTTTGATTTTGGGAGTCCCGTAAACTTGTTCGAGGATAGAGATAACATTCCTTTGATAATGTATTGGTATACTTGGGACATTTGGGATATAATGAGGAGTAAATTATAATGGGGGAACGAATCAAATAGACACTTGAGTCGAGACGTGAGTGCCTACTACGACGTGAGAATAAATTATGGCATGTATGATTATGAACCGGGATTATATATATTGTATAAATTATAAGTTGGTACGAGAATGCGAAAAGTACTACAATTAAACTACGGTGATTACTAAGACGCGTGTTTACTTAGTATTGATATATGATTTGTGTGTATGGCATACCTACCATACTTGCTATCACGAGAGGTTTGCGTTCGCTTAGGGCCCTCTAATCCTTGTGTTGCCCGGATTTAGACTGGTTACCTCGATGAAAATAGGTCAGAGAAGGACTTATTGGGATGTTAATAAGTCTGCTGATCGTGGGAGCGCAGGTATGTGCGTGACCCATGTGATGTGACTGTGTTCGCCTCCATTATTTGTGATGTTGTTATCTGTGAATTATTCCCGAGAGATTCGAAATATGTGATCCTTATGTACGTGATGTACCGGGATGGATAGCAGAGTATGTGTGCACCACAGCTTAGTCTCGGGGTGCTTATATTGTATACTTATGTTGTGGAAAAATATACACTTAGTAAAATGAGAACTTTCATATGGTATTGTGTGTAACTATGGAATAACATAAAAGGGATAATCTATAACGAGTTGTATTACTTTTATATGAGAACCTGAATTTACGTTAAGCCCCCTATTTTAATTGAGATCGTTATAATGTTAATGGGAACCGAGTAATAAGGGTAGAACCTATGACAGTCTAGCTAGATATGATGTCACTTAGCTAGTGGTTTGTGTCATTTTAGATGGGTACTTACGTTAGGAGTGCACATTTAGTCGAGAGGTGAGAATTTCATGTGAGTGCACGTCCTAACATGTACTTTGCATTTAATGTTTTAAATGTTTTTAAATCACTTGCAGGTTTTTAAAATATCTCCACATTCGGGCTCTGACCCGTTTGCTTTCAAATCTATTTTCTTATAAAACCATTTTTAGGTGCCCAGCCACAAGGACACCATGCATAGGATTCTCACTCAGATGACGAGCTGTAGCTGTTTGTGGAAGTTACAGGGATTTGCTTTTAGACGCTTCTATCATTTGTATTTCATGTTCAGTATTCCTCAGTTGTAGGGCATAGTGCCCAAATTCTATTAGAGACTTTTCCATTTCAGTTTTTCAGACTTTGGCATGTATTAATTCAGTATTCAGTATTTCGTTACTTAATTCAGTTGTGGGATTTGTTGTGAGGAGTTTTTCCTCCGGATTTATTTATATCATGTGATGGTTATTCTAGTATTTCGTTATGGTGAATGGTGATATTATTCTTGCTTTAAATCTTTACTGCATGTTAATCAGACTTTAATTAAAATTTGGCAACTTACTTTTTAAATACTAGGTGGTTAGTAATAATAAAATGTTTTCGACAGTGATGCTATTAACTGAGCCAACTTGTCATTTTGATTTAATTTCATAAAGGAGTAGCTACCCGGTATTTAATTAGTCGGGGTGTCACAGGTGGTATCAGAGCATCAGGTTCTAGTGTCCTTTTGGATCTGTACGGCTATTATGTTTTCGCTAAGTTTCTTTGATATAGAGCCCTATATTTTAGGACTGTTGTACTCTTTTTGTGTATGCTTCGTTCTTCAGCTATTTTAAGTTTATAGACAGCGAACTTATAAACTTCATTCTTATTTTAGATGCCTCCACGACGTGTACGACGAGTTCCCAGGGATGCAACGCCCGAGCCCAGCCCGCTCCAGTTCAGGGCATGATGAACGCCGCTGAGGTTGCAGCCATTGTAGCCCAAGCGGTAAATGACACAATTGCCGTAGTTCAGCAGGCACCACCTCAGGCGCCGGTTGCCGCGCCAGTACAGGTAATTGCATTCCTGTCTGCTTGGGAACGTGTACGTGACGCTTTTCAGAAAGCGCATCCGCCAGAGTTTGCAGGTAGCTCAGATGTGGTAGTCTCGAGCTAGTGGAGGAAGGATATACAGAGGCACTTGAGGATGTATGAGTGCACGGACGTTCAGAAGCAGGTGCTAGCTACTTTCAAGCTAGTTGGATCTGCACTGCAGTGGTGGGAGTCTATTACCACCATGGAGGAGAGGGATACTCTCACTATTCAGGACTTTTGGGTGTGGTTCGACCGCAAGTACTTTCCGTCAGCTGTTCACACGGAAATGAGGAGGAAACTGATGAATCTGAAGAGAGAGGGTAAGACTGTGGCCGAGTATGAGGCCGAGTTCACGAATCTGTTGAATATCGTTCTAGATGAGATACCGACAGAAAAGAAGAAGAATGAAAAATTCAACGACGGGTTGACATGGAGGATCCGTCAGCATCTGTTAGGGAACCTTTCATTGGCCACTTATTCTGATGTGGTTAACGCTGATTTGTTACACTGCCAGGATCACCGCTTTCATATGGCTGAGGGCAAGAGATCGGGAGAGTCTAGCCATCAGGGCAGGACTGGAGGACATAGTGCCGGTGGGGCACAATCTGTTCAGGGGCAGAGACAGGGTGAGCAGGGTTCCCAGCAGGGGGATCAGAAGAGGTTCAGATCAGGAAATTACAGGCACGGACAGGGAGGTTTCCGTCAGGGCCATCAGGGTCCAAACGGCCATCAGGGCCAACAGGGGCAGAATGGTCAGCATCAGTTTCAGCAGGGACGGCAGGGCCAGTGGAGGAACGGTAACGGTCACCAGGGCCGGGGACCACAGGGGCAGAGAGGAGGGAACTTCCCAGGGAAGTGTTTTGTTTGTGGCAAGACTGGCCATAAACGACAGGATTGTCCTGATAGGGGCAGGGCCCCACATCAGCAACAACAGGGTGCTCGCCAGGAGCCGCAGAGGCCTATGTTTCCCGCCGCTCTTCCCGCACCGCCATAGATGGCAGCATTGCCACCCATTCCAGCAGTCCCAGCTCAGCAGGGGCAGCTACAGTATGGACGTGTCTATAACGTCCACCAGGCAGCAGTTCCACAGGCACTTCCCGCGATTGAGGGTACGTTTCCTATCCATGGCACTATGGGTCGGGTATTGTTTGATACGGGGGCTACACATTGTTTTATAGCTACGCATTTCGCGAAAGCCTTAGGGTTGTTAGCTACGGCAGAGAGCATAGTGACGTGTGTCGACTCACCATTGGGGAATGGGTCACTTATATTCTTTATATGCCGGGGAGTGGGGGTAGAGATTGGTGGTTTGGTATTACCTGCAGACATGTTGGTATTAGATATGCATGTTCACGATGTGATTATAGGTATGGATTGGCTCGCCGATTATAGAGCCATGATTGACTGCTTCGGTGGGAACATTATTTTTTCCATTTCGGGGCAAGAGATGTTTGTAGTGGCGATGCCTCGCCCAGAGGGAGGCTCGACCGCTCATTTGTATTACCTAGAGGAGGATACCTATAAGGAGGTTGTGATTCCTTTAGATTCGATCCCAGTTGTTAGGGAGTATTCAGATGTGTTTCAGGAGATACAAGGCCTACCCCCTAGTCGAGAGATAGACTTTGTTATAGACCTATTGCCAGATACGAGACCTATAGCACGCGCACCGTACCGTATGGCTCCGGCAGAGATGCGAGAGCTACGCGATCAGATAGAGCAGCTGTTAGGTCAGGGCTTTATTCGCAGGAGTACCTCACCTTGGGGCGCTCCAGTTTTGTTTGTGAAGAAGAGGGACGGTTCACTAAGATTGTGTGTGGACTACCGAGAGTTGAATAAGGTCACGATACGGAATAAGTATCCGTTGCCTCGAATCGATGACTTATTCGACCAGTTGAGAGGAGCTTCTTTCTTCTCGAAGATTGATTTGAGATCGTGATACCATCAGTTGCGTATCAGGGAGGAGGATGTCTCGAAGACTGCGTTCTTGTCGAGATATGGTTCTTACGAGTTTTGGGTTATGCCTTTTGGTTTGACCAACGCTCCAGCAGTGTTTATGGACTTGATGAACAGAGTGTTCAGGGATTTCCTAGATCAGTTTGTCATTGTCTTCATCGATGATATTCTGGTTTACTCCCAGACAGAGGAGGAGCACGCCGAACATTTGAGGCAAATTTTGCAGACACTACGTCAGAACGAACTGTATGCAAAGTTTGAGAAGTGCGGGTTTTGGCTGAAGGAGGTCCAGTTTTTGTGACATATTATTTCCGACCAGGGAATATCTGTTGATCCGGGGAAAGTATCCGCAGTGAGGGAGTGGGGACAGCCCACGACACCAACGGAGATTTGTAGTTTCTTGGGTCTAGCAGGATACTACAGGAGGTTTATTCGGGGTTTCTCGAAGATAGCAGGTCCTTTGACACATCTGACTCGTAAGGGTGTGCCATTCATCTGGAGTGATGCCTGTCAGTTGGCATTCGATGAATTGAAGGATAAATTGACCTCAGCACCTGTGTTAGCATTATCGAGACTGGGAGTTGAGTATTTGGTTTACACCGATGCGTCTTTGCAAGGACTTGAAGGTGTATTGCAGCAGGAGAGACAGGCCATAACTTATGCTTCCCGTAAGCTTAAGCCTCATGAGAAGAATTACCCCACGCATGATTTGGAGTTGGCGGCGGTGGTATTTGCCCTACGGATTTGGAGGCACTATCTTTTGGGGGAGAAGTTCCAATTGTTCACGGACCACAAGTCCCTACAGTACCTGTTCACGCAGAAGGAGTTGAACATGCGGCAAAGGAGGTGGCTTGAGTTTGTGAAGGACTACCAGTTCGATATACAGTATCATCCGGGTAAGGCTAATGTGGTAACAGACGCGTTGAGCCGTAGGCCAGCAGATGAGGTGGCAGGGGTGTGGAAGGCAAAGTGAAAGGAGTTGGGACACCAGGATGCAGTGGCCTAATCTTTCATGTCAGTGATGACCGTTACACCACAGATTGTCATGAAGGTAGTACGGGCACAGGCTAATGACTCGTTCTGTCAGGAGCAGATAGTTCGATTACTAGCAGAGGGAGACGAGTCCTATACCGTCAACTCAGACGGGGGATTACGCTTCAATGGGAGATTGGTGGTTCCGGAAGGAAAGGAATTGCGACACGAGGTGATGGAAGAGTCGCACGGCTCCCGGTTAGTGGTACATCCCGGAGGGGACAAAATGTACCAAGACACGAGACGCCAGTATTGGTGGAGCGGTATGAAGAGAGATATTGCTGAGTTTGTTTCGAAATGCGCCACTTGCCAGCTAGTAAAAGTGGATCACCAGAAACCGACATGACTTCTACAGTCGTTGGAGGTCCCGGTGTGGATGTGGGAGAGCATATCCATGGATTTTATCACGGGGTTGCCTACGTCGCAGAGGGGTCACGACTCCGTTTGGGTAATTGTGGACAGGTTGTCCAAAGTCGCTCACTTTTTACCCGTAAGGACTGACTACACTACGGGACAGTATGCCCAGCTCTTCATTTCAGAGATTGTGAGACTTCAGGGTGTGCCCCTAAATATCGTGTCTGACAGAGACAAGATATTTGTTTCGCGGTTTTGGGAGAGTTTCCAGGAGGCTATGGGCACGGAATTGCAGTTGAGTACGACTTATCATCCGCAGACCGATGGGCAGACCGAGCGCACAAATCAGATGTTGGAGGACATGCTACGCATGTGAATTATTGACTTTGGAGGTGGATGGGAGCAATACCTTCCACTGGTAGAGTTTGCTTATAATAACTCCTACCAGTTCACTATTGGCATGGCTCCGTTCGAGGCGTTGTACGGTAGGCCTTGTCGTTTCCCAGCATGTTGGTTAGAGGTGGGGGAAAATAAACTACTTGGGCCGGAAGTGATTCAGGATACTTCGGCAAGGATTGAGTTGATTTGGAGTCGCATTCGGGTAGCTCAAGACCGGCAAAAGAGTTATGCTGATGCGAAGAGATCTTTCAGGGAGTTCCAAGTGGGGGACCAGGTTTTGCTCAGAGTATCTCCTATGAAGGGGATTATGCGTTTCGGGAAGAAGGGTAAGTTGGCACCGAGGTATGTGGGGCCGTTTCCTATTATTGAGCGGATTGGACCAGTTGCGTATAGACTCGGGTTACCGGAGCATTTACAACGGATTCACGATGTGTCTCATATTTCCTCGCTAAGGAAATATCTCAGGGACGATTTGGCTCATTCTCACATCGCTTTGGAGGAGATTGATCTACAGCCTGATAGCTCCTACGAGGAGGGGCCGATTGCTATTTTGGACCGAAGTGAGAGGAAGCTGCGGTCAAAGATAGTTCCTTTAGTGCGTGTTCAGTGGCGACATCACAATGTCGAGGAGTCCACATGGGAACGCGAGGATGAGATGCGCGAACGTTATCCAGAGTTGTTCTTATCAGGTACTTTCTAGTTCCGAATTTCGGGACGAAATTCTGTTATTAGGGGGGAAGTATGTAATACCCCGTATTTTTGGCGATATTTATTTTTGGGATTAATTAATTAAATGAGAATTAATTGGGAATTAATCCGGATAAAATACTAGCGAGATGTGAGTTGGTATTTGACTATATTGAGTATATATGATGATATATGAATATTGAATTATGAAATTTGTCGTGAGATTGATATACGGCAATTTGGACATTTTATTGGGACGCGTGAGACAGTCGCGTCAGGATATAATTATTTTATTTATAAAAGTGAAATTAAATTCTATTAATCGTATGGTCGTTTTGAGTGCGCCAACGCGTCGAGAAAGGTCGAGATAGTCAGAAAACACTAGCCGGGGGTTTGATTTGGGTCCCGGGGTATTTTTAGGCCATACCGCCAACATAAAGGGTATTTTGGTAATTTTGTATTTTTGGGAATTAAAAGTGACGAGAATTAAGAGTTTTTATCTGATTGGGAATTGACCCACTAAACCCACTAACCAACCCTTGATGACCCAATAAGCTACGGGGGTTATTAGATTAGGTTTCCAAAACTTTCCCAAAACAAAACCCTAGCCACCATAGCCATTGGAGAAGAAAGCTTGGAGAGAGAGAGATAGAAGGGAATTCTGCAGAAAGAGAGAGAGAACTTCTTCAAATCGTCATAAAAATCAGAGATTGAATCAAGGCAAGTGGTTTAATTTACATTTTTATGCAGTAAATGCTTCTTCCATGCTTAGACAATTCCATAATCATAATTAATTGAGAGATAATTAAAAACCCATAAAATTGGAGTTGTTAGTTTAATTTTGGGGATAGGTTTGCATGTAGAAATGTTATTGGAAGATCGAATTAAGAGAATTACTAATTTATGTGATACAAAGACGGATCTATTTCTGGTAATGGAAGATTTAAAATTCTAGGGTTTATGTTCTTGAGAATTTGGGGAAAAGTGATGAGACTTGATGATTTAATGATGTTGAGGATGAATTAATTCCTTAAAACACGTTAGTAGGTGATTTTAATATGTTTAGGATTGATTAGAGACCTTTAGACATTGTTGGGACGAATTTTGGTTGAGATTTGAGGTGTAGAAATTGGTGAAAAACGAGATAGGATTTCTGGGCTTGAATCTGATCACTCGTTAGAAGACCTACCCAGGTCGTTCGAACGAGCTTCTAACGAGTTGACAGTTTGGGGTTCTAACGGGAGGTATGTTCGTTCGATAATCTCGTTCGAATGAGATCTCGTTAGATAGCCCAGTTCGTTCGAACGAAATCTCGTTCGAACAGCCTCGTTCGAACGAGACTTCTAACGAGCTGGCAGTTTAGGCCTTTTTAGCCTGTTTTGATTTTGGGAGTCCCGTAAACTTGTTCGAGGATAGAGATAACATTCCTTTGATAATGTATTGGTATACTTGGGACATTTGGGATATAATGAGGAGTAAATTATAATGGGGGAACGAATCAAATAGACACTTGAGTCGAGACGTGAGTGCCTACTACGACGTGAGAATAAATTATGGCGTGTATGATTATAAACCGGGATTATATAAATTGTATAAATTATAAGTTGGTACGAGAATGCGAAAAGTACTACAATTAAACTACGGTGATTACTAAGACGCGTGTTTACTTAGTATTGATATATGATTTGTGTGTATGACATACCTACCATACTTGCTATCACGGGAGGTTTGCGTTCGCTTAGGGCCCTCTAATCCTTGTGTTGCTCGGATTTAGACTGGTTACCTCGATGAACATAGGTCAGAGAAGGACTTATTGGGATGTTAATAAGTCTGCTGATCGTGGGAGCGCAGGTATGTGCGTGACCCATGTGATGTGACTGTGTTCGCCTCCATTATTTGTGATGTTGTTATCTGTGAACTATTCCTGAGAGATTCGGAATATGTGATCCTTATGTACGTGATATACCGGGATGGATAGTAGAGTATGTGTGCACCACAGCTTAGTCTCGGGGTGCTTATATTGTATACTTATGTTTTGGAAAAATATACACTTAGTAAAATGAGAACTTTCATATGGTATTGTGTGTAACTATGGAATAACATAAAAGGGATAATCTATAACGAGTTGTATTACTTTTATATGAGAACCTGAATTTACGTTAAGCCCCCTATTTTAATTGAGATCGTTATAATGTTAACGGGAACCGAGTAATAAGGGTAGAACCTATGACAGTCTAGCTAGATATGATGTCACTTAGCTAGTGGTTTGTGTCATTTTAGATGGGTACTTACGTTAGGAGTGCACATTTAGTCGAGAGGTGAGAATTTCATGTGAGTGCACGTCCTAACATGTACTTTGCATTTAATGTTTTAAATGTTTTTAAAGCACTTGCAGGTTTTTAAAATATCTCCACATTCGGGCTCTGACCCGTTTGCTTTCAAATCTATTTTCTTGTAAAACCATTTTTAGGTGCCCAGCCACAAGGACACCATGCATAGGATTCTCACTCAGATGACGAGCTGTAGCTGTTTGTGGAAGTTACAGGGATTTGCTTTTAGACGCTTCTATCATTTGGATTCCATGTTCAGTATTCCTCAGTTGTAGGGCATGTTGCCCAAATTCTATTAGAGACTTTTCCATTTCAGTTTTTCAGACTTTGGCATGTATTAATTCAGTATTTAGTATTTCGTTACTTATTTCAGTTGTGGGATTTGTTGTGAGGAGTTTTTCCTCCTGATTTATTTATATCATGTGATGGTTATTCTAGTATTTCGTTATGGTGAATGGTGATGTTATTCTTGCTTTAAATCTTTACTGCATGTTAATCAGACTTTAATTAAAATTTGGCAACTTACTTTTTAAATACTAGGTGGTTAGTAATAATAAAATGTTTTCGACAGTGATGCTATTAACTGAGCCAACTTGGCATTTTGATTTAATTTCATAAAGGAGTATCTACCCGGTATTTAATTAGTCGGGGTGTCACACAACAGTGAACGTAGGCCATTCTTATAAGGCTGAGCCACTTTCAAATTCTTTGTCTCATTTATTTATCTGTGATTGAATTATTAGAGTGATCTAATTTTTTACATCAACAGATTGGCACCGTCTGTGGGAAATGACTGATAATATCGTTTTTCATAAAAAATAATCCATTACCAATGGCGGATATTCCTGAATCCAGCAATCGAAACACTGGAACCCCTCCAAATCCGTCTGCTCCACCAATTGTTCCAGATCTGACTGGAATAATGGCAAATCTGGCTCAAGGCCAGACCGTCATTCAAGAAACAATGCGACAACTCATCCAAACCCTCAATGACGGTGCATCAGCCCATTCCGGACCACGAAGCATTCAAATAAATTCCCGTGCGCATTCTTCGTGTACTAGGCGTACTAACTCACATCGCAATGAGGAATCTGATGATTTCTCTTATCAACCTGGGCGAACTTCGTCTGTGCGAGCCACGGATACTGAACAACGTGTCACCCTCTCCCCGGAAAGGACCAGCGCGTTGGAAAGATTAAGTAGGGTTTCTCCTTTCGACCGATTAGGCCCTAGGAGGAACAAAAGTCCTCTTAATGCAGCGTCGAGGAGCTTTCGACGACCATCAGATTTAAGGGAAGGATCTGCCCAGTCGCGACCAGCTGCTCGTCAAGATAGATCCTATGACCGACCAGTTGCTCGTCAGGATAAATCCCAGGAAGCTACTTCAACGCGATCAGTTGCTCGAACCAATAGGCCCTAGGAAGGAAATGATGCATGGAAAGGATCTATTCAAAGGCTGGAGGATAGATTAGGGGAAATGGCTAAGGCCAAGAATCCTCTACAATGAACCTTTGTTCGAGGAACACCTTTTGTCTAGGACATTGTTGATTTTCCAACACCATCAAAGTTCAAAGCACCTGTTGTGACTCCCAAGTATGATGGAAAGACTGACCCTGTCCTTCATATAGAACAATACCAAGCTGCAGCCGACATCTATGCTGTCCCAGATGAGATGAGATGCAGAGCATTCTCGGGAACACTTACCGGATCTGCTCAGATATGGTTATATATTCTTCCTCGGGGTAAGATTTCAACTTTTCTTCAACTGGCCGAGCTATTCATTGGGAATTTCTTCTTTGGGGCAAAGCCAGTTAAACGAGTAGAACATTTGTTAAGTGTTAGACAAAAAGCTGGTGAGAGTACCAGAGATTATATAACTCGTTTTAATAACGAGAAGCTCGAAGTCATTGATTATGAGGAGAAGACAACGATTACCGCTTTGATGAGTGGACTGCTGCCAAATAAGTTGTACTACACTTTGGCCAAAGATCCACCTCGAACCATGTCGGACCTGATGGGAAAAGCGTCAAAGATTATGAATGCCGAGGATGCTATGTCTGCGAAGAAGAATATGGACGCTAAAGAAACCAAGGTGGAAGGTGATAAAGCTAAGAAGAAAGAACATAAGAACAATGGTGGTGACAAACAATCCAAAAATAGGTCGTCATGGGAGGTCTTGAGGAAATTTAATAATTACACACCTTTGAAGGTAAATATCAACCACGCCCTGGAAGAAATCAAGAACAGCGAGGAGTTAAACTGGCCAAAGAAAATAAAGGCAGATCCTGACACGAGGAATAGGGAAAAATATTGCGAGTTCCACAAGGATCATGGCCATATGACCAAAAATTTCATAGCTCTTCAGAATGAGATTGAAACACTCATCCAACGAGGAAAGATAGCAAACTATGTTGATCGGGGAGGCGAAAGAAGAAATAACGACCGAACTAGAGAGAGGTCTAGATCTCCTCGTCGAGCAGAGGAGAACAAGAAGAGAAATCATGAAGTTGATCCAGAGGATGACCCCGACCTTCCCAAGAATCCAAGGCAGCCAGAACTAGAGGTATTTTCAATACGCTTTGGGTCATTTGATTGTAATGTTATTACAGGAGGAGATGCAGGAGGAGGAGACCTTACTGCGGAAAGAAAAGCTTACCTCGGTGAGGCTCAAGCTTGCTCGTACATTCAGCGAATAAATCTAGCTGAGGAAGATCGCCCGAGAAAGGTAAACAAGGAGAAATTGGTTATCGGTTTTTCAAAAAATGACCTTGCAGGTGTTTTATATCCTCATGATGACCCGCTGGTGATCAAAATGAGAATGAAGGAAGTCATGATTTTAAGAGTGATGGTCGACAATGGTAGCTCGGCAGACATCATGTTCTACTCGTGTTTCGATAGTTTGAATCTAAAGCTATCTCAACTGGAGCCTTACCACAGACCCCTCATCGGTTTTGCTGGCGAGAAAGTATTTCCACTTGGGATGATCAAGTTGGATATATTCATTGGTACGTGGCCTGCTTGTCGTACAAAAAGAATACGTTTCTTTGTGATGGATAAGAATGTCCAATCATCGTACAATATCATCATGGGAAGAGTAGTATTGAAGAAGTTCGAGACTGTGCCATCTACAGTACATCAGTGCCTAAAATTTCCAACAAACTTTGGAGTAGGAGTTGTGAAAGGTGATCAGAAAGTAGCTCGGGAATGCTATTATTCATCCGTCGAGCAAGAAGAACTGGAGGAATCAAAGAAAAAGACCACTACTTATCAAGTGGATGAAGGTGCAAAAATTGAAACATTGGATCCCCGAGATGAGTCGCAACTCGTAAAGGGTCAAGTGGTGGAAGCTACTGAAAATATCATTCTGGACGACGAGCACCCTGAGCGAACTACTCAAATAGGTTCGTCGTTAGAGGCCTCATTAAAATAGGAATTGATAACTTTCCTTAGAAGCAGAAGACAAACTTTTGCATGGAGTCATGAAGATATGCCAGGGATAAACCCAAACTTCTTATGTCACGAGCTCAATGTGAATAAGGAGATCAAGCCTGTGAAGCAGAGAAGAAGAGTATTCAGTCCCGAGAAGAATCAAGCCATACAGGAGGAAGTCGAGAAGCTCCAGAAAGCTTGTTTCATTGAAGATGTTAAATATCCAGATTGGTTAGCCAATGTAGTAATGGTAAAGAAGAAGAACAACAAGTGGAGGATGTGTGTGGACTTCACCGAACTCAACAAAGCATGCCCCAAAGATCATTTTCCATTGCCCCGAATTGATCAACTGGTGGATGCTACCTCGGGACACGAGTTGCTGAGCTTCATGGATGCTTATTCTGGCTACAATCAAATTAAAATGAAACCTGAAGACAGGGAAAGTACTTCTTTTATTACCCCTAGGGGAACTTATTGTTATAACGTTATGGATTTTGGTTTGAAAAATGCAGGTGCAACATATCAGAGGCTGATGAACAAGGTCTTTGCTGAACAAATCAGTGACAACATGGAAGTCTATGTTGACGATATGCTGATGAAAAGCAAGAAAGCTGCCGATCATCTAGTTGACTTAAGTCAGACTTTTGATCAACTAGATAAATATCAAATGAAGATGAACCCGACGAAGTGCATCTTTGGAGTACAAGAAGGCATGTTTCTCGGGTACATTATCAATCAACGAGGCATTGAAGCAAATCCTGAAAAGATCAAAGCTCTATTAGGGCTACGATCTCCAACGACGAAGAAGGAAGTACAAAGTCTCACAGGACGAGTAGCAGCACTCAACAGATTTGTGTCACGAGCAACTGATAGATGTCTCCCATTCTTCAAGACACTCAGAAAGACTTTTAAGTGGAATGATGAATGTGAGAAGGCTTTTCAAGACTTGAAGAGATACTTGGGAGCACCTCCACTGTTGTCCAGGCCAGTGATGGGAGAAAAATTGTACTTGTACCTTGCTGTGTCCGGGAATGCAGTTAGCTCGGCGTTGATCAGAGTGGAGAATGGAGTAAAAAAGCCAATTTACTACACAAGTAAAGCCTTCCGAGGAGCAAAAATCAGATATCCAAGGCTGGAGAAATTGGCACTGGCGCTGATTGAGGCGAGTAGGAGAATGAGGCCATATTTCCAGGCTCATACAATAGTAGTATATACTGATATGCCATTGAGGCAAGCCCTGCATAAGCCAAAAAAATTAGGAAGATTGATGTATTGGGCAATAGAGCTCGGTGAATATGATATAGTCTATGAACCCAGATCATCGCTTAAAGGGCAAGCTGTAGCATACTTTATAGCGGAGTTCACCTATCCTGATACCCCCGAGGAGCAAAAGTTGCTCGCTGATCAACCTGTGGATGTTACAGGATCAACAGACATTGGCTCAGACCAACTCCGGTTGGTAAAAGGGCAAGTGGATGTTACAAGATCATTGACTTCATGCTCAGACCAACTCTGGTTGGTAAAAGGGCAAGAAGAAATGATCGACGAAGAGCAAGAAAAATCCGAGGAGGAAAGGAAGGAACAAATATTTCACCGAGGAACTCTAACTGATCAAAAATTTGAAGACGAGTTACCTATATGGAGACTATGTGTAGATGGCTCATCTTGCACTGCAGGATGTGGCGCGGGGATAGTTTTGAGCACTCCGAACGAGGTCGATATGGAATACGCCTTGCGTTTCCAATTCAAAGCTTCCAACAATGAGGCTGAGTATGAGGCCATGATTGCAGGACTTGGTTTAGCAAAAAGTATGGAGGCACAACAGGTCATTGTTTTCAGTGATTCTCAATTGATCATAAATCAAATGATGGGAGTATATGCAGTTAGAGGAGAATTAATGATCAGATATCACGCAAAGGAAAAGGAGCTGGTATCAGAATTTGTCGCTATTCAGCTGATCAGGATACCAAGAATGGAGAATGTGAGAGCAGACGCCCTAGCTCGACTAGCATCAGCTACTCGCACCGAGCTACGACGAACAATCCCAATTGAAGTGTTAGCTGGTCGGAGCATAGATGAAGATCTGACGATGAACTTTATCACCCTTGATTGAGGACCATCTTGGATGGATTCCATCAGGGCGTATATCGAGAAGGGAGAATTGCCAATTGACAAGCTCGCTGCTAAAAAGTTGAAGTTTAAAGCTGCTCGGTATGTACTAACTAATGGTGTTTTATATAGACGAGGAATTATGGCAGGTTTGCAGAGATGTTTACATCCCTCCGAGGTGAAAGAATTAATTGGAGAGATCCACGAAGGGTCTTGTGGAGCACATGTAGCAGGTCGGACGCTTTTGCAAAGGGTGATGACGCAGGGATACTACTGGCCGATGATGAGGGCTGATTGTATAGCTTATGCCAAGAAATGTGACAAGTGCCAGCGCTTTTCCTCCATCCGAAGAACTCCACAAGCATTGTTGACACCCATAACTTCCCCTTGGCCATTTGACATGTGGGGAATTGATTTGGTTGGGCCACTACCAACGACCCGAGGAAGGTTCAAGTATCTCGTCGTCGCAGTGGATTATTTTACTAAATGGGTAGAAGCTGAGCCACTCATCGACATGACGTACGAGAAGGTGTACCAATTTGTTTAGAAGAATATCATTTGTCGATATGGTCTCCCTCATGCCTTCATCACAGACCTTGGAACACAATTTGATAACGAGGAGTTTGCCGCCTATTGTCATCAGTCAAACATTTTGAAGGTTCATTCAGCACCAGACCATCCTCAAAGCAACAGACAAACTGAAGTGACAAACAGAACGCTGCTGAACGGATTGAAGAAATGATTGGATGATGCAAAAGAAAACTGGATCAACGAGCTACAATCAGTACTTTGGGCTTACCGAACAACTCCCCGAGTAGCAACTGGAGAATCACCATACATGCTAGCGTTTGGAAGTGAAGCTGTCATACCTGCCGAGTTGGGCCTCCAAACACACAGGGTATTGAATTTCAATTCCCCTGTCGGCGATTTAATGAGAAGAATGGATTTAAACATGCTCGAGGAGGTTAGAGAAGAAGCAACCATTAGAAATGATGCTTACCAGCAGCGAACCACTTTGTTCTACAACAAGAGGGTGAAGAAGTGCGACCTGAAAGAAGGAGACTATGTGCTGAAGAAAGTAATTCAAAAACACAATAAGCTGGAAGCAAACTGGCATGGACCATACCGAGTTACAGAAGTTGTTCGACCAAGAACTTATCGAATAGAAACTTTAGAAGGCGAGGAGTTTAAGAATGCATGGAACGCAGAGAACCTGCGCAAGTATTATCAATGATGTATATGTAACACAGTTCCGTCAGTATGAATAAAACGAAGATATTCTACCAAAGTCTCTCCTTTTTATTGAGAATTTTTCGGGGAATACTAGTGCTACACACTACTCGGCAAAACTCGGCAAAGCTCAGACTGCTCAGCAAAATATTCCTAAAAATGCCAACTTCGGTTGGTTAGGAAACGAAATATTCCTAAAAATGCCAACCTCGGTTGGTTAGAAAACAAAATATTCCTAAAAATGCCAACTTCGGTTGGTTAGGAAACAAAATATTCCTAAAAATGCCAACTTCGGTTGGTTAGGAAACAAAATATTCCTAAAAATGCCAACTTTGGTTGGTTAGGAAACAAAATATTCCTAAAAATGCCAACTTCGGTTGGTTAGGAAACAAGACATTCCTAAAAATGCCAACCTGTTTGGCTAGGAAACGATATATTCCTAAAAATGCCAACATGTTTGGCTAGGAAACGATATATTCCTAAAAATGCCAACCTGTTTGGCTAGGAAACAAAATATACTCTCAAATGCCAACTTATGTTGGTCGAAAGGTACGTACATTCTCGAAAATGCCAACTTATGTTGGTCGGGAGGTAAGATTATTCCAGAAGATGCAAAAGTTGCTAACTATGACTGGTCGGGGATAAAAACCCACCAACCATAGTTAGTCGACAGAGAAAATTTGCCGATCTTGGTTGGTCGGAAACATTTAAGAGAAAAATTTACCAAGTATGGCTGGTCGGGGATAAAAACCCACTATCTGTAGTTGGTCGACAAGCATAAGTTAACAACCTTAGTTGGTTGGAAAATTTTTAATAAACATTTTTATACTCATTACTTTATTATTAAGTGATCGAGCAACAGTATTGGTACTTATAACTTTTTAATTGTTACTGAGATGGTTGACAAACAACACAATATTGTTATCTTTTTAACAGATACGCATAAATATAAAGTGTTTGATAAATACAAGACAATAGCAATCAAGATTTGCAAACAAAAATGAAAATCTTTCATTGAATTCAAAATAAATTACAAGTACATTGATATTGAAATGTATACTAACTATAACATCAAAAAATTCCTATTCTACTGGTCTCTTCCCCTCTGATTTTGACACAGGTTCCTCGCCAGCAGGCGGATCATTTAAAGATAGAGGAGAATTGATGAAATTAAGATCTTTCAACATCCTTGTATTCATCACGGATGGTCGATCTAAAAGATGCTCGGGACGAGATACCTCGACTTGAGAGTGAAGATTGTAGTTACCGAGGTATTTTGAAATTAAGCTCCGAGGAATGGCCCGAGCAGGGATCCAATCCATCTCCAAATTGTATGGTGGCACAGGCAAGTCGAGCAACCCGGGATCATGGTAGTCCTACAGATAATGACCTTGTTCTAGCTTCAACACACCTAAGGCATTCAGCCGGCCTTGCTTGTAGCCCTCATTGTTGGCATTTTGGATACGATCGTCCAGGTGGAATAGTGCTTCGTTGTATCCAGCCATCCAGAACTCCCTGGGCTGTTTGTGGAATTGATATGTTAGCCTCTCTAGCTGCTCATGGAGACTCTTGATGAAAAGCTCCTTATTCTCCAAGACTGACTTCTGCGCAGAGAGCTATTTTTTCAAGTCCCTAATTTTCTTTGACATATCAGACAAAGCCTGGTTCTTTGCCATTAATTGGAAAGCTTGGTTCTCTAACGCAGACTGAGTTCTTTGTTCCTTGACAAGGACCCGAGCTGCTCTTCCTCGTCCCCTAGGAGCTCTTTCTCGATCGTGAGAAGATGTGGAAGGGCCCGACCTCTTCAAGGCTTCCAATTCTTCCCTCAACTTGGCATTCTCAACTTCTAAGAATGAAAATCCCTCGTCAGTCACTGGGATTAGGGCTGTTGAAGAAGAGGCTGCAGACTTCAACTGTGATAGCTCTTTCTGCAAATTGTTGTTTTCCTTTTCCAGCAACTCAGCAATCTGTCTGCATTCCTCGACCTCACCCATCAAAGTTCTCTCCCTCAGATCATACCCAGCAAAAAACTTCTCGTAGCCCTTGTCATCCATGATCAGCTTGTACTTCTTTTCGTACCCCTCATGCAACAGGGAAGTTAATTCCTTGTACTGATTCTGAAGGTCTTCGAGGGTACACTGGAGATCCTCGATTATTTGATAATAAGCCACATTATTGGCCACAGCTCGGTTAAGTAGACACTTTAGGTACTGATATGCTTCAACTGCCTGTTCTGAAGCATCATGACCAAGGATGTCGATAACTTGTGCAGCACTCAAGTCTGTGTGACCAGCCTTAAAGTACTCATTGCATTGTTGCAACAACTTTGTATCATTGGCAGATAGCAGTTCCATCCTGGACGGAAACTAGCAGAGAAAGAAAAAGCAATCATCAATAAGAAAAACAAGCAGAGTATGAATAGAAGATGAACAACATTATGAAAAAAGTTCAAGTTTTATTAGATCATAATTCAGAGTTACATATTATGGATT
Organism: Sambucus nigra; assembly: GCA_949130495.1. Taxonomy (NCBI): domain Eukaryota; kingdom Viridiplantae; phylum Streptophyta; class Magnoliopsida; order Dipsacales; family Adoxaceae; genus Sambucus; species Sambucus nigra. Next base: position 450,532,233 of record OX422212.1, on the reverse strand, counting down.
ACATTTGATAAAGAGAAAACAAAATATAAAGATAAGCCCGAACAACACTACACCTTTTCCTTATCTCCCAAAACCTTCTTGGGAGGTTGGGAAGAGGAAGCAGGTTGCTCGGATGGAACTACGGGTTATTCAGAGAGCATCAGCTGTTGCTCGGAAGAAGAAATGACTTGCTCGGCAGCATACTGGATGGCTGGGGGGTGATCTCCCATCACCATTGAAGACTCCTCAGAGGTAGCTTCATCCTCCTCTAATTCTTCTGGAGTAGGAGGGGGACCAGGGATATGTCTCTGGAAGAGCTCGGATGATTCGTCGACCTTCATTTCCTGAAGGGCAACAACCCATCCATCCCTAAAATACTTTAGACTTCCATAGTCCACTTAAGATACCATGGCAGCACACCCCTTGTTCCACCCCTTGTCCCAGCCAGAGCTGAAGGACTTCTTCACAGCAGCTTTCCTCTTGGTCTTCTCCAAGGCAAGCTTCTCGGACAGCAGGTTCTCGATAGCCTTCAATTTATTTTCTGCCTCCTCCTTCTGCCGACCTACTTCCTGAAGTTTGGCCAAATCCTCCTCGGCAGCCTTGAGTTTATTCTCCAACTCTCTAGCGGCTTTGAGCTTCTCTTCAAGCTCCTTATTTACCTTCTCCGAGGCATTTATTCTCTTCTCCAACTCATTGGGGGCATCAACAACTCTAGCTTTCTCCTGCTCGCTGGAGGCAAGTTTCTTCTCCCAGACAGCTTTGTCATCAGCATATTACTGGCGAGAATCTGCCAGAGACTTGGTAGCTTCTTCCAAAGCTCCTTCCACGCTGGACGAGGAGCAAGAAGCCTTAATCGCTTCATCCTTCTTCAGGATTATATTAAAGCAGCTCGTCAACTGTGAACAGAAAAAGAAAGCAAGTTAGAAACAAGAAATGACAGAGAAAATATGAAAAGTTCAAAGTAAAGAGACTTACTGAAGCAAGATGACGAGCAGCCAAAGAAGTAACCATGTCCCGAGTAAGATTATCTTCATTACCTTGGACCTCGGGAATGGTCCGGGACTTCACCGAGCTCAAGGCAGAGCTCGGAGGAACAAAAGCGGGAACTACAGTCCCAGCAGCTGGGGGCTGAGTAGTGGTGTCAGCCAAATTGACCAAGGAGCTTTTCTTCAGCCTCCTCGGGGGAAAAGGTACAGATTCAACCAAGGAAGAACCCTTGGTCGGTGATATCATAATCACCTCTCCAGGAGCAGTAGCCCTGCTCGGAGCCACTGCGGGCTTCTCGACGACTTTAGCAGGAGCAGCTGGAGGAGCTGCATCAGTCTTCTTTGTCCCCTCCTTTGGGACATCAATCCTAATCCTTTTTACCTCCCCAGAACCGGAGGCAGTTTTCTCAAATAGAGCAGGAGTTCTTCTTTTCTTCATCCTTTCACTTAAAGGAATATGGGATTCAGGCGATGAGCTTGTGGAAGCTGGAACTGGCTCTGATTCACTAATCACTGGACGAGCAGTGAAGGAAGTGGTGTAGCTCTTGTACTGGAGAAAATACGAAGCTGATCTAATGTGCTCGTCGGCAACACTTTGATGCAGACTCCAGATAAGTTTCAAATGCCTTATATTGACATCTGCCTCTTTGGGGCACTTTCTCTTGCTATTAACTACAAATAAATAAACATTGTTATCAGTGGCACATTTTATCAAACACAAAAGACGCATAATTTCAAAATAAAATGAAATAAAAATAACCTATCCCATTTCCATAAGGAGGGCATCTGGGACCCTGGTAAACCTCATCTCCAGTCAATGGAGGGTGTTGCCAATTTTTTATGACAACCCCAAGTTCAAAATAATCCCTATTGGGATCAGGGAGATTAACTACTAAGGCTCTGTTTAAAAATCTAGTTTTTAAATAATAATTATTTTCATTGACTGCCCATCTATAGCAGTACATGATTTATTGAATTCCTATACGAGTTCCATGCACTTGATTTAACCTATGCACCCCATTAACTATTCTACAGGTGTTGGGGGCTATTCGTGCAGGAACAACGTCAAAATACTGACAGAATTCCAGACACAAGGAATTTGGTGGAAAAGAAAATCCACACTCGGCAAAAAAGAGACTGGGGAACCAATGTCCCTCAGCCAAATGGAAGTAATTAGAAGGCTCAGAAAGCTCTTCCAAGACAACCCAAGAGGGAATGGAGAAATCAGAACGAAATTTCTCAAGAGACTCAACAGGGTAAACTATGGTGAATAAAGAAATAAAGATGAAGGAAGAAGATCTTACAGGAAAAGAATGGATCTGCTGACAACGAACGACGGAAAAGATGAACGCACAAGAGAGTAGGAAGAGATGACGTAAAACTCAAAAGACGAAAATTTGGAAAGGTAGAAGACGATGGGAGCGTCTGTGAAGTTTAAATACCTTGACTTGGGAAATGGTGAAGTAATGATTAAAAAAAAGGATGATTACGTTACCGGCGGCTGAAAAGATGAAAAGTTGCACGAGAATTAAAGCGGCAACAACGGATAAAAAGAAGAAAATTGACACGGGAATCAAAGCGGACAACAACGGCTAAGAAGATGAAAAGTAATGCGGGAATCGAAGCACACAAAAAAGTCCAAAAAAGCATGATTCTACGAATTGGGAAGAAGAAATAAATACAAGGGAAACTCTCCTAAAAATCAGGAAGACTATTTAAAGCTACCATAATCCGAGAAAGAATGTTCCATACTCCTCAAATTTCAAACTATGAAACATTGGGGGCTTCTGTTGATACCAAAATTAATCTGCTGACATGGACCAATCATATGAAGACACGTGGCTATCTACATGGAAACATCAAACACTTTCGAGGAACCCACTCGCTCCGAGGAACAAGGCTACAACGAGGAAGACTAATTCTCCGAGGAACTCACAAGCTCCGAGGAACAATGCCTCTCCGAGGAACTCATAAATACCGAGAAGCTTAGGCGGTCCGAGAAACTCATGGCGGTCCGAGCTACACCTTGAAGCAGAATACCAACAGTTTAAATGCTCATTAAATGCTTATCATTTGGACGCGCACGCAAAGAGGGCATTAAATGTATTACCCTTTCATATGTATATCATTTAATGTAGTACCCTTTCACATTACAGCCTCAGGGCTATAAATACATTGTACAATCCTCATTGTAAAGGACCCCAGACCGGAATTTCTTGAGATAACTTGTAATCGAGAATTCCCAAACACTCAGCAATAAAACAACAGTGGACGTAGGCCATTCAGATAAGGCTGAACCACTTTAAAATTCTTTGTCTCATTTATTTATCTGTGATCGAATTATCAGAGTGATCTAATTTTTTACATCAACAAACATATTCTATGATTATAAATTTTAAAAAGATTATAAAATAAAATATGTAATTATATTAGTTGTCCTTCTTTGAGTTTACTAGTTGGGGTGTCTTGAAATTACACCTAAGTATTTAATAAGATCATTATTTTATTTTACATTCAATAAAGCATTCGTGAAACCTATCGATTCTAAATCTTAAATCTTAAATCATAAATTCAATGAAATGATCTATAATCATAACACACTCGTTTGTTGTCGTTGAGGAGTATATTTGGTAATCAGATAGACAAACACATTAATTGAAAGTATACAATTCTTCCAAAATAAATTTATTCACTTCAGAAAGGAATATCTCATGTTATATCCACTAAATACACTCATGTGTTTTTCATTCTTCATCGTGCTTTATAGTATTCAATGTATGTAACACCTGGTAAGAAAAGGAACATGTATGTATTCACCCATCCATGGTGTTTATCGCATGTCGTTCAAGTGTTCCTTTATTTAATATGGAGACTTTTTCATGTAGAAATTTTGTTAAATTTAATATAGTGAGTGTAGACACCACATTATAGAACCCCTAGGTCTCCCTTTAGGTCCCTAGCACCTCCCCATCTCACTATAAATCCTAGGTCGCACTACTGGGTGCCCCCGTGCCCCATTTGACTCTGGTCAAATTTATCATCAGAGCGAAAACTCTTTGAATATTCAAAGGGCCATGAATACCCTTTCCAACGGTCTGCCCCGTGTGCAAATTGGCATAACGGTTCGGACAAACGGACCATGTTACTACCGAAGATCGATTCTGAGGCTGCTGGGCACTACCGATCCCCGATTTTACCCCAATCAACTTCACCATCAGAGTGAAAGCTCTTTGAATCTTCAAATGGCACTAAAACACCATTTCCAACGGTCAACCCCATGTAAAAAATAGCATAATCATTCGGATGAATGATTTTTTCCCCCGAAATTAATCCGGAGGCCAACGGGCGCTCCTAGGCTCCGGTTGACCAAAGTCAACTCTTTAGATCTAACGAGACTGAATGCAAATCCGAAGGTCACTGAATACACTTTCTAACGGTCCACTCCGTGCGCGATTCTAACCTACGGTACGAACGAACGATTCATTTTACTCTGAGAGGTCCCTAGGTGCTTTCGAGCCTCGATTGACCAAGGTCAACCTTCCAAACCGAGAAAAACTCTTTGTAATATCGAAGTACATATCCTAAAATTTTCAACGGTCTGCCCTGTTCGTGATTCTAACTTACCATGCAGATGAACGATCCATTTGTGCCCGAGGATCTCCCGTCCAAAGGACCGACGTGCGCTTCCAAGCTACATTTGGCCCAAAGTTAACTCCCAAAACTGGGAGAAGTCCAAGGTCTCTTGAAGGTATTTGAAATACCTTTCTAATGGTATGCCCCGTGCATGATTCAGATCAACATTTTGCGTTCTACGATAAGTTTTCCAGGAAAAGATGCACGAGACTGCCAATTGGCAGGTCCAGATCCCTGCCCATTGGCAATGTGTCAATGGTCACCTGCTGATTAGTAGGATAAGGGATATATCAATCGGAAGTCCCCTGACCCTATAAAAGGAAGCCATGACCTTGTGAAGCCCCGCCTAATAAAATACCGGGCGATCACTCCTATATCAAATTATAACGGGAGTCGCATATGGATCATTCTTAGCATCACTGTCGAAAACCAATTTAATTACTAATAACCTATTAGGCCGGCGTCAAAATTTTACTTAACTACTCTTTTTAAACAACTACTAAATTAAAACATCCACACAGTTTATATGAATGAAACTGAAATGAAATAAAATAACTGAACACTAGGTTCAAATATGATACAACCAAATCGAATGCCGTACTAAAATAATAAATAAATGCATTTGTTCCATTGACCCGAATATTTATACAGTACCTCCTATCTAGAGTACGAGAATAGAAGCGTCTATCGAGAACCTGCATGCATCCACAGCTGCTGCAGTAGACGTTTGACTCGAAAGATGTGTCATCCAGGTGTCCCTGTGTCTGGACACCTATAATATATATATATATATATATATATATATATATATATATATATATATATATATATATATATATATATATATATATATATATATATAGCAAGACAGGTAAACACTGTTCTAAAAAACCCGCCTAGGCTCCGCCTAGGCTTGAGGCTTGGGAGAAATGCCCCGCCTTAAGATTTTGACGCCTTATGCTTGGTAAAACCCTTAAGGCGTTTTTTCCTCTAAAAACAACAATGCTTTAGTGAAACGATATCGCCCTTTAAAGATTTTTTTGCAAACCGGACCATTATCTCATCCAAAATAATCAAATAGTATTTTTATTTGCAAATATTCAGACATATTTTTATGATATGTACAATTTTAGTATTTTAATAGCCTTGTTATGGTAAAAAAATATTAAAATATATTAAAAAGACCTAAATGCCTTTTCACGCCTTTTTACGCCAAGGCCCGCCTAGGCTTCTAAGGCTTAAGGCTTGGCCTCCACGCCTCGATCACGCCCCGCGTTTTTTAGAACCATGGGGAAAAGTAAATAAACGGGTCAGAGCCCGAGTTTTGAAAATATTTAGCAAGTGCATACATGCCTTATTTTTAGAAAATAGGTTTTATCTTATATTTAAATTTGGTATCGTACTCCCATGAGATACCCCTCACCTCTCTTCTAATAGTGCACTCCTAGTGCATCCCTCTAAACATCCTATTCACACTATACTCACTAACTAAACCACTTCCCACCTTCTAACCTTCCTATGTAATCCAAGTACTGAGTGCTAAACTGCTCCCCAGTCTCGACACTATGCCATGTTCGTGCGTGGGGTGTCTCACAAAGAGAAATCCAAACAAGGAACCCCCCCGATACACTACTACGCGCTAGGTCGATCGTCGAGATCCATTTGACCCTCAGTACATGAAAGATATATATATTTATATATACACCATATAAGAAATACCAATATTAAAGCATTAAGAGTTAAACTTCTACCCAGTCTCAACACTAAGCCATGTTCGTGCATGGGGTGTCTCGCAGAGCGAAATCCAAACAAGGAACCCCCCGATACACTACTACGCAACAAGGTCGATCGTCAGGATCCATTAAACCCCCAGTACTCAATTTATACATATATACTCATATTTTATATTCATATCATGTTACACTTCCGGATATATCTCCCTGAATGAGAATTCATCTTTATAATGCACGTCCGGATATATCTCCCGGACTGAGGTTTACTTTGTTTTCATTTTTATCTCAAAACTTTCCATTTCCTTTCTTTTATCCAGGAAATGTATTTAAAAGCCAATTTTATTCTCATAAAAATGCTTTTTCATCTCATATGTTCCCATTTCCCTTCTTCCATCCAGGAAATGTAATTAAAACCAATTCATTTATCCCATTTCCCTTCTTCCATCCAGGAAATGTAATTAAAGCCAATTTATTATCATAAATTGCTTTAACATCAGTTATATTTCATATCATATAACGATTCTAAGACCCCCCCTCCGGGTTTCCCCACTGGGCACGTCCTAAAATGGCTATCATCTTCCAGGGTCTATAAATCAAGACAACCTGGGATCCAACAACGCAAGACATCAAGAAGCGACCATATGCATACGGGAGAGTCATAACCACACCCAGAATTACCTCACCAGGACAAAAAATATACAATAATCACTCATATGGCCTAGGACTATATCCACCCTGCATTCATTAGCCAGGGGGCTACATCTTACGCGCGCAACTTCCCTTATGATAGCGATTTAGAGAGGTGTGTATACATAATATATCATTTATGAAAATCATTTCTTTTTCCATTTTGAAAACATTCATATTGTTCATTTTCAAATTCATTTATATCATATCATATCATATATAAACTTTAATCACATAGTATATATATACCATATATTCCTCCTCGAATATATATATGGCCATAATTTCCAATCACATCTAGAGATGACCAATAATCCCAAAGATTCTTTCAAAGAATCGTATACATACGTTCACATACTCACGATACCATACCGGAAGTATTCCCTCACTTGGTAAATAATAAATACCTTATTCTCATCTAAGGATTTAGTGGATATCTCCAAATATACTAATTCACTCTAAGTGAATACATATATTCCTAATTCCATCCTAATAATCTCGTAGGATTCACTCACCCAATATCAATATAATTATGTTTTCCTACGCGCATAATTATATAGGCCTAAACGCCCTACCGAAATATCTTAGGGATTATTCTCCCCCTAATACCCTTAAATTAAATAGGTTGTAGATTTCCTTCCCACAAATCCAAGGACTACATTTCGTTCAAATTGTGATCTAGAGGTCCCCACTCTATAATTAGGAACCCCTAATATTTATCTCCAAACAATTCTAGCCTTAATTCTCTGTGTAACCCCGCCTAATTAAATACCGGGAGATCACTCCTTTATTAAATTAATTCAAGGTGAACAGTTGATTCATTATCAACATCACTGTCGAAAAATAAAACTTTTCCAATTTAAACACCTTAATTAATTAAGCTAAGTGTCAAAACCATTTAAACCTTTATTCTCATTTTATTAAATCCGGGTATAAAATCTTAAACCATTAACGTCTAAAGAGTCATACAATAAGTAGAAGAATAAAATGAACATTCAAGAGTTTACCCAACAATAGTAAATCCCAACATTAAAATACTAAGGAAAACATCCTGACATTAATAATCCTGAAATAAAGATACTGAAATTAAAAGAATTACAATCTCTGACAATACCAACTAATTAATAGAAAGAGCGCGACACATGCCCCTGCTGGATAAAACTGAACCAGGAGTAGAATCAAATGGATGACGTCGTCTAAACAACAGGCCTGCAACACCCACCTAAGTTGCAGCTCGTTCCTGCCAAAGGACCCTAGGTAAGACGCCCCTGTGGTTGGTCACCTGTAATATATACATATATATATATATACAAGAAAGAAAGAGAAAATAAAACGGGTCAGAGCCCGATAGTGTATATGATTTAAAAATTCGTTTAGCAAGTATTTAAATTGATTACAGGCCAATGCAACAACATATTAGTGCGACACTCTCTTGAGAAATTCTCACCTCTCTTCTAATGTGCACACCTATCGTACTAACCTTCCCAATGGTTTATCTCGTCATATACCACACTATCTTTCCCCAATGATTTGACTTATCTTAGGTTATTTGCAGGATTTACAACTGAACAACACAAGTATTTAAAACGTAAGATTTTAATTTGTAACCAAAGTTCCCCTTTTTACTTTATTAATCAATAAAGTTTTCCAGTGTCATATTATACTTTCTCAAAGCAAGTATTTATAATTTGAGTCATCAACCATGTCCTACATATCAATTCACAGTAGGCAGTTCCAGATTTCAAAATTTCATATATATATTAACTACTGGTACAATATATATATTCTAACATCACCCCACATAAAACTATGGTGCGGGCATACTCTGCTATCCAATCCCCGTATCAATCGCACTAAAGGGAATACAAGTTCGGAATCACTCTCTAACTGTATAAATACATACACAAACAATATTGAGGCGAAGCATAGATTCCAAGTCCAAGAGGTCAGTACATACCCTCACGTCTCTTAGGACCGTCCGACTATCGATCCGATAGCCCGTACCTAGAATTTCTATCTTCTAGGGTACGAGTCAATATACCCCATAAGGCAACACATGATAAGATCGTCCCAGCGCGGTAACCTCATGGATAGCAAGTAGCACGGGCATGTTTTTCATACATAGATAGCATATGCATACACAATCATATAACTATACTAATATTACCATATCAATATTGGGTATATTCTCAAATCCCATACTTACGACATTATTTCTCATATCTCATTATTTGTTATCACATGTAACCGTTCATTTCTAACCTTGATTTGGTTTTATTCCAACTTACCACATAACTCTCATGGTTATATCCTCCCACCTATAAAAAAAATTCAGTAGGTATTCATCTATTCTCTTTCATAACTATTTTACGTAATCTTCTCACTTTAAATACGTAGTTTTATCGTTTCTTATATATGAAATCTCCCAAGGATACAACTCTCGTCTAACCTTAAAGGTCCCAAAACTTATTCATATACCCTACTGGTCCTCTTTATCTCTCAAAACATATTTATAAGGGTGTCCATCAATTATTCCTCATTAAAGTGAATTTCAACTAATTAAGAAGGGAAAACATGAGTCTGCCAGGAGGGGTCGATCGATCGAGGTCTGGGGCTCGATCGATCGAACCTTCGATCGATCGAAGCTCAAGGCTCGATCGATCGATCAAGCAGGTATGCGAAATCTGCAGTTTTGCAGTTACGGGTTTCATCCTCTAACCTCAACCAATTCCATACTTTTCAATCCCAATCGTCCCAAAATTTATACTACTAACATTATATAATCATGCCAGATATTTCCAACGTAAAGCATGTAGATTTCTATCACTAAACATGGATTAACAGCCCAAAATTATTATAATTATCAAGAACCCCAGAAATCTCCTAAACATGGTTCTAACAAGAATTTTCCAGAATTTCCTTCTTTTAAACATCATAATTTCGTTGTTCACTCCTCTACATGACAAAGGGTTTCCAAAATATCATTTAAGTCATCACTACATGCAATTTTCCCATCTCAAATTGGGTTTTTCTTCCATAAATCTCACCCTAATCATCCCTACACTAATATGAGTGATGCACCAACGAAAATAAGCAAGATAAACACTTACCTGGGATTTTCGACGTTCTGGTTTGGTGCCGAATTTGGTGTGTTTGCGTTCCCCGTCTCGCGATCTACGCGTTGGAGGTGGCGGCGGCGGTGCAAATAGATGGATTTCGGGCCTTGGATTGCTTTGGAAGCTCTCTCCTTCCCTCTCCTATGGCCGTCACTTGTCTTTGGTTGTTATAACCCTAGAAGACAACCTTAGACATCTTATATAACCCTTGAAATTTCGTGAGTTTAATTACCCAAAAATGTAAAATGACCAAAATGCCCTCCTGAGGTACTAATTTGGCCTAAAAACGCCTCGAGACCCAAACTAAACCCCGGGGTACACTTTTCTGACTATCTCGACCCTTCCGAACGCGTTGGCGCACTCAAAACGACCATACGAACAACTTATGAAATATTCAGTTTTATAAATCAACATTTAGTCCCGACACGACACAGGCGCGTCCCGACTTAAATTTCTATAATTGTCATTTTATTCACACGTGACAATATTATAAAAAATAAATCTCATATATTACTATAATCATCCATTAATATTCAACAAATAACAAATTTCCAATAATTACTAACTCTCGTCACGCTAGTAAATATTTAAAACAACATTCCGGATTAAAATTAAATTAATTTATCTCAATTAAATTTAATAAATCCCATAATTTAAAAGCTATAAAAATACGGGGTATTACATACTTCCTCCCTAATAACGGAATTTCATCCCGAAATTCGGAAAATAAGGCCTATCAGGTAGCACAATTCTAGATATCTTTTCTGTACACAAACTAACTACACATTACGACGCTCAATCACTATAGCCCTTTCCTCACAGCAACATTATTTTACATTCTCATTGGAGACACTTCACATTGTGCTCCCAACCGAAAACATTCGCATAGGTCACGCCTATATGTTATAATTTCCTTATCTCACTATCATTAGGAGGCCGCACCTCACTACATGACAAATACTCGGATTTATTCATATACAAAACTCCCATTCTGAGAAAATTATACGAACATTTGATCACTCTTGCTCGCCTAAAACAGTCGTGGAATTCCACCATAGTTATCGGATGTTCTCTCGACCGATCCAAAAACTCTGATTATCTACTCTCCTCTGAACATACGGGAGGAGAATAGTCGAGGTTCTTCCATAACAAAACCTTAATAAGCACCTGGCATGCGACAAACGGGTACGAGTGCTTCTACAGAGCATTCTTGAAATCATCGTACCAAGATTCCAAAATCTCCTTCACGTGTCTCCACAAATTTTTAATCACCGTGCGCCTATTCCCTGGCTACGGGTGATACATCCTACTCGAAACGAAACCTTATCTCCTCTGGTTTCTGAAATCCCATATCAAAGGTGGGATTCACCAATCTCATCCTGATTCAGAAATTTATACTGCGCCGGACCATGCACTGGCGCGATCCTTCCTTTCAAAGGAAGTCTGGGACATACTAGTTAATATTGTAAGCCATCCCAAAGGAATATCAATCACTTCCTTCTCAGCGGCTTAATTCACATGTTCGGGATGAACCCTCGATCTTGTTTTGACGATGGCAACCCATCCAAGGACTGTACCAACTTTACCGACTTCTTCCAATTTTAGGAATTGTCGATAAACACAAAATTCTTTGGTTGATTCTCCTCTTTTAACCAAACCTTACCTATGGGTGGTGCATGTAGAGACTACTCACTATGTCCCGCTAAACATCGATTCTTCCTTGAAATGTCTCACATTAAGTGACACGTAATACTCCCCTTCCTTCCTTGTAGTATGCCGAAAGTTCCACCCGTGCTCTACTCTCCAAGAAGCGCACTTCTGGATCTCCTATACCATACCAACATCATCACCCTTTGTATGTGCAAGTCGCTCTCATACTTGCCTACTAACAACTCCGCTCCGAGTGTTCTTCATAATCATTTAATTATGCTCCATTCAAGGAATACTCTTCTTAAATGACTTCCCACAGTCTTCCAATTCAAATTTGGGTGTGCTATTCTAATTACACACCTATGTATGGATTATCGCCCCTCATGTGACGTTTAATCCACTATATCACTTCCACTTCGTTCTGTTAGCCCCAAAAATACATTTTCCACACGTCCATTGCCACACCCCTTCATCTCGGACGAGTTTTAACATCAGTTAACCAGGATGTCTACACACCCTATAAACCGGGCATACTAGCGTAAGCATCACATACACTCCATACTAATAAACAAATTCTTTATTTTACCTGGTGCTTACAGCGTGATTACAACACTTTAATCACCCTAAAAATTAAGATTTTAAATCTTCCTTATCATCGTTCCACCCCTCAACTCGTGGGGTAACTTTCAATGCTTTCTTACCACACAACTGGCTCCAATGGCTTTAAATCAAAATTCAACTTCCAACTTACATACATAATTACTTGATCCCATTTCGACCAGGGTACCGAACTCATGGAATAGTGACCAAACGTCTCCCTATTTCCAACCTTACACTAAGTTTCATGCGTGGGATGTCTCGCAAAGCGAAATCCAAATAAGGAACCCTCCCGATACACTACTGCCTAGTATTGTCGATTATCGAGATCCGTTAGGTCCTCCGTCCATAGCATATACCCCTTTATTCCGTCTCTTGACAGAAAAGTTACAATTTCTCCCGTAATTATGCTTAACAAAGAACGTTTCACTAATTGCACTATTGTTCAGTATAGGTTGGTGGTAATAGCATTCCATAAACCTCGAATACATACAATCGGAATTCTCGAAATTCCTTTCCCTAATAATAGGGGTATAAATATTAACTCCCACTTCTCTAAAGGATAAATATAACAATGCACTTTTCTTATCACTAAGTCCGGAGTACTAAACATAATACTGAGTCAAATCTTTTCGCTCAACGGTAAATCCCGATACCTACGGAATTATACTGACAAAGTCTATACATACTTTGGCATCGAATATCTCGAGCCCACTATCTCCTCCGAAGTCTCTAGGATAGATAATATAAGTGCGAGTCCAACCTTCTTTCAGGTAAAGCCTCGCCAAAATAAAACGTAAAACATGTTGCGCTAATGCAACCACTTCGATAGTCTTGCAATAAATGCCCACTATCGTACTAACCATTTCTATAACATTTTAACAAAGATAATATCATACTCGTGTATCACATCACTACAACGAGTAACCTCAATAAAGTATAAAACGCTGTTAATATACACATTCATCCTCCGCGGATAGCACTAAAGAAAAATCCCGCTACACTAGGGAAAAGATATTCACATAATAATAATTACGTTTAAAATAATATGCATTAAGCTCGTCTCACATGCTAATCTAGCAAGAAACAAAATATAGTGACTCGCTCGTGTCACATAAACACGTCGCATCCTTTGAGGATGCAATTTACACTTCTACCTTGTCAATCGTCTTGACTGCGCAAGTGGTTTCTGGACGTAACACATCTACTCAAATCAAACAAAATTACTTTAATCGTTGTCTTTTACTAGGCACCGTATTCTTGTCCTTTTACTCACTTTGGAACATATTATCGCGAACGATCTCACTCCGCACAAAATACCTCAGTACATAATCCACTTATCACCTGTCCTACTAACCAGGTTAGGATTGTCCTTCTCTCGGACTTTAGTAAACTCGATTCCTGTTAACCATCCCGGTTGTTCCCTTAGCTTTCTAGGCCATAAAGATCATGTTACTATCTATAATAGTACTTACTGAATTTACCATCACTTGGTAAGAATTTAATTATCCGAATAATTTAAATGGGTCCCCTGATGTGTATCCACATCCCTTTGTGGTGCTATACCACCACCGTTGCATTCAGTCTTATTCTCGACTAAATTCTTCGATTCCTTTCAGCTTCCCACACAAGGAGCATTATCATCTTTATTGACAAAATGCAATATTGTCAAACTCTAAATCAACCGTCCATCAGAATTTCCTCCTCGAGTATTATAAATTATTATTACGAGTTGGTCTCCCACTTGGAGTCGTTTCCTCCACTTGTATCTACATCTTTCGATACAAAATTTGCTAATGATTAGGATTCATATCCGCAATTGGACTTTCGTCATGACCTTCTGCGATGAGTTTAGAACCACGTTTGCTTCTCACCCTGAACAGTTGAGGAAGGAACATACGGTCAACACTGTACCTAAGGTTCTCCTATAGGCATAGCATTCCACTTCTAAAATTGGTGGTTGACCCCAACCATTATAACTTCGTCCCGAAAGCCAAGAAATTTTTCTCTAAATTTTCACTTTCAGTTTGACACACTCCGTCCTATATCTAAACCTTTGGATACTTTACCTCCTTTGGTAAACACAAAAAATTTCCGCATTTTTTGAATTTCCCACTGACAGTCTCTACACGTTTGTAATATGTTGGGTAAGTTTACCCTCGCACCTCATTTGACTATAACAGCATTTGGAAATCATTGCTGCGCCTTAGTCGCCTTTCTAGTCTTAGCTTCTCGTGCCATAATGGAGGTGACCTCAACTACGGTCATCATCCCCGGATATATTTTATAATCTCAATTGAGCCCTGCCTCCTGATGTCCGCTTAACAGTCCTCTTCTGACATCAGTCATCGCTCGGCACACGTACACATCCGAACGAAATTATAATTCACTAATGTACACACATACAGCAGGAGAACGAAATCTCGTCAAAGGAATCGACAATCCTAAACATAGAGCTCTATAACAAACAAAGCAACGCTGAAAGCATAATAAGCCGTACAGATCCTAAGGACACTAGAACCTGATGCTCTAATACCACCTGTGACACCCTGCCTAATTAAATATCGGGCGATCACTCCTTTATTAAATTACTTCAAGGTGAACAGTTGGTTCATTCTCAGCATCACTGTCAAAAATAAAACTTTTCCAATTTAAACACCCTAATTAATTAAGCTAAGTGTCAAAACCATTTAAACCTTTATTCTCATTTTATTAAATCCGGGTATAAAATCTTAAATCATTAACGTCTAAAGATTCATACAATAAGTAGAAGAATAAAATGAACATTCAACAGTTTACCCAACAATAGTAAATCCCAAAATTAAAATACTAAGGAAAACATCCTGACATTAATAATCCCGAAATAAAGATACTGAAATTAAAAGAATTACAATCTTTGACAATACCAACTAATTAATAGAAAGAGGGCGACACATTCTCCGGCTGGATAAAACTGAACCAGGAGTAGAATCAAATGGATGAAGTTGTCTAAACAACAGGCCTGCAACTCCCACCTAAGCTGCAGCTCGTTCCTGCCAAAGGACCCTATGCAAGATGCCCCTGTGACTGGGCACCTGTAATATATACATATATATATATATATATATATATATATAAGAGAAAGAGAAAAGGAAACGGGTCAGAGCCCGATAGTGTATATGATTTAAAAATTAGTTCAGCAAGTATTTAAATTGATTACAGGCCAATGCAACAACACATTAGTGCGACACTCTCTTGAGAAATTCCCACCTCTCTTCTAATGTGCACACCTATCGCACAAACCTTCCCAATGGTCTATCTCGTCATATACCACACTATCTTTCCCCAATGATTTGACTTATCTTAGGTTATTCGCAGGATTTACAACTGAATAACACAAGTATTTAAAACGTAAGATTTCAATTTGTAACCAAAGTTCTCCTTTTTACTTTATTAATCAATAAAGTTTTCCAGTGTCATATTATACTTTCTCAAAACAAGTATTTATAATTTGAGTCATCAACCATGTCCTACATATCAATTCACAGTAGGCAGTTCCAGATTTCAGAATTTCATATATATATTAACTACTCGTATAATATATATATTCTAACAGCACCCCACATAAAACTATGGTGCGGGCATACTCTGCTATCCAATCCCCGTATCAATCGTACTAAAGGGAATACAAGTTCGGAATCACTCTCGAACTGTATAAATACATACACAAACAATATTGAGGCGAAGCATAGATTCCAAGTCCAAGAGGTCAGTACATACCCTCACGTCTCTTAGGACCGTCCGACTATCGATCCGATAGCCCGTACCTAGGATTTCTATCTTCTAGGGTACGAGTCAATATCCCCCATAAGGCAACACATGATAAGATCGTCCCAGCGCGGTAACCTCAGGGATAGCAAGTAGCACGGGCATATTTTTCATACATAGATAGCATATGCATACACAATCATATAACTATAATAATATTACCATATCAATATTGGGTATATTCTCAAATCCCATACTTACGACATTATTTCTCATATCTCATTATTTGTTATCACATGTAACCGTTCATTTCTAACCTTGATTTGGTTTTATTCCAACTTACCACATAACTCTCATGGTTATATCCTCCCACCTATAAAAAAAATTAAGTAGGTATTCATCTATTCTCTTTCGTAACTATTTTATGTAATCTTCTCACTTTAAATACGTAGTTTTATCGTTTCTTATATATGAAATCTCCCAAGGATACAACTCTCGTCTAACCTTAAAGGTCCCAAAACTTATTCATATACCCTACTGGTCCTCTTTATCTCTCAAAACATATTTATAAGGGTGTCCATCAATTATTCCTCATTAAAGTGAATTTCAACTAATTAAGAATGGAAAACATGAGTCTGCCAGGAGGGGTCGATCGATCGAGGTCTGGGGCTCGATCGATCGAACCTTCGATCGATCGAAGCTCAAGGCTCGATCGATCGATCAAGCAGGTATGCAAAATCTGCAGTTTTGCAGTTACGGGTTTCATCCTCTAACCTCAACCAATTCCATATTTTTCAATCCCAATCGTCCCAAAATTTATACTACTAACATTATATAATCATGCCAGATATTTCCAACGTAAAGCATGTAGATTTCTATCATTAAACATGGATTAACAGCCCAAAATTATTATAATTATCAAGAACCCTAGAAATCTCCTAAACATGGTTCTAACAAGAATTTTCCAGAATTTCCTTCTTGTAAACATCATAATTTCGTGGTTCACTCCTCTACATGACAAAGGGTTTCCAAAATATCATTTAAGTCATCACTATATGCAATTTTCCCATCTCATATTGGGTTTTTCTTCCATATATCTCACCCTAATCATCCCTACACTAATATGAGTGATGCACCAACGAAAATAAGCAAGATAAACACTTGCCTGGGATTTTCGACGTTCTGGTTTGGTGCCGAATTTGGTGTGGTTGCGTTCCCCGTCTCGCGATGTACGCGTTGGCGGTGGCGGCGGCGGTGCAAATAGATGGATTTCGGGCCTTGGATTGCTTTGGAAGCTCTCTCCTTCCCTCTCCTATGGCCGTCACTTGTCTTTGGTTGTTCTAACCCTAGAAGACAACCTTAGACATCTTATATAACCCTTGAAATTTCGTGAGTTTAATTACCCAAAAATGTAAAATGACCAAAATGCCCTCCCGGGGTACTAATTTGGCCTAAAAACGCCCCGAGACCCAAACTAAACCCCCGAGTACACTTTTCTGACTATCTCGACCCTTCCGAACGCGTTGGCGCACTCAAAACGACCATACGAACAACTTATGAAATATTCACTTTTATAAATCAACATTTAGTCCTGACACGACACTGGCGCGTCCCGACTTAAATTTCTATAATTGTCATTTTATTCACACGTGACAATATTATAAAAAATAAATCTCATATATTACTATACTCATCCAGTAATATTCAACAAATAACAAATTTCCAATAATTACTAACTCTCGTCACGCTAGTAAATATTTAAAACAACATTCCGGATTAAAATTAAATTAATTTATCTCAATTAAATTTAATAAATCCCATAATTTTAAAGCTATAAAAATATGGGGTATTACATTCTCCTAATATCAGGTTTGATTTCTAACTAACGATTTCGATCTCGGACCGCTTTCCGTAGAAAAATCACTATAAAACAAAAAAAAAATCAGAAAAATACGCGGTCAGCGCCCACGCGACCATATCGAAAAGATCTTCAATTTTTATTTTTTGACCAAGAGACGAATCGATTCTCCTTTAGGCCGAATCGATTTGGCAAGAACGCTAGCTACTGTTCATCGTCTTCTCCGAGACTGTTTCGGCCATTAAAGCTTCTCCCAAGCTTTTGTCTCCTCTCCCGACAACCTACAACCTAAACCAACAACATATACACACATAACAAGGGTTCTAAACATCCTAGAATCCGAAACCAATAACTAATTTTGATTAAATCTTAAGTTCCTCGAATTGAAATATTATTGGGGTTTATTCGTTTTAACTTTCGAAAACCCGTTTTATCCACGAAAACCCAACTCAAAATATTTAGGGTTTGTTAATACCAAACTACGATATGAGATTTATGCTCAAAAGTAAATAAAGCAAGTAAACACTTGCCTCGTGGATAAAATTCGACGATCCCGAGTCGTGTCCGGCGGAGTTTGGCCCGAAATCTCCTTTTTCTCTCCACTTTCTTCCTTCCTTCCTCTCTCTCTTCTCTCTTTTCTTTCTATTCTCTCCCTCTCTCCCTCCTTATATAAGGAGAAAAGGGTTTATACCCCTTAAAACCTAAAAACGACTCGTTTACTCAATTTCGAGCCATTTTTAACTCTAAAATTCTTCGAAACTCAATTTCGACAATCGGACACTCTTTTCCGACTATCTCGGCCATTTCGAGAGTCACGACGTAGTCGAAATTTCCATCCGAGGTACTTGACCGCAATCCACTATTTTAACCCAATATAACTTAATGTGGGTTTTCCAATTAAAATCTTATCTTCTGTCCCTTTGCTCAATGGCGACATATTATTAAAATACTCCAACTTATTAACTTAATCCCAAAAGTAAATATACCATCCATCGAAAATCATCTAATCCTAGAAAATCCTAAAAATTACTATTCTGAGAAATTTCTCCAAATTCCAATTTACACCCAATTATGAAATTTAATTATCCTAAAAAGGACGGGTTATTACATACTTCCCCCCTTACCATGGAATTTCGTACTCGAAATTCGGATCTAACCTACACCACCAACCTACGATAAAAAATTCCACTACGTCTTAGTACCCCCAAAATGAAAAGGTGCTAACACGTTGGTCCCTTACCATGTTCCACCTACCTTAAGGTGTACTCGACCATAATAGCTTTACTACAGCTCATCTGAATTTCTAACCATTACCGCACAACAACGACGCGTTAATTCGATGGCTTCTCTTGCTACCAATAAGAGAAACGAGTCTATAACTACCGCTTTACATCTCGCAAAGCTGATACTCTTACTAAAAAGCTTCCGCTCATCCACAGCAGGACAACTGATTTCCTTTAAAAAGGAAACTCTACTAAGAATTGACTACTTCCAATAGTCTCGTCGTTTGTCTTGGGCTCATTACCTCTTATTGCCCCTTATAAAATTGGAATATCGCGTACCTCTCACGACATTCCATCTAACACATTCAAAATCCGTTCGTACTTGCCTCACGGCATAAACTTCAACTTTATATACTACGCCCTTCTATTTCAGGCGGTATATAAACCAACTTACTAAGGTGCCCATACACCTTTTTAACCCGTGCATATCTGCACATCCATTGTGAACGTTCGACATGTAACACTCTCTCTAATAAAGGCCTCCTTTCCTCGGTGAAATACTCACATATGGGTCCTCCCAACCCGCAAAGATCAATTCTCCTTACATCGGCACCACTAACTCTATTGAACTTACATCCTAATAATGCTAAGGTCTAAGCGTTACCCTACCTACGCGAAACAAGTATAATCCTAATTGTGTCCCTAGTTCCCAAGGACTCTCTCAACTTCCGACATTTGCTTGGTTTCATGCGTGGGATGTCTCGCAAAGGGAAATCCAAACAAGGAACCCTCCCGTTACACTACTCCCTCGCGTTATCAGTCATCAAGATATAGCGACCTAAGGCACACCAGCGGGACGTCCTAAATCCTACCTCGCTAACTACGGATGCATATCTACTATTCTATCCTTCCACCTATACGAAAAGAAAATTTAACTAATAGAAGTGCCCACTCTCTGCAAAAGCGTCACGAACATCATACCCAAAAGATATTTCCTCAAAATTTGCCTTTTCATTAAGGCCTGACTATAATCCTCAAATCAATTTCTCTAAGTCCTACTTCACCCACCCACTTATGGTGAGAGAACCACTTTAGTGCTTTTCCATAAGCATACTATTATCATATATCTCATAGTACATAGTGTTTCATCCACACTATATGTCTTATCAACAAAACCAACATCCTCGCATCCTATAACATCTCTCCACTCCCGACGTCGTTAAGGTTCATGCGTGGAGCGTCTCGCAAAGCGAAATCCAAACAAGGAACCCCTCCAACACACTAATACTTAACTTCGCCGGTCATAGAGGTACGTTATTTTTGAATATGCAACCGGGATAATCCTATCCCCTCTTTCAGCCAAATGTGGTCTGAACTCCCATCTCATTTCAGGAGCTATACCACTAAGCGCATCGCACTACACTCAGTCTGGGCGCAATCAATAATGAGCTTAAACTCATAGCTCAATAATAATCTGTGCACACCTTAAATCACATCTATAAGGTCGCCACATACTCATATTATGATAGTGAAACCTCTACTCATCGAAGTTCCATCTATGCACATACTAAAGGCGAACTCAACCTGTATCCAGGTGAGATATCGCAACAACAACCCGTTCCACCCTGAAACTGCAGACACGATAGTCTTGCCATCATTAGCCTGCTATCGCTCTAAATATACCATAACCTTTTATACTCACCATATTACCATACTGTATAACACATATACGAGTATCACAAGCCATACATATATATATATATATATATATATATATATATATATATTTATATTTAAAATATCAACACCCACCTTTATAGCGAATGAAGGAAAATAAAACTCCGCTATCACGAAAAACACATAGGCCTACATTATATAATGTTATCGATACCGCCACAAAGCTCAAATTACACACACAAGTATAGGGCTAACGAAACACCGCGACTTTATCTAGCCACGCCAATTATACCTCTTCCTTCTGAGGTGAAACTTATAACAATAACTTTGCCCGGCTCCTTATAATCATCTTACTAGTCCTCTTAACTTCTTCGTTAAAAGGAAACTCCACTACGAGATTCAACCTTATAGCTCCAACTAAGCCCCACCTCCTGCCGCCATCCAAGCCCCGCACATGATTCTCGAATGAGCGTGCAAAAGATTTAAATTATCTTATACTATGGCAAGAGAACGAAATCTCACAAGATAAATCAACAATCCTAGTCCTGAGGTTCTAAATCAAATCGAGAGCAACGTTGAAAGCATAGTACATCCGCACAGATTTCTAAGGACACTAGAACCTGATGCTCTGATACCATCTGTGACACCTCGCCTAATAAAATACCGGGCGATCACTCCTATATGAAATTATAACAGGAGTCGCATATGGATCATTCTTAGCATCACTGTCGAAAACCAATTTAATTACTAATAACCTATTAGGCCGGCGTCAAAATTTTACTTAACTACTCTTTTTAAACAACTACTAAATTTAAAATCCACACAGTTTATATGAATGAAACTGAAATGAAATAAAATAACTGAACACTCGGTTCAAATATGATTCAACCAAATCGAATGCCATACTAAAAGAATAAATAAATGCATTTGGGCCATTGGTCCGAATATATATATACAGTACGTCCTATCGAGAGTACAAGAATAGAAGCGTCGATTGATAACCTGCATGCATCCACAGCTGCTGCAGTAGACGTCTGACTCGAAAGATGTGTCATCCAGGCGTCCCTGTGTCTGGACACCTATATAGCAAGAGAGGGAAAAGTAGATAAACGGGTCAGAGCCCGAGTTTTAAAAATATTTAGCAAGTGAATAAATGCCTTATTTTTAGAAAATATCTTTTATCTCATATTTAAATTTGGTATCGTACTCCCATGAGATACCCCTCACCTCTCTTCTAATAGTGAACTCCTAGCGCATCCCTCTAAACATCCTAGTCAGACTATACTGACTAACTAAATCACTTCCCACCTTCTAACCTTCCTATGTAATCCAAGTACTAAGGGCTAAACTTCTCCCCAGTCTCGACACTATGCCATGTTCGTGCGTGGGGTGTCTCGCAAAGCGAAATCCAAACAAGGAACCCCCCCGATACACTACTACGCGACAAGGTCTATCGTCGAGATCCATTTGACCCTCAGTACATGAAAGATATATATATTTACATATACACCATATAAAAAATACCAATATTAGAGCATTAAGAGTTAAACTTCTCCCCAGTCTCAACACTAAGCCATGTTCGTGCATGGGGTGTCTCGCAGAGCGAAATCCAAACAAGGAACCCCCCGATACACTACTACGCGACAAGGTCGATCGTCGGGATCCATTAAACCCTCAGTACTCAATTTATACATATATACTCATATTTAAATTCATATCATGTTACACTTCCGGATATATCTCTCGGAATGAGAATTCATCCTTATAATGCACGTCCGGATATATCTTCCGGACTGAGGTTTACTTTGTTTTCATTTTTATCTCAAAACTTTCCATTTCTTTTCTTTTATCCAGTAAATGTATTTAAAAGCCATTTTTATTATCATAAAAATGCTTTTTCATCTCATATGTTCCCATTTCCCTTCTTCCATCCAGGAAATGTAATTAAAACCAATTCATTTATCCCATTTCCCTTCTTCCATCTAGGAAATGTAATTAAAGCCAATTTATTATCATAAATTTCTTTAACATCAATAATGTTCCACATTATTAAGAATAGTTATATTTCATATCATATAACGATTCTAAGACCGCTCCTCCGGGTTTCCCCACTGGGCGCGCCCCTAAATTGCTATCATCTTCCAGGGCCTATAAATCAAGACAACCTGGGATCCAACAACGCAAGACGTCGGGAAGCCGCCATATGCCTGCGGGAGAGTCATAACCACACCCATAATTACCTCACCAGCGCAAAAAATATACAATAATCACTCATATGGCCTAGGACTATATCCACCCTGCATTCATTAGCCAGGGGGCTTCACCTTACGCGCGCAACTTCCCTTATGATAGCGATTTAGAGAGGTGTGTATACATAAATTATCATTTATAAAAATCATTTCTTTTTCCATTTTGAAAGCATTCATATTGTTCATTTTCAAAAGTCATTTATATCGTATCATATATATACTTTAATCACATAGTATATATATACCATATATTCCTCCTCGAATATATATATACGGCCATAATTTCCAATCACATCTGGCGATGATCAATAATCCCAAAGATTGTTTCAAAGAATCGAATACATACGTTCACATACTCACGATACCATACCGGAAGTATTCCCTCACTTGGTAAATAATAAATACCTTATTCTCATCTAAGGATTTAGTGGATATCTCCAAATATACTAATTCACTCTAAGTGAATACATATATTCCCAATTCCATCCTAATAATCTCGTAGGATTCACTCACCCAATATCAATATAATTATGTTTTCCTACGCGCATAATTATATAGGCCTAAACGCCCTACCGAAATATCTCAGGGATTATTCTCCCCCGAATACCCTTAAATTAAATAGGTTGTGGATTTCCTTCCCACAAATCCAAGGACTACATTTCGCTTAAATAGTGATCTAGAGGTCCCCACTCTATATTTAGGAACCCCTAATATTTATCTCCAAACAATTCCAGCCTTAATTCTCCCAATATCAGGTTTGATTTCTAACTAACGATTTTGATCTCGGACAGCTTTCCGTAGAAAAATCACTATAAATCCAAACAAAATCAGAAAAATACGCTGTCGCCGCCCACGCGATCGTATCGAAAAGATATACAATTTTAATTTTTTGACCAAGAGCCGAATCGATTCTCCTCTAGGCCGAATCGATTCGGCAAGCACGCAGGCGACTATTCATCGTCTTCTCCGAGACTGTTTCAGCCATTAAAGCTTCTTCCAAGATTTTGTCTCCTCTCCCGACAACCTACAACCTCAACCAACAATATATAAAAATATAAAAAGGGTTCTAAACATCATAGAACCCGAAACCAACAACTAATTTTGATTAAATCTTAAGTTCCTCGAATTGAAATATTATTGGGGTTTATTCGTTTTAACTCTCAAAAACCCGTTTTATCCACGAAAACCCAACTCAAAATATTTAGGGTTTGTTAATACCAGACTACGATATGAGATTTATGCTCAAAAGTAAATAAATCAAGTAAACACTTGCCTCGTGGATAAAATTCGACGATCCCGAGTCGAGTCCGACGGAGTTTGGCCCGAAATCTCCTTTTTCTCTCCACTTTCTTCCTTCCTCTCTCTCTTCTCTCTTTTCTTTCTATTCTCTCCCTCTATCCCTCCTTATATAAGGAGAAAAGAATTTATACCCCTTAAAACCCAAAAACGACTCGTTTACTCAATTTCGAGCCCTTTTTAACTCTAAAATTCCCCGAAACTCAATTTCGAGAATCGGACACTCTTTTCCGACTATCTCGGCCATTCCGAGACTCACGACGCAGTCAAAATTTCCATCCGAGGTACTTGACCGCAATCCACTATTTTAACCCAATATAACTTAATGCGGGTTTTCCAATTAAAATCTTATCTTCTGTCGCTTTACTCAATGGCGACATATTATTAAAATACTCCAACTTATTAACTTAATCCCAAAAGTAAATATACCATCCATCGAAAATCATCTAATCCTCAAAAATCCTAAAAATTACTATTCCGAGAAATTTCTTCAAATTTCAATTTACACCCAATTATGAAATTTAATTATCCCCAAAAGGACAGGTTGTTACAGACCTTAGTCCACCCACAACACAATAGATCCATCGACATCAGTGATCTCAACAACATTCCCTCAAAATCAACGAAGTTTCGTCTAAGCTTACATTCCCTTCATTTTCATACTCAATTTGGAAAATATTTTTTCCCTCTCATCTACATTCATTAACACTCAAGGGACTCCATACAAGATCAAAGATCAAGCTTCAAAGATGGTCCAATTCCTTTCCTCTCTCTTTAAATTTCTTATTTTTGTATAGTAAACATTAGATTCATAATCTAGTTCTTACTTTAGTTCATACAAATTAATATCTACACTTTTATTAGTATATTGTACATACTTTATTTTCTACAAAAATTCCAAAAACAAATAGAAGAGGGTTACACCCGTAAATTCCTAACGGAATTATCCATCACAGTTTTTCCAAAATCAAAACAACACACTTTCTACACATACACATATAATAAAATATCGTTCGAATCTATGGGATAAACCCCACCCCTATGCTACATTCGAACTACGTGGACTTTGATGCCTTTATAGGCTACGTAGGCATCTCGGATTAAAATCTGAAACTCGAGTCCAATTTTACAATTTTCCCAATTTCTCAAATTCCCTAATTTTCTATAACCTCCCATATTTCATATATATATATATATATATATATACAGAAAGTCTCCTGTAAGGACTTCCTATGGTGCAGACCCCGATACATACCATTTTTTAAAAATAGAAAAAAAAATAATTTTTTTGATGAAATTTCATGGATATGATCTCCACGGTGAGAAGATCATATCCAATTTTTTTCGTCAAAAAATTCAATAGAAAAACCATTGAGATGAGGTGATATGTAAAAAAATGGTATAAATATGCATTTTCAACCGTTAAAATGTTGGGTCAGCGCCAGTCGCTTTATTTATTGAATTTTTTGATGAAACTTCATGGATATGATATTCTCACTATCGAGATCATATCCATGAAGTTTAATAAAAAAATTCAATCAAAAAGTGGGTGAGATGATCACCAACATTTCAACGGTCGAAAATACATATTTATACCATTTTTTTACATATCACTTCATTTCAATGGTTTTTTTATTTAATTTTTTGATGAAAAAAATTAGAGATGATCTTCCCACCATGGAGATCTTATCCATTAAGTTTCATCACAAAATTCATTTTTTTACTATTTTAAAAAAAATGGTATGTTCCGGAGTCTGTACTATAAGGAGTCCTTACAGGAGATAACCTCTCTCTCTCTCTCTCTCTCTCTCTCTCTATATATATATATATATATATATATATATATATATATATATATATATATATATATATATATATATATATATATATATATATATCATACTTATTTGCGTTTCGTCCAACACATATTATCGTTCCCTAATAACGATCAATATCACGATGAACGCACAAATCGTACTTTCTACATATGTTATTTTGGGAATATTCCTATAGATGACCTCACTCTACCTTGTCCATGGTATGAGTTGAATAAATCCGATCTCCATTATATAAACATGCACACACACACACACACACACACACACACACACACTTCACGGGGATATAAAGAAAGATAATAACACTAGTCCTTGAGAGATCGAAAAGGCGAGATGGGTGCCTAACACCTTTCCACTCTGTTACTTAGCCCCCGAACCTTCTAACTATTGGTTTCACATGCATCAGATTGTCCTTGATGTCGCTCTCTCGAAGTGGAAATATTTCTTTTGCCTGTTTTGTGCAAAATAGGCTGGCGACTCTATCTCCTCAAATTTACCCCTACACTGACGACGACAGAAGCAAACTTCCCAAGAGGGGTGAGAGATCACAGCGTAGGCTTCCCGAGGGGGAGACGTATCTATCTCTATCTCTCTCTCCTCCCCCCAAGGCTTCACCCGGTATGGTCACAACGAGAGGGGTCAATGTATATAATTTTCTCATTTTGATATTACGCCCATTGGATTTGTCGAGGTTTTCTTTGTTATACATTGGCGCAAAAAGCACCAATACATATTGTATTATATTCCTTTTATGACACATACATTATTACACCAAATTTAGTTGCATGTCTAAATAAATTCAACATGTGATAAATAACCACTTAATATAGAGCCAATGATATTAGGGACACCATGCAATATATCTTATATCACGTTAGCCACTAATGGTATGCACTCATTTATTGCACAATCTTAAATAGTGACAAACCATATTACAATTAACTAAGAATAATTTTTAAATCTTACTACAAAGAAGTTAAATACTACTTTAATGATATGTCAAAATGAACGTTACAAGGGACATGTAGATATATCAATATAAAATAAATATTGAGTTCTATATAACATATATGACTAAAATACAATTACACCCATTAATATCATGCTATTATATGCGTGACGTCAGACCATTAAATGTTTCACATTGAACATGTCATTAATAATTGTGCAATTTGTTTTTATCATTGATATATTATATATACCAAAATAATATGTAACGATTTAATCGAAAATATACATCTCATTGCTAAAACTGAAAATTTTCAGAACTAAAGTAAAACATGATAATATTATTATGTATTAAAGTAACTTTCATCCAATACCACATAACTGTTCATTTTCTCATTTAAATGTGCAAATCACATTTGTCTCCATACTATATTCAAACTCCATGAACAAACATGTCAAACTCAGGCATACTATATTCAAACTCCATGAACAAACATGTGCAAATTACTTAATGTATGATGAAAGAAAGAATTCGGATCAACTAATGACAAACCACTTTGAACCATACCGAGTTCAAGACTCCCATCCCATATATTTCATAATATGAAAAATATGAACACTATATGGTTCAAAATTTACACCATACAATGAACCATACTTTCCCAAAAATCCCCCTTTCGTGCCTCCCTCGACTGGAATCATCTCACATTTTGCAACATTAATATATAGTTTAGCACAGTGGAAGAATTATTATCTCTTCAAAGGACGAGACTAAATTTGATTAAAGACTATCTATCGAGCCCACCGACCTACTACATGTCTATTTTGCCTTTGCCGATATCAGTGTGTAAGAGGTTGGAAAAGATGATGAGGGATTTCTTGTGGAAAGGTAATGCAAATGAATTCAAGCACTGTCTCATAGGATGGGATGATGTATGTAAGTTGACCATGGTGTGGGGAGCGGGGGTGAAATGATTATAAGGCATTTCAATAAAGATTTGATAGGTAAGGGGGTATGGAGATTTCCTCGAGAGGAAAATAGGTTTTAGAATAAAATGGTGGTGTCTAGGGAAGGTTTCGCCGAGTGTGGGTGGGGATTAAGAGTGGGACATTATGTGCATGGGGTTGGGTTTTGGAAGCACATTGCAAAGGGATAAGGGGAAATCTCTCGGTACACAATGTTCCACCTAAGGAATAGGAACAAAATTAGATTGTGGAAGGATAGATGAGGGAAGGATGATACATTAGAGGATCTATTCCCAGGGATGTTCTGCATTGGAGAGGGAAAGGTGGGGTTGGTGATAGAGCACATGATAGCGGTGGGGGACCGAATGGTGTGGAACTTGAAATTCAGAAGGAGACTACTGGATTGGGAATTGGAGGAGGTCGAGGCTTTTTTTAACTGTATTAAAATGGCTTCGATCCGAATGGGAGGGGAAAATAATGTGATATGGAGTAGAGGTAAGGATGGAGTGTTTTTAGTAAAAGACTATTACACTGTATTGAGGGAATTAAGGAGTGATCCATATTTTGGAGAACAAAGGTGTCACCTAAAGTTACGTTCGACTGCAATGAAATAGAAAATATTGACATGAGAGGGTTTGCAAATGAGAGGTTGAAGAATGGTCAGTCGGTGTTACTTATGAAAGGAGGATGAGGAGATAACTAATCATTTGAAATTGCATTGTTGGGTGACAAGGGAGTTATGGGATGCCTTATTTTCTCTTTACCGGGTTCAATGGATCATGTCGAGGTTGGTAAGTGACTTGATATGGCATGGAAAATTCCTAAGGTGTGGAACGGGGAGATGAACATGTGGCGGATGGTCTCGCATTACATCTTTTTAATGCAATGACTGGAGAGGAATATAAGGTGTTACGAAGGGAAGGGCTAGAACCTGATAGGCTACGGTGTATGTTTTTGAATTCACTACTCATTTGGCATACGAATGATCCAAACCACTCCCTTACTTTCTTTTTGAACTTTATGAAGGAGTTGTATTGAGTACAATAGTGTTTTTTATTTGTTGGATTGAATATTCTGAACCTATTTTATTTTTTCGGGGTACGCTTCCTGTATACGAGTTTCCTCTCCCTAAGGAGGGATTTGTAATGACAAAATTTACTTATAAAAAAAAATAATATGAAGCATATCTCCACACATCAATATGTTCAAATGCTTAATTATGGAAAAAAGTCAACACATGTTGACAAGTCTTTTCGTAAATGGAGGAATAGGTCTGACTCACATGGTTCAAGAGAAGTAAGACCACATCCACCGTTACAATGGATAACTTCTATCCATACACCACCCAAAAGTTACATTCATACATGACGAAATTGATTACTATATCACCCTCTTAAAATATAATGCATTTAATGTTAACAAATGTCAATGGTACAGTGATGGCAACAATTTTATATATGAACAAACTGTAAGTGAATCCATTTTAAAGCATATGCATGTAAAATATGCATATACACAGAATTGTGAACTTGATTCCAAAGTATATATATAATTCTACATGATTATCAATGAGGAATATATCCATTAAAACTAAGGCTTGATTTTGACTTTCAAAATGAACTGACACTAATTGTACATAAATTGTACTTTCGTCAATGTGTTGATGAATAAGAACAATTTTTATGTCATGAAATAATTTAAGTATTCAATATTTGATTCTATCTGCAAATCTTCCAATTTTATTTATTCAAGTGATGGCAAAATTGTTGACACATAACTTCAATCATAAAACTATCGCACACATTTTGAATTACTTCTATATACATATTTCACTAAATGAAGATCACGAAAACACAAAAGCATATGTAAACTTAATTTTGTCTTAATATTGTTATTCATATTTATGTGCTTTTGTGTTTTATCAGATTAAAAGATGAAATAAATCACATTTGAGCAATAAAAGTTAAACCAATAGAAAACTTGAAAATGAAGAAGATGATCGAGTTGAGTGATAGACACTCTCTTATTAAGACAAAATTCGCTCCCGCTACGGTGCTTACGACAATGGAAAATGCACTTTTGCCTCCTACGAAGAAATAGTCTTGACACGTGTAAGAAGCACTTCATTATACGTGTCCTATTAAGTAATTATGCTTGATACTCTCTCCGACTCAATCAGGTTTGAAATGTATTTAAAAACCTTTTCTCCCTCTCCCCTTTAAAATGAAGACAACTCTTGTATTTATAGAAAACAAAGTGTTCTTTCATGAAAATATGTGCCCTTTTCTTAACAGTCACTTTAGGGACATTTTCCATGAACAGTCATAACTAATAGTGAACAATCACGACCTTTAGTGATGCTTATGAAAATAGTCACTATATTGCAAACAATCACACCCTTGAGCGATAATTTTTGAAACATCGTCTGAGGAGATTAAATAAAATTGCCAATAATTTTCACACATAAATGGGGAACTTTGAAACCAAATTTCTCATTAATCATTTGTCCTTTTTTAACAAATGAATATATCACTTGACTCGTCATGTTTCAAGGAATATATACGTACTTGGTTCCACCACGTTTGAAGTGTGGGTTCTACTTTTGTAATGGCTCAAAGTTGAACAATATATTAATTTGGTCAAAATATTATTAATTTGTGAAAACACAAAATATTTTGCAACATATTCGTCTAAGGAAAATTATTAGTAGTTACCTTAGGTTGAGACCATGAAGTCATAAGATTAGGGAAGTTTTGTAGGCCGCGGCTATAACAGTGGATGTTTGGAAACTTCAACCGAGGTATCAATTGAGGCTGAGTACATTGAGTTGCAGAAAACACACCACAAGAATTGATGACATTGAAAGGTCCAAGGCAATGTTTTAAGAGTTCTTAGGTCCTATTTATAAACATGTAAATATATAGTGAATATTAAGTACATGTATAAATAGGACCTATTGAGAAAATTTTATTTTGATAAGACCAATTAAGAACCATCTAATATAAATATGACTTAATTGTCAAGCGCCCATGTTTCAAATCGCGATTGCGCAAAGTATCACATTTTGGCTTAGGGTCGCGTCGTGCAAATCGCATCACGTATCGTGCAAACAATTCACGCATTTTAATTTTTTAAATAGAAAACGTATAAAATATACAAATAAATAATAAACAACATTTTAAACTGAAATTTGTGAAGTAAATAACATTTTAAACTGAAATTTGTAAAATAAATAACATTTTAAACTAAAAATTTGCGGATGAAAAAACATTTAAATTGAAATTTGTAAATGAAGGCAACATTTTAAACCATTTTTTAACGTAACATTTTAAACTGCAATTTGAAAAAAAGAAAAAAAGAAAAATCAAGTAAGATTTTAATCTGATTTTTTAATGGGACATTTTTCAACTGAAATTTGTGAATTAAAAATGTAATATTTTTTGAATTCTGTAAAAAAAAACGTAACATTTTAATGTGAAAAAAGTGACCTAAAACTGAAAGTTGTAAATAAAAAAAGTTGACATTTTGAACTGATTTTTTTTTCAAAAAGGTAATATTTCATTTGTAAAAACATGTAACATTTTTTTACAGCAATTTGTAAAAAATGAAACCAAACATTTTAAACTGAATTTTGTAAAAAAAAAGCACGATTTTAAAGTGAAATTTGTAAAATTAAAATAAATAACATTTTCAGCTAAAACATGTAGAATAAATAACATCCTATGCTCAAATTTGTAAAAAAAAAAGTCTGAAATTATAAAACAAATATCATCTTGTTAAATAAGTAGCATAAGAGCACAAATAACTCACATTTTGAAGTGAAAATGAAAGAATAGTTAAGAGATGGACTTAATAATAAATACACAAAATAAACTATTCATTTTAGGACTTAATATTAATTACATAAAAGCATATAATTATGAAATCATAAATAAATAGAAAAATAAATATATTATCACACCTCAACCTCAATCGATCTAAAAAATTAAACAGTTGCGGTGAAGTCGACTTGGACGGACAATGCAATCCTCAACCTTAATCTCTCAATCAACCTCAAATTTGAAGTCGACTTGGCTCGACAACTTCTTTTTGGCCCGATGACCTCAGATTGACCCGAAATATGGTCAACTTTGATGAGATAAGGGTTTCGAAGGTTAGGCTTTTTTTGTTATACTAGGTTAAAAAACATAATTAATGCAAGTGTTGTGCATAAAATTGCATTAAGGTACAAAATAACGCGCTATTGCAACAAATAGCGTGCCATGTCAGCCTTTTGCCCATCATTTTTTGTCACCCCGTAATACAGTGAATGCAATGTTCCCCGCAATACGTAATCACGTGCTATCGCATTCACAATAGCGCTCTTTTTGAAACATTGATATATATATATATATATATATATATATAGAGAGAGAGAGAGAGAGAGAGAGAGAGAGAGAGAGGTGATATTGTTGTAAGGAGGCTGCGGGCAATAATGAGCAGTGGCGATGTTAAGGAGGAGGAAGGTGGTCGAAAACAATGAGAAACAATAATTTTTTTTTGATATGTTGTAGGTGTTAGACTTAGTCCTATAAGGTAAGGGGTCTTCTTCTCACCCATTAACTATTTAGACTAAACCATAGTATTCACATTTCTTCAATGATATGAGTCATTTTGATGTTTATATTAAATATTTTCTAAGACGGGATTTAGGGCATGACCGATTATTGTTCACATTATGTAATGATAATATATGTTGAACTTTTGAGATATTATTCTTTTTTCTTGCCTTGGGATTATTTTGGAAATTTAGGGTTCTTGAGATATTCATCGTGTTTTGATTAGGTTGGGGTTTTGATCCTTAAAAACTTTAGAAAAACTTATTTTTGGAGAAAACTATCACTTTTATAAAAAAAACACCCTTATTATTTGTGAAAAAGGATTTCTAAACCCTTCTTTGAGTCCACGGTCTTGAGGGTGTATAATATTGTGCCTCCCATTTATTTATGTGCCTCCTTGTAGTTATTTAGGGTGTTGTGGTTGTAACATCTTGGGCTTGACTTCAACTTTCTGCTTGGTGCTTAAGGCTAGGTGAAGTTTGAAGTACAATGGATATACAGAGGGGGGTTTAAGCAAAAGTTAATTTTTATTTTTTTTAAATTATATATAAAACACCCTCATATATTCAATAAAAAAGACATCATATTCACGGGCTTCGGTTATTACATGAAAAAATCCCCCACAACCACCAGATAATGTAGATGACAAAATTGATGGGAGAACATATCAATTAGCTCAAATAAACATGTGAAGTTAAAATTAAAAGAGCCCGTGTGTGTGTGTATAGGAATATAGAGAGTAAATCCATTAAGCAAATCAAAG
The DNA here is from genome assembly GCA_949130495.1 of Sambucus nigra. Classification (NCBI taxonomy): domain Eukaryota; kingdom Viridiplantae; phylum Streptophyta; class Magnoliopsida; order Dipsacales; family Adoxaceae; genus Sambucus; species Sambucus nigra. Next base: position 450,498,689 of record OX422212.1, on the reverse strand, counting down.
TTAAAAAAAACTACAGGCAAGCATGATTAAGAACAATCTAAGCATTGAAAATAATAGTAAAATGTCCTAGCCACATGGAAACATGAAATGAAGTGGATTTAAATTGGCTTTTGTTTAGACCTCCTTTAGTGTATCCCCTATATCTATAACTTCAGATTGGTATTAGAGTGGGAACACTAAGTTATAGTGTAGATCCGTCTTTTTATGTTGTTTTAGGATTGTTTGGGTGTTTATTTCCCTCCCTTTAGTTTTGTTTATTTTTCTCTTAATGGGTCATAATAGTGATAAGTTACCAAATGCATTTATCGATGACGATAACTTAGATATTCGAGATGAGTTTAATCAGATTAATAACCATGCTAAAAATTTAGCTTTTGTGAAATTGAAGTTTGCGAAAAGAATTAAATTTCTTGCAAAAGAAAATTGTCGTTTCAAAGCTAAAATTGATTTTTTGCGAACTGTTCAAACTCAAAGAGATATCTTTCATGAGAAGCTCATGGACATGAATCATGATTTTAAAACTTTAGAAGTGTCCAAGAAATAGGGTGAGGATTAGGGGTGGCAATTTGGGTACGAACACGACAACACGACACGATCCAACACGAAATTGACACGAAATTAAAACAGCTTGTCGTGTTCGGGCCAGACTTTTTTGGCCCACTATCGGGTCGTGTCGTGTTCGTGCCCGAAAATTGACCCGATATTGGCCCGAAATTGGCCCGTTAGAGCCCAATTGCAACACGATAAGAAAATAACCCAATTATGTCCCAATTACAACCCAATTGTGTCCCAATTGTGTCCCAATTAGCCCAAATAAGAAACTCCATCTCGTGAAAAAAGAGAACACATCTTCAATTAGCCCAACGGGTTATCGTGTCCAGTCGTGTCAATCGTGCCAATTTGGCACAATTTTTTTTTTCGTGTTACTCGTGTCGGGTCGTGCTACTAATGGGTCGTGTTCGTGCTAGCAAAAAAAAACACGCTAGCGTGTCGTGTCGTGTTCGTGCCAGATAAAATTGTGTCGGGTCGTGTCGGGCCAGACCCAAACACGACCCATTGGCCCGAATTGCCACCCCTAGTGAGGATAGAGGATGTTTTTAGAGAAAGAGTTAGAGGACTCTAATTTTCTAGGGTTAATGAATGTGCCATCGAGGTTAATAATAAATCAATAAAAGTTTTGAAGGCATGCTAGAAGACTATTAGGGATAAATCAATAAAATTTTATCTTCCTCTCTATAAGTTGGAACCATTTTTGAAATATTTTAAAGAAAAAATAATTTTTATTTTAAGTCGTTCGAACGAATTTTATAAGTTTCATTCGAACAAGTTTAGCAGTTCTTTTAAACGAATTTCAAACGACATTTCTCTATTAGCAGAAAAATGTTTAAAATATTCTAAACCAATTAAACTTAGTAGAATTATACCCAAATTAAACTTAAAACCAATTTTAAACCAATTATTATGATAAACAGTTTACTATCTTGTCCTTAAACATGCATCTAGATGAGTATAAGATTAAAATAAAGAAACAAACCACAACAAAATGATGTATGAGGAAAATCCACAACGGAAACAATCTCAGACGACCCATCCATTTAAATTTAGCTATATACAAAATTAAAATGGACACGATAGAAGACTTACACAACCGACTAGATTCCCTTACAAGCATTGACGCTCTTTGTTCCTTAACCTTCACCACAGTGTCACGCAAGGGTCCACCCACAGAGTTGCCATAACGTGAGAGTCCACACACACCTCGTAATCCATCGATTCATGCTCAACAACCGTCTATCGATACGGAATACATAGTTCACTGTTTCTTCATCGCAACACCACAAACATAGTGTCCAGCATGTGTAAAAAGAAAACATAGATATCTATATAAAACGTACTCAATAATGATGACGATGTGTAAAATATTGATTAAAATGAAATCTCAAAGAATATAAAGATTGAAACTTGGATCTTAAAGAGTTTGAGTGAAACTACGGTTTAGAAGATTTGGATATTTGTAGGAAAATGATTTTTGCCAAAAATCATTCTAAAAATAAATGCCACAACCCCTTTGTATAGAAAACACATTTTTAAGGCGACACATTTTTTTGATAAATCTCGTTCAAATGAAAATAGCGGTTCGTCCGAATGAAAACACAATCTCACTCGAACCAACTCAAAACTCGTTCAAATGACCAACCAATCTCGTTCGAACCAACTTTCACTACACAAAAATGGGAGATTTGTGAGTGCTGTTAGCAGTCACAAATGACCTTTATAACTCCTATTTACCGTCATAATTTAGGGGGTGACAAAAGAAAAATTGTAACTCCTAATAGCGATTACAAATTTTTATAATCTCTACGGGGGTTATAACTGGTGACCCCAATTTGTAACTGCTGTCAGCAGTTACGAATATAATATTTGTAACTACTATTAACAATTATGAATCTAATATTTATAACTGCTGTTTAACAGTTACAAATCTTATATTTGTAACTGCTATTAGCGGTTAAAAAATTGATAGTAGTGATAAATTTGTGACTTCTATTAGTAGTTACAAAAGTTGAATTTGTAAAATGTGGTAAGAGGTGTTACAAGTATCTTTATATTTTCACAAAATGATTAAATGATGAGAGTAGAATAAATATTATGAACATGTAACAAGTCTAAAAAATTTCAATACATTTCATTTATATTTATGATATTCTAAATATTCGGTACACACAAAAATTGTTTAAACTTAATTTAACATCAAACAAACCCTTCTTAGGCGCTAAGTACAAAATAACATAGAATAGAAAACAATCTAAAAAAATAATGACACAACACTTTGATGACATGACATGCCATGAACACATAACAAATCATTCTAAACCTAGATCAGGGCTCACCACGCTGTGAATACGCTTCGTGAAGTCTAGGTATATCAGCCGTGGGGGTATTGATGCGGTGACATCATCCCTCGTGTACTCAGAGAACGCATGCTGAGCAAATTCAATGGACTCAAAATTTTTGAATATGACGCCTCGGTATCCATTGACTTATGCTTGTTTTTCTTTCACGAAGTGTAAACACCTGGATTTAGGCCTTTGAATACTACGTATGTCGGGTATGCCATGTGTATACCTGCAAATAATAAAATATAATTGGATTCATAATTGTGGCCATCAACATCTTTTAAGACAAAGATGTAATTAAAAATAAACACAGTTTCATGAACTAGCCTAGTTTACTCGAGAAATATTCAAACAAATAGGAGATGGGTTCACATATAAAGCATATCAAGTAAAGAGCGACACACTTTCACATAAATTTTTAGCAACAATGTAGTCAGGAACACATAGTATTGTAGTAGATATTTATGTAGTCAGGAACATCTAAGTCGAAATTGCTATTCTCTCTCAGTATTTCAAATGAAAATATAAGGATAAACATAAAAACATGAGTGATCTAAGACCAACATATGAGATAAAATTGGAGCAGGTATATGCTTAGAAGAAGACATAACATTTGTAAACTTCTTATTCATGCTACGTATTTTAGAATCTTGCAACCTCGTATCCTAGCAAAAAAAGATAAGGTGTAATAAAGTTCTTTATAGTCCAAAAACATGGATCTTGAGATTGAGTTGCACATGAAAACATAAAAAACATGGGTTCAAATAAGTTTTGGGGATAAGCATGCAGTTGGAAGATGCAGAAAAATGACCAAATTATCAAATTAAATGTGAAAATCAAGTAACGATTTTGTAACTAAAACTGACGACCATAAAGAATTAGCAGTACACAATCAAACTCCTAATAAATCCAATCATCAATGATCAAGTTCATAATTGAACGTGTCATGCCCAAGTTGAGATCCTTTGTTATCTCCAAACCTGAAGATGCATCCCTGGTTACTGACTACAACAATGTGAGATAAACCAATGCTTTTGTCACAATCATGTGGTGAGATCTTAGGCTTTTAAGGAATTGAGTCCTGGGGACTTTGTCAGATACTCTCGTGTTTAGAAAGCCAAGGCTACCAAACCCCATCCACCCAAAGCCATATAGAGAACCATCATTTTTTAGAACAAATGACTAGAAAAATAAAGTAAAATAATAGTGTAAACTGACTGGATCACACGTGATTGTAGCTCATTGCGTTGTTAGCTATAGCCCACACAAAAATTAGTACCCAACCCAAAAGAGTAAAATATCCTATCCTCCATAATAGCTATTACATAACTTGGACCAGAAGAAACCTGGACTACAATACCAACAAACTCAAGAAGTTGTATAATTTTGAATGTTGGTTTGTCCATAGTGTCACCATGGCCAAGCTAGCCATGTATGTTGGTCCCACATGTGTACACATGGCCTTTTCTTGTGAGGAACACTGAAATTAAACCCTGCAGCAACCTCCCCAAACTTTGTGACAAAAGCAACATGGTTGTGGGAGGTTAAGACATGAACCACATGTGTAAGAGAAGGGAAGTTAATTCGTATAAATGCTACACGTTGCGCTGTTTCAGGACCATGTCTGAGAATGCCACACAAACTCTAACCATAAGAATAAATTGCAGAATTCTTGATCAATAATGTGTGATACCTTCCAGTCTTAACTGTTATATAACATAATTATCCATTCACTATCATTATGTGAGTATTTATATAATGAATCAAGTTTCATTGTCAAATGAGATATGGCTAGGGATATGGAAGATAATGGTCAACAGAAGCAAGAGGTAGCAACAGGTAGGGAAGGTGTAAAAAAGATCAACAACAATCGAGCAACTACTCAAATTTATAAGATAAGGTAAAAGAAGAAAGAGGATCAAGAGAGGAAAATAGATAACAAGAATTAAGAAGAAGAAATTCCAGTTAACAGGGTGCAACTTATCACTTACTATCAAATAAATTGGCAGCTTATAAAAAATCCAAAGAATTGATATTGAGGAGGCAACAGATGAATGATTCAATATCTGTAATAGAGAAGGTGAGCAAAGTTAGTAACAAGAAAGGAAAGGTAGTATCTGTTAAGAAGAGAATGACCAAATCTGCTAGAAAAGTTGTCAAGAAATTCCATATCTCCAAATCTAAATTATATATGTGTTCAGTCTTATTATTTAAAAAAATGAAGACATAGGTTGAAATTATTAATATCAAGTCCCAAGCACTCTATTCTCACCACTCTTCCATTCTTAGAAATAAAAGCTTGTCCTCAAAATATGTGGTCAGAAGGAGAAATTTGCCAGCCCAAAAGATTTAATTTTTTCACCAATTAAAGTTTAAGGAGTGACCTAAAATTTTTGAACACCAAACTTTACTTAAAAATGGGGACTATTGAATATTTTGGTCTAGACAACATCTAGTGGAAATATTGGGAGGTCCAACACACTCCTTGATGTGCAACACACTAAGGCCCCTACTCTTTCTTATTCAAATGACATACAAAGGCCCAAATCTTTAATGGGCCCATTTTCAAGATTCTTTTATTTTTCTTATCCATTAATAATGTTCTATAAAGCGGCCTAGGTGGGCCGCCTAGGCATTGGGTGGTGGTTCAGTGCCTCACCTAGGGGTCTTGGCGTTTGAAAATCATTAATCTGAAAAAATTCTATTTTTTTTGAAATAATCGCCAATTAAATGAAAAATTGCCAAGTTCTTCAAATAATCGTCGATTAATTTAAGATTTTTTCTTTCTTTCTTTCTTTCTTTCTTTCTTTCTTTTCTAAACCTTAAACGAATTCATGGGTTTATAAAAATAAAAAAAAAAGAGAGAGGAAGAAAACAAAACTAAACCTAAACATAATAAGATCCCAAGTCAAAACTATCCTGACTTTCTCAGAGCTCTCCGGGTCAAAATTCAGGTTTGCAACTCGCCCTCTCTCTCATTCGCTCACTTTAAGGTCTCCCTCTCCTTGTCATAGACACATATTTCAATGATATAGATATATGTATTGAAGTGTTCACTCACTGTCTTTAAAATTTCATGATATCCAGTGTTGGGAACCTTATTTTCTTGTCCACAACTCATAACCAAAACCAAGTTTATGGGCATGTAAGAGAAAGTTTGCGTGGTAGTAAGTCCAAATGTAAATATGTTTAGTTGAATTGGAATGCTGCTAGTATGGTTAGTATGTTTTCCTAGGCAGTAAGTGTTGAGGGCATTTAGGAATTCAATTTCAACATATGCTATAAATTTTAGTTGTGGCACATTGGTTTGGGTCAACTTCTGTTATTGTCTTGTGTTATGTTACCCTTGAGGTGCTTGGGATAACATAGTGTCAACGGGTCAAAAGTTTCGCAATTTAGTGTTCTTTTAGTCCTAGTAGAACTAGGAAGGTCCAATAGCTTATAAATATCATTGGAAACCCCCTGATCAATAGAGTTAAATTTTAAGACATCAATAAGATCTTTTGAGTCTTTTATGATGCAACCTTAATTTACATAGTAATTCCTAAGTAGTTATGAGTAAAATCATGTTATCCTTCTTCCTCTTCTTTTTATCTCATATTCTACACTTTTATGCAATAGTTAGATGTTGTTAAGTATTCTTTTAGCCCCAAACCATAATAAAGTTTTCCCTCTATCAATGCTTTTCATTAGCAAAGCCAAAAAGACCCCTACTCACTAATATAATTTAAATCACCTAGAAGTATTGCCAATCTTTTGAATTTTCAATGAGAAGCCCTAATTTTTGTTACTCTAATCGTTTTACTCATTTTTAAAAATATAGTTCAGCAGTCTTGGTTAGTTCCAACTACAGGTAGGCCTATGGAATCATTTGCTTTCAAGTTTAAAAGGCTAAAATCTACTCTTAGAACTTGGAATAAGGAGGTGTTTAAAAATATTTTGATATCTGTTATATAACAAAGAAGGAATCAAACAACAATCATCAAATAGTTATGTTATATAACAACCACTCTTACCATGCCCAAGTGAACCAATAAAGAAGGAATCAATGGATCAATGGCATAAAACAGTTATGTTATATAACAATTATTAGTACCTACCAAGTAGCAATAATGAAAACTACTAGAAATTATGATGAAAACAGTTATGCTAGAAATTATGATGAAAGTAGTTATGTTATCAGTACCCACCAAGCAACAATCATAGAATAATTATGTTACCAGTACCTACCAAGCAGCAATCGTCTACGACTTTCGATATACACTTCCGAATGATCAACAAGTCATTTATTTTTAAGCACCTACAAAATAATTTTGAATTAACTATTTGAGAAAAACATATTATATATATACACATTAAAATAAGAAAGTGTGTATACCATATCCACGGTTTTCTCTGCATGTGACATCTGACCAAGACAATAGACGTCAGTCTTTTTAGCCCTATTCACCTGACCTTGGTGTCTTTATTTTAATTTAACCTCAGATGCTTTGCGCAACACGAATTCATTCCACTCATGGACGGGGATAAACTCTTTCTTTGATACTCGATCCTTTAGGTCCTTTATCCCATCACTGTCCAATCCCTTAAAATAATCTGTGCCGATAAATTGATGTGTTCTCTATAAAAGACCAATGATTATACGCAAATATTGCGAATTTCATCCCTCGAACCTACGCATTTTAGCCCCCTCGGGTATTATTCCCTATATTTATGCTCGTTAACCAGACAACCTCGGATTTCTATATTAACATGCTTTGTAGGGGTTAATTGAGCTTTTATAGGTATTTGGATGCTAAGTGTGAAGTTCAGACGTATTCCGGCTAATTTTCGTACGCAATCGCATGTTTAAGGGCAATTTCGTCAATTCAAAATTTGGGCACCTGGACTAACATCTTCTTGAAAGTTGCATCCCTCCTCACAAGCTTTGTGTGGCCATGAACGGTGCGCAATTCCGATCCCTAACGAAGAGGTTACAGCAATTTTAGCGAAAGAGATTTCTATTTAAGCCAAAACAGGAGGGAACTTGACGGAGACCTGCTTGATTGATCGATTAATCAAAGGGATCGATCGATCTATCCCCTAATTTTCATTCTTCGATGGGAAGCAGTGGGCTCATATCTGAGCGATCGATCGATCGATAAAAGGGATCGATCAATCGATCAAAGGGATCGATCGATCGATCCCCTGTTTTCTGCAGATATTTTCCCTTTTATTTTCTTTTTCCTTTTCTTTTCTAATTTATTTCCAACTTACTATATATATCAATTTTGTTGTAGATATCCAAAATAACTCGTTTTAGGTTAGTTTATCTTAGGGTTTGGGGGTTTGGAGAGTTCTTCTTCATTTCTTCTTGGTTTGACACACTATTGGGTTTGTAAGTTGACTATTCATTTTCCCTCTCCATTAATATAGATTGTATTTCCTTTATTCTTGCTTTGTAGTTAATTTACTTGCTTTCATAATTAGGTTTACATGCTTTGTTTACTTACTTTCTAGTGTAGATTTATTGCGTTTATTTATCGCTTTTATTTACCGCGTTTTTAATATGCTTTCTAGCTAAATTAGTCTAAGTTGTGTTGGACTGAACTCATCTCGAGTTGACATGTTACTTTGCTTTGTTGATGGAGTTTACGGGTCTATTTCGGGTGCGTTGTACTAGTTATTACACCTAGAATATTTGACGGGGCATATCATGTATGCTCCGTGCTTACGACCTTGCGTGCATAATATCTGGGGTATTTGTTGACGCCAAAATCGTATTAGGCTTTTTATGCGAATTTAGGGGTGTGACAACCCTTGGTTTAATTAACTGTCGAAACGAGACGCATTCATAATAACTCGTCGACCCATGTAACCATTTTATACTAATTAACTCGGATGAGGGATATTCGATTCAACCTATAGTTTTTACTCGCTTTATTAGGCTAGATTTATTTTCCCTCGCCTAGATTAATCATTTCCCTTTCTGCATCTTTTCCTTTTTGTTCATTTTTATCTTTTATACTTTTATTTTGGAATATTAAACCAATTAAATTCTAACAACTCATCTCTATGGATTTTTGATACCCGACTTACCGCTATACTTACCCGTTGAGTGTAGTTATAATTTAGGTTTTTTGTATAGTTTAGGTGAGTCGAGTTCAAAACGACCGGCGTGTAGGTGACTCTCGCACCGCGAAAAAATCCTGCCTATCAAATGACGCCGTTGCCGGGGATGAGTTTGTTTTAGAATTTATTTGATTTAGTATTTCGTAGTATTTTCTTTCTATTTGTATTTTTTAGCTAACCTTTTTGTAGGACTTCTACATTTGAGCACCTAGAAACGCTTGAATTTCCCACGCGCATCTACTTTGTGGAATTCGCCACTTCAAGCCAATTTTGGGGTAAGCATGTCTTATTCCAATTCTTTCGGTAATCATTGTTATAATTCTCAAAATGCCCCTAATCCTTTGACTTTCGTACAATACTTAGAGTCCCAAAAAATTACAAATTCTCATATGACTTTGGGCGAGTATAACGAAAGTCAAAACTTGGATTATTGGAATTTTGATGATGATAATAATGATTTTAGGCCCCTAATTCCTTATAATAGGAATTTTGAAACGAATTGCAATAGTTTTCAAAAATCCTATAATAATGAGTTTAAGTTTAAGTCTAATGATAATTTTTAAAGTTCCCATTTCAAGTATCCGCTCCTCGACCTATGACTTTCGGTGACGGCTTGCGCATACTTGAGCATGAGAAACGTGAAAATCGTTACCGGGAAGAAAATCGTTGTTAGGAAGATGAATTGGATTTATTATTTGAGTCCGACGATGATTTTTCTTCCAAGACTTTTGAAGTTGAGGAATGTTTTGAACCAAATGAGGACTTTGTACCTACTTTGAAACAAATCATTGTTGACTTTGCCCATTGCGTAATAGATATTGGAAGTGAGGATGAAATAGAAGTAATATCTATTTGCAATGAAATGATTTCTTCTTTGGCCCCCAAAGAAGAACATTTCATTGAATATGATCTTATTTCCTTCGAAACTCAATCTTCAAGCGATGATGATTCATCTCTTGAGTTTGAATTTCTTTCCTCGACATTTTCTTTCTCTGTTATCACACCATTACAAGTACCCGATGATTCGGTTTTAAACTTTAATGTTCTAAACCTTTTCGCCGATGAGGAGTACTTGCTCGATTCGCCTTCCACGATCGCATCTTTTCTTTCATGTATGCCCCCTCCCAATTCAATTTCAAAATCCTTGGGAGGATATTGTGCTTTTTTCGATCCCCACATATTTTTGTCACTCGTTCAATTCAAATCCCCCATCGTCCCTCCAAAACTTTTAATTGACGATGGTTCATTTCTTTCGCCTTACACATGCCTTTCGATGTTCAAACGGAATTCATATTTTACAGAAGGCATGCTTGAGTGTGAGGGTACACCGATTATCCTCCAAAGTCAAATTTTTGCGGTGGACCCTCAACTATTTATACTTCTAGTGTACAATTAGTGTGAAGCCTAAATAGTAGGTTGTATATAGTTAGCTTTTTATTCTTTCTTTATTTTTATCTTTTCTTTCCTTTTTAATTTAGTCTACTGTAATTAGTTAACTTTTTGTTCTTTGTTTTTGTTATGCTCGGTACTAACTTATTTTGTAGATTCTTTGGACTTGTTCTTATGGGGATCGCTCCAATTTTAGGTAATATCGCTCTTTTCCTCTCTTTAACTTGGTTCTTAATTCACATTGAGGACAATGTCAGGTTTTAAGTTAGGGGGTGTGGGGTATTCTATCCATATCTATGTTTAGTCCATGTTTTTGCTCACATGTTAGTTACTTAGTATGATTTTCTTAGAAAAATTAAAAATTTCAAAAAGATTTTATTTCTTTTTTCTCCTTTATTGGGCTTTTTGCCTTTGTTTTCGATGATAAATTTCAATAATTGCCCGATCCAATTGACAACCCAATGATGCATGTTCTCAATTTTAGAAGTTATTAGACTTTAGTCCTCCATTATTGATATTATGAATAACTTCATGAATTAAACTTTAATCCCATGAGCACATGCACTTTTATTGTTCTATTGATTTGGTTTAAGATTTTTATAACTCGGTAATCTTTTGTTGCATTGTATATACTTACACCGAGTAAGATTTGTACCTTTCATCATTTGTGAGTGTATACACTATTCTTTCCTCTTTGAAAACGTTGAATTCGTCAGTAAAATCTTTATTCTTTCATTTGATCGATCATTATTTGAGTTTATACTTGAAATGTGTTACTTGAGCATGAATTTCATATATTGTTTTGACTCGATAATTGCGTAAACTTTTTGGAAATGATCATACGCCCTCTTTGTTATATCACCCATATTAGCCTTGACCTCTCCTTTTATGTTTCCCCTCGCCAACCCCTTTGAGCCTTAATATAGCCTTTCATTTCATAACGCAAAATCCCATAACCAACTCTGAATTGGAGTTATATACCATGCATACACCTTCCATACCTTTGTTTGGAATGTTACTTGTGATTGAATGTTGTTGTTATGTTGCGATTGCAATGTAGGCATATGAGAGTGAGAAAAGTAAAGAAAAGAGATGTGAAAAAAAGTGAAGGAAAAGATAATTGAAAAGCAAAAGAAAACAAAAGAGAAAAAGAAAAGAAAGATAAAGTTGTTTATGTTGTAGAGTGTTTAATAATCTTTGAGTACTCTCCCTAAATGATATATCCAATGCTTGCATGGAACTTGTTTTTCAATTTTGATATTGCCCACATTCTTCCATTATACCGAGTTTTCATTTTCGAACACTTTGAACCTGTACATACATATCCTTCATTTCATACCCTAGCTTAGCCTACATTATAACCTTATTAAAGTCCTATGTGATCTTAAGTAGATGTAATTCAAAGGCCAAAATAATTTTGATAATCTGTGAAAATACATTTCGCCTCCTTTAGTGAGCAGTATCTTTCATTGATATTATAGTTTTTCATTTTATATATAGCGTTCTTCATTTGTGACATGTGTGCTGCCTAGTTTCCATTTACATTTACTCTTTATGCTCGCATGTTTCGTGTGTTACCTCCCTGTTTCGAGTGAATTCACTTGATGAGTGTAATGTCCGCGAGGATTGAATATATGCTTGCTTTAATTTTTATCCGGTTTATTTAAATTTTTTCTAAATCACACTTTGCATGTACTCACTCCCCTCCCACATTCTAAGGCATCAATTCTATGAGGTGCACTCTATAATGTTAATGATTTCGGACTTTTGTTTGAATTCGTTCAATGTGCTAATAATGTGTATGAAATCTTGTTCGCTATGGTTGGGCTTGTCGCATGTTTGTTTGGGCATATTTTGAGGAAACCATGTGATGTTTGTGGGTATCATCCCTGAAAACCCTCATGAGATGACGCTCGTCCACTAGGGTAACCTAGGGGTTTAACGGCTTATTGCATACACTAAATGCAATCGACTCGCCCGCGAAAGTGTCCTTATGCTTTTATACCATATTTTTGTACTTATATCCTGATTTTGGTTTGATTGTTGTCCTTGTTGTATCCTATTTCATTGCTAGGGACTACCAATGTGTAAGTTAGGGGGTGTGATTATATGCAAATATTACGTATTTCATCCCTCAAACCTACGCATTTTAGCCCCCTCGGGTATTTTATTCCCTATATTTATGCTCGTTAACCAGGCAACCTCAAATTTCTATGTTAACATGCTTTGTAGGGGTTAATTGAGCTTCTATAGGTATTTGGATGCTAAGTGTGAAGTTCAGACGTATTCTGACAAATTTCCGTACACAAACGCACGTTCAAGGGAAATTCGGTCGATTCACAGTTTGGGCACCTGGCCCAACATCTTCACGAAAGTTGTATCCTTCCTCGCAAGCTTCGTGTGGCAGCAAATGGTGCACGATTCCGTTCCCTAACGAAGAAGTTAGGGCGATTTTAGCGTAAGAGATTTCCATTTAAGCCAAAACATGAGGGAACTTGATGCAGACCTGCTTGATCGATCGATCGATCAAAGGGGTCGATCAATCGATCCCCTAATTTTCATTCTTCGCTGGGAAGCAGTGGGATCAGATCTGAGCAATCGATCGATCGATCAAAGGGATCGATCGATCGATTCCCTGTTTTCTGCAGATATTTTCCCTTTTATTTCCCTTTTCCTTTTATTTTCTAATTTAATTCCAACTTACTATATATAGCAATTTTGTTGTAAATATCCAAAATAATTCGTTTTAGGTTAGTTTAGCTTAGGGTTTGGGGGTTTGGAGAGTTCTTCATTTCTTTTTGATTTGACACCCAATTGGGTTTGTAAGTTGACTATTCATCTTCCCTCTCCATTAATATAGTTTGTATTTCCTTTATTCTTGCTTTGTATTTAATTTATATGCTTTCATAATTAGGTTTACATGATTTGTTTACTTGATTTTTAGTGTATAATTATCGCGTTTATTTATTGCTTTTATTTACCCCGTTTTTAATATGTTTTCTATCTAAATTAGTGTAGGTTGTCTCAGATTCAACTCATCCCGAGTTGAAATGTTGCTTTGCTTTGGTGATGGAGTTTACGGGTGTATTTCGGGTGCGTTGTCCTAGTTATTACACCTAGGATATTTGATGGGGAATATCATGTATGCTCCGCGCTTACGACCTTGCGTGCGTAATTTCCGGGGTATTTGTTGATGCCAAAATCGTATTAGGCTTTTATGCGAATTTAGGGGCGTGACAACCCTTGATTTAATTAACTATCGAAATGAGATGCATTCGTAATAACTCATTGACCCATGTAACCATTTTATACTAATTAACTCGGATGAGGGATATTCGACGCAACCTATAGCTTTTACTCGCTTTATTAGTCTAGCTTTATTTTCCCTCGCTTAGATTAATCATTTCACTTTCTGCATCTTTTCCTTTTTGTTCATATTTATCTTTTACACTTTTATTTTGGAATACTAAACCAATTAAATTCTAACAACTCATCTCTATGAATTTTGGATACCCGACTTACTGCTATACTCACCTGTTGAGTGTAGTCGTAATTTAGGTTTTTTGTATAGTTCAGGTGAGCCGAATTCCAAACGACCGGTGCGTAGGTGACTCTCGCGCTGTGGTAAAATCCTTACTATAAACCTATTTGAAAGTCATTGCAAGTATATACAATATATGACATACTGAAAAAAGTAATAATAAACTTGTGAACAAAAGGCACTATGAATTGTTATTATACATAAGTTTGAAGTCAACATTTAAAACAACAGAACATACTACAATTAAACATCTACTCCTCTAATATGTCTTCTTTAATTATGGGTTATCTTTCAAAATATACTGAGTCTCGATAGGTGTCTCTATGTCGTCTATCAATGTAGCCAAGTGCTTAGGGGAATGTAAAACAACAGACAATGGATCGTTGTTATATGTAAAGAAATTATATGTAAAATCTCTCTCCCCGTGGAATTTTCAAAACGTGTCTTCAACTTGCATACCCCACTGAATCAAATGTAAATTTACACCCGCTCCTTTAAAATGTTTATCATTTTTACAACGAATGCACGGGTATGGGATAATATCATTTTTGAGATTCTTCATTGCATAATTCACAAAGTATTTAACCCCATTAATGTGTACTTGCCCCAATATAGAGCTTTCACACATCCACTCTTTATATTGTGGAAACCCCATTAATTTTACAATACAAACAAATAGAAACTTAGTAAATTATAAAACTAAATGAGCATGTCCCTTATAATGAAAAATGGCATACATACATATATACGTAGCACAAGTATTTTAGTTATTACATATTTTGACATATGTTTGAGTAGTGATATATTTAGTATTATACATATATATGTATATATATTATGCGTGTATGTAAATATGTGTGTCCTAGTAGTTTTATTCTTATAATTAATATAATATATTAATACCATTGAGTTTTTTTGTGGAAAAATATTACATAATGTAATCTTAGACATTTCTTTACTTGAGGGTAATATAAAAAAAAGAGTGTAATATAGCATTGGAAATAATTGAGATCTATTTAATGTGTCTCTTCATGAAAAAGAAATGTCAATTAAGATAAAAATAACACCATCCCAAATAATTTACTTTCATTAGATGACGTAAAAGTACAAATACTCTACTTTGCATCGAAATAAAAGTTCAATATACAGTATTAAACCTTTGTTGTCAAACGTACTCGTATCACGTTAATATCAACCTAGTTCGAATCTAGCTAACACAATACAAACAGACACAAAGAAATATAAACTACTAGGATATATAAATTAAGTCAACCAACCTAATGGTTGTTTTGGGGATATTATTACTATTAACATTTGGAATTTAGGATGTAGAAGTTAAATATGTTACATTTTGATCCAGAATTTTAGTTACTTAACGGGGTCTTAATGGTTTTGGTTTGGGGCAGGTGACCTGTTAATAATAATGACCCAGGTTTGGATTTGTTATTTGGAACCGATCTATAACGGGCCATGTATGAATTGAGGGGGTTTCACACGAACCAATTATCACAAGACACATTTAAATAAATTAAAATATGTTCTCAAGTGACAAAAAAGTAACAGGTACTGTATTAACACAATTTTTACCCTTATTTTCGTACAATATTAAATAAAAAAATATTTCAAAGCAATAAAACTATAGCACGCAGATCAAACAATAATAAAAATTAATGTTTCTTACAGCTGAAATATATCAGCCCTAATACTTAATGTAAAGAACTTATTGAAGAGAGCAAGCTTGTTTCATAACTCGTAAAAAAATTATTCTGCAGATCAAAATTATTGTCGAGCAAGCTTGTTTCATAACTCGTAAAAAAATTCACAAAATCGCATATCATAAAGAAAAATCTTACAGCCCTAATACTTAATCTTACAACCCTAATACTTAATCGCATATCATACAACAAAATTTTTACATAATGTAGTTTTGGCTTAAAAAAACGCTTATAGTGAAGAGAGAGTGGGAGAGAAAGCTTTGTTATCCAACTACGATAGAGAGGAAGCTAAACTTTTGTGAGGAGGGAGCGGGAGATCGAAGAGTACATAGGGGAGAGAGGAGGGAAATTAAACCTAGGTCAAAATTTTGGGGACCCCTAATAGGCGGGCGTTAGGGGTAAAAAGGCGTGAAAAGGCGTTTAGACCTTTTTAATATATTTTAATATTTTTTAACCATAATAAGGATATTAAAATACTAAAATTGTACATATCATAAAATTACGTCTGAATATTTGCAAATTAAAATACTAATTGATTATTTTGGATGAGATAATAGTCTGATTTGTAAAACAAACTTTAAAAGGCAATATTGTTTCACTAAACCATTGTTGTTTTTAGAAAAAAGTGCGCCTTAAGGCTTTTACCAAGAATAAGGCGTAAAAATCTTAAAGCGGGGCGTTTCTCCCAAGCCTCAATCCTAGGCATGCCTGGGTGGATTTTTTAGAACACTGCTAATAGCAGTCACAAATTAACTCTTACACCGAAATTTGTGATGGCTACCAGCAGTCACAAATTTATGACTGTTCATAACGATCACAAATTAAGTCTTAAGCAAAAATTTGTGATGGCTACGAGCAGTCACATTGTGACTGCTAACAGCGGTCACAAATCTAAAATTTATGACTCCTCATAGTAGTTATAATTTTGTGACTGCTCATAAAAGTTATAACTTAAGAGTAGTGATAAATTTGTGACTCCTTGTAGCAGTTATAAACTTGTGACTCCTTAGTACAATCAAAAATTAATTATACGGTAAGATTTGTGACTGTCATTAGCAGTGACAAATCAATTAACTCAAATTTTTCATTACCCAAATATTTTGACTCCTAATGACAGTTACAAATAATGTTGTGACTCCTAATGGAACTGATAAAGTTTGTCACCCTCATTAGCAATTACAAGAAGGCAGTCATAAAATTAGTATTTTGGTGTAGTGTTTGAACTAACTTCGAATGACATTTATTCTGCTAAGAGAGAAATTTTGTTTGATGTTTGTTTGAAGTTCATTTGACCGAACTCCCAAACTCATTCGAATGAAACCTATAAAAGTCATTCAATTGACTTAAAATGAAAATTATTTTTTCTTTTGAAATCTTTCAAAGCAACACCAAACGTTTTATAAAAATAAACACCCAAAATAACACTCCAAGGATTAAAATGTATATGCATTCATATATCAGAGGTCCTCAAAAACACGAAGACAAAACGTGTTAGAAACACGACACGATAATCCAATCTTTGAAGCTTTGCGGCTACGTCTTCAATCAAACACGTCATAGGTTTGAAAGGTCAACATACAAAGCCTAACCTACGACTCAATTTTTTTTATCCGAAATTAAAGATAATACATACAACTTCACTCGAAAATTTGTCCTTACATTAGTTAAGAGGTTTATGGGTTTACTCAAAAGTATCCTTTGTTTTGTACTTATGATGACATGCTTAGATAATTCTAAGATTTTATCATATGAAAAGGTTGACTGGAAGTAGATAGATGATAGAAGGTCACAAAAGTCTTTTCTCGAAAGTGGACAGTTGTATGACTAGGCAAAATATTGTGGAATAAGGCCCCGATGAATGAAGGTTCTACCACAACCTTAAGAGGTCATAGAGGACAACGTGGGTCGGTTGACTAAGGTTGAATAATCTTGAAAGGACATGTTCTTGATTTTTGATCCAATTTTTTTACTAAGAGATGATCGTTGGAGGAGGTTTAATTTGATTACTTGTGGGCTGAGGGTTGTGAGGTTTAGGTTATTAAGTGAGTTCATTTCCCTAGTTCATTGCCTCCCTTATTTCTTTATGATATTATATGATTCAGATTGTTTTACCAAGATATTTAAATATTCATATATATTAACTTAGAGGGTTCTAAATGGAGAAACTTATTTATCCTTCATTGAGCCGTTTGATAGATAATTTCTCATATATTTAACCATTTTCAATTTAGGAGAAAAGGAGTATATGAAGCATACTATTTTTAAATTTAAGACGAGTGCACTTTTTTGAGTAATAACTTCCAGTTTATTATATATAACTTCACATGATTAGGCTATGGACATTATATTGGCATTACATTTTGATATAATCTAAGACTGAAACTGGACTTATATGCATATTTAGTTTTTGGACACAATTATGCTATTTCTTTGTGAGATATAATTATGTATAGTTGATGGAAATTTATCTTCTCTTGTGTATGGTTAATGGATTTTGTGTCATTCGGTGGATTAAGGATGAGGCGTATAAAAGGACGTTTATGGTTTAATCTTACCTAAAATTAAATTAAATCTAGCTGAGTGTGCATATATGCAGCGAGAAAGTTAGGGCGAGGCCTAATAGGGAAGAGTCAGGGCTGTAATAAAGTGATATTATAGCATTATGTTATTAGATTCGGTAATAAAGTGTTTCTTAAAGATAGGATTTGAAATATCTGTGTGATACATGTTATGAATCCCATGACAAGAATATGAAAATGAAGAGGTAATAGAAGTCGTAGTGGTGTAATCACGACCAAACTAAGGCTAATTTGAGGCCATAAAGAATGGAAGATGGGATAAATCAAGTGCCCCCAATGGTAGTTGAGTTTTATAAGTCCCTTTCTAGGGTATTTATTTCTAAATAAATGAGGGGAGATAGAGAGATAGAGGTTGAACCATTTAACAATTCTGTAACACCCGGTGTTTTTTAGCATTTAAACAATTATGTGATGTTTAATTATTGTTGGATTAATTGAATTAAAATGTGAGATTTAATTGTTATTTAATCCGGATTAAAATAGATAGATATTAACTAGCATGCCAGTGTTAATACTTATTGATATAATATTACTAAGTGAATAAGTAATATGGAATTATTGAATTTGATAAATTGTCGGGAATGAGAAAGGCGATATTTGGTAATGTAGTTAGACGCGCGTGTGAGTCGTGCCAGGACTGATTTAATGAAATAAAAAGATAAATTATTTTTAAACAACTCGTATGGTCATTTAGAGTGCACCATTGAGTCCGGAAGGGTCGAGATAGTCAGAACAGTGTATCCAGAGGTTTAGTTTGGGTCCCAGGGCAATCTTAGGCCTAACCGGCATCCCGGGAGGGCATTTTAGTAAATTATATTTTTGGGGTTAATTAATGGATGAAAATTCGAAGGTTTTATTATCCCTTACGTAGTCACAGTTAGGGTTTCATCTGTGAAAGAAAAGAGAGAGTCCCAAGGGAAGAAGGAGAAGAGGTTCCTAGGAGTTATAACGCCAAACCCAGTTATCCTTCACCAAAAACACCATCAACGCGTAGATCAAAAAGAGGAGATCACATATATACCAATTTCAAGCGACGAATCAAACCTTCATAATCAGGAAAGTGTTTATTACTTTCTTTTCATTTAGCAATAGTCATGTTCATGTTAGTGTAGGTAAATTGGTTAATGAATTACATTGAAATTGGGTGAAAATTGGAGAAGTAACTTATGATTATGGGCAGATGGTTCAATAGTTAATTCCTTCATGTATGTAAGATAATTTTAATACGAAATTGGAGTACAAATCGATGAATAAATCTGGGTTAATTAAGTTCTTAAATGGAAAATTGGAAAACTAGGGTTCTTATGATATTAATTGGGGATTTCATTTTTACCTTATGATTTATAATGATTAAATGATCTTAGGATGTTAGAAATTGTGTAAACATGTTGGGTTATCAATCAAAATAGTTACATTGAAGATTGGGTATGAACTATGAGGTTTTGGGTGCGAATATGGCAAAAACGTAACTGTTGAAGAACAGGTCTGACATAACAGAACCGGTTCCTTTTTCTGATAGGATCGGTTCCTTTTTCTGATAGGACCGGTTCCTTTTTTCTGATAGGATCGGTTCATTTTTATTTTAGTAGGATTGGTTCATTTTCTGATAGGATCTGTTCATTTTTATTTTAGTAGGATCGGTTCGTTTTCTGGAGGATCGGTTCGGTTTGTTTTTCTGCAGACTTCCAGTGCTGCTACAGAACTTTGGAGAACCTTTAGAATCTTAAATTGTGAGATTTGAGGAGAAAAAATACCCTAGACCGGTAGAGTATCGGGACCTTATCTACTATCTTGATATGTGAATGTAGTAGTACCCTTCGAGTGAGGATAAATACTCTACGTAGATTATTTGGGATAAAGTAAACATATTATACGTAGAAATGAGAGAACAATCCGTATGGAATATATATGATTAGGTTGGGTAGATACCTAATGGATTTTAATAGGATGTGTGGATACCTATTACGTGCTTAATATTATGTGTATGACATACCTAGCTGCTTTCTATCGCGGGAGGTTGTGTAGAGACACTCTTATCCTGGGTGACCTTTGGGGGGATATTTGACTTGTATCTCAGAACATAGGACCGTGAAGACTTATTTATGAGTTGATAAGTTAGCTGACTTTGGGAGCGTAGGTATGTGCGTGACCCATAGGTATGTGAACTATGTTCGCCTCCACTATGTGTGTTTTGTGTATATGGTTTGTGGGAGACTTCCGAACCCATAGTCCTTATTTGAGTACGAGATGTACCAGGACATGATTGCAGAGTATGCAATGGACTACAAGTTTAGCCTTGGGGTGCTGTATTAGTATATGTATATTATAGTGGTGAATATATATATGTATACTTGTGTTATTCCTACTGTGAGATAACTGTAGGTTATTAGGAGAGTACAATCTTAAGTAAGGTAAGCTGTGAATTCTTAACTTAGTGTAATAACACTTAATTGAATTAATAAATGATGATATTAATAATGTGGAAAGCTGGGAATCAGGGGTTGCTATCACGAGGTATAACTAGAAGTATAAGTCTTTATCTAGTTAGAAGTGTTACAGATGGCTAGGTTAGAATAGATGTACGTAAGGCGTGCACAATAGAGAAGAGGTGAGGATCTCATGTGAGAGTTCGAACTAACATGCATTTGATATTTGCTTGATTGCAAATTTTAAATACTTACTAAAATAAATATTTTTACACATCGGGTTCTGACCCATTACTTTCACCCCTTTTCTCTCTTGCTATATATATGTATATCATCAGGTGCTAAGCCATAGGGACACTTGACTTGGAGACTTGGATTGCTTGGCGTGATACATCTATTGTGGAAGCTGCAGGTCTTTGCATTAAACGCCTCTATCATTTCACTCAGTTTTATCTAAACTTTTTATTTAGGGCATGTGTCGCCCACTCCTTAGACATTTTTATCAAAGGTTGTATTCATTTTACTTTCCAGTCATTTTAGTTGGATTTATTTTATTATGGTTCTTGGTTTAGAGTTTTGAACTGGAAATATTATTCCAGTCTTATTTATTTCAGTACGTAATTCAAATTCAATATTTATTTTATTCAGGTGTGTGGTGGATGGATTATATTTAAATTCTCGGACTTTATAAATAAATGATTTTTGGTTATAATGTAAAAAGGAAAAATAATATTTTGACACTAGCTTAATTAATTATTAGGTGGTTAATAAGGTTGTTATGTTTTCGACAGTGATGCTAAGAATGAACCAACCGAACATTCTGTTTTAAATTTTATAAATGACTGATCACCCGGTATTTAATTAGGCGGGATGTCACAAATTCAAGAAGTTGGGGCCAAATATTTTTAAGGGGTAATTTGACACCTCGAAGCCAAGGCCCGGTTAAACAAAACTAAAGATATTTCTAGAGTCATAAGGTATTTGGAAGACAAAAATGCGGCATTCGCCATATTCATGGATTAAGGATAAGCCGAACACAAGTGGAAGATGCTGTTTGTTAGAAAATGGGTGTTGGGCGGCTAATTTTGAGCAACTATGAGCTCAAATTTAGATGGGACTCACATCACGATTTTGTGGGACCATATACGAACGCGTCCTCCTTCATAAGGAGATTAACATGGTATCCTCATATATCCAATTCCATTAAATTATGAATGATAAATATGTCTCCAAAGTGACTCATAAAGCAATGAAGTTAACGAATTAAGAGTGTTTTAACTCTTGTCCCACATTGGAAGAGTAGTGAAAATTTGAAGAGTTAATAAAATACTAATTATGGACTAACCTTGGATGCCTTTGGGTATCCCAACTATTTGAAGTTAAGATGACCTACACTATGCTTATAAAAATTCCTTTCATTTTGACCTGAATTAATTAATTAAACTATTTAAAAAGTTAATTCCCAACAGTCAACTGTTCGAAATTAACTGCCTGGCAGTTTATTTGAATAGTCAATTAATTGGCTGTATATATATATTCTCCATTTTTTAACTAATGAAAAATTCAAAAATGCATAACCTTTCCCAAAAAAATATTTCCTCGATTACTGCTACTACATACATTCCATACATATAATACCCGTGGTCTCGTTGAGTAAAAAAAACACACGAAAATTGAGTTTGCAAGAATCATTACATTGTTGTGCTTCCTATCTTGATTCCAAAATTCCATTATATCTTGGGAGACATTAATTCAGACCCTAAAGCACTATGGAGGGAAATTAAAATTGTCTTAAGGACACTGTGGTATTACACAAGGCTCAGAATTCTTTTCTGTTTTTATTTATTTCTGCAATATTAAGTAAGTGATTCTCATTTTCTATAATTTTATATTTTTGTTGTTGTTGTTGTTGTTGTTGTTGTTGTTGTTGTTGTTGTTGTTGTTGTTGTTATTATTATTATTATTATTATTATTATTATTATTATTATTATTATTATTATTTCTGTACTGTTTAGTAAAGTAAATAGTAGTAATAACAATCTTAAGACAATTTTAATTTTTGCTACTGTTTATAATGAGTATATAATAATAATCAAATTACAGAAATTTGTTAGTGTCATATAAATCTGTTTATAGAAATTTTGATAAAGTATTGTTTTATTACAAAAATTTAATAAAATAGTTTTATTATTTTATTGTTATAGAAAGTATAATTCTGTACCAATTTACATTATAATTAAAAAATTTGAATTTTAATTATTCTTATCAAAATTCTATTTTGTACAGATTTTTATAAACTATGCACTTTTTAAAAATTCTGTTTTGTATAGACTTCAATTAATCTTCATAATTAATTTTACACATAATTTTTCTTTCTTTCAATATAGACTAGTAAAAAATTACTATTTACTATTTGTTTAAATTGTGTGCTATATATATTTCAGAATAGTGTTTAGAATTATTGTTAGAATTCAATTAGTATTAATTATAATTTGAGAAAATTAGCATAACATAATTTGGTATTCTTTTGAGAAGATTTACAAATGAATATTATTATTGATAAAAATTCTATTTTTGTGACAAAAATGGAATCACAAAGTACAAACAGAGTCCCACCGACCGTGAATGTGACTCATGCTACTGTTGCTACCCCTGTGAACATGCCACGTGGGGAGAAATAGGAAAATTTAACGGGACCGATTTCAAATGTTGGCAAGGACAAATGTACTTTTATCTCACAACCTTTCAATTGATAATATTTGTGTATGAGGATTGTCCCCCATTTCAAGAAGGAGATGAAACTAAGAAAGTTGTTGCTGTGGAAGCATGGAAACATTCTGGCTTTCTGTGCCGTAGTTCATCCTGACATACTTGGATAAGACGTTGTACCATGTGTACATCACTATGGAAACCACTAAGGAATTTTGGAATTCTTTGGAGAAGAAGTACAAAACTGAAGATGCGGGTATGAAGAAATTCATCACGGGTCATTTTCTAGACTTCAAAATGGTTGAATCCAAGCTGGTTATTGCATAAGTTCAAGAACTTTAGATTATTCTTCATGACATTCACGCTAAAGGAATGTCGATTAGTGACACTTTTGAAGCAGTGGTTATTAATTAGAAAAGTTGCTTCCATCTATTAACTTGTTCAAAAATTATCTTAAGCATAAACGCAAGGAGATGAACGTTGAATAATTGGTAGCGCGATTACGGATTGAAGAAGACAACCGTGAATCTCAAAAGAAAAGTGGGAAGAACATCATGGAGTCCAGGAATCATATGGTTGAAGGTCCTAAATCTAAACATAACAATGATGGGGAAGGCGACTCTAAGCAAAGAAAAAAGTTCAAAGGCAAATGCTACAATTGCGGAAAGCTAGGACACCGCTCAAGAGAGTGTCGTAAACCAAAGAAAGCTAAAAAGAACAATGCTCAAGCAAATGTGATGGAGGGTGAGAACATTTTCGATGGTGTCATAGACATAAATCTTTCTGCTGTTATTTTTGAATGCAATCTGGTAGGAAATACCATGGAATGGTGGGTGGACACTAGGCCTACACGCTACATTTGTGCAAACAAATGGATGTTTACTACTTATAAAGCTTTAAAAAATTAGGAGACCTTATTTATGGGGAACTCTTCAAGTTTTAAAGTCGTGGGACAAGAAAGATTATTCTGAAAATGACTTTGGGAAATGAACTTACTCTTAACAATATGCTGAACGTGCATGGCATCCGTAAAAATATGATTTTCAAATCGCTTTTAAGCAAGAATGGGTTTAAACTTGTGTTTGTTTTTGATAGGTTTGTGTTGTCCAAAAATGATGTGTATACGGAAAGAGCTACGTGTTTGAGGGGCTCTTTAATATGAATGTAATGACATTGATGCCAAAGGCATCTCCAATGAATGAAATTACTAGTTTTACTTACTTAACTGAGTCTTCTAATATTTGGCATGCTAGATTAGGACATGTTAATTTTGATACCTTGCGTATATTAGTTAACTTGGAATTTTTGCCAAAATTAAATATTGATTAAAATCATAAATGTGATACTTATGTGGAATCAAAATTAGCAAGATTACCTTTCCATTATATTGAAAGGATTATTGAACCATTAAATTTAATACCCACGGATATTTGTGATTTAAAATATATACAAACTAGAGGTGGAAAAAGTACTTTATTACTTTTATTAACAATTGCACAAAATATTGCTATGTATAATTGTTACATAATAAAGATGAGGCTATTGATGGATTTAAACAATATAAAAATGAAGTTGAGAATAAATTAAGTAAAACGATAAAGGCTATAAGGAGTGATAGAGGAGGTGAATATGAATCTCCTTTTGAGGAATTTTGTTTTGAACATGGAATTATCCATCAAACCACCGCTCCTTATTCTCCTCAATCAAATGGTATTTCTAAACGCAAAAATCGTAAGGAGAAGATGAACTTTATATTGATAAGTTCAGGAGATCCCCAAAACTTGCGGGGGAAAGCCTTATCATCCGCTAATTATATTCTTAACAAAGTCCCACAAAAGAAAACTCACAAGATGCCTTATGAGTTATGGAAAGGTCGAAGACCTTGCTATAAATATTTACGAGTGTGGGGGTGATTAGCTAAAGTGATGGTTCCTAAATCTAAATACGTAAAAATAGGACCAAAGACCGTTGACTGTGTGTTCATCAATTGTGCTATTAATAGCAGTGCATATTGTTTCTTAGTTTGTAAATTTGAGATTCCGGATATTCATATCAAAATTGAATCGAGGGAGACTTCATTTTTTGAAAATGAATTTTCATATAACATGACCCGAGAATCTGGTTCATCTAAAAGGACAAATGAAGCTACTACAAGTGGTACTCATCAACCTTTTGATCACACGTCAATATAGGATGAACCAAGACGTATTAAAAGAGACAGAACCTCGACTTCCTTCGGTCCGAATATTCTAACATATTTTCTAGAAAATGAACCTTAATCATATTAAGAAGCGATATCCTTACCCGATGCTTTCAATTGGAAAGAAGCAATTAACATCGAAATTGGTTAGGTTACAAAGGGTTCTTCAAAAAGAAGTTGAAGGCCGATGGATCAATTGATAAATATAAAGCTACACTTGTAGCTAAAGGCTATAGGCAAAAGGAAGGGTTGGATTACTTCGACACGTAATCAACGGTAATGAGAATGACGTCCATTAGAATGCTAATAGCAATAACTTCCATTAATGGACTTAAAATACATCAAATGGATGTAAAAACCGCATTCATAAACGGTGAACTAGACGAGAAAATTTATATGGGGCAAATTGAAGGGTTTAAGGCCCTAGGACAAGAAGGAAAGTATGTAAGCTTGTGAAATCACTTTACGGATTACAACAATCACCCAAGCAATGGCTTGCGAATTTAATAATTGCAATGTTATCAAACGGTTTCAAAATTAATGAGTGTGATAGATGTGTTTACTTTAAAATCATTCAAAATGGATATGTCATTGCATGCCTTTATGTTGATGATATGATAATCATGGATAATAACCTAAATGTTGTCCAAACTACAAAACATATGTTGAGTAGTTAATTTGACATGAAAGATCTGGGTATCACTGATGATATGTTATAAATTAAAATTTCTAAAAAATCGGATGAACTTATATTATCTCAGTCTCATTACATAGAGAAAGTACTTGAAAAATTCAAGTATGATATTAGTCCCACTAAAACACCTGTGGATGTAAATTTAAGTATAGCAAGAAATAATGGTGAAAGCATATCTCAACTAGAGTACTATCGTATTATTAACAGTTTAATGTATATCATGAACTGTACACGACCGAACATAACAAACTCGATAAGTAAGCTAAGTCGATATACCAGTAATCCAGGGAGAGATCACTGGAAGGCAATATTAAGAGTTTTGGGTTATTTAAAATACGCTCAAAACTATAGACTGCACTATTCAAGATATCCAGTTGTACTTGAAGGACATTAAGATACAAATTGGATATCTGATACAAAGGACTTTAAGTCTACGAGTGGGTATGTGTTTACCCTTGGAGGTGCAACCGTATCTTGGAAATTCTCAAAATAAACGTGCATTTCTTGATCGACAATGGAATCTAAATTCATTGCACTAAACAAAGTTGTAGAAGAATCTAAATGACTTTGAAATTACTTAGAGTATGTTCCAAATTGATTGAAATCTGTGCCCATAATATTTATACATTGTGATAGTCAATCAGCGATTGGAAGGGAACATAATCACACGTATAAAGGAAAGTCACGACATATTCGTCGTAGACATAATACCGTTATACAACTTCTCTCAAATGGAATTATCTCAATTGATTATGTAAAGTCAAAAGATAATATAGTGGATCCATTAACAAAAGTTATAAACCTAGTGCAAGTTGAAAGATCACCGAGAGGAATGAGTCTAAAGCCTATAAATAAATAAGAATCAATATAGTGGTAACCCAACCTAGATGACTAGAGATCCTAAGATTTAGGTTCAATGGGCAAATCGAAATACATTGTATTCAGTAAAAACTAGAGGATATTTAATCCTATCCATTCCAAAGATGAGACAGTGCAGATCTGTCGCAAAATTAGGATAGGTTATGATTTTAATGCAATCCATATCTTAGTATGTTTAAGTGGGGTATTGCAAGATACTCTTTATG
Source organism: Sambucus nigra (assembly GCA_949130495.1). Classification (NCBI taxonomy): domain Eukaryota; kingdom Viridiplantae; phylum Streptophyta; class Magnoliopsida; order Dipsacales; family Adoxaceae; genus Sambucus; species Sambucus nigra. The sequence goes on along the minus strand of OX422212.1, from coordinate 450,471,343 downwards.
GAAGTCACCTACGTAAGTAAGAAAGGGGCCCCTTTCATGAGAATATTGAAAGGAATTTTTTTTAAAAATACTCACCAAACCAAGTGGTGTTCATGGACAAAACGAACACAAACGTGAGAACCAACGGTGTTGAAGAATTATTGTGTGAATACTGTTGTCTAGTTTTACAAAAATAGCTGACGGTTCAAAGGCATGAAATTTACCGATTAACCATGTAAATCCGGTAGTATATCTCTAAGGAAAGTTCAAGGAAACTAGGTTACTTCTCCCGATGCAATAAATTTTCAAATTTTACTCAACCTATGTCTGCATATCCATCTTGCATATCTTTATATATATAACGATATATCATTTATGTGGGGAATTGTTAGAAAATGGGTATTGGACAACAAATTTTGAGCACATCACGATTTTTGTGGGACCATATACCAACGCGTTTTCCTTTACAATGAGATTAACACGGTATCCTCACATGTCCAATTCCATTAAATTATGAATGATAAATATGTTTATAAAGTGACTCATAAAGCAATAAAAGTTAATGAATTGGGAATTGGGAGTTTTTTTTAACTCTTATCCCACATTGGAAGAGTAGTAGAAATTTGAAGAGTTAATAAAACCCCAATTATGGACTAAGGCTTGGATGCCTTTGGGGTATCCCAACTCTTTGAAGGGGAGAGTGTGCACGTGCGCGCTATCCGTCCGGTCGGCTTGGCTCGGGCTCGGGCTTTTAAAAATCCCTTTCATTTTGGACTAAATTAATTAGTTAAACTGTTTAAATAGTTAATTTCCAACAGTCAACTGTTTGAAATTAACTGTCTGGCAGTTTATTTGAACAGTCAATTCATTGGCTATATATGTACCTGTCTCCCTCCATTTTTTAACTAATGAAAAATCCAAAAATGCATAACATTTTCCAGAAAAATATTTCCTCCATTACTGCTACTACATACATTCCATACATATAATACTTGTGGTCTGGTTGAATAAAGAAAAAAAAATAAAGGAATTGAGTTTGCAAGAATCATTACATTATTGTGCTTCCTGTCTTGATTCGATAATTTTGTTCTATCTTGGGAGACATTAATTCAGACCGTAAAGCACTATGGAGGGGAATTAAAATTGTCTTAAGAACACTATGGTATTACACAAGGCTCATAATTTTTTTCTGTTTTTATTTATTTCTGCAATATCAAGTAAGTGATTCTAATTTTCTATAATTTCATTTTTTCTGTAGTGTTTAGACCTTAATTTGAAGACGAGGGTCGATAGTTGAGTGGCCAGTGTTCAAGAAATTACTTAATAATAAATTATTTCCAATCATAGGTAAGGACAAGAAATTGATGGAGTTCATCGAGCTGACACCACGAAGCTTGTCAATGAAAAAGTATTGAGTTCATGTTCATGGATTTATCCTTTTTTTATTGTTATTTGATTGACACATAGGCCAAAAATTTAAGGGGATCTGAGGCCTGTTATGCAAAGTTGGTTTATTAGTATGACTGAAGTTGTAGTCTTATTACAAGATAGTGGAGGTGTTAAAAAAAATAAGTAAAACTACAAAGATAACGTAAAGGTTAAGGTTGAGAAGAGAAAGTAAAGAACAACCAAGTGAATGGTAGGACACGACAACAACTTTAGAGACCGCATACTAACAATAAGCCAACAAACAAAACAAGATGGGGATATAATATAAAGTGACATTGTTATTGATGATAATAATGCATTTTTTGCATGTGATTAGGGATCCACACACTCTTTTGTATCTACTTCATTTGCACGTAATTTACAGATGAGATCCCAAAATCTAAAACCTGTGTTAAAAGTCGACTCCCCATTAGAATTAATTGTTGAGGCTGTAACCATTTACCTCGGATGTGCTGTGAAAGTTGAGGGTCAAGTGCTAAAAGATAATCTAATCCCTTTAGAACTTGAAGGTTTTGATTTTATCTTATGAATGGATCGGATAGGAACCCATTATGCCCATATGAACAATGCTTAGAAAGTTCATTTTTGTAACCCACTATGATTAATTCAATAGCTTAGTATTCTCAATTTATAAAACATCGCAAGTGCACAAACTATTATAGAATAACGAATGTAGGTATGGTCTAACCCATGGAGATTTGATCAATTTTACAAATCAATGACTTTCCAACTAGACAATACGGTGTAAAGATGAGACGTATAATGTAAAACTAAGATAAAAGCAATTAATGGGAGCAATAAAGAATACGTAACTAATTATGGGAGAAACTAGGATTTTGGATACATTTATCAATTTTAACTAATATTACACTCTAATTTAATTTCTTCATTATTAATTTTATAACTCAAATTAAACGACTCTCGCCGCGTTTAATTCTGAAAATAAAACATTTAAGTTCACACAAAATTTAACGTCTCTAATTCAGATGGCTAAGATCCCTATTCCCTTAAAATATCAATTTTAAGTTTTAAATGTAGTTCTTAAGTATGGACTATCAAAACAATAGTAGTGCAAGCATAACCCATCAAAAAGTACTCACACCAAAAATTAAATTATGATTTATCAATTTTTAAGCATTAACTTTGTATTTAAGCAATAAATTTCAAACAATTTAATGTAAGTATAAGCCATAAAAAATTACACACTTTAATTCTTAAAATATGAATTAGCAATCGTTTCTGAAGGTTTAAAACATACTCTCGTGTCGTTTTTAGTGAATATCGATTTTTTAAAGCATTTAAACTAACTACATAATACTAATCAAGCATGATAAACTTCACCTAGTCCTATAGAAAATTTATGCTAATATAATGATAGACATAATAAGATTACAAGAATGAATAAGAATTTTCATTAATGATTCAAACTTACAATAATTATGCCTTATAATTAATCTTGACAAAATCCTCCTAACAAAAGTACAATTTTTGACCCTCAAATAATATAAATCCTCTCAAAGTTTGCTCTCCAAAAATTGTGTCTAATAATTCTCTCAAGAATATGAGCCCAAAGGTCATTTTCATATTTGAGTTGGTAATTATCTCATGGATTTTAAGAAGAGTTGAAAACAATTGGGAAGTGTTTTTTTAATCATTGTCCCTAATTTTCATCAATATTCACGTCACCATCTTTAATCATATTTTTGACCCACAAAACTTCAGAATTTTATTTTTTCACGACTTCAAAGTTGTGAATCATTTTAAGACCTTTTCGAAAAGCTATGGCATGGCCTCAACAGACACTCGAGCAATTTTATAAAAAATATTTAGTACAAATGTGTCAATCGTATCGTGTCGCGACGTATCCTAATAATTTTTGCATATCAATTTCTTTGTTGTCCAAACTCCCGGAGTACCTGTAAAAATATAAAATAAAAATAATCAATTCTAATTTAGGGTCATAAAAGTTTGGAAATTACATAATTACCCCTTAATTGCATTTTAGCTCCCTGGAATTCATACGTTACTCGTTTTAGTCCGAAATTCAACCATATTTTAGAAAAATTTTTGCTTTACGTAGATAAAAATTTTAAAATTATTTTTAGGCCCTTAAAGTTTTAAAATTACGATTTCACCGTTTGAGGTTACTAAAATTACAATTGTAACTCGAATTTTATTCAAACTTATTTTTTTCTTTTTGTTTTAGAAAATGACTCTAGAAGGTTATTATTTTCGAAATCATGGGCCTAATAGGTCCTAGATTTGGGCATAATTTATACAAAATAATGCACTCATCACTTAGTAATCTTAAATGGATTTTAGATCTATGGAAGTCACAACTGTATTTATTATAAAAAAAATGACATTTTCATTATTTTACGTCTATACATGGATGAATTACTTATTTTTGGATAAATATTTATGTTGTTAATGATGTTAAAATTTTGTATTCAAACTTTGACTTGAAAGATTTAGGAAAAACTGAAGGTATTATGTTGGAAAATGGAGTTTATTTAAATTTATATCGTTACATTGAAAATCCTCTCCCGTTTCAAATTAAGAGTCTACTATTCCTTTGTGGGTCGTCCCAAATTAATAGTTCACTTTACTTTTTTGGACATAATATATGAACCAAGTACATGATGGTGAATAAGATTTAATCTTGGTCATTGCTTGATTGTATCCTTAAGCTATCTGAAAAAAAGACATGGACTCTTTATTTGGGATAGAGGGAGTATCATTATTGTATTAATAAGTCAATATGTACTCCATGCAGTGATAAAACTGTAACCATCACAAAATTCCAGACTAGTTATTTTAATGGGAAAATGTGATAAATTCATTGTAAGCATAACATAATTAAAGCATTTCTCTTTAATGAGGATGTGAGAGTGGATCATATAAGGGGTTTTATGATAATTATTGTTTTCTTTCATAAAAGTAGTGCTACAAGAAACTATTTGAAAAACCTTGAAAGAGATGGGACTGAAGCCCATTAAAAATAGAATCGCTTGTGATGACAACCCAAACTATAGGCTAAAGATCCCAAGAAATATATTCGATGGTAATAATAAGTCACAAAGTGATTAAGGTAGATAGATTATATTGTTTATATATGCGATAAAACTCCGACCCCACCCCTATGGGGTGCGACATTTCAACGCACTGTTATGATGATTTGTTTATAATCTTATTGAGTGTTATACACTATGTAGAGTGTCTGGTACCTTACTACATGAGCACTCTTGATACACAAACCTTTATTAACGGGGAGGTGTGATCACTTCTCATGGAATTTTAAGTGAAATTTAAAATATTGGGTCATAAGGACATGTCATAATGTGCTTGCTTTCAAACTTCAATCTAATAGGATTATGTGTGTAGTGTTGCTGGAGATGAGTTCAAAATTTCATGTCATTGTTGTTTGTTCTGAAGTACCTTAGTAATGTAGAGGTTTAAAAGATATGTTGCCCCATTTATTCTGGTAATTAAATTTATTACGTGTGTTTCAAAAAGCATTTTAAGCGCTCTTGTCTATCATCTATACTACTCAACTATTTTTTCCTACACAACATCAGCATATTCAACGAAAAATAAGTTTTAAAAACATGCAAATTAGAGTATGGGTCGGGATTCAAGGGTAAACTCACTTTTATGGAAGGTATATGACCTACACTAATTCACCTCAGGTCAGACAATGCTCATGTAAGGGATCAATCAACTTGGTCTTACTTCAAAATTTTTGTTTTTTCATTTTAGTGAGATGTTTGATAGTGACTTATATTGTTTGACAAGGCAAAGAAATGCTTCGATCTAGAAAACAACCATAAACTCAAGAGGGTCACCTTTGGATGTGTTCCCCGATGACCAAAACAACACGACTTAATCAAAAATCAATTTCAATTTATTTAAAAAATATTTGATTAAAAAATTATTTTGGATTTTCAAAATGTACATAATTTTAAATATTTTTTACTAGGTCTTGACGAAGTATCGTCAACCACTCCGGATTTTTGTTACACCAATGTTTAATTCATGACTTTTTACCCATTCAAATATTCTCCATTTGATTTTTCGTGTGTATATCCGAGAGTTTCTCCTACTTTTTACATATGTAAAATTAGTTCTCCCTCACTAAAATAAGTAGTCCTGGTATAGTTTTTGGGTTTATTACACCTGAATCTCATTTAAAGTGTTTCTAATATAAGTCTCATTGACTAGTAAAGATACTTATATTTATTTTATTACACGCGAGTCCCATTTAAAGTGTTTCTAAGAAATTTCCATTCACTAATCAAACACTTTTTTAATTGGTTCATTTCAATTTCGTTTCTTATTTATCTCTTTTTTAGTATGTCGATCCGAATTCATTACCACCACCGTCATCACCACCACCATCATCATTTTCTTTCAAAAGTTAAAATGAAAATGTTTGGGGTTTAGAGTAAATATATATTATAAGATTGAATTACACTTCTACTAAATATTTACCATTAGAGAAAATGTACCTTATTCTTTTCATAGAGTAAGTAATTTAGTCCTTTACTAAACAGTCCATTACATGATATTTAGTACAAGTGTAATTTGATCATTTATTAGATATTTCACTATAATATTAAATATGTCTCGTTCTTTCCACGGTGTAGCTGTAAACTGTAAAATACTTGTCAATGTTTACAATAGGAGTAAATATTAGAAATCTATGCATATAAAATAAGAGTCATTTTGATAAAATATGATATTAGACTTAATCCTAATTTCTGACATTTATTAGACCCTGCACCAAAAAACTCAACAATGTTAAGCTTCTATCCATTACTTTCACTGACTGTTTAAAATGCTCTGTCTTTTTTTTTTCTCTCGCATGCTCTTGTAAATTTTCAAAAGAATACTTTTAAAATCTTATATTAAAAAAAATATATTTAAAAAAATGAAAATTATAGAAAAAATATAAAAAATCCAGAAAAGCTTTGAAAATCCAAAGATTACTGGAAAATATATGGACGTTTTATTTTTTTTAAACAAGTGAATGTGATTTATAAAAAGAACTCTACGTCATTTAAAAAAAAAATCTTTTTATTTTTTATATTTTTATAAAAAATAGTTTTTCATTTATAAACAAAACCATTTTTTCTAAATAAAAGATTTTTTTCGATAAATTTAAAAACTATTTTTTTATAAAATTCTTTATAAATTTTTATAAAACAATTTTATCATAAAAAATATAATGTAACTTTTGATCATATTTATTGTTAACTTGATTAATAGAATATAAATAAAATAAACATACATAATACTTACATAGTTATATAATATTCAATTGGGACTTATGTGTAAAACTCTTTTTTTTATTATTTTAACTTTTATGACATAAGATTGTTTTGAACAATTATTTTAAAAGAGTCATAGTATTTCAGCATTCCTTGGTGTAACCACAAATTAATAGATATTTTTTGTGGTTATTTTATTTTGGGGACTACATACGTGATATGAAATTCGCAATGGGAAATCTAAATGGGTAGATAGATGCTTATTGTGGTTATTGAATGGGCAATGCTAAGTTTACAATTTAGTTTTCAAAACATAGATTGACAGATAAAATGTGTAAAGTGAGACCTAACCCTATTGCACTAAAATGTTTAGCTTGGGAGCTCCCACCACACTAAACATTTTAGCATGATAATTTCTCCCTTCCATGCTAAAAAGAATAGCGTGGGAAGTGGGCTAATCTCACTAGGTGCTAAATAGTTTAGCGTGGGAAGACTTGTATCTATTGTCAAACTTGTTAAATGGTTGTGCACGTAGAGGGGTAACATGTTAAACTACATTTCTTTTAGATTACCCCATTGTTGATAGCCTTATAATGCTTGCACAAATAAGATAGATCTTTTATATGTCTCGCTTGTAAACATACAAGACTAAGAGAAGATATAGCACTAACATATATTCATACAAAATGTAATGCAGATCGAAAAAATGAAAAAAACAAATGAATCTACAATTCATTCATTTGATAATTTTTTGGGATTAGCCTCATTTCTAAAGTTTTGTTAGGCTCCCATTTCATATATTTTATAAATTATACTAAGTCATATAACAACCCAAAATCTCTCTCAATCGCCTCATAACTGCCCATCTCTTTCTTTTCGTAGAGAATGTTAGTTTATATAAGAATTATATTGTATTACTAGAAGAAGAAGTGGGGAAGAAAGCATGAGATAATTTGGAGAAGACAAGCCTTTTCATAGAGAGAGAAGTGTTGTTTTTACTCAGCTGGGTACATTAGAAAAATAGGAGAGATTATTGTCTTAAGTCAGCAACTAGTCACTTCTTTATATTACAAAGTAAGACTAGACTTAAAGACCATTAATGCACATTAAATGCCATACAAAAGTAGGTACAACAACCATGCAAAAGTAGGTAGAAGTAAATGTAATAAATAACAACACAAAATTAATTTTAATAGACCCCCTTAATGTCTTTGTTAAATACCCATCATTTCTCTAAGAAATTGAAACTTGTCCTTAGGTAGAGCTTCGATGAAGATATTCATAAATTGATTTTCGGTCTTAATATATTTGAGTTAAATCTCTTCATTCTCCACAGCCTCTCTAATGAAATGTTGCTTGATTGCAATGTGCTTGGTTCGACTATGATAAACGGGATTCTTCATCATGGCATTCACGGATTAATTATCACAAACTATTTGAGCAGCCTCTCGTTACTTTTCACTAACATCCTTCAAAATTCTTCTTAGCCACATCACCTGTGAAGTTGCTAATGATGTTGAGACATATTTGGCCTCGGCGGATGATTGCGCCACAGTTTGTTGCTTTTTTGATGCCAATGAAACTGCTCCAGAGCCAAGAGAAAATACATACCAAAAAGTACTTCTCACGTTATCAATAGAACCGACCCAATCACTATCATAAAACTCAAGTAACTTTGTCTCAACATTCTTCTTATATATGATGCCAAAATAAAAAGTTCCTTGGATGTACCTCAACACCCTTTTTGCAGCCCCAAAATGAGTTTGATTCAGCTTGTGCATGTATCTAGATAATAAACTAGTAGCATTCATGATATCCGACCTCGTAAACTTCAAGTACAACATAATTCAAACTAACCTTCTATATATAAATGCATTAACTTCTTTGCTTCCATCTTCTTTCAATAATTTTGCATTCAATGCTACCTTGATTCTTTTGATGTACAAGGTTGGATCGCTTTTACTTCTTTGAAAGCCTCTTTCATTGAAGTATGAATCAATCACTATACCATGCTCGGGGAGATTGCTTCAATCCATACAAGGCCTTTTTCAGCGTATACCTTCTCTTCCCCACCTTTCATAATGAATCCTTGAGGTTAGTCAATGTATACTGCTTCATTCAACACACTATTCAAGAATGCAGATTTTACATCAAGTTGATACAAAACCAACCTTTTTGGGTGGCCATGAAAATAGGTGTTCTAATTGTGTCAAGTTTACCATAGATGCAAATGTCTCTTGAAAATCAATTTTGAGTTTTTAAGAATACCTTTTCGCTATATGTCTTTCTTTATTATTTTGGATTGATCCATCCAGGTTAACCTTTCTTTTGTAAATCCACTTCACCTTAATGACCTCTTTGTTTTTAGACCTCTCCACAAATTCCCAAGTCTTGTTCTTCTCAATAACCTGAATTTCTTCTTCGATTGCAAGCTGTCAGACTTCTTCATTTTTAGCTTCTTTAAAGGTCTCCAGTTCAGCTACACAAAAATTACAACTAACATACACATCATCTAGACTTCTTATTCTTCTTGGAGTTAAACTTGAAGATGAGAAGTTTGAGCTTAATGGAGAGCTTGAGGATGATTGTGGACTTGCATTTGGAGACATTTGAGGAGCTTTTACATCTTTCACTTAATCTTTTTCAACACTTTGTGATTCTTCATTAAGGGTGATAACTTGATTTTGGGATTTTTTTTCTTTACAATCCCAAAAGGCTTTGTTATCAAAGATCACATATCTATAAATAATAACTTTGTTCCTCTTCAGGTTAAAGAATCTATAACCCCTTGATTTTGAGTTATACCTCACAAAGGTGGATTTTTCACTTATTTCATTAAGCCCGTGTCTCACTTCTTTAGGGACATGAGCAAAGCAAATACAACCAAATACCTTCAAGTGGTTCACGAATGATTTTCTTTCACTCCATGCCTCAAATAGAGTTTGGTTTTCAATGGCCTTTGTAGGGCATCTATTCATCAAGTAAACTGTTGTACACACCGCTTCGGCCCAGAAAGTGTATGGCTACCCTTTCTCATATATCATGAATTTTGTCATTTCCTCATTGGTTCTGTTCTTCCTTCCCGCCACTCCATTTTTTTGTAGAGTGTACCCAACCATCATTTGTCTTTCTATGCCAATATCATCACAAAGTTTATCAAACTCCTTAGAGTTGTATTCTCCACCTCTACCACTTTTCAAAAATTTCAAGTAGTTACCACTTTGTTTTTCAACTAGTTTGTAATTTTTTTTTTAAAATGGCATAAATATTTGATTTTTACCGCATAAAATTTACCCAAGTCATTATTATAAAATCACCAATAAAGGTAATGAAGTATTTATTATCGACATGAGAAGTGTTCTTCATTAGTCCACACACATCGGTATATTCAAGCTCCAATGGTGATTTAGCTCTCCATGATTTCTCCTTTGAAAAAGGCTCCCGGTGATGCTTTCTAAGAGCGCATCATCCACAAACTCCACTTACTTCTTGGATGCTCGGCAACCCGTAAATTATTCATGCTTTAAAAATTCAAGTGCCCATATCTTCTATGCCATAGCCATGTATCGTCAACCACATTCATCTTTAAAGACACATTATTTGAGTATCGAAAAATGAGAGAAAAACTCCTATTCTTCTTCATCTTGATTTTTGCAAAAGCTTGGCTTCTCCTCCCTTTGTCAAAATTCTTCACGAGTTTTCTTAAAAAAAATAGTGTAGTATGCTCCGCAAGCTATGCAACACTCAATAAATTCTTCTCTAAATTCGGAACTAGCAACACATCTTGGATATACTTTTTTCCTTTCTTCGTCTCAATAACTATATCACCCTTGCCCTTTGTTTGGACTAAGGCACTATTACCCATCCTCACTTGAGAATTAGAAGAAGCATCCATTGTAAAAAAAATATTTGAATCTCCGACCATGTGATTACTACACCCAATATCAAGAAACCACAAATTATTTCTTTGTTCTGATGCACTTTGATAAGCAAAAAAAAAAAAAAAATATTCCCCTCACATTCTTGTTCTTCGATGAAGTTATCTTATTGGTTGTTCTAGAGCCAATAATATTTTTGAACACGCCCAAATTTCTTGCAATTGTGATATTATGGCTTTTCTCGGAACCAACGATCTTTATCACTACGGCTACTTCTCTTGCAAATACTACACTTTTGTTGATTAAAATTTTCATTACTTTATTTTCTTTCCAAAATTATTTCTATCTCTTCCTCTAGTGTTTCTTCCTCTTCCTCTTCCTCTTCCATGTTTTCCACCTCATGAAGATTCACCTTTGGGTTGATCAAAATATGGTTTGGCTCCAACATTGAGGCACTCTCAATAGATTTTTCATATTATCTCTCAACCTTTGCTCATATGTTTTAATGGAACCTATTAATTCCCTAACACTCAAAGAGGCTATTTCTTTGGTTTCTTCAACAATGGAAACAATCGGGTCATACTTTTTCGCCAAACTAATCAAAATCTTTTCAACAATTCTTTGATCAAAAAGTTGTTTACCATATGTTTTCATTTGATTCACAATTTCCATTATTCTAGAGAAACAATCTTTCAATAATTCCACATCCTTCATCTTCATATTCTTAAAATCTCTTCTTAGGGACTAAACTTTAATAGCCCTTACCTTCAAGGTATCTCTGAACTCTTTTGTAGAATATCCCAACCCTCCTTTTCTTTGTTTGCATTGATGATTCTTGTAAATATTATTTTAGCTAGCTCTTGTTGAATTATATTTAGGGCTTTTGCATGCCTTTTCTTTTGATCCTTTAATGTTTGCTTTTCAGCATTCGGCAAAGCCGTGGCATCATTCAGTTCATCAAACCCATTGTGACACCCCGTTTAATTAAATACCGGGTAGCTACTCCTTTATTTAAATTAATACAAAATGTCAAGTTGGTTCAGTTCATAGCATCACTGTCGAAAACATTTTTAAACAATTACTAGCCACCTAATATTTAAAAAGTGAGTTGTCAATTTTAACTAAATGAGATTAACGTGCAACCAATTAAATTAGAAATAATGATACCACTGTCACATCACAGTCACAATACAATAATGATGAAACAAAATGAATTTGGAGGAACACTCCTATGCATAATCTGAATACTGAATAAAATCAAATATAAAGTCCGAATCACTAATTAATTAAATCCAAAACTGAGTAAATAAGCTATCTCTAAGAGAAAAGGCGACATGCCCTACAGATGGATAAATCTGAATGGAGTCAAAGTGGAAAGTGGAGGCGTCTACAATCGAGATCCTATAACTTCCACAGCAGCTACAGCACGTCACTGAAATAGAACTCCTAAGCTTGGCGTCCCTGTGGCTGGGCACCTAAAAGATTTTTACATAAATAGATTTAAAAGCAAACGGGTCAGAGCCCGATTGTGAAAACAGTTTAAAATATAGCAAGTGATTTAATAACATTAACACATTGAATATAAAGTACATGATAGTGCGTGCACTCACATGAGTTCCTCACCCCTCATTTAATTATGCACTCCTAACGTATCCGTACCCGTTCTAGTTATACCACTATCTAATTAGTCCAATCCACAAACTGACCTTACTTTATAATATAAGGGTTAATACTAGACATTTCCAACTAAACTGTGAGTCTCCCGTTTTATTTCTTAGATTTACTTATAATAGTCATTATGCGATTCACCCATTTTTAACTCAATTCACAATGTTACAAGTATTCACATTCATACTTTACTAAAAGTCCATTTCAATTACCAGTATATTAATCTCACAATAAATATACAATAAGGGCACCCCTAGGCTAAGCTGCGGTGCGCACATACTCTGCTATCGGATCCCGGTACATCCCGTACATAAGGACCACATGTTCCGAATCTCTCAGGAACCGTTCAATAAACAACAATCACACATAATGGAGGTGAACATAGTTCACATACCCATGGGTCACGCACATACCTATGCTCCCATGGTCAGCTGACTTATTAACTCACCAATAAGTCATTCACAGACCTATGTCCTTGAGGTACCAATCTAAATCCCCCTCTAGGCACACAAAGATTAGATGGCCGTGATGGAAAGCCGACTTCCCGTGATAGCAAGTATGGTAGGTATGTTATACACATATAAGTCCATATACTAAGCATTCACACATCTTAGATATCTTATAATATTAATAGAGGTATATTTTACATCGCTATATCGTCATTTTTTTTTGTACATTTACAAGTCTCCGGATAATATAAAATATAGACCGCCGACACTTCTCACGTCGTAGCTCCAAGTACTTAAAACCTAACTCATAAAGTTTACTAAGTCTTTTATATACTTCTAAAAATTTAATCATAATTATACTCCAGTCTCACAAACATACCTACTGGTCTTCCTCAAGTCTAAGTGTTCATAAGTTCCCAACATTAATTCTCTAGGAACGAAATTATTAAAATTCAACCAAAAATAATACTCATAAATAAACTTATGTGATGTTCGAAACAAAAATCGGCCGTAAAAGGTCATTCTGTCAACTCGTTAGAAATCTCGAGTTTAAGTGTTCAATGAATGCACCTCACATTGTGCTCTTATTAAAAAACATTTCAATAAAAATAGCCTATACATCATTAGTCGCGTAATTTTAATATAATTGTGAGTCTGCACCTTACTACGCATTAACTCCCGCGTTTAGCAACACACCAAACTCCCATCCTGGAAGAAATGAATAACACATCTGACTACTCTTGCCCATTCTTTGAATCTCTGTTCTCGGCGTTGTGACCTTTACACAAGGGAAAACTTCTTCAGCCGGGTGGTGTTACACATAACAATTGTAAGCACCTTGTCCACTATAAAATAGATACGGGTGCTTTTACCCAACTCTACCATTAGATAATATCTTCTCCCCATTACCACAATGTACCACACTTACTAGTTTTACCCTATTTGAAAATGAAAAGATCACATTGAATCCAAAATTTCTTTTATACAATCCACCCGTCGTTAATCACCTTGCGCCTACACCTTGGGCTATAGGTGATACAACTTTCTCCAAACGAAACATATTTCCACTACTTCTTTCTACCCCCTGTTGAAGGTGGATTCCGAGGATCTCCTCTTAGTTCTGAATAATACTGCGTCGAACCACGTATCAGCGTGTTCACTATCTAATAGTGTAAATCACCCAAGTATATAAATTTTCTCTCCTTCTGGACAACATGTCCCATATATTCAAAGGAAATCGTTACTTATCAATAAGTTGGCTACCCCTCAAGGAAATTTACTAACTTGACTCTTCCGTTCCTGGATTCGTCGGTTTGATACAAAATTATCTGGTTGATCATCTTACCCCCAACCGATCTACTACTTAATATACCCCTTTCAATGCCGACTTTCACATATACTTCTTCCCGTTAAGTGATACTTAATGATCTTCTTCTTCTTCTCTCGGCGTACACCAAAAGTTTTGACACTACACTTTTCACCACTTTGTGCACATCTGGACTCTTTATACCTTATTGACATCCTCATTCTATTTACTCTTGAGTCACCCTCAACATTCGATTGGTCGGAACTCTACTCCAAATTGTCCATAATAATTAAATATTTGCCTTCTCAAGATATACTCCCTTATTAAATGGCTTTCCCACTACCTTTTCACCAAATTCGGACGTGATACGATGATTACACATGATATTCATTAACACCTTTTCTTACGACACTTAATCCCATAAGTAAAAATTTCACCCATCTATATCCCTTCTTCCGGCGATTACTACATTAGTAAACCAAGATGTCTACCCCCTTATAACCCAATCATACGGTCTTAATCATCAAATACACTTCATACGTATTCCCAACTCTTTATTGCCTCTTCATTTACAACGTGGATATACCACTTGGGCGTACTCAATCACATCTGAATTTGAAATCCTAAATTCTCCTTAACCTCAATGCACCCTTCAACCCGCCGTAACAAAACCAACATTATCAGTACTTACATCGTAATTCACTAACAACTGGCTCTAATGGCCTTACATCGTAATTTACCTTGTTAACCTCCCGTTTTCACTACTTACTTCCATAACTATCGAGGCATCCAATATATGGAGGAATGATCAAACATCTTCCTACTACCAACCTTACGCTAAGGTTCATGCGTGGAATGTCTCGCAAAGCGAAATCCAAACAAGGAACCCCCCCGATACACTACTACCTAACATTTTCGGTCATCGAGATCCGTTAAGCCCTCAGTCCATAACACGTTCCCCTATATTCCCGTCTCTTAACAACAAGTTACATCTCCTTCCTCAATTATACTTAAACAAGGAACTCTTTCCGAAAGACACTTTCTGTTGATATTGATGGAGATCACATTCCATATACACCATGCAAATATAATCGGGGCTCTCAAAATCTCGTCCCTAGACAACAACTATGAGTATAAACTCCCAAATCTCTAAAGGGTTATAAAACAATGCACTCTACTTATTACGACATCCTGAGCGTCAATTATGATAACCAGCTAAAACTTTTCATTGACTAGTAAACCAATTACATACGAATCATATTAATTAAATCCCTATGCATACTGGGATTAAATATCTGAGACCATTATACCTTTTTTTTTAAATCTCGACAATACATATATATACTGTTGATACCAAATTTAGTCTGCTGACATGGCTCAATTGGGTGAAGACGCGCGGCAATCTACATGGCAACGATAAACACTTACGAACAACACCTCGACTCCGAGGAACCATACTACAACGAGGAACTCTGCTTCCCCGATCAACTCAGACGCTCCGACCTATAAGAACTCTCCGAGGAACTTTTGAGTACCGAGGAACTTTTGAGCACCGAGGAACTTAGGCGGTCCGAACAGCTTAGGCGGTTCGAGCTGCACCTCGAACAAAGCATTAATAGCAGGATAACCCAACAGTTTGACTGCGCATTAAATGCTTATTATCATACTGATGTATACGCTTAAGGGGCATTTAATATATTACCCTTTCACATTACAACCTTAGGGCTATAAATACATTGTATTATTCTCATTGTAAAGGGACCGAAATTTCTTGAGAAAACTTGTAATCGAGAATTCCCAAATAATCAGCAATAACAGAAACAGTGGACCTAGGCCATTCTTATAAGGCTGAACCACTTTAAAAGTTCTCTGTCTCATTTTATTTATCTGTGATTAAATAATTAGATATAATCTAATTTTTTACATCAACAGATTGGCGCCGTCTGTGGGAAGCGACTGGTAATATCGTTTTTCATCAAAAACAATTCATCACAAATGGCTGATATTCCAGAACCCAGCAATTGAAACGCTAGAAGCCCTCCAAATCCATTTGCTCTACCAAATATTCCAGATCTGGCTGGAATAATGAAAAATCTGGCCCAGGGCCAAACAGTCATGGAAGAAACTATGTGACAACTCATACGAACCCTCCATGGTGGTGCACTAACCCACTCAGAATCGCGAAGTATTTAAAGAAATACCTGTTTACCTTCTTCGCGTACTAGGCGTACCGATTCATATCGTACTGAGGAGTTTGAAGATTTTTCTTATCAACCTGAACGAACTTCGTCGATACGAGCCACAGATACTGAACAACGTATCACTCTCTCTCCAGAAAGGACCAGTGCACTAGAAAGATTAAGCAGAGTATCTCCTTTTGATCGATTAGGTCCTAGGAGGAGAAAAAGTCCTCCTAGAGCCGCATCGAGGAATTTTCGACGACCATCAGATTTAAGGGAAGGATCTGCCCAGTCGCGACCAGCTGCTCATCAAGATAGATCCCAGGAAGCCACATCAACACGATTAGTTGCTCGAACCAACAGGCCCGAGGAAGGAAATGATGCGTGGAAATGCTCTATTCAGAGGATGGAGGATAGATTAGGGAAATGGCTAAGGCCAAGAACCCTCTACAATGAACTTTTGTTCAAGGAACACCTTTTGTCCTAGCCATTTTAGATTTTCCAACACCATCAAAGTTCAAAGCACCTGTTGTGACCCCCAAATATGATGGAAAGATCGACCCTGTCCTTCATATAGAACAATACCAAGCTTCAGCCGATATCTATGCTGTTCCAGATGAGATGAGATGCAGAGCATTCTCGGAAACTCTTATCGGATCTGCTCAAATATGGTATAATAATCTTCCTCGGGGTAAGATCTCAACCCTCTTTCAACTGGACGAGTTATTCATAGGGAATTTCTGTTTTGGGGCAAAGCCAGTTAAACGAGTAGCGCATTTGTTAAGTGTTAGACAAAAAGCTGGTGAAAGTACCAGAGATTATATAACTCGTTTTAATAACGAGAAGCTCGAAGTCATTGATTATGAGGAAAAGACAGCGATTACTACCTTGATTAGTGGATTACTGCCCAACAAGTTATACTACATTTTGGCAAAAGATCCACCTAGAACTATGTCAGATCTGATGGGAAAAGCGACCAAGATTATGAATGCCGAGGAGGCTATAGTTGCGAAGAAGAATATGGATGCTAAAAAAACCAAGGTGGAAGGTGATAAAGCTAAGAAGAAAGAGCATAAGAACAATAGTAGTGACAAACACTCAAGAACAAGGTCGTCATGGGAAGTATTAAAGAAATTTGATAATTATACTCCTTTGAAGAAAGACATCAACCACGTTCTAGAAGAAATCAAGAACAACGAGGACTTAAATTGGCCAGATAAAATGAAGGCAGACCCTGAAAGGAGAAATAAGCAAAATATTGCGAGTTTCACAAAGATCATGGCCATATGACTAAAAATTGCATAGCTCTTCAGAATGAGATTGAAACACTCATCAGACGAGGAAAACGGGCGAAATATGTTGATCGGAGGAATGATAGAAGAGACAACGACCGAGCAAGAGAGAGGTCTACACTACACCAAATCTGCCCATTTGTCAAGGTCATTGACCTTGACAAATTCACCTTGTCAAGGTCAATGACCGTGACATTTCGAGGCGAGATAACTTTTTTTGTCACGGTCGTGTCACGGTCATTGACCTTGACAAAAAACTCGCGTTTTGTGTCACGGTCGTGTCAAGGTCAATGACCGTGACACGTTTGTCATGGTTATAAACCGTGACAAATCCATAACCCTTTTTAAAAAAAATTGTCACGGTCATTGACCGTGACAATTCTGGGCAGAATTTAAAAAAAATCTGCTGGGCAGTATGGCCACTGCCACTGCCCAGCAGTATATTTGTACCTGTTATAGCAACGTTGTACCTGTTCCAAACATCATATATCCAACACAAACTAAAGATAATGCAAATATATATTCATGACAGTATAATCCAAATCTTCAAAGTAAAAATAATATACATGACGATATAATCCAAATATAATTAAAATGGACAAACTTAAAAATAATGTTACTACATGTCTTGGGTAAATGTGAGGAGGTGAGTAGGCCACACGACATACGAATTGACGCACCCAGTAATATACGTCGTGCCGCATTGTTCGCGCAACCACAATAGGGAGTTCTCCTTCCCGGGTATGACATGCGTGACGAGCACCCTGGACTCCATTTGTTGAAGCACACGTCCATGGAATATTCCACCCTCGACGATATTCGGGTCCCTCAACCCCCGCCCTATCCGCTTGCCATCAAATATGTCCAATATGAACACGCTCGGCCAACCAATTGTCGATAATGGTCTGTTGGAGGGCGTCAAATAGGGAAGTGGATCGTCGAAGTACGAACGTGTCGGTGATGAAGCAGCGAGGTCCACATCCTCGTCATCCTGCGCCTCGTCCTCCCGCACCTCCTCGTCCTCTCGTACCTCCTCGTCCTCCCGCACCTCCTCCTCCACCGCCTTCTCCTTCCCTTTCCCTTTCCCTTTCTCTTTACGGTCTCCACCCAACGTACGCTTCATGAATGCGTACATATCTTGGACCGTCGCCTCCAAATGGGACAACTTCGTGTCGTGTGAATCCACCGTTCGAGCCAACCCGGTGTCGCTCGTCTCCAATCCGATGATCCTTGATTTGGCCACCCGCGAGCTCACTCCCCTTGTCCTCCCCTTGCGATCAGAGCCAAGCACTTGGCTGAGTGCGTCTGTGGACAAAGATGCCTTGTCGGCATCAGACTGCGACTCATGCACTTCCTTAAGCTTTGCCTGAAACGACAAAAAGCACATGATTAGTAAAATAAGTAAACTAAAAAATTATAACGTAATTAACAATAATTAAACTGTCGGATTACTTACAATCGTGGCCGCAACGCTCGTGGACACCTCCTTGTCCTTCCCCTTCTTCGTCCGAAGAGCCACATAAGTATCGAGCCTATGTGGCTTACCCCCTGGCCCACTCCCTACCCACTGGAATAAAATAAAGTAAAGTAAAATTAGTATCGGCCCCGCAAAGTAAAATAATATCCAATAATATATTTCTGTAGTTATAGATAAATTAAATATTACCTTCATCCTATGCTCCACCTCAGCGTAAGAGGTCCGGCCGGAGTAGTGCACGTCCGTCTTTTTAGCCCGATTTTTCCTCCCCGATTGGCGAGATGCCAATTGTCAATCCTCGATCTCATTGTCAATGAACTTTTGCCATTGTGCCAATGAGATCGGCTCCTTGGGGGGGGGGGGGGGGACGGATCCGCGCCATTGTAAAATGGACTCTCGTGTTTTTCCAAAGTACCGTGTCCACATATTTTTTTTCCACGTCTTGTGTTGCTCCCTCAACTGCTCCAAGACGGAATCGCGTAGCTTTGGATCCAAGTTGAATTGTTCCTGTCCAACAAATACAATGTTAGTTGCGAATAAATATAAATATAAATATAAATTGAAATTGAAATATTCATATAAATATTACCTGTAGTGCCGCCCAAACACCTAACTTGAGCTCATACGGCACCTCCTTCTAACTCATAAACCCCGGGCCGATGACCGTCTTTAGCAGCTCGAGGGATCTCGCTAAAAGCTTCGACTTGTTTTCGACGGTAATCCCAAATTTTCCATATTTGGGGAGCCTAGGGGCGGAGGAGCCCTCGTCGCCTCCGCTACCACCGAACCCAGACGACGACATCATCATAAACAGCATCATCATCTTCGCCCTAACATCTGAAGGAGACATTTTTGCTGTAAAAAAAATGTTATTAGTAGAGATAAAAAAATGTTATTAGTACAGATAAATTTTTTGTAATATTATGTTTTTTCCAAATATTTAAAGAGTTATTAAATGGGTGCCCCACCCCTGCCCCCTCCCCCCGCCACACACACACGCACACCTACGCACACACACACACACACCCACCTCACCCCTACCCACCCCCCCCCACACACACACCCCACCCCTACCCACCCGGCAAGTTAATTAGAATATTTGTAGGACTGAAATTGATTTAGATTATGCCTATCTATGTAACTCTAAAACCTAATTGTGATTAAAATCTGATTTATATGGATTAATTCTATTACATTTATAATTTAACTAATAGAGTTGAATTTTAATATTAATCCTTTAGTTTATTTAACTAACTTTGGTTTGAGATTGAATATCTATGTTTCGGGGTCATTATTTGAAAATACTTAACACACCTATGTATTAAATATGGGTTAGACCTCTTAGCTTGCTCAACCACCCATTTACACACTTACTTTACCTTTTATTTACATTATGGATATTAATCAATTCACACGTTTTTTGTCCACTTCAACCTTTACTGAAACATTTATTAATTCATTCAAGTTAGGTAAAACCACGCAAGTATCATATCACAACCCGTAATCTTTTAACATTCAACGATACCAATTACTAAACAATTCTACTATCTATGATAAATACCAATATTTTTCAACGCTGTATCCCCTAATAGTAATAATGAATTAACATATACTTTTCAACTCCAACAACATATGCTTCAACTTAACCCAATCTTCCCAATAATACCAACTAATCAACACCCAACATCCAAATCCAACAACATAGGTCTAGAACCAAAGTTTATACATAATAATTTATAGTCTCCAAGAAAGTACCATTTTTATTCATAATATTTACGATTATCAGTTTCTCGTGTATTAGCCAAATTTCCAAGATTTCAATTGTAGCATAACATAAAAAAATACCCCCTGCCCACACACACACACACCACCCCACCCTGCCCCACCCCCTGCCCCCCTCCACCACCCCCTACCCCCATACCCCACCCTGCCCCACCCCGCCCCACCCCCTACCCCCACCCTGCCCCACCTCCCACACACGCACACACATACACACACATATATATACACATACCCTCCACCCCCTCCCCCACACTGCCCCACCCCGTCCCACCCCCTTCCCCCCTCCACCACCCCCTACCCCCATCCCGCCCCACCCCCCACACACGCACACACATACACACATAAATATACAGACAAATATATATATATAAATGGAAGAGAGAGAGAGAGAGAAATTGGACCTGAGAGAGAGAGAGAGAGAGAGCAGCGTCGAGAGAGAGAGAGAGAGGGAGGGAAGGGCGCGGGAGGGAAAAAAGAAGGGGGGGTAGGGTTTTTGCTGGAAAAGTTGTCACGGTCGTGTCAAGGTCTTTGACCGTGACACGACTTGTCACGATCATTGACCGTGACACGACCGTGACAAATTGAATTGTCACGGGCTTGTCACGATCAATGACCGTGACAAGTAGTTGTCACGGTCGTGTCAAGGTCAATGACCGTGACATAAAACGCGTGTTTTTTTTGTCACGGTCAATGACCTTGACAAGGCTGGCCGGCTGAAAGGTGACAATTTGCCCATTTTGGTGTAGTGCTAGATCTCCTCGTTGAGTAGAGGAGAACAAGAAGAGAGACCATGAAGTTGATCTATAAGATGACCCCGATCTTCTAAAGAGACCAAGGCAGCCAGAACGTGAGGTATTTTCAATACGCTTTGAGTCATTTGACTGTAATGTTATTACAGGTGGAGATGCAGGAGGAGGAGAACTTACTGACGAGAGAAAAGCTTACCTCTGTGAGGCTCAAGCTTGCTCATACATTCAACGAATAAATCTAGTTGAGGAGGATCGCCCGAGAAAGGTGAATAAAGAGAAATTGGTCATTGGTTTCTCGAAGAACGACCTCGTAGGTGTTCTATATCCTCATGATGACCCATTGGTGATCAAAATGAGGATGAAGGTGGTAAAAATTTCAAGAGTACTGGTAGACAATGGTAGCTCGGCAGACATCATGTTCTACTCGTGCTTCGACAGTTTAAATTTAAAGCTATCTCAACTGGAGCCTTATCATAGACCCCTCCTCGATTTTGCTGGCGAGAAAGTATTTCCACTTGGGACGATCAAATTGGATATATTCATTGGTACGTGTCCTGCTTGTCGAACAGAAAGAATACGCTTCTTTGTGATGGATAAGAATGTTCAATCATCATACAATATCATCATGGGAAGAGTAGGATTAAAGAAGTTCGAGGCTGTACCATCTACGGTACATCAATGCCTAAAATTTCTAATAAATTTTGGAGTAGGAGTTGTGAAAGGTGATCAGAAAGTAGCTCGGGAATGCTATTATTGATCTGCCGACCAAGAGGAAATGGAGGAATCAAGGAAAAAGACTACTACCTATCAAGTGGATGAGGGTGCAGAGATTGATCCTAGAGATGAGTCGCAACTCGTAAAGGTTCAAGTGGTGTAAGCTACTGAAAACATCATCCTGGACGACGAGCACCCTGAACGAACTACTCAAGTAGGTTCGTCGTTGGAAGCCTCACTAAAACAGGAATTGAAAATTTCCTAAGAAACAGAAAGCAAACTTTTGCGTGGAGTCATGAGGATATGCCTGGGATAGACCCGAGTTTCTTATGTCACGAACTCAATATGAATAAGGAGATCAAGCCTGTGAAGCAGAGAAGAAGAGTATTCAGTCCCGAGAAGAATCAAGCTATACAGGAGGAAGTCGAGAAGCTCCAAAAAGCTTGCTTTATTGAAGATGTTAAATATCCAGACTGGTTAGCAAATGTGGTGATGGTGAAGAAGAAGAACAACAAATGGAAGATGTGTGTAGACTTCACCGACCTCAACAAAGCATGCCCAAAGGATTATTTTTCGCTGCCACGAATTGATCAACTAGTGGATGCTACCTCGGGACACGAGCTGCTGAGCTTCATGGATGCTTATTCTGGTTACAATCAGATTAAAATGAAACCTGAAGACAGGGAGAGTACTTCTTTCATTACCCCTAGGGGAACTTATTGTTATAATGTTATGCCGTTTGGTTTGAAAATTCTAGGTGCAACATATCAGCGGCTGATGAACAAAGTGTTTGCAGAACAAATCAGTTGCAATATGGAAGTCTATGTTGACGATATGCTGACAAAGAGCAAGAAAGCTGCTGATCATCTAGTTGGCTTAAGCGAGACCTTTGATCAACTAGATATATATCAAATGAAGATGAACCCGACGAAGTGCATATTTGGAGAACGAGAAGGCATGTTTCTCGGGTACATTGTCAATCAGCGAGGCATTGAAGCTAACCCTGAAAAGATCAAAGCTCTGTTAGGGCTGCGATCCCCAACGATGAAGAAAGAGGTGCAAAGTCTTACAGGACGAGTAGCAGTACTCAACAGATTTGTATCGCGAGCAACTGATCGATGTCTCCCATTCTTCAAAACGCTCTGAAAAACTTTTGAGTGGAATGATGAATGTGAGAAGGCTTTCCAAGACTTGAAGAAATATTTGGGAGCACCTCCACTGTTATCCAGACCAGTGATGGGAGAAAAATTATACTTGTATCTGGCAGTGTTTGAGAATGTAGTTAGTTCGATATTGATAAGAATGGAGAATGGAGTACAAAAACCGATCCACTACACAAGTAAGGCCTTCCGAGAAGCATAGATCAGATATCCAAGGCTAGAAAAATTGGCTCTAGCATTGATCGAGGCAAGTATAAGAATGAAGCCATACTTCCAGGCTCATACCATAGTAGTATATACTGATATGCCATTGAGGCAAGCCCTTCATAAACCAAAAAATTCAGGAAGATTGATGTGATGGGCAATAGAACTCGGTGAATATGATATAGTTTATGAACCCAGATCATCGCTAAAAGGGCAAGCGGTAGCAGATTTTATAGCAGAGTTCACCTATCCTAATACCCCCGAGGAGCAAAAGTTGTTCGCTGATCAACATGTGGATATTACAGGATCATCAAATGCAAGCCCAGACCAACTTAGCTTGGTAAAAGGGCAAGTAGATGTTACAGGATCATCAAACTCAAGCCCAGACCAACTTAGGTTGGTAAAAGGGCAAGAAAAGATGATTGACAAACAATAAGAAATATCAGGAGATGGTGAAAGGAAGTAACAAATTTTTCACCGAGGAACTCTGTCAGATTAACAATTTGAAGACGAGTTGCCTATATGGAGTCTGTATGTGGATGGTTCATCCTGCACTACAGGATGTGGCGCAGGGATAGTTTTGAACAGTTCGGACGAGGTTGACATGGAATACGCCCTACGCTTCTAATTCAAAGCTTCCAATAATGAGGCTGAATATGAAGCCATGATTGCAGGTCTTAGTTTGGCGAAAACCATGGGGGAAGAACAAGTTATTGTTTTCAGTGACTCATAATTGGTCATAAATCAAATGATGGGAGTATATGCAGCCAAAGGAGAATTAATGATCAGATATCATGTAAAGGCGAAGGAATTGGTGTCGGAATTTGCTGCTGTTCAGCTGGTCAGAATACCAAGAATGGAGAATGCAAGAGCAGACGCCTTAGCTCGATTAGCATCAGCTACTCGTATCGAGCTACGAAGAATAATCCCAATTGAAGTTTTAGCTGGTCGGAGTATAGATGAAGATCTGACGATAAACTTCAATACCCTCGATTTACGGTCATTATGGATGGATCCCATCAGGGCATATATTGAGAAAGGGGAATTACCAACTGACAAACTTGCAACCAAGAAACTGAAGTTTAAGGCTGCTCGTTATGTACTGACTGATGGTATTCTATACAAACGAGGAATTATAGCAGGTTTGCAAAGATGTGTGCATCCAACCGAGGTGAAAGATTTGATTGAAGAGGTCCATAAAGGATCCTGTGGAGCCCATATAGCAGGTCGGACACTTTTGCAAAGAATGATGACTCAAGGATACTACTGGCTAACGATGAGGGATGATTGCATAGCCTATGCTAAGAAATGTGACATGTGTCAGCGCTTCTCCTCCATCCAAAGAACTCCCCAAGCGTTATTGACACCCATTACTTCCCCTTGGCCATTTGCCATATGGGGAATAGATTTGGTTGGGCCACTGCCGACGACCAGGGGAAGGTTTAAGTATCTCGTGGTCGCTGTGGATTATTTTACTAAATGGGTTGAGGCTGAGCCTCTCATTGATATGACATATGACAAGGTGTACCAATTTATTTAGAAGAACATCATTTGTCGATATGATCTTCCTCATGCCTTCATCACAGACCATGGAACACAATTTGACAACGAGGAGTTCGCTGCCTATTGTCATCAGTCAAATATCTTGAAGATCCACTCGGCACCAGGCCATCCTCAGAGCAATGGATAAACTGAAGTGACAAACAGAACGCTGCTGAATGGTTTAAAAAAAAGACCGAACGATGCGAAAGCAAACTGGATCAATGAGCTACAATCAGTGTTATGGGCTTACCAAACTACTCCCCGAGCAGCAACAGGGGAATCTCCATATATGCTAGCATTTGGAAGTGAAGCTGTTATACCCGCCGAATTGGGTCTCCCAACACACAGAATACTGAATTTCAATTCCCCTGTCAGCGATTTAATAAGAAGGTTAGACTTGGACGTGCTCGAGGAGGTTAGGGAAGAAGCAGCCATTAGAAATGCTGCTTACCAGTAACGAACAACTTTGTTCTACAACAAGAGAGTGAAGAAGTGCAACTTGAAGGAAGGAGACTATGTGCTAAAGAAGGTGATTCAAAAGCACAACAAACTGGAAGCAAACTGGCATGGACCCTATCGAGTTAAGGAAGTTGTTCGACCAGGGACATACAAAATAGAAACTTTAGAGGGGGAGGAGTTTAAGAATGCATGGAATGCAGAGCACCTGCGCAAATATTATCAGTAATGTAAACTCTCATGTAATGCAGTTTCATCAGTATGAATAAAGTAACAATGTTCTGCCTAGTTTCTTTCCTTTTATTGGATTTTTTTTGCGAAATACTAGTGCTACACACTACTCAGCAGATCTCGGACTACTCAAATCTATTCCTAAAAATGTCAACTTGGTTGGTTAGGAAGTAAATATATTCTCGAAAACGCCAGCTAAGGTTGGTCGGGAAGTAAAACTATTCCTAAAAATGCCAACTTGGTTGGTTAGGAAGTAAATATATTCTCGAAAATGCCAGCTAAGGTTGGTCGGGAAGTAAAACTATTCCTAAAAATGCCAACTTGGTTGGTTAGGAAGTAAATATATTCTCGAAAACGCCAGCTAAGGTTGGTCGGGAAGTAAAACTATTCCTAAAAATGCCAACTTGGTTGGTTAGGAAGTAATTGTATTCTCGAAAACGCCAGCTAAGGTTGGTCGGGAAGTAAAACTATTCCTAAAAATGCCAACTTGGTTGGTTAGGAAGTAAATATATTCTCAAAAACGCCAGCTAAGGTTGGGCGGGAAGTAAAACTATTCCTAAAAATTCCAACTTGGTTGGTTAGGAAGTAAATATATTCTCGAAAACGCCAACTAAGGTTGGTCGGGAAGTAAAACTATTCCTAAAAATCCCAACATGGTTGGTTAGGAAGTAAATATATTCTCGAAAACGCCAGCTAAGGTTGGTCGGGAAGTAAAACTACTCCAAAAAGTGTCAAAGATTGGTTGGTAAGAAAAACCCACTAACTGTAGTTGGTCGAGAAGAAAAATTTACCGACCTTGGTTGGTTGGAAACATTTTATGAGTACGAGAAAGTGATCGAGCAAAATTTTGATACTCGTGACTTTTTAAATTACTACCAAGTTGGTCGAGAAACAAAATATCATCAATTTTGGTTAGTCATTAAATACCACAAATTCAAGATAGTCGACAATAAGTCTTACTCCAGTTGATCGACAAATAACACGATGTTGTTATCTTTTTAACAGATATACATGCACATATGAAAAGTGTTTTATAATTATAAGACAATGGCAATCAAGATTTGTAAATAAAATTATTTCATTAAATGTAGAACAAAATACATCAAGAATGAAATACAAATTTATTACATTAAGATTCCTATTCTATTGGTTTCTTCCCCTCTGCTTTTGAAACAGGTTCCTCGCCAGCAGGTGGATTATTTAAAGCATGAGGGGAATTTATGAAGTTAAGATCTTCAAGCATCCTGATATTCATCACAGATGGTCGATCTAGTAGGTGCTCGGGACGAGATATCTCAACATTGGAATGGAGATTGTCATTGTCGAGGTATTTGTAAATCAGACACCGAGGGATGGCCCGAGCAGGGATCCAACTCATATCAAGCTTGAATGGTGGCACTGATAGGTTGAGTAGCCCAGGATTATGGTAATCCCACAGGTAATGACCCTGTTCCAGTTGCAGCACACCTAAGGTGTTCAACCATCCCTGTTTGTAACCTTCATTATTTGCATTTTGGATACGATCATCCAAATGGTAGAGAGCCTCGTTGTAGCCAGCCATCCAGAATTCTCTGGGCTGTTTGTGGAATTGATATGTCAATCTTTCCAGCTGCTCGTGGAGATTTTTGATAAAGAGTTCTTTATTCTCCAAGACAGACTTCTGCGCAGAAAGCTGCTCTTCCAGATCCCTGATCTTCTTAGACATCTCAGCCAATGCCTGGTTCTTTGCCATCAGTTGGAAGGCCTGGTTCTCTAGAGAAGATTGAGTCCTCTATTCCTCGATAGGAATACGAGAAGCTCTTGCTCGTCCCCGAGGAGCTCTTGCTCGTCCTCGAGTAGATGTAGAAGGGCCAGACCTCTTCAAGGTTTCTAACTCATCCCTCAGGTTGGTGTTTTCGACCTCCAAGAACGAGAATCCCTCGTCATTCACTGGGATCAAAGCATTTGAGGTGGAAGCTGCAGACTTCAACTGAGACACCTCTCTTTGCAGGTTATTATTTTCTTGTTCTAATAACTCAGCTATCTGTCTGTGCTCTTCGACCTCAACCTTCAACGTTCTCTCCCGCACATCATAAGCAGCAAACCGTTTATCATATCCCTTATCGGTACAGATTTGCTGATACTTCTTCTTGTACCCCTCGTGCAAAAGAGCAGTGGACTCCTTATATTGTTGCTGAAGTTCTTCAAGAGTGCCTTAGAGATCCTCAATCATATCATAGTATACTACATTATTAGCCACTGTACGGTCGAGTAGGCACTTCAAATATTGATAGGCTTCAATAGCTTGCTCTGAAGCACCCTGACCGAGGATGTCAGTAATTTGAGCTGCACTCATGTCTGTATGACCGACTTTAAAATATTTATTGCATTGCCGTAACATCTTTGTATCATGAACAGACAATAATTCCATCCTGGACAGAAACTAGTAGAGGAAGAAAAAGCAATAATCAATAAGAGTACAAACAGAGCATGAAGAAGATAATCAACAGTATGCATAAGTGAAAGTTCAAATTTTATTACATCACAAAGTTCAGAAGTACAAAGTTCAGAAGTAGAAGGTTCAGAGTTACATGTTCAGAAGTTACATTTGACAAAGAAAAATAAAATAGAGAGAGAAATCCGAACAACTCTACACCTTTTTCTTGTCTCCCAAAACTTTCTCGGGAGGATGGGACAAAGAGGTAGGTTGCTCGGATGGAGTAGAGGGTTGCTCGGGAAGTGCTGGAGGTTGCTCGGAGGAAGTAGCAGGTAGTTGAAGTTCCTCGTTAGGGGTCTGGATGGCTGGGGGATGAGAAACTTGATCTCCCATCATCATGGAAGACTCCTCAGAGGCAGCTTCGTCCTCTTCTTCGTCTTCAGGAGTTGGAGGGGGGCCAGGGATGTGTCGCTGAAATAATTCAGAAGCTTCATCAACTTTCATTTCTTGTAGAGCAGCGACCCATCCATCTCTATAGTATTTGAGGCTGCCATATTCGACTTGCGACATCATGGCAGCCAAACCTTTGTTCCACCCTTTATCCCAGCCAACGCTGAAAGATTTCTTCACAACCAATTTCCTCTTTGTCTTCTCCGAGGAAAGCTTCTCGGAAAGAAGATTATCAGCAGCCTTCAGTTTATTTTCAACTTCCTCCTTCTGACGACTTACTTCCCGAAGTCGACCTAACTCCTCCTCAGCAGCCTTGAGTTTATCTTCAAACTCCTCAGCATTCTTGAGCTTCCCTTCGAGCTCTTTATTCTTCTTCTCCAAATCATTCATTTTTTTCTCCAACCCCTTGGAAACCTCAATAACCTGAGCCTTCTTCTGCTCAGTCGATGTAAGCTTTTTCTCCCAGACTGCCTTATCATCATCATATTTCTGACAAGAATCTTTCAGAGACTGCGCCAGGCCTACCAAATATTCCTCTACACCAGACGAGGAGCTTGAAGCTTTAATAGCTTCATCTTTCTTCAAAATTGTATTAAAACATCTCACCAACTGTGAAAAGAAAACGAAAGCAAGTTAGTGCATATATATAAAAAGGAAAGAATAAAAATTTAAGACTATAGGACTTACAGAAGCAATGTGACGAGCTGCTAATGTGGTAACCGTGTACCGAGAAAGGTTTTTTTCAATACCTTGGATCTCGGGAATGATCCAAATCTTCACCGAGCTCATAACAGAGCTTGGGGGATCAAAAGTGGGAACTCCACTAGTTGGGGGCTGAGAGACGGTTTCAACCAAATTGATAGAGGAGCTTTTCTTCAGCCTCCTCAGAGGAGCATCAACCTTCTCGACTAACGATGTAGTCTTAGTCGGAGAAATAATAATCACCTCACTTGGAGCAACACCTTTGCTCGGGGCCACTGGGGGCTTCTTGACCACCTTCACAAGAGCAGCCGAGGGAGGTGCATCAATTTTCTTTGTCCCTTCTCCTGGGACATCAAGCTTACTTCTTTTTGACTCTCCAGCACCAGAGGCAGGTTTCTCAAAAAGGGTAGGAGGTCTTCTTTTCTTCATCCTTTCACTCAAAGGAATATGTGACTCAGGTGAAGAACTTGTAGAGGCTGGTATTGGTTCTGCGTCGCTTATTACCGGACGAGCAGTAAAAGAGGAGGTGTAACTCTT
The DNA here is from genome assembly GCA_949130495.1 of Sambucus nigra. Taxonomy (NCBI): domain Eukaryota; kingdom Viridiplantae; phylum Streptophyta; class Magnoliopsida; order Dipsacales; family Adoxaceae; genus Sambucus; species Sambucus nigra. Next base: position 450,441,452 of record OX422212.1, on the reverse strand, counting down.
GTACTGCAACAAATATGAAGCTGACCTAATATGCTCGTCGGCAACAGTCTGATGCGAACTCCAGATAAGTTTTAAATGCCTTATATTAACGTCTACCTCCTTTGGACACTTTCTTTTGTTGTCAACTGCAAATAAATCAAAATTAAAATATCAGTGGCACATTTTATCAAACACAAAGGAAGCATAATTTTGAAAATGAAATAAAATAAAAACAACCTATCCCATTGCCATAGGGAGGACATCTGGGGACCCTGGTAAACATCATCTCCAGTTAATGGAGGGTGTTGCCAATTTTTCATAACAACCCCATGCTCAAAGTAGTCCCTATTGGCATCTGGGATATTGACTACTAAAGCTCTATTTAGAAACCTAGTTTTTAAATAAAAAGTATTATCACCCACGACCCATCTATAACAAAACATGATTTCAGGAATTCCTATACGAGTTCTATGTATTTGATTTAGTCTATAAACACCGTTAACTATTCTCCATGTGTTGGGGGCTATTCGCGCAGAAACCACGTCAAAGTATTGATAGAATTCCAGACATAGAGGGTTTGGGGGAAAAGAAAATCCACACTCAGCAACAAAGAGACTTGGGAACCAATGTCCCTCAGCCAAACGAAAATAGTCTGAAGGCTCAGAAAGCTCTTCCAAAATAACCCATGAGGGAATGGAGAAATCAGAGCGAAACTTATCAATCGATTCTACAGGATAAACCATGATGAAAGAAGGAAATCAAAGAGAAAGAAGAAAATCTTACAGGAAAGGGATGAGGCTGTTGACAACAAACGATGGAAGAGATGAACGCACAGGAGAGAGAGAGACGATGGAAAACTCAAAGAGATAAATTTGAAAAAGTAGAAGACGAGGGGATTTTCTGCAACGTTTAAATACTTTGCCTTGGGAAAGGGTAAAAGTAATGATTACAAAAAGAGCCGGTTACGTTACCGGCGGCTAAACAGACAAAAGGGGCGCGGGAATCGAAGCGGTTAGAAAAATTCAAAAAAGACCGATTCTACGAATTTGGAAGAAGAAATAAATACAAGAGAAAATACCCCTCAAATTTCAGGATAACCATTTAAAACCGCCATATATATATATAACCCTAAAAATGCAAAAATGAGACATCAAAATGTGGGAGACTCCAAATCGTGTATTACCTGTGTAAGAACCGAGCAGGACCAAAATGTGGGAGACTCTAAAGTGATGAATTCCAAAGTTACGAACTCTAAAGTGTCCAAAAGTGATGAACTCCAAAGTGACGAACTCCATGAGAGAAAGACACGAGCGGGAGAGTCGAAAGTGAGAGGGATTAGTGAGCGGGAGACTCCAAAAGTGAGGAAGTGATTTTTTTAATGTATTTTATATTTTAGTCAAGTGTACTCAATTTTGGCACACTTAAAAACATTGTCAAATTTTGGCACTCTTTTAAAGTGTGCTAGATTGTCATTAAACCGTGCCAGAATCTGGCACGGTTTAAAACTGTGCCAGATTTTTAACATCAGGGTGTGCCAAATTGCTGTTTTTGGTGTAGTGTTATACCACTATCTAACTAGTCCAATCCACAAACTAACCTTACTTTATAATATAAGGGTTAATACTAGACATTTCCAACTAAACTGTGAGTCTCCCGTTTTATTTCTCAGATTTACTTATAATAGTCATTATGCAATTCACCCATTTTTAACTCAATTCACAATGTTACAAGTATTCACATTCATACTTTACTAAAAGTCCATTTCAATTACCAGTATATTAATCTCACAATAAATATACAATAAGGGCACCCCTAGGCTAAGCTGCGGTTCACACATACTCAGCTATCGGATCTCGGTACATCCCGTACATAAGGACCACGTGTTTTGAATCTCTCAGGAACCGTTTCAATAAACAACAATCACACATAATGGAGGCGAACATAGTTCACATACTCATGGGTCACGCACATACCTACGCTCCCATGGTCAACTGACTTATTAACTCACCAAATGTCATTCACAAACCTATGTCCTTGAGGTACCAATCTAAATCCCCCCCGTAGGCACACAAAGATTAGATGGCCCTGATCGAAAGCCGACCTCCCGTGATAGCAAGTATGGTAGGTATGTTATACACATATAAGTCCATATACTAAGCATTCACACATCTTAGATATCTTATCATATTAATATAGGTATATTTTACATCGCTATATCGTCATTCAATTTTTTTTTGTACATTTACAAGTCTCCGGATAATATAAAATATAGACCGCCGACACTTCTCACATCGTAGCTCCAAGTACTTAAAACCTAACTCAGAAAGGTTACTAAGTCTTTTATTTACTTCTCCAAATTTAATCATAATTATACTTCGGTCTCACAAACATACCTACTGGTCTTCCTCAAGTCTAAGTGTTCATAAGTTCCTAACATTAATTCTCTAGGGACGAAATTATTAAAATTCAACCAAAAATAATACTCATAAATAAACCTATGTGAAGTTCGAAACAAAAATCGGCCGTAAAAGGTCATTCTGTCAACTCGTTAGAAATCTCGTTCGAACGAGGTAGTTCGAACGAGTGTCGTTCGAACGAAGGGCTTCGAACGAACTCGTTAGAAGGGCTACTGGAATCTCGTTAGAAGCTCGTTCGAACGAGGCCATTCGAACGACCTCGGTTGTTCTTCTAACGAAATTTTCGAAAGTGCCCAGATTTCACCCATTTCGTTTTTCTCAACTTTTCTCCTCTCCAAAATCATCCCAAATTCATAGTAATCATATTTTAAGGTTCTTAATTTATTCTAAACCACCCTAGATCACTTCCTAACATAATTTTTGGGGCAATTCCTTCAAATCAACATGTAAAATCTATAAATCCCCAAATTTTGCCACAAACCCTAACAACATGAACCCAGAATTTAATTGAACATGAAAACTCCTTTATAAATTCGTTTTTACATCATCAAATGCTATGTTTTGGATACTAAATTTGTCCAAAACAATTCTACATGCAATCCCTAACAGTTCCATTGGGTTTTCATCAATCTTTCAAGACATATGTTGATTTCTACACTAAACATGGAGGAAATATTCAATGCAAGTAATGAAACCAAATCACTTGGATTAAGTTTGGTCTTCTTATTCGTTGTTGATGATCAAGGTTGATTCTCTCTTCTTTTCTAGTCACAATTCCTTCCAAAATGGTGGTGGTGGGTGGTTTTGGTTTGGAAACCTATGGTAACTTCTCTCTAACTCCCGTAGCCCACTTCTATTGCTTTTGGCTGATCATGGTCTTAGTGGCCTTACTAATTATTAATAAATAACCATCAAAATTCGTGGGTCTTAACTCCTCAATTTTTAAAATTACCAAAATACCCGGGACCCAAACTAAGCCCCCGACTAGTGTTTTCTGACTATTTCGACCCTTCCGGACACATTGGCGCACTCAAAATGACCATATGGTTGATAAAAATATAATTTGCTTTTTAATCTAATTAAATTCATTCCTGACGTGACTGACACGCGCGTCCCAACTTAATTTTCCAAATTGTTGTATATATAACTCTCGACAATTTTAATAAATTCAATGATCACATATTACCATAATCACTCAGTAATATTCAACAACATAATAATAACCAAATACTAACTCTCGTCTTGTTAGCATTTATCCGAAATAAATTTTCCAATAATAAATCCCAAATTAATTTCATACATCCCAAATTACATTTAATAAATCTCCGAATTAAAAGCAATTTCATTCAATTAACCTCATAATTAAAAGTCATAAAAATACGGGGTATTACACCCATCTACAACATACTCCCATAAATCAAACAAAAGAAAAATGGTTCTCATTTTTAAAGACCAGAAATCATAGTTCTCTCCATAAAAATCAGAATGGAGCGCTGTTGTATACCCATTTGGTTGCTGAAACTTGCCAAGAAATATTCTGTCACTTTTCGTCAGATTTGTTTTTCGGCAAAGAGATCACACCCAGTCTTGATCTGAACAGAGCTCTGATACTATCACTGTTGGTTATATGAGAACTATATTGTATTACTAAAAGAAAAAGTGGGAAAGAAAGCATAAGATAGTTTGAAGAAGACAAGCTTTTGCATAGAGAGAGAAGTGATGTTTTTACTCAGCCGGGTACATTAGAAAAACAGGGGAGATTATTGTCTTAAATCAAGGGACTAGACTTAAAGATCATTAAATGCACATAAAATGTCATACAACATTAGGTACAACAACCATACACAAGTAGGTAGAAGTATATGCAATAAATAACAACCCAACATTAATTTTGACGGAGAATAAAACTTGTTCCATAATCGTTAGAACATGACCAACAATTAAAAAATAAAAACATGGGAATCACTACAAATTAAAGTTCAAAATTGTAACTAAACACTTGTGATCCCATCATTTTATTGTATTTGAGTAACTCATTAATGCTTTCATGGAAAAAAAAAAATCCGTGTTCAAGCATATATATGCATATGGATTAATCCTTGCACCGGAAGTTACAATTTATCATCCCTCTGAACTTGAGGATGGAGCAAAGGCTGGTCCCGGTGAAGGAGCATTTGGCTCACTATCTGGCACAAATTCTAGTTTTTTAATCAGCTCATTGGCAATTAACTCATTAGCACTATCTGTTGGGTGGTACTCATCCCAGAACAGATACTTGCTTCTGTCTTCGCAAAGTGTTGACGCAGGAATACATGTGAGAGCTGGTCGAATGTTTCCAAATGAGCAGCACGGCGAATCGGAGTTGTTGAACCCTGAAACAGTACAAATATCCAGTTCTATCGGTCGAAAAATTATTATTTGATTGATTCTATAAATATTTATCCTATGTTGAAGTTTGAAGGAAATATAAGAGGTTACCCTCTTTCCTAGTTCTAAGGAGGGGTCAACAAATTTATACTTAAAATAATAAATTGTTTTTCTATTACAGTTACTGTAAAAATAAAAAACTATATTAAAATTGAGTTTAATTTTGAACAAATTTCATGAAAGCTCAGATTGGCATGATGCTATCGTAGATGGTGTGATTACTGTTTCATTTAGAAGGGTTACTGTCATTAAACTCGTAAGAGATTTTTCAAAATTCTGTTACCTAGTGGACAAGACTCTCGGTTTAACAGGTCCAGAGTTTTAGTCTTTTAGAAAGATTAGTATAGTATGTTTACTCACCGTATTTGTATGGATTGGTAATCACATTGTTGACAACATCATAAGCATCTCCAAATCTGAAGCTTGCATTTGGAAGATTGCTGGACAATTCATCCATCAGTTTGCTTGCTGCCTTATTAAAGCTGAGGGCCAGATTATTGGTCCTCTCCTGACAGTCACCAGATGTACTAAGAACCCTTTGAAGTGGAATACATCCCATGGGTCCTAACCCAAATACCATCAACTGCCGCACCCCTAAACTATGCAGTGTCTATTTATAAAATATTATCGTTAGTTTACAGTAGAAATAATTGACATAAAGCGATGATCGAATCCAAAATGTGAGTAGTCTACCTTTAGCTGTCCATTGAGTGTATCCATTAGATAGTCGATGAAGGTGTTGTCATTGTAAGTCCACGAGTCACTGTAAACCGGCATCAAGTAGTTATTGATGAAATCGTTGCTTCCTAGAGCAACAACATAACGTGATTCTTGAAAAAACTTGTCTGCTGCTGGTTTCCCAATTTTGGCTTTTATTAGTTCTTGCGTACCTTGAAACAACTCAATTTGCTTATAGAGAGAGAACCTTTGGATCTGTAGTATGTCATGAGAATCAAATTTAGAATTTATAATGTACTCTATTCGCATAAATAGGAAGAAAATGTGAATGGGTAGCTGCGCTTTATACATTCCAACTTACAAATAAACCACCAGTTTCATTCAAAATCCCTCCCCCTCCAGAGGCATAATTCACTCCATTTTCTAGTATAACGTCTTCGGTTAAAGATGGATCTAGAAAAGCAGGTGGCCTTGGAAGCCCCATTTTGTCCCCTGTATGCATTGACATATCACTTTAGCTTCGCCTAGTCCACAATTTCATGTCTAGTTGTATTAACTTGAGTGATTCTTTGTATAACAATACCTTTTGTGTCTAAATCAATTTCTATTTTTTTTCTTCGTAAATATGCAAAATACTCAACATTGATATGCTCATAGTTTGGGCATTTATAATTATACTCTCCCAATCTCAATTTAAGAGTTTTATTTGAAATTCAAAGTCGTTAAATAAACGCATCATATCAACATCACCTCGTGTTGAGCTTCTTCACATCATTGTGTTGTGCGAATTTCAGAATGTGGATACATATATATGGACTAACTTTATAGATAAGACTGTTAATTTGATAGAGAAAAAGAGACTAATAAGGCTCTGTTTGGTTGTCCCAAAATTATAAATTGACTCATTTATAAATTGGTCCATGTACAAATTGATCCATTAATTGTGTTTGATTTCATTAATGAAATGATTCAATAATTGCCTCATTTTAGCTCATGTGTAAAATCTGAAATTTGATCATTTCATAAAAAACGTGAAATACATCCATTTGAAATAGGAATCACATCATGTGCATGCTCATTTCTCTCTTTCCTTCCCTTCCCAACACACACACACTCACACACACCTAATTTGTTTTAATCTTTTTTTTTTCTCATAAAACCTTAACATCAATTTCAGATTACCAAACATTGTATAAAATTGGATTTAAACTCATTTCAAATCTACTCATTTACAATTCATTAATTCACAATGAACCAATTTACATAATCAAACAATTTGCGTAACCAAACAAGACCTAAATGAATTATTTGGTTGAATGTTTATATACCTATTATATCGGCAACGGTACGTCCATTAGAGAACCTTCCATTAGGCAAACCATTGCCAAAATCAATGCCATACCACGGCAGGCTAGCTTTAGCGAGGCTCTTGGAGAGTTTATCGTTGTTTCCAACGTCTGATAAAGAGTCTCCAAATATGAACTGCACTACTTTGCACTGGTATCCGTCAATGAAAAGTGACAAGACCGCCAAAACTATCCCCAATGCCAACGTTAACTTCATCTTTGCATAAGATTTTTATTTTTATTTTTTATAATCGAAGTCCAGAAACTGTTTTCAGTAAAATGCAGAGTTGGGTTGGTTTTAAACATGCCCAAAGGTAACAGCTGGGTAAGTTGGCTGTTTTGCTGAAAAGGAATGTCTTGGAGAGAGAAGGAGAAAGGAGGGTAGATATGAGTTTGATAAACCAACTGTTACTCATTCTAACCTAATGCACCTACTGCATATAGTATTTCAATAATCCTTAATATTTCTGTTTTATGAACTGTTGAGAGTGAGTTGAGCTACCGTTTCATTACGTGCATTTGGAAGCATGGTCAGTTATTTTCTTCCCCTTTGTAGGCTAACAAAGTGTTCACGTAAGGAAAATCACAGGTCAGCATTTTGGCCTCCAAAACGTGCGAACTTATTATAGTATCCTATAAGAAAATATAAATAATTAATTTTAAGTACGTTGTTATCTTTGAATAAACTTAGGTAACTATCACAAAATTTGTCAACTATTAAATAACACAAAATTGATCAAAGAAGAGAAAAAAAAATTAATTAAAAGTTTAGAATGAATCCACAATTAGCTTTACACATTCAGGGTGATACCATATTTGATTTAGTATTGCACTTAATCGAAACAATAGAAGACAATCTTATGTTTAGTTACAGAGGGAAGTAGGTGCGAATGTTATATTATTCCTATTTAATTTTTAAGTCAGTAACAAAACGACAGATATAGCAAGGTAATTTCAATAAAAATATAATCCAAAACAATAATAGTAACAGAGAAAAAATATATACACAGACAACACATTAATTTAATGATGTTTAAGATGAATGATAAAGAAAAAAAAGGACATTTACCTCAAATACACATTAATAAACTGCACAACTCCAAATGTCTAAGTGTAAGATTAATAAAAAAAATTAAAAGGCCTTTTTACTCCAATGCTAAGATTTATGCCAAAAATAGATGTTGAAAACAAATTTGTCATAATACATAATATATTAATAAAAAGTCTGATCGATGATGGGTGATGGCAAATGACATATTTCAAAATTTTAACACAGTTAAACAAAATAAAGTAAACAGATCATGTTTAAATCTATCAAATTCCCAATATATACATCATGAAAAAAAATCCTAAATAGTTGACAAATAAAATAAAAAAATCATATTGAAAAAAAATCACAACCCAAACCATCATCAATGTGTATATTAGGGTGGGTGTAGATATATAGAGATAACAAAGATAATACATGTGAAAAATAAACCTAATAAGAACACATTATAACAAAACTAATTTATATAAAACTCATATATTATCTAAAAAATAGCCTAATTGGAACAAACATAACACCCTAAACAGAACATGTATAATTCAAGTTTACCTTGTGTATTACATGATATAATCACAAATGTTTGATGAAGAAGACCCTAAGGTTATTAAAATCTAACCTTCAATGCCAAGATTAAATGTAAACTTGCAATGCAAAGGCTCTGTAAATACTAACTAAATTATACCAAGCCCTAAGATAAATAGAATGAATCAAATCTTTAACAAATAAGAAGTCAAAATAACATACCACTATGGATTATATACTTAAAAATGAATAAACACAGTTAACACATAATAAATCTAAGAAAAAAAATTACCAAAAAAAAGTGGAACATTTGACAGACAATTTATCGAACATCTCTCATGCAAGTTTCAACTATATAGTTGTGATGTAATAATATGAAAGCTAAATAAAATGGAAAAATATCCTTCAAATCAACTCATTTATGACTGAAAATTGAAATAACAACCGCAACAAAAACATAAATAAGAATTAGAGAAACAATTTGGCAGTTGTAGTTAATGACGTTATAGAGAGAGTAAATGTATTACCTTTCTCTACACTATAGAAACATATATCGTCATAGAAATTAAAGCTCATTGTTTTTGGAAGTGGAGGTCTCAGTCAAGTATCTTGATTCCATTTGTGAAGCAATTTCAAGAGTAAACATTAAAAAAGCTAGCAAAACAACAACTTTGGAACCCATATTAGTAAACAGGGAGAAAAAAGAGGTAGTGGGAGAAGATTGTTCAAAACCAAGATTTTTAGACTTATTGGAGGTTGAGAGGATATAAAATGATTTTTTTGGAAACATCAAAAGTGGAGGGGCAGATAGGCAAGGAAGAGAAAGAGGGTAAGAGAAGTTATTAATATTATAATAGGAAATGTTAGCCAAAATTGACTGATGGAGACATGTATATACGTCATTTGAGAAGACGGAGAGACTAAATGCTAAGAGTAGAGAGAGAAGAATAAGTAATTGACCCTCTTCAGCATTAATTATCATTCACACCTCTAATACTATTGTATTAAAGGAATAATATAGATATTTATCTCTCCATCATTGAATGATCAAATCAGTGTACAAATTTTATTATACAAATATCATTTCCTTTTTTGAAAAAAAATAACCACGTGATTCTCCGAAATCGCGAGTCAAATACTTTTTCCTCATTCACTCTAATTGTCTCTTAGAACTACACAACCTAACATTCTAAATTCTAATGCTTGTAGCTACTATAAACTTATGGGTTACTATGGACACCCAAGCTATGAATATATATAAAATAGTAGCCTAGAATAGTTTAGAGCTACCATGTGGCTAATGCCTTAATTATTAGTAGCACAGAATCGTGTTTGTTGCGGCCACAAATTGTTTTGAAAGTGGACCCAAACATCACAAAATCACCTTGAGAAGATTAATAGTCAAAAGTCACCCTCAATTATGAGAACTATTCGCCTATCAGTTTGTGAAAACCAAAGTCTCCTTCTCTCATGTGGTAATTTCAAAACCTCGGTTCTCTCACACTCTCTCATCTTTTCACTTTTGATTCGAAAACTCAAATTCTCTCTCTCTCTCTCTCTCTCTCTCCCTCTCCCTCTCCCTCTATCTCTCTCCATACACACAAGGAGTGACAATTGTGCATGGATGGACCCTTTTATTGTACTATTCCATTAGGTAAGTTGTTAATTACACCACTTGAGCACTTGTCTTACTTTACTCACTTTTTATATTTTCTCCATTTTTTGTTTACTTCTGAGGGAATATGTTTAAACAAATGGATGGCTCATGTGAGTAGTTTAAAGTAAGTAATTGACCTGGGTCCACAGATTCATCTCTAGTGTTAAAAGCTTCCGTTAACAGCATGGTTCCTTTGCGATGCGACCCCTCTTCCCATATATATATATATATATATTACTCATTCTTTTATGGTTAGCCTTAAAATGATTTGTATTTGTTTTGTAGGGTTCTGATTAAACTCTTAGAAGTATGTGTCCTTTTAAAGATTTTGGGCCCAATGTAAGTTTGTTATGGGTATTGAATTTCTGGAACTATTGTAAATGGTAGAATCGCGTTGAATAATATTTTTTTTCACTAACTATATATGTTTTTATTTTTGTTTTTCTTGTCGTGGTTAATCTATTAAATAATTTTTTGGGTGTTAGGTTTATTTTTTCGTGTTTCCATTATTGTTCAAGAATTTTCCTTATATTATGCACCCTTTATTTTTCATTTGTTTAGGCTCAGCATAGCATGTAATATATAGGATTTGAAATGTAATATATAAGATATGAATTTTTTTCTATATTATGTTTGACAAAAAGCTTAAAAGAGCGTTTTACTTTGTTTTGAGATTTATAACTCATTTGTTTTATACTTCATATTGTATGTGCCATAAGTACCGTTCTTCATTTTATAATATTTAACCATGTTTATGCTTGGAGCTCTTTGGCCTCTTCATGTGATTATATACTTTTATTTTCATTTCCATTTGCAATTAGTTCTTCTTATTTGTTTTTACTAAATACGGTACAAATGCAGTTAGTAAAAATTAAAATTAACTGTCATTAACAAGTTAATGAAATTATAACTGTGAAAGTGATTTGGTTATCTGACCTTTTCATTTGTTGATTTTTGTACTTCATGTGTTCCAGTATAGGGGTGTTACATGATTTTTGAGATGTCATGTTCCAAGAACATCCACTCAAGGCGTATGGTAAATTTTGTTTGGTGGGCACACTTCAATGATCATCCTTTCCCTTTGATGCATGTTTTTCATTTTTTATAGTTTAATTTGGTGTTGATGAGATCAATCGTAGATTGAGTTTTCTATTAGGTTTTAAAGAATGCAAATCCAATGTCCGCTGAAACGTGTGGAAGAGAAATTATTTTAGGGGTTAAAATACCTCTTATCAATATTTCTTTGTCTTAAAATATTATTTCCTTTTCCATTGTATTTATATTTCAAATTTCAAATTAAGGATAAAATATGCTTTAATGTTTTGTATTTGTTGCTTGTAATGACTATTGTTTATTAATTATTCATAAATCATAACAATTTATTTTTGTATTATTGAAAAGTAAAATATGTTTTTTATTTGACTCAACAATCAAAGAAACATTGGTGTGCCATGTTTTCATTTCTTTTCAGAAAGTACCATTTCATTTAGGTTGTTTTGGATAATTTTATAAGTGTAATAATGAATGATAATACAGCTTATGATTTCCCATCTATTGAGTGCCCCTCAAACTTCCCCAATTGATTCTATATAAACCAACAAAGATATCTGAGACTGTATTGTCCCATTTTAATTGATTAAGAGGTATGATAGGTATTAGAATCTATTTGCCAAATGTTTTATACATTTTTACATTTAACATTTCATTGGTTTTCAATTAATTTACCTTTTTCCCCAGAAATATATATTACAATTCTTGGGTTTACTCAAATTTTCGCGTTCTCACTTTCAAGGTAACTTCGTATAATTTTCGTTGTTTGCATTTTGTATATCCTATGGTAATCCATTTGTTCAGTTCATGTACATTTTTATCCCTGACCGATGTTAACATTTTTTCAATTTCTAGAAATGTATTTCAGTTTGTATATCACACGATTTTGGTTAATATTCATGTATTTATAAAGTTTATTTAAAAAGATGTTAATATGTATATAATTTTTATCATTTTTCCTTTTAATTACATCTTATATTAATATCTAAAAAAGATACTGAACTATGTTGATAAATATAATTAGTCTAAAAATTTCAAACCCTAATATTGATTTGTAACAATTCATTAATATTCTTACCGTATTTCATAATATATCGATCTATTGAAAGATAATATATCTCTTCTAATATATCAATTTTTTGTCCTACACCCTTTTAAATTTATAAAATCGTAATTTTCATTTTTAGTTTATGTGAAGTTGAATAAATTGTTTGGCACACATTAACATATAATTTCTTCAAATATTGGGGAAACAATTTAGCTGTTTTTAAGTGTCTATATTCCTTCTCATTTCATTCCTCAAATATATTGTCTGACAATATAGTAAAATAATAAGTAAGAATTTATAAATTATTGGCCATGCATCGCGTGGCCTGCACGCTAGTATCCTTGCTATATCTCTAATGCGATAGTATTAGAGGTTAATGAGGCTTTTATGTTCATAAATGCTCATATATGCATTTTTCTCTCTATAAATTCAAATTCAAACTTTAAGTCTTCCTTAACTTTTTGGTCTCTCTCTCTCTCTCTCTCTCTCTCTCTCTCTCTCTCTCTCTCTCTCATGTTACCGATGAGACTTTTATGGTTATAAATGATCTCAACCTTTTGATTTCTCTCTCTTTCAAATGTTCTCAATTCCTCACAGAAAGTCACCCAATATCATCAACCCTTCTTCCTTTTGTTGTGCAAAAATCTCTATTTTTTTCTCTTTCCCAACTTAACCCTTCCATGGAATATCACAAACCCAATACCATCGAAGACATTTTCGACTCTTCACTAAATCTAGAAAAAACTTATTTAAAGTATGGCTTCAAAGTAGGCTACACTGACGGCATATCCTCCGGCAAAGACAAGGGCCGACAGTGGGTCTCAAATAAAGTTTTGAAATGGGCTAAGAACTGGGATTTTACAAAGGCCATATTGATATTTGAAACTCACCTATTCAATTTGATTCCACATGTTTTTCTTCAAGGATTTAGAAAATCATCAAACATATGGATGAGTTGGTTAAAATTTACCCAATGTCTGATCCAGAAAATGAGTGTAGTAGGTTGAAGACTCTTGCTTACATGTATTTTGGGCTTAATTTAATTTAATATAAGAGTGTAATTTGATTTTGGGTCTCAATGTATTTCTTGTGGTCTTATAGCAATTGATTGATGTTTAGGAGTTTGATGTTAATGTTCAAACTGAGGACGAGATTGAAATCCTCTATATAGATATGATGTGTATTTATACGAATTCTTTTTAATAGATGTCCATTTTGCACCATAGAAGCATTAGATTAGATATGATGTGCATTTTAAATTTTATATTAGATATTGTTGGATTATTTAGGCACACTTGGAAAGTGCAACTAAAACCATTTATGTGATACTAATTTTTTTGGGTCTATGGAGGGGCAGGCTGTGCAAAATATGCTAAATGAATGTCGTAGAAAAGATGAAATCTTGAAAGAAGCTGAGGTAATTTTTGAATTTTCCTTTTCATCTTCTGTTTTGTTGCCGCAATTGCAATAATTTTTATGAGTAATTTAAGTTTGGTGCCAAGATGACTTTGAGAGATGTAAAACTTTTTACGATACTTTTGTGGTATTTTATAAAGTCATTATCAAAGATTCAATGGGGGATAAAGTCATTATCAAAGAATCAATGGGGGATAAACCCCAAAGAGACCCTTTTGTTTTATATTCCCCTTCCATATGAATTATCTTCTTATTTTCCTACATGGGAAAAAAAGTATTGACTATTTTTTATAAAATTGTGGACTGAAAATTTTAGGAAGGCTGGTGTGATAGTAGAGGAACACTGAAATTGGTAAGAACTAAATACAAATGAGGCAAGATGGAGCCTTTAAGAGATATAGAGAGAGCACTTGCATACGCCCTTACTCAAAAGGTATTGACTTAGTTTTTTTCGCTTTATTCACATATCAACTAATGTATGTTAGGGTTTATTCAAGATGGACCGTAGGGGTATCAATCTAAGTTTTTACTCTAGTTTGAATTTTTGGAGACTTGGTTCCTATCTAGAATCTCCATAGTTATAACACATTTATGTTTTGTTTCATTTGTAGTATTGGAGTATGGTTTTTTATTTTTTCGGTTTTCCCAACCCTTTCCTAGGGTCTTTTGATAGGATGGGGTGGAAAAGTTTTATAGGTAAGCTTTTCATCACACCCCACCGAACAAACTTCTTCCATAAGAAATTATATAAATAGAGAATTTGGATCAAGGTCATGTTTCATCCTATATTTGGATTTATAGGACACCTAGGATGATTTTCATTTGTAATATTTAGTTACAAATTTAAGAGTTTATATAGTTAAATTAAAAATTTACTCATCCTCGATTTTTTTTATAATTAGTTCTTATTTTATTTATTTTTTCATTATATTATTACCAAATATTATTGTAGACACCCCATTCTATTACCCCTAACTCTCCTTAGGTCCCTAGTACCTCCACTCATCACCGCAAACCCAGGTCATGTCCCGAGCACTGACCTGGAGGCCATCGGGCACTCCCCGACTCAATTTGACGAAAAGTCAAACTCTTCGTCTCAACCGAGACTCAATGAATCTTCTAAGGGCACTGAATACCCTTTCCAACGGTCCATCCCGTGCACAATTTCGACTTTCCATACGGACGAATGATCCGTTTGACTCCGAGAGGTCACCGAATGCTTCTCGGGCCCGGTTGACCAAATTCAACTCCTCGAACAGGGTCAAACTCTTTGGAATGTTGAAGTACATCTCCTAACCTTTCTAACGGTCCGCCCCGTGCGTGATTCGGACTTACCATGCGAACGAACGATCCATTTGAGTCCGAACGATTCCCCGTCCAGCGGACTGACAAACGCTTCCGAGCCACATTTGATCCAAAGTCAACTCCTAAACTCGGGAGAAGTCCAAAGGACTTTCGAAGGTCTCTGAAATACCTTTCCAACGGTATGCCCCATGCACGATTTTGACGAACGATTTTCTCTCGGCGACCAATTGTTCGAAAAAGCCTGAAGCGCACTGCCAAATGGCAGGTCCCAGACCCTGCCTATCGACACCTGCCGATAGGTAGTGCCATGGCAATGCCGATCGATAAACCCCCGGGCCTATAAAAGGAGGCCTTGGCCTCATTTGCAAGGAGAACTCAGATCAGAGGGAAATCACTCTTAGCAAGTCCCAGAAACCTCTCTCGAAGGCAGCGTGATTTCAACTTCCAAATCCCTTTTTCACTTCCACTTTTCATCATCCCTTTCATCAAACTTGATGAATTAACCACTCTCCATCATCATCCAAGTGCAAGGGATGCTTTTCAACATTCAATATCAAGCTCAAAATCTCTAAGAAGGTCCATCTTTCTCACCTTTCTCTTCAAATCTTCTTAAATTTGTAATAACTTGTTTTTATTACTTAAGCACTTTTATTATCTTATTTCACATATCCTAACATACTTTTTATCTAGTATTATTGCACATCTCTTATTTTCATATAAATAAAACCCCCAAAAAAAAATAAGAAAAAGAGGGTTTGCTCATAAATTCCAAATAGGGATTCTCACACTTTTCTCACAACTAAAACACTTTTTCTACACACACACACACACACTTACAAATAAGAGATTTCTCCATTTGGATTTATGAGATAAACCCCACCCCTCGTTTTGTATGCGAACTACGTGGACTTTGATGCCTTTATAGGCTACGTAGGCGTCATGGGGTAAAACCCGAGACTCGAGTCCTTTTCTCACTTTTTCTCTTATTTTCTATCTTATCTTTATCTCATTTTCTATTATATTCTATACATTCGTTCTTAGTGGCGAATTATTCCACATGCGTTATCATTCCCTTATAACGATCAACGCAAGGGTAATCGCACAAATCCTATTTTCTACATTAATCTCACATTCCTACGGATGACTCGCTTTTATCTTTTCCATGATACAAGTCGAGGATTCCTACGTCCATTCTATATATACACATGCACACATATCACAGGGGGAAATATAAAGGAAAATAGCAAATATTCATGAGAGACCGAAAGGGCGGAATGGGTGCCTAACACCTTCCCATTTCGTAACTAAGCCTCCGAACCCTTCTCGAATCATTTTGGTTTCGCACGCACCAGTATGTCTTTGGATGTCATCATTCGGGGTGGCTTCCCCTTTTTCTTTTGTCTGTTTTGAGGAAAATAGACTGGCGACTCTGAATCGCTCTACATTCTCACACCTCACAAATCGACGCCGGCCAAAGCGCTCTCCCGAGAGGGGACGCGCGGGACCCGAAGGATCCTTTTCCCTCCACGACGGGGATCGGGGATGGCCACAGTGGCGACTCTGCTGGGGATGTTTATTTGCATGTTGAGGGCTTGACTCTATTTACATGAATGCTATATTTTCTTATGTTTCCCCCCATGCCTGCATGTTCCCCTTTCTCATATGTACCCCATGCTTATGCTTCTATTCACACAATTATGAAAAAGTCTCCATATACACCTCACACCACGTGCACCTAGGATCACATGTATATCCCCATATTGTACGCATCACCCATCCATACTTGGTGTACCTTTTGGGGTACTTGTACTTTGCTCCCTATTTTGGCATAATCAAGAAAGGCATTCTCATCATAAGATACTAATAAGAGAATCATGCATGATTCACACGATATCACCAAAGATCATTGCTATTGAGCAAATTTTACCCAGTAACTGGAGGGTCACTTCGTGATGGGCGCTAGTCCGGCAGGTCGCAGTTAGCCTAAGCGATATGACTCTCACCTTCCATTGTCCAAGTACCTTCGACGTATATCGAACGGTTCCCCCGCATCGTACCGCTTGACCAAAGTCATGACGGGAGGTATATCGCAGGGAATTCGTTCACATACGCCTAGTATATCGAATTCGCTCTCACACGTACCGTCCCCACGAGGTATATGGTGAGGCAATTCACGTACACTCAGGTATATCAAATGGCTTGTCCAAAAGTACCGATTGCCCACAAGAGCAAGACGTATATCATGGAAGTCATGCCAAAGGGGGGAACCCATGCCTATTATCCCAACAAACTGCATACCCGCATATAGGTGTCAGACCTAGGACACGCACTTTAGATTGTCGGTTTCAACCCGAAACTCTGCCAAAATTTCGGGTCGATCTGCCACTGAATTTTTGCGCATTTTTTAAAACGGAACCCTGTTCGCGAGCCTAGTTACAAGTACAAAACGTAGCTTTGCATATATTAAGACCCCCATTTTTCTAGGCTCGGGTCCCGTCCGGCATTGCATTTAGGAGAATTAAATAAAAGTGAAAACATAATAAACATAATAATCATGCTGAGTTCCGTTTCCAAAAACATTTCTCCCTTCTTTATCAAAAAAATCCAAAAATATTTCTCCCTTCTTTATAAAAAAAAAAATCCAAAAACATTTCTCCCTTCTTTATCAAAAAAATCCAAAAAAATTTCTCCCCTTTTATAAAAAATCCGAAAATAGTTTCTCCCCCTTTTCTCAAAAATAAATCTCATCCTACGCCTTCTCAGGTCGATTGTAAGCCCTTGGCCTGGCTCCCTATTGGCTTCGGTCTTCAGTCAAATCACCCCGGAGTTTCATCCGCTCCTCTACTACTTCTTCCGAGTCCGAAATCCATCCATCTTCCATGGAGAATGCAGATCAAGCACCAGTCATACAACCAGATCTGCCGACAGTCCTAGCTCAGCTCATGGCCAAAATCGACAACCTCCAAGCCGAGGTCCGAGAAATGCAACGAAACTAAGTTCCTATTCCTCAAGAGACCTAGGCCCTATTCCCTCGTCCTATGGGTCCACCCGAGCCTATCTGGGTGCCGAAAGAATATCATCACGCTCTACGTGCCCCTCCGGCTAATGGGCCTTCGCCTGCCCAACTTCCAATACCAAACATGGCCCAGCCTATGGCTAACTTACATGTGGTCGCTGATCCAAAGGGGGAGGAGTTGAATAAAGTCAAAGAGGATCTCAATATGCTCACCAAGAAGTTTGACCAGGTCAGGATCTCTGGGAATTACATGGACTACACCCACATGTCTCCTTATCCTAAAGCGAGGTTACCAGAGAAGTTCAAGATGCCAAATATCGAGAAGTTCGGGGGGAGTGGTCCCCCAATTGTTCATCTTCGCAGTTATCACCGTTCCATGACTCTCCTAGGGGCTTCTGAAGAGGTAATGGCCCAACTGTTTTAGCAAACTTTGAAGGATAGTGCCCTCCGATGGTTTTTATCTCTTGAGGAATCCAGAATCCGTAGCTGGGAGGATGTAGCCCGAGAATTCATGTCGTAGTACAAATACAACGAAGAACTCGAGGTCACCCGTCGTGATTTAGAGCTGCTCAAACAAAACTCTGGAGAATCAGTCAGTAACTTCATAGCCCGATGGAGGGAAAAAGAAGCTACCATGACCAATCGGCCATCTGAGGAAGAACAAGTCAACATAGTGAAGAAGAATTTCTTGCCCCATGTCCAAGCAACCATGGGAGGATAGTACTACCCCTACTTTCGAGCTCTCAGAGAAGCAGGAGTAGAAATCGAGGAAGGTCTTGCCAAAATAGAAGTTGAACCGAAGAAGGTGTCCGGACAATTCACCCCCAGAAAATATGACAAGCATGTCAATGCCGCAACCTCAACTATCAACAACATCTCTCAACCAACCACATCATGGGCACCATAAAGTCGCCCTGCCCCCGTCCGTAGGGAATACACTGAGCTCCATGCTCCCCTATCCAAAGTCTACCAAGCCCTGTTAAGCCGAAACCTTATAAAACCTTTGGATCCCCGTCCATTACCCAATCCACTTCCTAGAAATTTCAAGACCGATGCTCATTGCGCTTTTCACCAAACGGCTGACCATACCACCGACCAATGCTTCCACCTTCGAAACATAATCTAAGATCTCATTAACCGGGGTACCATCACCCCACCAGCCAATCCTAAGCCAAACACTACTCACAATCCACTCCCAAATTACACCAATGTCATCTTCTTGGAAGAAAACCCGAATTTCGATCCATCAACCCAAATCACACCCCTATACCCTCCTAAACCTTGTCAAATTTACCCATATTTCCTCCTACACCCTATTAGCCCCGCTGATCGGATGCTATCACTCCTTACTAGAGCGTGCATCACTGTCCGGACCCGTTCTGAAAGTGGAAGTATGGAATTGTCAGAGGTATTAAATCAACCCCTAGAGTTCGGGATGAAATTACCCTCATAGATGATTATCGATTGCCAGAGGTTCAGTGCGCTATTTTTGGAAGAGCAAAAATGGGCTCGAGAATCAGATAGTTGGGTGATACCCACCGATGAAGTCAGCTGAGATGATGTTGTCCAGATCATGGCGGAAGCATTCAGGCAAACCAACAAAATTTTTAGTATCACCGAGTTATTTGGTGCTTTGAAGCTACAAGGACACCTGGTCCCTTCACCCTTACACATCCCCACAGAATAGGAAGACCTATATGAGGAAGCCGTTGAATTTATGGAATGCATTGACTTTACAGGGGAAAACAGAATCGTTGCCACCGGATGTGGGGAAGAATTCTAAGATTCAAATGAAGATCAAGCTTCAGGAAGAACTGGCCCAGTAACCGACTTATGTGGGATGATATCATTTGAAGAACTCCTCGGAGAAATAAATAGGGTGGCAGAGCAGCCTGAGATCGATGAAGAAATGGGATTCATGTTTTTCTCTTCTTAGGTAAATCACATGACCAGATCTGGGAGACATTAACAAGTTCCAAGCTCGCTACTAGCGAATGACAAGGGGAAGGGCGTTGAAAGCCTTCCTATGCCAGAGATGACCATTGAGGAGAGCAAGATCCTTGATCAATTGAAGAAAACTCAAGCTAACATCACTCTAAGGGGGCTTTTCATGTCTTCCCAGCTACACAAAAATTCTTTAATCAAATTACTCACTGGGCCTATAGTTCCTCCCTCTCCACACCAGAAGAAGTGATAAATTTGGTCGGATCCTTGACCTCCACCCGAATGTTGTACTTTTCTGAAGAAGAAATCTCCAAAATTGGGCCAAATCACAATCATGCACTCAACATCTCTATCGAAGTTATGAGGAAGGTTGTACCACTTTCTCTTGTTGATAACGGATCCGCTTTGAATGTCTGCCCACTGAGAACCTTCAAATGTTTAGGTCTAAAAGAAAGTGACCTCGCTCCAACCTTCGCTGCCATGCGTGCCTACTATAATACCAGTCGGGAGGTGATGGGATCCATAAAACTTGCAATACGGGTTGGACCTATAAACCCCGTCGTCGAATTCCAAGTCATTGATATCCCGGCCTGTTTCAACCTGTTTCTTGGACGACCCTGGATCCACAATATCAAGGGTGTTTCTTCCTCACTCCATCAGAAATTGAAGTTCTTCGCCGATGGGCGAGTCATCACCATTTTGGGCGACGACGGCAATGCCGATGGTGCAAGCACCAGCAGTCCAATTCTTGAGATACAACATGGGTCAAATGATATGCTCCTATCAGGATTCTGAGTTGAGCCATCCCTACTCCCGGAAGGGGGTGGTTTCAAAGAAAGGGTTTTTCCAGAATATGACCCTCATGGCAATGTAAATGTAATTTAGATGTTCAGAAACATGCACTTCATGCCCGGACTGGGGCTAGGACAAAGGCAGCAGTGGATACTTGAGCCCATCGAACTGAAGAATGCTTTCCCTCCTTGTGGCTTGGGGTATCAGCTATCAGAACAAGAGCTCAGAATGATCCGCCAGACTCGATCAAAGAGAGGGTTAGACTGTGTCCGAACTATCTCAGGAGATTCCTTAAATGGATGATTCAGCAAAGAGGGCGAGGATTTACCCTTTTACGGTTTTCCAGAACCATGGTACGACCACACAGACAAAAAAATGAAGCCTGGAATGGAGATCTTTTTCCAAGATAGTTACCCATGGGCCGAAAGTTTCCCACACCGCGTACAACCGCTCATCAAAGATACCGAAAAAACTGAGGAAAGTGATTCCGAAGATTCCTTCAACTTACAGACACTAGGGCTGGCACTCTGCATGGTTCACTCAGGCACTGCATCAATGGACCCATCCCGTCTGATTAAAGATGCTGATACACCTCTCCTCAACTGGCATGTTGCGCCAGTTTTACCTGTTGAAATCTCCCCTAACCCTAATGTTTACCCTGTTTCTTCTTCTATTGTCTATCCTTGATCAAATGTAATCGAGACCTATTTTGATGAGGTTCTCAATGCTATTTTTCCTGTCAATGAAATAAACGAAGATTTTGAGTATCTTGATGTGCCTTACATTAATTGGTTAGATTCTAATCGAACTTTTGATGATGATGATTTTGCAAATGAACAATTCTTAACTGATCTAAATAAGGTTAATAATAAACAAGATAACCGCGTTCAAGTTAATGAAGAAGAGACTGTAGTTATTAATCTCGGTTCTAGTAGCCAACTGCGTGAGATTAGGATAGGGGCCACCCTTGACGAGCATGAGCGCGCACAACTCGAAGAATTGCTAAAAGAGTTCGTGGATGTCTTCGCATGGTCCTACGACAATATGCCCAGTATTGATCCTGAAATAGCTCAGCATGAGATCCCCACTCTCTGATATTACAAGCCGGTTAAAAAAAAGTTGAGAAAGCTCCGCACCGAATGATCGCTCAAAGTAAAAGAAGAGGTGGTCAAACAGTTAAACCTAGGTTTCATTCGAGTGATCGAATATCCCACGTGGCTAGCCAATATTGTACCTGTACCGAAATTAGGAGGAAAGGTTCGAATGTGTGTGGATTACCGAGATTTAAACAAAGCTTCTCCGAAAGATGATTATCCGCTACCCAACATTGACATGATCGTGGACAACACAGCCAGTCATGCTCTCAAGTCATTCGTCGACGGGTTTACCGGATACAACCAAATCAAGATGCACCCCGACCACTAAGAAAAAACCGCATTCATCACCCCGTGGGGAACCTTTTGCTACATCGTTATGCCATTCGGTCTCAAAAATGCTGGGGCTACCTACCAAAGGGCTACCACAACCATCCTGCATGACCTGATTCACAAAGAGGTCGAGGTTTATGTGGATGATATGATTAACAAGTCCAAAACTAGAGAAGGTCATGCTCCTACTCTCCGAAAGTTCTTCGAACGACTGCGGCAGTATCAGATGAGGCTCAATCCACATAAGTGTATCTTGGGCGGTACAAAGGGAAAACTCTTAGGATTCATGGTCAGTGAGAAGGGGATAGAAGTAGATTCTGCCAAGATGAAGGCCATACTTGAGATGCCGCCTCCCAGAACAGAGAAGGAAGTTCGAGGTTTCTTTGGGAAATTACAATATATCAGCCGGTTCATCAGCCAGCTAAACTCCATCTGTGAACTAATGTTCAAGCTCCTCCGAAAGGATTTATTTAAGGTTTGGAACGAGGCCTGCCAAGAAGCTTTTGACCGAATCAAATAATATCTAATCCAACCTCCAGTTCTCATGCCACCACAGCCTAGTCTCCCTTTGCTCCTATACCTAACCATAACCGACACTGCAGATGGGGCTTTGTTAGCCCAATACCTTGAGGATTCCCGCAAAGAAGGAGCCATCTATTATGCCAGTCGCAAATTGGCCGGGTATGAGGTCAACTACACTGCTCTAGAAAAGGCATGTGTCGCACTTGTCTGGGTCACCCAAAAGTTGCTACACTACATGCTCACCTTCCCCATCAAACTTGTATCCCGAATGGATCCCATCAAATACCTGCTTGAGAAACCCGCCTTATCTAGCCGAATGGCCCGATGGTTGATGCTCCTAACGAGTTCGATATTGTGTACGTCACACAGAAATCCATGAAAGGAAGATCCATCTCTGACTACCTCGCGGATTACCCCGTAGAAGAAACTAATGTCTGGATCTCCGAATTCCCAGATGAGAATATCCTTTGCACTGCCCAAGACAACCTCCGATGGTAAATGTTCTTTAATGGCGCTGCCAAAAAAAAGGTATATGGCATTGGAATACTCCTGGTTGCCCAGGATGACTCTCATACTCCCATCGCCATCAAGTTAAATTTCCCCTGCACCAATAACATGACGGAATACGAGGCATGCACAGTGGGCCTCAAGGTTGCTCTCAAGAAAGGTATTCAATACCTTGATGTATATGGGGATTCTGCCCTCATCATCGACCAGGTGCTCAGAAAGTGGAAAGTCAAGGATAAAAAAGCTCCAACCCTTTCACGCCTAATTACAAGAGTTAGCCTCCCAATTCTGAGATATCACCTTCCATTACCTACCCCGGGCAAAGAATAACCTAGCCGATGCTCTCGCTACCTTGGACTCCATGGTTTACATTCCCAAGGGAATAACAATGACCCCCTTCCTAGTTCAAAAGCAAGACAAACTAACCCACTGTTACCAGATTGAGCTCGTCACCACAGAAGATCCTGAGCTAGTCAACTACCGGTACTATGATATTTGGTGCCTCCTCAGGTACGGTAGGTATCCCGAGGGTTCCACCAAGAATGACCGAGCTACCCTCTGAAGGCTGGCCGCCCCGTACATCATATGTCATAAAGCACTACTCAAGAGGAATTTTGATGGAACTCATTTGCACTGTATCGCAGGGGCTGACATTGAAAAGATAATGCAGAAAATCCACAGCGGGGAATGCGGACCCCACATGAACGGTCACATGCTTGCCAAGAATATCATCCGATAGGGCTACTACTGGACCACCATGGCCCAGGATTGCACCGCATATGTTCGGAGATGCCCTAAATGCCAACAGTTCTCCAATCTCCAACATCTACCTCCACGGTAATTATACAACATGACTTCTCCCTGGCCGTTCTCCACCTGGGGTATCGACATCATAGGGAAGGTTACACTAAAGGCGTCAAATGGGCATGAGTTCATCCTAGTTGCCATTGATTACTTCACCAAATGGGTCAAAGCTGAGTCATACGCAGTATTAAATGCCAAGAAGGTGGCCAAATTCATCAAGAAAAATATCATCTACCAATATGGGGTCCCGCACGAGCCAGTGTCATATAACGGTTTGTACTTCGAGGCAGAAGTCACAGAAGTAGTTAATGAGTATGGGATTCAGAGACACAAATCTTCTCCCTACCGACCTCAGACCAATGGTGCAGTTGAGGCCTCCAATAAAAACCTCAAAGCCATCATCAGCAAGATGATTGAAAGTTGTAGGGATTGGGCCGACCGGATCTCGTACGCCCTCTGGGGCTATCGAACCTCAATCCGAACCTCTACTAGGGCTACCCCTTACTCTCTGGTCTACGGTATGGAAGCAGTCCTACCTGTGGAGCTGGAAATACCCTCTCTACGGGTCATGCTCGAAGGCAAGGTTAGTGAAGAAGACTGATGCCAAAGCCGTCTTGACCAGTTGACCCTCCTGGAGGAAAGAAGATTAAAGGCTCTATACCACATACAAGGGTACCATCACCGAATAGCGCATTCATTTAATAAGAGAGTCAAGGATCGCGGTGTTCGAGAGGGGGATTTAGCCCTCAAGGAGATGATCGAACCCATCTGGAACCCCAGAGGAAAATTTAAGCCCAATTGGAGCGGCCCTTACATTGTGAAGAAAATCTTGTCTGGCGGTGCCGCCATGCTCACTGACCTGGATGGGGAAGAGATGGCTCGTCCAGTCAATCTGGACCGTCTCAAGAAATTCTACCCCTAGTCCGAAATCTTGGCGCGCTACGACTCTTCTCATCCCCCTTCTATTCTAAAAAAAAAAAAAAAAAAAACTCTTCATTTTTCTCTACCCAGAACTACGTGGGCCTGATCCTCTATAAAAAACACTTTTAAACAAAAAAATTTCAAAAACCCCGGAGCTACGTAGGTAGCTCATACATCTCATATGAGCACGACCCCTTCTTTTTCACAAAAATATATTCTTTTCTTACCTCCGAGAACGACGGTTTCATTCTAAACATCTACTTGAACAAGAGGATTATGTATGCCTTAGCGATCGGTATAGATAATTCAAATTACAAAATTCATCGAAAGGCACAGCTGGATGATCAGAAACTTGTTTATTTCATTAATAAGAAATGATAGTACTGATTACATAAGAAAAAGGAACGGATAACTCCCTTCCCCCTATTACCATAAAATGCTAGATAAAATCCCCACATCTGTTACACAAAATAAACTCTCCAAGAGTCCTACCCACAGCTACCAGAAGAACCTGCGCCCGTATCATCCACATCCTGAGGACCCCAAGTTTCCCCTACCTGAATAGAGTGCCGTAAACATTCCATGGATCGATGAGCCTTAACCATCTTTGAAAAGACCACAACACCCCCTTCCATGGAGTCAGATAAAATAAACGATCTTTGACCAGTCTCCACTGCCAACATCTTGCTGACTACTTTACTCCACAACCACTTCATATAATCTTTGGGGACATGGAAAACCTTCCCGACAGATTGAGAGGGACGGGTCGACGGACACCAATTTTCCCACAGATATCCAAGCAACAGACGCAGGCGCTCAGTCAAATCTTCTACTGGAAAGAAATATGAGGTCCGAGGGGGCACGACCTGCGCCCAGCAAAATTGGCGCAAAAGACGCCAAGGGAAATAAAAAGAGGTCTGTCTGAGACCAACCAACCGCACCTATGAATACTCTCCTAGCTCCAGAATTGGATGCAAATGTCCCCACCAAGGCACTGACCAATACAGCCCACGAGGCCCATACTCCACAAGCCAATTCTCCCAATTCTCAACATGCAGGCCAATGCGGATGAAGTAGCACGAAAAGAAGTTAGGTACAACCGACAAGGGATACTCTGGAGGAGTCTCCAAATGGAATCTTTCAGACAACCACATGAACAACATCATAGGGATACCCTTTAAAAAGTCAGAACGACCTTCTCTCCAGGCATCCAGGCCATTCAGAGTCTCCGCCAATATCACCGTCGCAAGATTGCGACGGTATGACATCCATAAAGTAATGGCTGCAAGTTGAGGGTCCACGCGCACCTCCCCGTCACCAATAATAATTTTGAAACAAGGCCCAGAACAACGGCTCCAACATAGCCAGCATCACCTACTTCTCGCAAATGCACGGACTGCAACACCGCCGGGAGGGATATCATTCCCCCAGCAACTAATGATCTAGCCGCCGAAGGCGAGATATAAAGAAGCCCAACCAACAAATCCCTAGGAGAGCGGGAAAGTTCAGGTAAAGCCGCAGCAACACTGGGATTCACACCCAGTATGGCGGAAAATTCTTCGTAGGTAGGACAAACTTCTTCCAACCCAAAGCGGAATACATGGTCTTCGAGGTACAAGAATTGTACCGCCGCTATCAGTATATTCCACTCAATAGGTCGATTACGCCACAAGGAGACTTGACGCATATTGAAAGCATCGTAGTCAACATTATAAGAGAACATTTCTTCCAAGGCTTTGAGGTAATTGGAAAACTCAATGCTACCAGGGAGAACCATCTTGCGGGGCTAAAAAGATAGTAGGCAAGTGGATAAGAATGCAAAGGTGTGATGAGAACACTCCACCCTTCTCCCTTTTTATACTTAAAAATCCTCACAAGGGACATAATCCCTGCAGAAATCGAAAGGAATCCTACCCCACAAGGTACCAAAGGTTGAAGAGGGTACCAATCAAAGCTTTCAATTGATGGGACTGGACTGAACTGCCGATAGGCAGGTCAGGGTGCTTGCTGATCGGGAACCCCCCCATTTTGGGAAATTTCCCCTTTTCCTCTTTTGTCAAATCAGAAAACTCAAATAGAAATAAATTTATATTCTCAACAGAATTTCAAAATCCCTTTTCCTCCTTATATAATTTCCCTTTTTAACTTAAAAACTTTCCTTCACAAATTTCCAAAAATATTCCTTTTTTACGGTCTCAGCAGCAAATTAAAAAGTGCATGCATTCATTCATCATTAAAATAAAAGATAGTCAAAAAACTACATTGCATAGCATATATCTGTTTTCTGTGTTACATCATTTTGCAGGAAATAGAAAGAAAAGCCAAAAACAACGGGACTCAGCCCGAACCCACATTCTCTCTCTCTCTCAGGAGCTTCCACCCCTGCGACGCGCTTTCTTCCCCCTATGGTGAGACGATGCGCCTCCACTACCCGAGCTAGAGTCTTCCCGAACGAGGCTGACGGCACCAAGTAAGAAGGAACAGGGAAAACATCCCGAATGTGGGCAGTCGCCGATGATATCCAGTCTCCGATGTCTCTCAGCCAAGTGGTCGACACCCGAATTTGCTGCAAGGAAAATGTAGAATCAATATCAAGCAAAGGAAATCAAAAAGAGGAAAAGGACCGAAAGGTTTACCGCAGGACGAAGGACCTCCTCCGTCAAACCCAGCTCCTCCGGATCCATCGCAAGAGGATGGTGCAGCATCGACATTATCCTTCCATCAAACCGCCAGATGTTGTACGAAGGAGTGTGCAACCTCACAAAAGGAACCTCCGAGGTCGCCACCGCCGCAGGTGCCGACGGACCACCACCATTATGGGAAGACCTCACCGCCCGACTCGAACCCGCAGGAGGGAAAGGCAAGGTGTCATGTATGCTGGGCGCCATCAACCATCTCATCAAAAAGTCCATATAGTCATACGGAGCGACCGTATCGGTGTAGAGCAAGTAGGACTCGCCAATCATCCCCGCAATCCTCTCATCCTCCAAAAGCTGTCGCTCCCGCCTCATAGACGTAGGAGGCTGCGCAGGTGGCACCATTACCTCCTCCTCGACGATCTGGTGAACCACCCTCTCCCTGAGATACTAGGAATGGCCGAACTCATGCGCCAACAAATGCCTCATCTGCGCATTCACCCCAGTCATCCTCGTATCCTGAATGGCTGTCCCCCAAGGATAAAAGGTCACCTGAAAATCCCCAAGCAGGCATGAGTCAATACAAGATCAGAAGGTGAAAAAACTAAGATTGAAAAGGAAAGGACCTTACCCGACCACTGGTCAGGTCATTCAAGACCTGACGCACCGCCTCCAGGTAGAGAGATCCCTTCGACTGCCGGTTGGCCTTACGCCATCGATACAGTCTGCAGAAGTCCCCAATAGTGTCGTCCTTCATAGTAATCAGCTGAGTGTTGCACCCAATCACCTCATAGAACCACGTCTGAATTCACAAGCAAAAAGAGACGCATAAGAAAAATGCGAATGCATGAAAGGAAAATGCGAAAGCATGAAATGAAAATGCGCAAAGTAAAGAATACCTCAAGGTGATACGTGGCTCCAGTAAAAGTCTGCCGGCAGCACCGACTGAATGCATCCAAAGAAGAGTAAAGGGTCGCCAAGGTCAGACTCCCCCAATCATAGAAAGGGATGTTCGAAAACATCCTCAGGTACGACAGAAACCACAAATGGACGACGTCGCCGCTCGACGCCACCATGAAACCTCCCAACACCAACAAGATGAACAACCGGGCCATCTGCCTCACTTGAAGCCCGTCCTCCACATCAATCACCCTGCTCAGCAAAACATCCTTCAGCAGGGATAAACGGATAGAATCTCCAGAAACTATCCTCCTCACATCACCAAGTGACGCATGCACCGCCTCTGGCCTCACCCGTAAGGAGCGATATGCCTCTATCTTCTCCCCGTCACAATCTAGCCCCAACAGTTGCTGCACATCTATGGGAGTCACCGTCATCTCCCCGAAGCTAAAATGGAAATTGTGGGTAGTGTCCCACCACTTCTCCTCCAAAGCGCACAAGACCGCTGTCGAACGAGGTGTCTCATCCAGCGCAGTCGCCAACCTCCCCAAACCCGCTGATGATACCATCCAGCACACCACGGGTGGAAGATGCTCCCAAGCATCCTTAAGCCCTGTTGTCCCACGAGCACGCATGTTCCTCAAGGAAATATCAGACTGGCATAAGGAAAGATATCATCAAAAGTCAAGAAAGAATGAAAAATCACCCAAAAAGAAGGGAATGCCAAAGGTCAGGTTACTTACATAACCGCCGGGAATCACTCTCGAAGAGCGATGACACGATGGCTCCCGCAGCAAGGTCCGCTCATCCGCAACTGGCTCAAATGCATCGAAAGCATTCTCGTTCCCCAAAGCAAGGGGAACCCTGTCCCTCCAATCCACATTCACCCAGTCATCAACGGTCAACCACTCCCAGTGGACAGCAGTGCTCATAAAGGCGACCATTTCTTGAAAATCAAAACGTTAGAACAATTCGCAGAAATAAATCACAGAAAGAGAGAAGGCAAGAAGCTGTGAAAAATAAAGGGGATTCGCCCCCTTTATATAGGATACCAAGTGCCATGCCAATCGACACCTCCCCCTTCCATACCGATCGGCACTGACTCCTCACCTTCCCGAGGCAGTCCAAAAGTCCGTGCCACTGCCGAATGGCACCTCTCAGTCTATGCCGGTCGGCACCCCCTTTAAATTTCGTACAGAAATTCCTGGAAAATGCCAGAAAACCCTGAAAAATCCTCAGAAAATTCCTAAAAAATCCCAAGAAGGATTTATAATGTTTTCGTCAAGAAAATTTCACACTCCTTCAAGCAAAACCTCTTTTTCCCCAACGGAAGCCTCAAAATGACCTCTCGAGCAATGCGCTTGGACCACCTAATCATCTCCTCAGCAGAGTTTACAACCTCAAATCGGTTATCTCCCCAACAATCAGCTCCTCCGCTCAAATCAAGGACACAGCCTCCCCAGCCATCGGCTACCCAGTGCGAAACAATATCGCATGGTATTTTCCCCAGCGGATTTCAGAAGAATCACTCTCCCCAGGCGACGATCCAAATCCTCCCCAGCTCATTCATCGTTTCCCAGCGGAACCTCAAATCCAATTCTTATCCCCAGCGGAACCCCAAATCCAATTCTTATTCCCAATGGAACCCCAAATCCAATTCTTACCCCAGTGGAACTCTTTTCTTTTCCCAAGGAAATGCAATCACTCTTAGGTTAGAATTGACCTCGGTCTTGGATCGTCACCTAAGTTAGGTCAGAATTGACCTCGGTCCTCGATCGTCACCACTCTTGGGTCAGAATTGACCCCGATCTTGGATCGTCACCTAAGTTAGGTCAGAATTGACCTCGGTCCTCTGTCATCACCACTCTTGGGTCAGAATTGACCCCGGTCTTGGATCGTCACCTAAGTTAATTGACCTCAGTCCTCAGTCGTCACCACTGTTGGGTCAGAATTGACCCCGATCTTGGATCGTCACCTAAGTTAGGTCAGAATTGACCTCGGTCCTCGGTCGTCACCACTCTTGGGTCAGAATTGACCCCGGTCTTGTATCGTCACCTAAGTTAGGTTAGAATTGACCTCGGTCCTCGGTCATCACCACTATTGGATCAAAATTGACCCCGGTCCTAGATCGTCACCTGAGTTAGGTCAGAATTGATCTCGTTCCTCGGTCATCACCACTCTTGGGTCAGAATTGACCCCGGTCTTGGATCGTCACCTAAGTTAGGTCAGAATTGACCTCGTTCCTCGGTCGTCACCACTCTTAGGTCCTCAGAACTAACCTCGACCCTCTGAATTGATCATCCTCGCTTCCTTAGGTCCTCAGAATCGACTTCGGCCCTCTAAATCGATCATCCTCGCTTTCTTAGGTCCTCAGAACTGACCTCGACCCTCTAAATTGGTCACACTCTCTCAGAAGCATCATGCGGTGTCTAATCGACGGCTATCATTTGTTCCAAACTCACCCGTTGAGGGGAGATGTAGACACCCCATTCTGTTACCCCCTAACTCTCCTTAGGTCCCTAGTACCTTCACTCATCACCGCAAACCCAGGTCATGTCCCGAGCACTGACCTGGAGGCCATCGGGCACTCCCCGGCCCGGTTTGACCAAAAGTTAAACTCTTCCTCTCAACTGAGACTCAGTGAATCTTCTAAGGGCATTGAATACCCTTTCCAACGGTCCATCCCGTGCGCAATTCTGACTTTCCATACGGACGAACGATCCGTTTGACTCCGAGAGGTCACCGAATGCTTCTCGGGCTCGATTGACCAAAATCAACTCCTCAAACCGGGTCAAACTCTTGGGAATGTCGAAGTACATCTCCTAACCTTTCTAATAGTCCTCCCCGTGCGCGATTCGGACTTACCATGCGGACGAACGATCCATTTGCGTCCGAACGATTCCCCGTCCAGCGGACTAACAAGCGCTTTCGAGCCATATTTGACCCAAAGTTGGCTCCCAAACTCGGGGGCAGTCCAAAGGACTTTCGAAGGTCTCTGAAATACCTTTCTAACGGTATGCCCCGTGCGCGATTCTGACCAACGATTTTCTCTCGGCGGCTAATTTTTCGAAAAAGCCTGAAGCGCACTTCCAAATGGTAGGTTCCAGACCCTGCCTATCGGCACCTGCCGATAGGTAGTGCCATGGCAATTCCGATCGGAAAACCCCTGGGCCTATAAAAGGAGGCCTTGGCCTCATTTGCAAGGAGAGCTCGGATCAGAGGGAAATCACTCTCAGCAAGTCCCAGAATCCTCTCTCGAAGGCAGCGTGATTTCAACTTCCAAATCCCTTTTTCACTTCCACTTTTCATCATCCCTTTTATAAAACTTGATGAATTAACCACTCTCCATCATCATCCAAGTGCAAGGTCTGCTTTTCAACATTCAAGAACAAGCTCAAAGTCTCCAAGAAGGTCCATCTTTCTCACCTTTCTCTTCAAATCTTCTTAAATTTGCAATAACTTGTTTTTATTACTTAAGCACTTTTATTATCTTATTTCACATATCCTAACATACTTTTTATCTAGTATTATTGCACATATCTTATTTTCATATAAATAAAACCCAAAAAAAAACAAGAAAAAGAGGGTTTGCTCATAAATTCCAAATAGGGATTCTCACAGTTTTTTCACACTTTTCTCACAACTAAAACACTTTTTCTACACACACACACACACTTAAAAATAAGAGATTTCTCCATTTGGATTTATGGGATAAACCCCACCCCTCATTTTGTATGCGAAATACGTGGACTCGAGTCCTTTTCTCATTTTTTCTCTTATTTTCTATCTTCTCTTTATCTCATTTTCTATCATATTCTATACATTCGTTCTTAGTGGCGTATTATTCCACACGCGTTATCGTTCCCTTATAACGATCAACGCAAGGGTAATCGCACAAATCCTATTTTCTACATTAATCTCACATTCCTACGGATGACTCGCTTTATCTTTTCCGTGATACAAGTCGAGGATTCCTACGTCCATTCTATATATACACATGCACACATATCACGGGGGAAAATATAAAGGAAAATAACAAATAATCATAAGAGACCGAAAGGCCGGAATGGGTTCCTAACACCTTCCCATTTCGTAACTAAGCCTCCGAACCCTTCTCGAATCATTTTGGTTTCGCACGCACCAGTATGTCTTTGGATGCCATCCTTCGGGGTGGCTTCCCCTTTTTCTTTTGTCTGTTTTGAGTAAAATAAACCAGCGACTCTGAATCTCTCTACATTCTCACACCTCACAAATCGACGCTGGCCGAAGCGCTCTCCCGATAGGGGACGCGCGGGACCCGAAGGATCCTTTTCCCTCCGCGGTGGGGATCGGGGATGGCCACAATTATAATACACCCGCGCATCGTCCGGGGCACATGGTAGTTTCAATCTATAATACCCATGAGATTATAATGAAAAATATAATATTATAGAGTTTGAAAAAAAAATAGTTACAATCACACAACACACTACTTTCGGTACCCTCTCTTTTAAAACATATCTTCCAAAGAAGATGTCAATAAATGAAGCACATCTTACAACCATGTCAGGTTTTAATCCGCACCCACTTCAAATATTTGTCAATGTCAAAACTTTTTTGAAGAAGTAAACTTTGTTTTAAGATAATGGAACCATGGGTATCCACCATAATATACCAAGTATGTGTGAGGATAATCTTCGATTAAAAAGATGTGGAAAAATATTTGATTTCTCTAAAAACTTACAAAGTGTTAACATTTGAAAGAAGACTACTCATGAACAAAATAATTTTACCAAAACTATCTCCACTAATCTTCTTTTAGATTCACAAATGGAATAAAAATTAGATTGAATAACACAAGGAGAAAGAACTGAGATTTTTTTTCTCTTGAAGGTTGATAGAAAAGAAATTAAAAAAATATTTTCTCTCGTATATCTTCTAACATGAAATACTGGATAACCTAAAAGCTTTATACCCAAAACAATCTTGGGTTGCACCACTTGTGATTGTTCCATTAGCACAATATTTTTGAAACCAAAAATTACACTTTCAAACATAGGTCATGAGCTATTTGCTGAAGCGAGCCTAAAGAGAACTAGGTAGCACTAAAATTCAACAATTTCTCATAAAAGATATCCTTTGGTTGCTACCAATGAAAAGGAATTTTCATTGAAGCAAGTTAGGTCGCTCTAGGAGCCAAAGTTTGCCCTATTTTATAGATTTTTACAAAACTCAAAATTAGTTTGTTCCAACCTATGAGCCAAGTAAATTATAAATAAAATCTACACTTTCAAACATAAGTTTATATATATAAATAATTTATTACATCATGTATTTGACAACCTCAAAAACCTCAAAGTTAAATTTAAAAGATTTTTCAATTTAGAAAATTTATTTAACTGATGGGTGAATCTATGTCCTCTAGTAAATATACCTTTATTCTTAAAAGATTAAATTGGGGCAACGATATTAATATTCCGGTATTAGTTTTATGAATCTTTGCGGAGACCTATTGGAC
Organism: Sambucus nigra; assembly: GCA_949130495.1. Lineage (NCBI taxonomy): Eukaryota > Viridiplantae > Streptophyta > Magnoliopsida > Dipsacales > Adoxaceae > Sambucus > Sambucus nigra. The sequence goes on along the minus strand of OX422212.1, from coordinate 450,407,593 downwards.
AAGACTCAAAGTGTGTTATGAGAACCATAATGAGATAAGGCACATGAGAATGCTTATACTCTAGAAAACTCATCAAATACCAGTATGTAAAGAATGGGCAGGGAAAATATGTGTAATCAGATGAATCATGTCGATAAAATAATGTATACATGTAAGCATCAAAATACTAAAATAACTCCCCTTCAACTATGCAATTCCTCTCAATAAACATGATATAACATACAAACACTTTTCCTAACCCGGCATTGTTTAATCTATTTACTCCCCTTATTTACATATTGCTTCCCCTTTTGTCATTGATTAGAGAAAGGAAATAAATAAGAATATAATGAGGAAAATAAAATTTATATATTAATAAGAGTAAAATATCGAGTAAGCAAGATATGGCATATGACATAAACAGACCTAAATATAAACATATTAATAGCTACATATGGAGATACACAATATACTAAAGAAAATATATATAATAAATCATGCTAACATATAATAACTATAAAAACAAACTATAGTTTATGATCTACACAAGATATAAGAAATAAAGATAAATACTAGCTCTCGTACCACTCAAAGAAAAAAAAAAGCTACATCTCCAAAATCATAACCTAGTCTTTGACGAACCCTGAAGATTAGAGACACTCAATTGTATGTCTTGTAGGGTATCTCCAACATGATCTAGAGGAATGTTGGTGTTCCCTTGATACCCATAATAAGACAATTGGGATTGTGAACCTGTCAAACCCATTGAATTAAGCATATTTTAATACTCACCATAGATAAGAGAAATGAGATAATGCATAAATTTATCATTTGAGAAGACATCTCACCTAACTCTTCATGAAGAAAATGTATTTCAAGTTCATGATATGTACGACAGGAACATAGAGTACGAGGAGTCACAATATGGTTGGCACAAGAAGATCAATGTTATCACCTAACTGAGAGATTAAATGATAATTTTACATCATAGTAATATATCCCTCAGGTTTTTTTATTACTTCATTTGGAAGAATCATAATCGAAAACTCCTAAAGAAAATGCACACTTAAATGACTGAAGGGAAAAGAATGAGACGTGGTTCCATTAATAAAAAAAAATTGGCTTGTCAAATTCATATTATAACCCTTTACAATAGCATATTGAAAATTTATATTTTCATAAGAAATCTCGTTAGGGTGCATAGTGGGCAAAACATATGAGTATACCACCATATTAAGAATGTAAAAATCCTTAGACTAAAAGACTTGTGGAAAATTCTTACCTGTCCAAATTTGAAAGTGGTCATTAATAAAAAAATAAAATAACTTTTTAATTAGAGGAAGTCAAGTATCCTTATAATATGGGTAATTAGGTATCGAGTCCTTCCTTAGATTTTAATGTTGAGTACAAAACTATGATAAAATACACACCTTTACACCACATGTGGACACCACATTCTAGGACCTCCCATGTCTTTCCTTATGTCTTTATCACCTCCCTAATTGACCACAAAACCTAGGACATACTCCGATTACCGATCTAGAGGGCATCGGCGCTCTCGGGCTCCAATTTGACCCCAATCAACTTCATCATCAGAGTGAAAGCTCTTTGAATATTCTAAGGGCACTGAGACCCCTTTCCAATGGATCACTATGTGCACGAAATGGCATAACTGTTCGAACGAATGATCCATTTTCCCCAAAAACTGATCCGGAGGCCATCGGGTGCTCCCAGACTCCATTTGACCAAAGTCAACTCTTTATCTCAATTCAGACTAAATGAATCATCGAAGGGAACTGAATACCATTTTCAACGGTCTATCCCGTTCACGATTCTAACTTACGGTATAAATAAATGACCCATTTTACTCTAACAGGTCACTAGGTGATTTCAGGCCCCGATTGACAAAGGTCAACCATCCAAACCGAGTAAAACTCTTTGGAATGTTGAAGTACATATCCTAACCTTTCCAACGGTCCACCCCATGCGCGATTTTGACTTACCGTTTAGACAAACGATCCATTTCCGTCTGACGATCTCCCATACAAAGGACTGATGTGCGCTTTTGAGCCACATTTGACCCAAAGTTAACTCCCAGACGCGGGAACGGTCCAAAGGACTCTTAAAGTCTCTGAGTTACCTTTCTAACAGTATGATCCCTATGCCATTAGGATCAACGGATTACACTTTATGAACATTTTTCTAAGAAAATATGCACGAGATCTCTCCGAGCCGGAGATTCGCCACGGTGGCCCCAGCAGAGTCACTACGGTGGTAATCCCGATTCGAGCTTGGGCACTCGTGCAGATTTCCCTAGACAAATGATCGTAAAATGTAATATGTTGATCCGAATTGCGCATGGGGCATACCGTTAGAAAGGTAATTCATTGACCTTCAAGAGTCCTTGAGACCGTTCCCAGGTTCGGTAGTTGACTTCGGGTCAAATGTGGCTCTAAAGCGCATGTTAATCATTTGGACGAGAGATCGTCGGACAAAAATGGTTCGTTCGTCTGAGCGATAAGTTATAATCTCTCACGAGGTGGACCATTGGAAAGGTTAGGAGATGTACTTTGACATTCCAAAGAGTTTTGCTCGGTTTGGACAATTAACCTTAGTTAGCTGGGGCTCGGAAGCGCTCGGCGATCTGTCAGAGTAAGTCGAGTTGTTCGTCTAATCGTAAGTCAGAATCACGTATAGGTTAGACCATTGGAAAGTTTAGGATATGTACTTAGACATTTCAAAGAGTTTCTCTCAGTTCAGATAGTTAACCTTAGTCAACAGGGGCTTGAAATCTCCCGGGGACCTATCAGAGTAAATGGGTCATTCATTCGTACCGTAAGTTAGAATCGCTCACGGGGTGGACATTTGGAAAGTGTATTCAATGCCCTTAAAAGATTCATTCAGTCTCGATCGAACTGAAGAGTTGACTTTGGTCAAACGGAGTCCAGGAGCACCCGGTGGCCTCCGGATCAGTTTTCGAGGGAAAATGGATCGTTCATTCGAACAGTTATGCCGTTTCATGCACGGGGCAGACCTTTGGAAATGGTCTTCAATGCCCTTCGAATATTCAAAGTTCTTTCGCCCTGATGATGAAGTTTATTAGGGTGAAATTGCGGATAATATCGCCCGATGGCCTTTATATCGATACTCGGAGTATGACCTAGGGTATGTAGTGAATTGGGGAGGTGCTAGGGATCTAAGTAGAGATTTGGGGGGGTCCTAGAAAGTGGTTTCTATAGAGACCCTTGATAACATTCTGACCTAAAATAGGTGACGACTGAGGGTCGAGATCAATTCTGACCTAAAAGAGGGAATGACGGTCAATTCTGACCTAAAAGAGGTGATGACCGGGGGTTGAGGTCAATTTTAACCTAAAAGAGGTGGCGACCGGGGGTCGAGATCAATTCCAACCTAAAAGAGGTGACGAATGGGGGCCGAGGTCAATTCTAACCTAAAAAAGGTGACAACCGAGGGCCGAGGTCAATTCTAGCCTAAAAAAGGTGATGATTGAGGGCTGAGGTCAATTCTGACCTAAAAGAGGTGACGATCGAGGGCGAGGTCAATTTTGACCTAAAAGAGGTGACAAGCGAGGGCCGAGGTCAATTCTGACCTAAACGAGGTGATTATCGGGGGCCGAGGTCAATTCTAACCTAAACGAGGTGATTGGTCGAGGTCAATTCTAACTTAAAATATGTGATGGATGAGGTCCGAGGTCAATTATAACCTAAAAGAGGTGACGACCAGGAGCCGAGGTCAATTCTGGCCTAAAAGAGGTGACGACCAGGGGCCGAGATCAATTATGACCTAAAAGAGATGACGACCGAGGGATGAGTTTCAATTCTGACCTAAAAGAGGATGACCAATACAGTGGGTCAAAGCCAATATTGAGAGCTTAAGTAGGGATGAACTTGGGAGGCTCCATTGGGGATATTTGTCGTGCGGTTTCTTATCTAATTTAGGTTTCGCTGGAGAGGTGTTTTTTTTAGGTGGGGAAATTTTGATTGGAGATATCAATCGGTTTTGGTCATTCTGCTAGGGAGGTGAGAGTTTCCCTGGGGAAATGGGCATGGAAAAAACGTTTTTCTTGGTGAAAAAGGTTATAAAACTCATTTCGTAATTTCAGGAATTCTTCGGGAATTATTTTGGATTTTTTAGCCTTTTTTGGTGTTTTTGTACAAAATTTCGGGGGGGGGGGGGGACTGGTATGGTTTGAGGGGTGCCAAATGGCAGTGCCATGGTATTTTGGGATACATCGAGCAGATGGAAGGCCAATGTCGATCAATGGGTGGCAGGGGACTGTCGATTAGCATGCCCCTTAGTCTTTTATAAAAAAGGGGCGGGTTCCCCTCATTTTTAACAGCATTCTTCCGTGTTTTCTTCTACATTTGTCTTCTGCAAACCATTCTAATGTTTCGAAATTAAAGGATGACCTACTTTGTAAGCAATGCGACACATAGGGCGTGACTTAATGTTGATGATTGGGCAAATATGGAATGGAAGGCTAGGGTGCCACTTGCTTTGGGTAGTGAGAACTCATTTAATTCTTTTGAGCATGTGGGGGATGACCGGACCCTTCTCCGTGAATCGATGCGTCATCATTCTTTGAGGGTGGTGAACCCTGGCGGTTATGTAAGTGCTAATGGCTTTTGGTTTTCTTTTCTTTTTTTTTTTTTGTTTATTTTTCCTTGATTTCTTTGAATTTTGAGAAAGGGTCTCTTTCGTGGTTTGACAGACTGATGTTTCTAAGTCGACTGTGTGCGCGCTCGGGGGAAGACGGGTCATAAGGATGTTTGGGATCATTTTTCGCCTGTGGTACAGTGGGTGGTGTCCTCTGCTGGGTTAGGGAGGTTGGCGTCTGTACTGGATGAGATGCGTCGCTCAACAGTCGTTATGTGCCCCTTGGGGTATAGATGGTGGGACACTACCCACACTGTTCATTTTGGTTTTGGGGAGATGACGGTGACTCCCATATATGTGTAGAAGCTACTGGGGCTAGAGTTTGATGGGATGCAGGTTGAGGTTGACAAGTCTTTGAGGGTGACGCTAGCGGCAGTGATGGCGACATTTAGTGATGTGGAGAGGATAGTTTCTGGGGACTTTCTTCGTTTGTCTTATTTGAGGGATTTGTTGCTGCATCAGGTGGTTGATGAGGAGGATGGGATGTAGGTATGACATACGGGCCGATTATTTATCATGCTGGTGTGGGAGGTTTTCTGGTGGCGTCGAGCGGCGACATCGTTCATTTGTCATTTTTTGTCGTACTTAAGGATGTTTTTAAACATTCCTCTCTATGACTAGGGGAACCTGACCTTGCCTACCCTTTATTCTTCTATGGATGCATTTAGCTGGTTCTGTTGGAAGACTTTTACTGAAGCCACGTATCTTCTTGAGGTATCCTTTAATTTACTAAATTTTCTTTATGCATTCGCATTTTCCTTACTTCCTGATTTCTGATTGCCGACCTTTGTCCTTTGCAAACGTGGTTTTATGAGGTGATTGGGTTTAACACCCAACTGATTTCTTTAGAGGATGAGTCTGTTGGGGACTTCTTTCGGATGTAACGATGGTGAAAGTCCAACCGACTATCGAAAAAGCCTCTTTCTTTGGCGACTATGCATCAGGTCTTGAATGGCCTGACGAGCGAGCGGGTAGGTCCTTCCTATTTTTCTTTTGACCTTTTTCTTCATGATGATCCTTTTTTATATTAATCCCTATCTGTTGGGGAATTTTTTAGGTGACCTTCTACCCTTGGGGGACGACTATCCAGGATACGGGGGCGATCGGGGCGAATGCGCAGATGCGGCGTTTGTTGGCATAGGAATTTGGATACTCTTTCTATCTCGGGGAGAGGATTATTCGTCAGATTATGGAGTAAGAAATGGTGGTACCATTGGCGCAACCCCCAATGTACACGAGGTGAGTGCGAGAGATGGTAGACGATGCGTGGATAGCGACAATGATGTGTGAGCCTTACTTTTCCTATACTAACACATCGGTGCCGTATGTTTTCTGGACTTTGTGTTGAGTTGGATGATGCCACCCAATATATATGACGGGATGCCTCTCCCCCAGGCAGGTTCAAGTCGACCGATGGGATCTTTCCATAGTGCAGGTGGTCCATCGAAATTTGCTGCAGCAACATCCTTGAAAATTTCTGTTGTACGACTGCACTCTCCTACTTACAATATTTTGAGGGCTGATGGAGGGTTGGTGCACATGCATCATCTCCCTAATTCGATGGATCTGGAGGAGATGGGATTGATAGAGGAGGTCCTTCATCCCGAGGTATACTTTTCATCTTTTCATCTTTTTTCCTTTTGATTCTCTTATTTCTTTCTTGGTTTTCGTTTGACTGATTTATTTTTTCTATTTTCTCACAGCACATCCGACGGCGACTTCCTATATTTCAGATGCAATTTCGGTGCCTTCTTATTTGGTATTGTCTGCTTCTCTGAGGAAGGGTCGGGCTCGGGGAGTGGAGGTACGTTGTCTCTCCGTCAGGGAAAGAGAGCGCGCCGTAGGGAAAGAGGTTCCTAGAGAGAGAGTAGAGAGAGAGAGAGAGAGAGAGAGAGAGAGAGAGAGAGAGAGAGGAGATGTGGGTACGGGCTGAGTCCCATTGTTATTTCTTGTTTCCTGCAAAAACTGATGTAACACAACATTATATAACTATGCAATGAAGTTTTTATTAATTTTATTGCCTTAGTGTCTTAATACACATTCTCTTTTTACTTTGCTGCTGAGACTGTAAAAAGAAATGATTTTGAGAGAGTTTATTCAAACAGGGTGAAATAAAGCATAAGGGAAAGGAAATTTTAGAATAAAAATTTATTTTTATTGAGTTTTTCAATTTTGATAAAAAGGGAAAAAAAAAAATTTCCTAAAGTAGGGGGTTGTCGATCGGCATACCCTTTTGTCCTGCCTATCGGCATGTCAGTCCCATACAATCAATCTAAGGCCTTTAGTGCACTTTCTTTAATGGGTTAGTACTTGGTGGGGTAGGTTTCCCTCTGATATCTGCAGAATTCTTCATCTTTGTTTGAGCCTTTCTAAGTATAAATAGGGGGCATGAGTGGAGTATTTACTCACACCTCCACATTCCTTTTTCTTTACAGTCTTTTGCTCATTATCTTTTCATTCACAATATGTCTCTCACTGGTAGCGTTGAATTTGCTAACTACCTCAAGACTTTGGAGGCAATATGTTAGTACAATGTCGACCAACTGGTCCATAAAGTGGAACATGAAAATGGCAGCCGTGGTTATGGAACCCTGAAGACCATGTGTTCCGCTTCGAGTTGGATGAGATCTTTTCGACCTATAAGGAATTTTCTGCCATGCTAGGGATAAATCCTAGTGTTGTGGCGGCTATTCTTGAATTTTCTTGGTCCTCTAGAGAGCTGTTAGCGGAACTTCTCCATATTTTACCTTCGGCAGTTGGATCACTGGTAGTGGGGGGAATAATACCTCTTCTTGCTGTGCTGCATTCTGTGCATATGCAAGGTGTTGGCGATGCTGGCTATGCTGGAGCCATCATCCTGGGCATGGTTTCGAAACTTATGTTGGTGATTGGGGAGATGATATGGACTCTTAACTCGTAGTCATTATTTCCTGGATGTCGTACTGTCGTAATCCTATGGCGGTAATACTAGCGGACACTCTGAATGGTTTGAATGCCTCACAGGAAGGTCGTTTTGATTTTCTGAGGGGTAGAGCTGTAATGCTGTTCATGGGTCTGTCAGAGAGATTCCGTATGGTGGTCCCACTTAAGTATCCCTTACCCGCCGTACTCAACTTCATTTTGCTCCACTTCATCAGCGTAGGCCTGGATATTGAAAGCTGCGAGAACTGGTTTATGGAGCATGAGGATCGAGGCTTGCGTTGGCCAGTACCTTGATGGGGGTAACTTTTACCCATTCTGGAACTGGGGGAGTACCAGTATATATGGTTGGTTGGCCTCAGACAGACCTCTTTCTACTTTTCCTAACGGCTCCTATGCCAATTTGGCTGGGAACTGCCACCTCGAACACTGAATTTCTTTCGGGTGGAGGACCTGACAAAGAAAATATGCATGTGGCTTGGCTCTTGTGGGAGAATCGCCGACCATCATGTCATCTTTCACAGTCTGCTGGGCGGTTTTGGCATGTCTCAGGGGATTACATGAAGTGGTTATGGAGGAGGGTAGTTGCCAAGATGCTGGCGGTGGAGTCCGGTCAATGGTGGTTCCTTACTTTTAACACTATGGAGGGAGGCATCATTGTTCTCCCCAGGCTGGTCCGAGCTTATCGTTCTATGGAGCATTAATGGCATTCCATTCAGATAGGGGAAGTTTGGGGGCCCCAAGATATGGATAATGATGATGGGGTTAGCTCCTCTGGCAATTGTGGGTAGGGTTCCCTGAGAATTTTATTTGTGAAGCTTTTGATATGGTGTTTGGTAGTGTATCTAGTTATTTTGGTTATGCTGTGTAGGAATAATTTTGGAAGGGTTATTTTTAGGTGTGGCTTGTTTTTGGGAAAGTAGGATTAGGTTGGTAAGGGAAGTCATTTGACTCCCTACGCCGATGTAATTGTACCAAAATTTTTAAATAATGGAATAAATAAGTTTTTGATCATCTAGTTGTGCCTCTTGATGGGTTTTGAGTTTGACTCATCTTTACTAATCACTAAGGCATACATAATTCTTTTGTTCAGGTATACGTTAAAATGAATTGTCGTTCTCGGAGATAAGAAAAGAATCGCATTTTGTGAAAAAAGGGGGTCGTGCTTATATGATGCGTATGAGCTGCCTACGTACCTCTAGGGTTTTTGAAAAGTTTGGGTTTTAAAAGAAAAAAGGTTTTTGTTGAGTATTAGGACCCACATAGTTTTGGGTAGGGGAAATGAAGAGATTTTTTTTAGAATAGAAGGGAGATGAGAAGAATCGCAGTGCGTCAAAATCTCGGACCAAGGGTAGAACTTCTTGAGATGGCCCAGGTTGAATGGATGGGCCATCTCATATCCATCAAGGTCGGAGAGCATAGCAGCGCTGCCTGACAGGATTTTTTTCATAATGTAGGGGTCGCTCTAATTGGGCTTGAATTTTCCTCTGGGGTCCCAAATGGGTTCTACTATTTCTTTAAGGTCTAAGTCCCCTTTTTGGATACCGCGATCTTTGAATCTCTTATTAAATGATCACGCTGTTCGATGATGGTACCCTTGTATGTGGTATAGAGCTTTCAATATCCTCTCGTCCAAGAGTGACAGCTCGTTAAGATAGCTCTGATGTCAGTCTTTTTCGCCGACTTTGCTTTCCAGCATAACGCGCAGTGAAGGAATTTCTAATTCCACGGGTAGGACTGCTTCCATGCCGTAAACTAGAGATTAAGGGGTGCCCCTAGTAGAGGTTCATAATGAATTACGGTATCCCCATAAGGAATAAGGGATCCAATCGGCCCAATCTAGGTAACTTCCGATCATCTTACTAATGATTTATTTGAGGTTTTTATTATCGACTTCGACTGCACCGTTGGTTTGAGGTTGGTAGGGGGAGGATTTGTGTCTCTGACTCCCGTATTCGTCGACCACTTCTGTAACTTCTGCCTAGAAATGCAACCCGTTGTATGATACCAGCTCACGCGGGACCCCATATCGGCAGATGATATTCCTTCTGATGAACTTGGATACCTTCTTGGCATTCAGAACTATGTATGATTCAACTTCAACCCATTTGGTGAAGTAATCAATGGAAACTAGGATGAATTCATGTCCATTGAAGGCTTTGGGTGTAACCTTCCCTATGATGTCAATGCCCCATGTAGAGAACGGCCAGGGAGAAGTCATGTTATACAATTCTCAAGGATAAAAGTGATGAAGATTGGAAAACTGTTGGCATTTGAGACATCTTCAAACATAGACGATGCAATCCTGAACCGTGGTAGTCTAGTAGTAACCCTATTAGATGATTTTCTTGGTGAGCATATAACCGTTCATGTAAGGTCCACACTCCCCCTTGTGGATTTTTTGCATCTTTTCTTCAATGTCATCCCTTGTAATGCAATGTAAATGGGTTCCATCGAAGTTCCTTTTGAATATTGATTTGTCACAGATGATATACTAGGCAACCAGTCTATGAAGAGTTGCTCGGTATTTCTTTTCAGAACCTTGGGTATACCTACCATGTTTGAGGAGGTGTCAAATATTGCATTTCAGGATTTTCCAACGTGAGGAACTCAATATGGTAACAATGGGTTGGTTTGTCTTGATTTTAGATTAGGAATGGGGCCATTTTTATTCCTTTGGGCTTGTCAACCATAGAGGCTAAGGTATCAAGGGCATCAGCTAGGTTATTCTTTGCTCGAGGTAGGTAGTGGAAGGTAATATCTTGGAATTGAGATGATAGCTCTTCTAGGTGGGCATGAAAGGGTAAGAGTTTCTCGTCCTTGACTTTCCATTTTCTGATCACTTGATTGATGATGAGGGTTGAGTCCATTTTCTGATCACTTGATTCATGCAAAATGGTTGTAGCAGCCCTCTGTAGGTAGCCCTTGCATTTTTTTATACCGAATGGCATAATGGTGTAGCAAAAGGTTCCCCACGAGGTGATGAATGCGATTTTCTCTTGATGATCTGGGTGCATCTTGATCTGGTTATACCCGACAAACCCATTAATAAATGATTTTAGAGTGTGACTGGCCGTGTTGTCTTGGGTAGCAGGTAATCATCCTTTGGAAAGGCCTTATTCAAGTCTCGATAGTTGACCCACATCCGAACCTTCCCTCCTGATTTCAACACGGGCACGATATTGGCTACCCATGTGGGATATTCGATTACATGAATGAAACCCATGTTCAACTATTTGAACACTTCTTATTTAACCTTGAGAGACCATTCGGTGAGGAGCTTTCATAGTTTTTATTTGACCGAATTGCATTATGGGAGAGTACGAATCTCGTGCTTAGCTATCTCGAGATTAATGTCAGGCATATCATCGTAAGACCATGTGAATACATCCATGAACTCCTTCAGTAATCCTTTGAGTTACACATGCTTATGCTCGTCAAGAGTGGCCCCTATCCTAATCTCGTGCAATTGGCTACTAGAACCGAGATTAATAATAACATTTTCATCTTCATTAACTTGAACGCGGCTATGTTGTTTGTTATTAACCTTATTTAGATCAATTAAGAATTATTCATTTTTCAAAATCATCATCATTAAGATTTTGATTGGAATCAAGATAATTAATGTAAGGCATAACAAAATACTCAAAATCTTCGTTTATTTCATTGATAGGAAAAATAGCATAGAGAACCTTGTCAAAAGAGGTATTTATTACAACAAAGTAAGAAGAAACAACATAAGAAGAAATAGGATAAACATTAGGGTTGGGTTGAGTTTTGGCAGGTGGAACTGGTATATCATGCTAGTTGAGGAGAGGTGTGTCAGTAGCTTTAATCAGGCGGGATAAATTAGATGATGTAGACCCTGAGTGGATCATGAAGAGTGCTAGTCCCAGAGTTTTTTAAGTTGAAGGAACCTTCAGAGTCACTTTCTTTGGAATCTCCGATATTGGGTATGGTCTTCTCACTGAGCGATTGCACGTGATGTTGGGAACTCTCGCCCCATGGATAGCTTTCTTAGAAAAAGATCTCCATTCCAAGTTTTATCTTCTTGTCCATGTGGTCGTACCAAGGTTCATGAAAGCTATAGAAGGGTAAATAGTCACCCTCTCTAATGAATCTTCTATTTGGTGAATCTTTTGAGATCATCTTGACAGATTCTAGTCTTATCTTCAATCGAGGCTGATGAATCATCTTGAGTTCTTCTGCTGATAGTTGATAGCCCAGGCCCTAAGGAGGAAAAGATTTCTTCACAATGGGTTCGAGTATCCCTTGTTATTTTTTCCCCAGCCCCAGTCCGAGCACGAAGTGCATGTTCTTGAACATCTAGACCACGTTGACGTTTTTATGGGGGTCATACTCTAGACAAAACCTATCTTTAAAATCATCCCCTCCTGGGAGTATAAGTGGATCAACTCAGAAAATGGATAGGTGCATATCATTTGACCTATATTGTATTCTAAGTATTGGATTGCTGGTGCTTGCATCATTGGTACTGTTATCGTTGCCCAACATGGTAATAACTTGCACTTTAGCGAAGAACTTCAGTTTCGAATGCAGGGAAGAAGAAACATCCTTGATACTATAGAGCCATGGTTATACAAGCAACCGATTGAAACAATTTGGGATGTCAATGACTTGGAATTCTATGGCAGGATTTATAGGTTCAACCCCTATTTCAAGATTTATGTATCCCATCACTTCTCGATGAGTATTATCGTAGGCCCTTATAGTAACATATGTTAGAGAAAGGTCTCGCACTTTCAGTCCCAAATAGTTGAGGGTTCTCAGCAGGCAAACATTCAGAGCAGATCCATTATCGATAAGAGAGAGCGGGACAGTCTTTCCCATGACTTCAATAGAGATATTGAGAGCATAATTATGGTTTGACCAGATCTTAGGGATTTCCTCTTCGAAGAAAGAGAGTATTTTTGTAGAGGTCAGAGATCCAACCAGAATCACTGCTTCTTCTGGCATGGTTGACGGAGGGACTGTGGACCCGGTGAGTAGCTTGATCAAAACATTTTTGTGTAGCTGGGAAGACATGAAGAGTCCCCATATACTGATTTTAGCTTGGGTCCTTTTCAACTGATCAAGGATATTACTTTCCTCGAGGGTCATTTATGGCGTAGGAAGATTCTCAACACCTTTCCCTTTGTCACTTGCTTATGGAGAGGGGTTTGGAACTTGGTAATGTCTCTCGAACATGGTCATATGGTCCACAAGAGAGGGGAAAAACATAAATCCCATTTCCTCATCGATCTCGAGTTGTTCGGCCACCTTATTAATCTCTCCTAGTAACTCATCTAATGATATCATCCCACATATGTCGACTACCGAGCTAGTCCTTTCTGAAGTTTGCTCCTCATCTGAATCATTAAATTCATCTCCCCATCCAGTGGCGAGAATATTGTATTTCCATGAAAAGTCAATACACTCTACAACTTCAATGGCTTCTTCATATAAATCCTCCCATTCGGCGGGGAGGTGTAGAGATGAAGGGACCAGGCATCTTTATAGTTTTAGAACATCTAACAGTTGGTACGTGCTTTAAATATCACCGATTTATTAAAATGAATCTGCCATGATCTAGACGACATCATTTGGACTTATTTCATCGGGAGGTACTACCCAACTATCTGATTCTCAGGCCCATTTTCATCCTTCTAAGAATAGAGTACTTAATCTTTAGCAATCGATGATCATCTAGGAGGGTAATTTCAGCTCGAACTTAAGGAGTTGGTTCAGTACTTTTGATAATTCCATACTTCCATCTCTAGAACGGGTATGGACAACGATGCATGCTCTGGTAAAGAGTGACAGTGCCTGGTCAGCGAGGATGGCTGGGTGTAGGAGGAAATATGGGCAAGTTTATAGAGGGTTAGGAGAGTACATGGGTATGATGGGTAATTAGCTTGGTGTAATCTGGGTTGATGGATCGAATTCTGGGTCTTCTTCCATGAAGATGGCATTGGTATGATTTGGGAGCGGACCTTGGATCATGTTTCAGAGGTGAAAACATTGGTCGCTGGTATGGCTAGCAGTTTGATGGAAGTCACAGCGGGCATCTGGTTTGAAGTTCTTGGGAAGTGGGTTTGGTAACGGGGGAGGATCGGTGGCTTAATAAATTTTTATCTTAGGAGGTACCGGTAAACTTTAGATAGGGGAGAATAGATCTCGGGGTATTCATTTCTAACTGGGACAGGGCGACTTTCTGGTGCCCATGAAGTGGCTAATTGAGAAATTTCATTAATGGTTAAGACTGCAGCACTGGATGGCTTTTCTTACATCCTGGGAGTAAACTGTCCAGAAAATTTCTTCGGTTCAACTTTCGTCTTAACAAAACCTTCTTCAATCTCTGCTCCTGCTTCTCGGAGAGCTCTAAAATGAAGGTAGTATTGTCCTCCCATCGTCGCTTGGAAATTGGGTAAGAAGTTCTTCTTTACGATGCTGACTTGCTCCTCCTCGGAAGGTCGGTTGTTCATGGTGGAAGCTTTCTCTCTCTACCTTGTTATGAAGGTGCTAATTGATTCCCCGGGGTTTTATTTAAGCAGCTCTAAATCCCGAAGGGTGACTTCCAACTCTTTATTATACCTATATTGGGACATGAATTCCCGGGCCATATTTTCCTAGCTACGAATTCTAGACTCTCGAGAGATAAGAACCAGCGAAAGGCGTTGTCCTTCAATGTTTACTGAAACATTTGGGCCATTATTTCTTCGAAATCCCCTAGGAGAGTCCTGGATCGGTGATAACTAAAAAGATTAACAATCGAAGTTCCTCTATCGCCAAACTTATCGAAGTTGGGCATCTTGAACTTTTCTGGCGACCTCACTTTCAGATAGGGAGACATATGGGTATAGTTCATGTAGTTTCCCAAGATTCTGACTTGGTCAAACTTCTTGGTTAGCATCTTAAGATCCTCCTTGACCTTGTTTAATTACTCCTCTTTCTGACCTACATTTACGGCTAAGTTAGACCCTAGCTGGGTGAGATTCGATATAAGAAGCTGGGCAGGTGGCAACCCATTAGCAGGAGAAGCACGTGGAGCATTCTGAAATTCCTCGAGAACTCAAATAGGCTCGTTTTATCCCATTTTCCCACTCTTTTGTCCCACTTCCTTTTGGCAGTTTAAAGTATACTCGGGACACATTTTTCGACACACTTTGGTACCTTCCTTGATAGCACTTTTGAGAGAATGTACATCCACCAAAGTTCCATATTTTTATGTGTTGAATTTCAAAGAAATATTTTCAACAAACACATAAGTTTACACCCATAGTTTGTTTATCCAAGTACCTTATATATACAATATTTTCTTGGAGTTTTTTGGCACCATTGGTTCATCTATACCATAAAAGGAGAAGTTTGGGTTTACTTTTACATCCCACAAAGAAGAAGACATTTGGTTTACATTGCGGAGTTCCCATTCGAAGAAAATCTTCGCGTGAGGGTGACGGTGTCCAAGAGTCCCATCAGAGGAGTTTGAGACTGTGGAGGAGTCCATGGTTATCTACTAGGAAGAGGTGGTTACAGGAAGGAGCTCCAAGGCTTGGACGGAGTCAAGTTGTTGGTGTAAGTCTATTGTCTTGTAATTTGTAATTCCGTACTTAGTGAATTTTTTAGGCCAGGGCCTCCCGAGGTTTTTCCCGTTTTGGATTTTCCTCGTACATCAGCGTGTAGCGTGATCGGTTTATTTTATCTTGCAAAACACGTAGATGCATGCTTAGTTAATTCAAGATAAAATTTGTTCTAATTATTACACGTATCTATTTTGGTACTAAAATTAATTAGGTGAACTTTAACTTAATTTAATCAAGTCATATATTTAATTTGATAATTTGGTTTGGCCTAATTTGTAAAATTGAATTAATTATTGTAAGGCAAATTTCTGGGACTTGGGTTGAATTAATTTAGTTTAAGTGAAATTTTTTTATTTGTTGTTTAATTTATTCACTTTGTGTTTAGTTTAATTTTAATTTAAAAATAAATTAAAATTTGTCATTTGTGTGTGTTGTGTTGAACCATCTTCATTCCGCACTTAAAAGGAAATTATATTAAATTTAAAGCATTATTATATTTTGGGGGTCCTTCGTTCCAACAGTGCACATATGTTATGCGTGATTACATTTATTTTCCTATTGAATATGTTCACACCCTTTCATTCCGTTTCCACGATTTGGTTGTCTTAGTGTAAATTCATGGTGTGTGATTTTTGTAAAATTATTTTTGCATTTTTGTTTGAAAAAATTGAAAAATAAAAAAATAGTTTGTGGAATTCTTTTGAGTAACTCTTATCGTAGTTGGTTTGCTTTGCTTATCGTGATAACTCCATGTTCGTTTTGTTTATTCTTTTTCTTATCTATTTCAGACAAATAAAAGGGGGGAAACAAATTATGAGGGAGTTTTTGGATTATGGGGGACATTTGATTATTGATTGATTTATTCTTATATAATTTCAAACTCGATGTGTCACGAAGGTATTTTCTTTGTCTCATGTGTGTAGGTACAAAATTCAAGATTATTATTTTGCACACCCTAATGAGAAAAGCTTAAAGATAGATTTGACGTTGAAGGTTTTTGAAGAAACGTTTGATACTTGCATCTTTAGAACCTTTTTCAGTTTTGGGTTCATGGGGGGGGGTATTAGATTTGTATACGCATTTTGATTTGATAATTCAAATGTTTTTATTTTTTATAGGCATAGAAATAGAGGACATTTGTAAGTACATATTTATAAGTCATGTTTACATTTGAGTATGTCGAATACTGCTACGACCGTCTAAGACTTAGTCAAGATCAATCATGCATCAAGACAGATTCAAATATCAAAGTTCTTCAAAATTCAAGCCTCCATGATATTAATTTTGGTGAGGTTGTGTTTAAGTACCTTAACATTTCACTTAGAGTATTGGGATATTTTTTACAAAATATTTTCTAAGTGTTGGAGAAGAGTTTTCATCATTTTTTTTAAGTTTTGAGGTGGATTTTTAAGGATGAAATCAAAAATTATTTTTATTTTGTCTCGCTCGAGCGATAGGGCTATGTCGCGCGAAGCTCGTTCGAGCGACGCGGGTCAACGTTCCAGAAACATGATGTTTTTGTTCGAGCGATCTTCCGTCTTAAATTTTTTATTTAAAGCGTGTTAAATTACTCTGTTTTTCGTTAAGAAGACCCGACATTTTAGTTTCTGCAAACAATGCAAATTGGCAGAACACTTTGTGTTCTTCATTTAGGGTTTAATTCTTTTTGTTTTTAAATCAAAAAACATCTCGGTCTTTATATGAATTATTTTGGAACCTAAGATACAACTTTGGTGAAGTCTTTCGCTGATAGAGAGGTTAAATCTATGGCTGATGACTACGTGTCAATTTGGAGTGCTCGAGGGTGTTCCTGGCTGATTTGGACTGCGTGTTCGTGTGGACTGCTATGATTATTCCATTGTTGACTCAAGACTATGTGTCGTTATGGATTTTGGCAGGTGTTCATTATAGATTTCATTGTAATCTTTGTAAGTTGCGATTTACTATTTTATATTGAAATAAAGGTTTAGATCAAAATGAATTTTTTCTGTAATCCGTGAGTTAACAATTTTATTTGTGATGGTTTGACTCACACACACGTAGTTGTATGTTTAAGGGTTGAATTAATTTGGTTTGGAAATTGTCACCGATTAAATAAGGTTAACTTGGAAATTTGCGAATTTTGTTTAATCAAGTATCACACATACGAGTTTCACAATTTGAATCTGGGAGGAAGAGATATGGAAAATGGTAAAGAAAAATCTTATAATAGGTAACACCGAGAAAAACTGTGAATTGTATTCAAAAAGAAATTTTACTTGCATAAATACATCTGGTAACGTGAAGAGGTGGGGATTTAAAACTGTATAGGAAGAAAAGGCACAAAAAAATGCATATTCCATCTTCTTATTTTAAGCATCGATACTACATACACTTTACATTAACATGTCCGAATCAATTTTCAAAATCATGCTTAAGGTATATAATTGTATTAAATTCTCTACATAAAGAATGATCTTGCATTCAAATGCCTAAAAGTAAAATTAAAGATATTATAAAATAGAGCGATTCAAATAAACAACTCGCGACAAAAAGTGAATAAAATGAGCATCAACTAGTAAAATCAATAATGAAGATTAATGTTTGAACTCAATTTTAAAATTTTTAAATGTTATGCAACATAATGAATGTTTCATTTCTTTCCATAATTTTCAATTACCACTTTTTTCCTTTTGAGAAGAGATTTATGATTAAATCTTTCAAGTCTCAACCATAATTATATTCTCACATGGATAAAGGATTATGAATTACACCATTTTTATGTAAACTTATTCCCGGAGCAAAACACGTTTGAGTCACAGGTCGTATTTTTATTATCACGATCCCACACATACTATGATGTATTGAACTTTATTGAAGATGTTGCAGGAAAGCTTCAAAGAATTTATTATGATGGTTTATGGTGCATATTTCATCTTTATGGATTCTTGCGGGAGTTGATTGCAGATTTTGCACAAAAGTTTCCTAAGATTTTACAAGTATAAAACATCCTTAGAGTTTCAAAGATCCGAGTTTTCATTAATAGATGCTATTGTGATCTTTATTGGAACCAATAAGAGTTTGTTCTACATAGAACTTTACTGGGTTTTGTAGTGGAGAAGTGGAAGAGTCATGTTCAACATGGTAGACGTTACAAGCCATATCGGTGGACACCGATACATATGTGGAGGCGTGTGTTTTGGACGAGCATCGTGGAAGAAGGACTTTTCGCATGGGCACTGTGAGAGGAGTGGTTGAAGATCAGAAGAGCGTCATGTTTCATGGGGGATCAACTCGTTGAGTAAGACTTGTGTACATTACTTGTAAATCCACATTCATAGTGATTGTCTGTCTTGGGTTGTCCGAGTTTTTTTCCCCGTTGTGGTTTCCTCGTACATTCGGCGTTGTGAGCATTCTTTTCCTTACTTTACTTGCTTTAATCACTAGATACATTGTTTAGGATTAATCAAGATAAAATTTAGTTAAGTTAAAATTTGTGCACATAAAATTTGAAAAAGAGTTTTTAAAATAAAAAGTGTTTCATCATCCTTAAAGCAAAGTCTGATTTGAAAATAAGGGGCCTACATTTTAAGACCACATAAACTTTTTATTTTTGTTAGAATTAAAAAAACAAATCCTTTCATTATGCTTTAATGGAAATTTCTCAAGTTATTGTGAGGTATAATGTGTATTAGTTATGACAAAATACTCTAAAATGTGAAAACTTAATTTAACAAGGCCTTTTAAGCAATATAATCCTAAACATGGAGTGTATGTGCCATAAATGAAATTGTTTGTCAAATATTTAAGCATGAGTAACAAAGGGAATCATATGGGACATATGTATAACTAATGTAAACCATAATTTCACAACATAATGGTTTTGTTATTAAGAAGAGAACAACATCAAAAACAAAAAGATAAAGCTAAGCCTAGATGATACTAAGTTGTGAGAATAAGGAATTTAAGAAAAATGTAAGTACACCTAAAAAATATTCCAACTTTATTGAGATGAGGATGAAGCTGGAGAATGATAAAGTTTTTCTAAATATTCTAACTAAACCTTATCTATGAGGTTTTTTTTAACCCAATCTACAATTGAATCTTGCTTTAGTGAGTTCAAACACAACTTTGATAGGAAGAAACATTTTGGTTTTCCATTAGGAGCCTCGCTAGGTGCTCTTAATTTGTTTCTTCCCTTTAAAATCAAATCTCTTAGTAACCCTAGTAATCTCAAAAGGTACAAATGGTTTAAGTAAAATGAAAAATTCTCTAAAGTGACCTTCTTTATGGAAATGGGTACACCTATAAGGTTTAGGTTGGAGCGATGGGCAATTGAGTTTATGTTTATTACACTTTAAATAAAACTCTTTTAAATATCCATCTTTATCATCATAAGAACAAATAAACTTCACATCCTATTTTATTCAAGAATAAGTCGGTTGAAGAATTCTATAAAGTAGGCGAAAAAGGGTTGTGAAGCGGGGTTCACAAAAGTGGGTTGACCGATAGTGGATGGAAGAATCTCATAAATAAATCATAATCATCTCATGTCTTTCGTTGATTTTTGCCATGTATTGGAAATATTTTCTAGTGAATAATGGCATATAATCTTAGCTAACATAAAGGGAATCCGTAGGATTAATCTTGTGAGTCTTTGCTTTAAAATCTGTTATCTTTTCTTTGGTTGGTTTTAAAAGGGCGATAGTTAAATTTTGCCTCATAAGTTTGGACAGAGAACTCATCTACTCTCATATGGTTTTGAACAATCGAATCTTCCTTAAAGTGAAATATTAAAGGAAGGTACCTAAGGATCTTATCAATACCAATATCCCTTTTTACCACCTTACCCAAAGGTAATTTCAAATTCACTATATCATTAAGATGATCATAGAATTCATCAAAAGTTTCATTCTCTTTCATGGTAAGGAGTTCGAAATGGGTGGTGAGGTATGTTTCCTCATAATTAGTTTCCAAAATTCCCATGACTCCTTTAATATAGAGAACATCAAAATACTCCTAAACTCACTATTTATGATTCAACCAAAAATTGCATTAAACCTTTAATGTTCCACCTAATCTCTTTCATATCATTCTCATCCAAGCTACATTTGACTTTGGGGACTTGTACGTAATCAACGTAAATTGGGTACTCCATACCATTAAAGCACTACCCATTATTTGTCCACCTAATGGCATTAAATATGTTATCATACAAACTTTCAAGTATGAGTGGTTGGTACCATAAAATACTAGAGGTTGGAGCGAACTTCCATCCATCTCAAGAAAAAAGGATATATTCTAGATTTTTAAGCCTAAAAATAAAGATATCCACTCTGATATCGATTAAGAGCGAAAGCTCTCGATTGTAACTACCTAAATAAATATTAATTACCGATTAAAAGATAATTTTCTTTTTATTTCAACAAAGAGCATACAAAATCGTAAAAGTTTATGTAAAAAATGTTTTATCAATATTATAATCTAAATAGTTTTATCAAGATAAGTGATTATAATAAAGCAAAAAGATAAAACAATCACACAACAGTGTATGTACAATAAAGGGAAAAAAAATTATGATGATAATCAAGGCAACTATACTTAACAGGCCCCTCCCAGGGTCAAACCTATGGTCAGGATCCACCAAGAGCAGAGTACTCAAATTTACCATTACTGTACTCAGGAGGAGAAAAAAATTGAGAGTAATAAGCCACCATGATCTGATTTATTATCACGGCTCATAGGCTCTTATGAGAAATGCCTTTGTGAATAAGAGGCAGCTACACGCCATAGACCAAAAGGTAAATATCACATCCAACGTTGTTTGGACACGAGATCCAGAGGGATAAGCGCAAATACTAACATATTGCTCATACTCTTAGCCCTCGAGTGAGTAAAAATCGTATCAATGAAGGAGTTTGTGGTATTATCCAAAACTTTCCCATTAAAGGATATTGTGAGATGAGAGAGATTAGCCTTGAAATTATCATGGAAAATAAGACCTTCATAATCTCCTATGAAGAGAAATGGATGATCACCCATATCATAGAAGAGTTAAGATTGGCAAGGAGTTAGCCATGAAAGCCCTTGCCAATCATATGGAGTCGTCATTCACTTGGTGGACCAAACACTTTGAACTGCTAAAAAGGTTCACTCCACCAAGGTTCATAATATGTGATGGGAAAATGGATCCCAGTTACAATGTTCGCTAGTACCACTAAGATATCACACTTTGTAACAATAATGAGCTTTTGATGTCCCTGATACTTCGCTCAATCTTGGGAGATGTAGCGCAAAATTGGCTCGAGAATATACCTCATACGATAATCTCCTCTTTTAAATAACTCGCAGAGGCCTTTACCACGAGGTTCATCACAAGTAGCATCTACCTAAAGAGGATGAATTCATGCCTCATTCTAAAGAAGAAGTCATAGAAGACCCTATGTGGCCATCCTCGATCCTCGCAATGGGAGAGGATCCCTTTGGTCCCGCGCGTCCCTCTCAGGAGCGCTTCAGCCGGCGTCGTTGATGAGGTGAAAAATGTAGAGAGATGGAGTCGCTAGTCTATTTTACTCAAAATAGACACAGAAAAGGGAGCCATCCTGAAGGATAACATCCAAATACATATTGATACATACTAAACAAAAATGATTTGAAAAAGGGTCCGGAGGCTGAGTTACGAAATGGGAGGGTGTTAGGCACCCATTCCACCCTTATGGTCTCTCATGGGTTGTTGCTATTTTCCTTTATTTCCCCGTGATATGTGTGCATGTGTATACATAGTGGAGATAGGAATCATCGAATTGTATCATGGAAGAGATAAAGCGAGTCATCTGTTGGAATGTTCCTAAAAATAATATTAGAAAATAGGATTTATGCGATTATTCTCTCGTTGATCATTATAACGGAACGATAACGCACATGAAATAATACGCTACTAAGAAAATATATATATGTATATGTAAATATATAGAATTTAAGAGAGTTAAGTTTAAATAACATAGAAAAATAGAAAATCAGAGAAGAGTATGAATAGGAATCGAGTCACGGGTTTTACCCCGAGATGCCTACGTAGCCTATAGAGGCATCAAAGTTCACGTATTTCGTATGCAAAATGAGGGGCGGGATTTATCCCATAAATCTAATCGAGAATTTCTCTTATATGTGTGTGTTTGTAAAAAAGTGTATTAATTGTGAGAAAAGTGTGAGAATTCTCATTTGGAATTTATAAGCAAACCCTCTTTTTCTTATTTTTTTTTGGGTTTTATTTATATGAAAATAAGAGATGTACAATAATACTAAATAAAAAGTATATTAGGATATGTGACATGGGAGAATAAAAGTGCTAAGTAATAAAACGAATTAATGCGAATTTAGGGGAATTTAAAGAGTGAGTTGAGAAAGTTGGACCTTCTTGAAGATCTTGAGCTTGATCTTGGATGTTGGAGAGCAGCCCTTGTAGTTGGGTGATAATGGAGGATACTTAATTCACCAAGTTTAATGAAGAAGGTGATGAAAGGTGAAGGTTGGAAAGGGATTTGGATGTGGAAATCACGATGACTTCGAGAAGGGTTTTCTGAGCTTGTTGAGAGCGATGGATCTATGATTTTCTCTTTTAAAATGAGGTTAGGCCCCTTTTTATAGGCCCAGGGTATTGTCGATCGGCATATCCATGGTCCTGCCAATCGTCGGCAGGTGTGTTTAGGCACACTGCCGATAGGCAGGGTTTGGAACCTGTTGTTTGACAGTCTCTTTCAGGTTCCTTCGGAAAATTGGTTGTATAGAGCGAACCGTTGATCCAAATTATGCACGGGGTGAACTGTTGGAAATGTATTTCAAAGACCTTCGAAATTCCTTTGGACTTATCCCAGGTCCGGGAGTTGACTTTGGGTTAAATGTGGCTTGGAAGCGTTCGTCGGTCCTTTGGATGGGGAATTATCGGACGCAAACGGATCGTTCGTCCGCATCGTAAGTCAGAATCGTGCATGGGGTGGATGATACGGCGTAAATATTTCGTATTTCACCCGTTAACGTATGCGTTATTAGCCCCCTCGGGTACCTTAATTCCTATATTTATGCTCGATAATCAGACAACCTCCATTTAATATGATAACATGCTATATGAGGTATATTTGGGCTTTTGTAGGGATTACAAGTGCTTAGTATGAAGTTTGGATGCATTCCGGCGAAGTTCCGTACACAATCGCACGTGCAAGGGCAATTTAGTCATTTTACAATTTGGGCAACTGGCCCAATATCTTCACGGAAGTTGAAGCCCTCTGAACAAGATTCACGTGGCAGTAAACGGTGCACAATTCCGAGTCGGAACGAAGAAGTTACGGGCTTTTGAGCGGAAGAGAAAGACATCTCAACCAAAACCAGGGGAAAAATTCAAGACCTGTAGGTCCGAATCGATTCGCCCCTTGCGAATCGATTCGGTTGGAGACAGTATGCCAGTTCCTCTGTTTCGAATCGATTCTAACCAGCCGAATCGATTTGCCCACCATTCCGAATCGATTCGGATTTCACCCGAATCGATTCGCCCCTCTGGCAGTCTCGAGGAACCTCCTTACCGAATCGATTCGGTCCAGCCGAATCGATTCGGCCCTGCTGATACTTGTTTTTCTCCCCTTTCATTTACAAGTTTGCCATGGGATTTGTTTTGTATAAATACTATTTTTCTTCATTTTGAAGAAAAAAAGGAGAATTCATTTTAGGTTAGTTAGCTTAGGGTTTGGGGATTTGAGAGTTCTTCTTCTTCCTCTCTTGGTTTGACACCCTTTAGGGTTTGTAATTGGTACTTTCATCTTCCGTCTCCATTAATATAAGTTGTATTTCATTATTTCCTTGTCTTCCTTAATTTCCATGCTTTGATTTACTTGATTTCTTTACTTTCTTGCCTAGATTAAATTATTTCTTGCTTAATTAGTTTATTGCTTTGTTAATTAGTTTAATTCATGATGTACTCTTAGATAAATAGGGTCGGGGTTGTGTTCCGCCATTAACGGGTTTGGACCTCGAAATTTAGGGTTTCGTGTAAAATTGTGTTTAATTGAAATCGCGTGTATTAAAGTTGGATTGTTATGCGTTTAACTTTATTTGTCACGCAACTTTAGTGTTTACATCGATAATCCGAATTTAATCCGCGTGTGACCATTTTCTGTTAAATGTTAAATCTCGCAACTTTGGATTGAATTCCTTATTCTGTGATGTTTATGCTTAATTGAAAATTCTCAATTAAATTGCTTTCGAGCCTTAACTCTAATTAGTAGTTGTTTCGATCCGTGTGGTAGAATGTGATCCCGATCCTCGCTTTACTTTTGTGTAGCGTAACTTATTCTTTTCTTTTTCCACCATAACCCCCCATCACCTTTTCATTTATTTATTTTACACTTTTATTCCTGAAGTTTTAAAGCAATTAACATCTAAAATTCAATCACTCCCTGTAGACTTCTTACGATACCCGACTTACCACTGTGCTTGCTTGTCAAGTGTAGTAGTAGCTTAGGTTTTTGCATCGCGGCGGCGAAAAACACAACGATTGTGTCCTCACACGAACACACTTTTACCGCTCAATCAAAAATGGCGCCGTTGCCGGGGAGTGTGTTTTAGATTGTAATTGTTTTATTATTTCGTAGTATTTCTTTCATTCATATTTGTATTCTTTATTTTCCCCTTTCTTTTTGACTTGTGCTATATTGTTTCGAGAAATTGAAATTTTGGCGCTTGTTGCTTTTGTTGAATAGATTATTTTGAAATGTCTCGCTATTACGCTTTAGATAACCTTAATTGTTATGGGAATTGTTTTCCAAGTTATACTCCCAAAACAATTAGAGAATGCCTACAAATTCTTGAAGATGAGCGCATTGAGCGTGAAATTCAAGCGTATGTAAGTAATCCCTCGTCGCCTTGTGAGGGTAATTTGGAATGCGGGGAATCCGTTAGCTATAAGCAACCCGCACAAGAAGATGAAATGTCTTCTTGTTCGTTTGATTATGAGTTAATGATAAAGGAAATTAATGACCGATCCGAAAGTTCTCAAGCTTGTTTTCTAGAAACCGATGCCATGCTCGATGAGATTATTTCTTCACAAAATCGAGTTGAGGTTGAAACTTGCGTTTCATCTCCACCCCTTTTTGTTGAAGAAATAATTGAGAGTGAGCCAAGATTTAGCACTTTCGATTTTCAACCTCTTATTAATTCTACAGATTGTATTGAGGTTGTTGGTCCTTCCTTTCCTTTACTCCCTACTATTCCCGAACCATTAAATTTATCACAAGAATCGGTTGAAAGTCTTGAGGACATTGACCCGATTCTTGAACGAGAATGTTATTTTGAGATGCTTCATCTCATGGGCTTTTCACTTGCACTTGCCCCACCTCCCCTTCCAATTGAAGAATCTTGGGGATGTGATTTTGATTTTTCTGAGACTAATGTAGTCTTGTCCCCCGTAGTATCCAAATCCCCCATCGTCCGCCCAAAATTTCAAATTGGCGATGGTTCACTTTTTTCACCACCCACATGCCTTCCGTTTTTCAAACGGAATTCTTATTTTTCGGGAGGCATGTTCGTTTTGGAGGGTCCACCGTTGATCTTTCAAAGTCAAATCCCTTTTTGGGTGGACCCTCAACTATTTAGACTTCTAGTGTATAGTTAGTGTGAAGCCTAAATAGTAGGTTGTAAATAGTTAGCTTTTTAATTTTCCTTCTTTCCTATTTTTCTTTCCTTTTAATTTAGTCTAGTGTAATTAGTTAACTTTTTTTTTTGCTATGCTCGGTACTAACTTGTTTTGTAGATTTCATTGGACTCATGCTTATGGTCATCGCTCCAATTTGGGGTAATATCGTTATTTTCCTCTCTTTGTGTTGTGTTCTTAATGCGCATTGAGGACAATGCAACATTTAAGTTAGGGGGTGTAGGATATTTTATCCATTTCTTTGTTTTGTCCATGTATTTGCTCACATTTAGTTACTAAGTATGCCTTTTTTTGAAAAATTTGAAAATTTTCAAAAACATTTTCATTCTTTTTTCTCCTTTGTTGGGCATTTTGTCTTATTTTCGATGATAAATTTTAATAATTGCCCGATCCGATTGACAACTCAATGATGCATGTTCTCGATTTTAGAAGTTATTAGACTTTAGTCCTCAAATCATTGATTTTGTGAATAACTTCATGAATTAAACTTTATCCCATGAGCATATGCAATTTCCTTATTATATTGATTTGGTTTAAGATTTTTATAACTCGATAATATTTTGTTGCATTGTATATACTTACACCGAGTAAGCTTTGTACCTTTCGTCGTTTGTGAGTGTTATACACAATTCTTTTCTCATTGAAAACGTTGAATTCGTTGGTAATCTCACTATTCTTTCATTGATCGTTCATTAATTGAGTTCATACTTGAAATGTGTTACTTGAGCATGATTTTCATATATTGTTTTGACTCGAGAATTGCGTAAACTTTATGAATTGATCATAGGCCATCTTTGTTATATCACCCATATTAGCCTTGACCTCACCCTTATATGTTTGCCCTCGTTAACCCCTTTGAGCCTAAATATAACCTTTCTTTTCATAACCCAAATTCCCATAACCAACTCCGAATTGGAGTTATAAACCATACATACACCTTCCATACCTTTGTTTGGAATGTTACTTGGGATTGAATGTTGTTGTTATGATGTCGGTTGCAATTTAGGCATATGAGAGTTTGATAAGCAAAGAAAAGATGTAAAAAAAAGGTGAAGAAAAAGAGAAAGCAAAAATAAAAAGAAAACATGAGAAAAAGAAGAAAAGAAAAGAAAAAGAAAAGAGAAAGTTGAATATGTTGTGTATATAGTTCAATAAGCTTTGATTACTCTCCAAATGATACATTTAATGCTTGTTTTGGAACTTGTTTTTCAATTTTGATATTGCCCGCATTTTCCCATTATCCCGAGTTTTCAGCCCGAACACTTTGAATCCGTACATACATTCCTTCATTTCATACCCTAGCCAAACCTACATTACAACCCTATTAAAGTCCTATGTGATCTTAGGCTGATGTAATTTAAAAGTCATAATAGTTTTGATAATCTGTGAAAATGAATTTCGCCTCTTTTGATGTGTGGTATCTTTCATTGAGATTACAAGTTTTTCATTTCCTACATAGCGTTCTTCATTTGTGACATGTGCGCGGCCTAGTTTCCATTTACATTTACTATTTATGCCCGCATGTTCCGTGTGTTACCTCCCTTTTCATAGTGAATTCCATTTCATGAGTGTAATGACCGTGAGGATTGAATATGCATGCTTTAATTTTTAGTATCCAGTTTATATAAATTTTTCACCAAATCAAACTATGCATGTGCTCTTCCCCCTCCCACTTTTAAAGTTTCAATTCTATGAGGTGCATTCAACCTGTTAATAACAACGGACTTTATCTTGGATTCATTCAATATGCTAATAACATGTTTGAAATCTTTTTCGTTGTTGTTGAGTTTGTCGCATGTTGGGTCGGGCATATTTTGAGAAAACCATGTGATGTTTGTGGGTACCATCCCTGAAAACCCTCACGAGACGACACTCGTCCACTAGGGTAACCTATGGGTTTAACGGCTTATTGCATATGCTAAATGCAATCGTGCGCCCGCGAAAGTGGCCTTATCTTTTTATTACTTTTTCATCCCATTTTGTACTTGTATCTTGCTGTTGGTTTACTTGTAGTTCTTGTTGTTTCCTATTTCATTGCTAGGGACTAGCAATGTGTAAGCTAGGGGGTGTGATACGGTGTAAATATTTCGTATTTCACCCGTTAACGTACGCGTTATTAGCCCCCTCGGGTACCTTAATTCCTATATTTATGCTCGATAATAAAAAAACCTCCATTTAATATGACAACATGATATATGAGGTATATTTGGGCTTTTGTAGGGATTACAGGTGCTTAGTATGAAGTTTGGATGCATTCCGGCGAAGTTCCGTACACAATCAAACGCGCAAGGGCAATTTAGTCATTTTACAATTTGGGCAACTGGCCCAATGTCTTCACGGAAGTTGAAGCCCTCTGAACAAGATTCGCGTGGCCGTAAACGGTGCACAATTCCAAGTCCGAACGAAGAAGTTACGGGCTTTTGAGTGGAAGAGAAAGACATCTCAACCAAAACCAGGGGAAAAATTCAAGACCTGTAGGTCCGAATCGATTCGCCCCTTGCGAATCGATTCGGTTGGAGACAGTATGCCAGTTCCTCTGTTTTTGAATCGATTCGGACCAGCTGAATCGATTCACCCACCATTCCGAATCGATTCGGATTTCACCCGAATCGATTCGCCCCTCTGGCAGTCTCGAGGAACCTCCTTACCGAATCGATTCGGACCAGCCGAATCGATTCGGCCCTGCTGATATTTGTTTTTCTCCCCTTTCATTTACAAGTTTTCCATGGGATTTGTTTTGTATAAATACTACTTTTCTTCATTTTGAAGAAAAAAAGGAGAATTCATTTTAGGTTAGTTAGCTTAGGGTTTGGGGATTTGAGAGCTCTTCTTCTTCCTCTCTTAGTTTGACACCATTTAGGGTTTGTAATTGGTACTTTCATCTTCCCTCTCCATTAATATAAGTTGTATTTCATTATTTCCTTGTCTTCCTTAATTTCCATGCTTTGATTTACTTGCTTTCTTTACTTTCTTGCCTAGATTAAATTATTTCTTGCTTAATTATTTTATTGCTTTGTTAATTAGTTTAATTCATGATGTACCCTTAGATAAATAGGGTCGGGGTTGTGTTCCGCCATTAACAGGTTTGGACCTCGAAATTTAGTGTTTCGTGTAAAATTGTGTTTAATTGAAACCGCGTGTATTAAAGTTGGATTGTTATGCGTTTAACTTTATTTGTCACGCAACTTTAGTGTTTATAGCGATAATCTGAATTCAATCCGCGTGTGACCATTTTGTGCTAAATGTTTAATCTCGCAACTTTGGATTGAATTCCTTATTGTGTGATGTTTATGCTTAATTGAAAATTCTCAATTAAATTGCTTTCAAGCCTTAACTCTAATTAGTAGTTGTTTCGATCCGTGTGGTAGAATGGGATCCCGATCCTCTCTTTACTTTTGTGTAGCGTAACTTATTCTTTTCTTTTTCCACCATAACCTCCCATCACCTTTTCATTTATTTATTTTACACTTTTATTCCTGAAGTTTTAAAGCAATTAACATCTAAAATTCAATCACTCCCTGTGGACTTCTTACGCTACCCGACTTACCGTTGTGCTTGCTTGTCAAGTGTAGTAGTAGCTTAGGTTTTTCCATCGCGGAGGCGAAATACACAACCATTGTGTCCTCACACGAACACACTTTTACCGCTCGATCAGTGGACCTTTGGAAAGGTGAGGAGATATACTTCGACATTCCAAAGAGTTTGACTTGGTTTGGGGAGTTGACTTCGGTCAACCGGGGCCTGGGAGCTCTCGGTGACCTTTAGGAGTAAAACGGATCATTCGTCCGTATCGTAAGTCAGAATCGCACTCGGGGTGGACCGTTGGAAAGGGGTTTCAGTTCTCTTTGAAGACTTATTCAGTCTCGATCCATCTGAAGAGTTTACTTTGGTCAAACAGATCCTGGGAGCGTCCGGTGACCTCCTGATCGAGTTTCGGGGGAAAATAGGTCATTCATCCGTGCCGTAAGTCAAAATTGTGCATGGGACGGACCGTTGGAAAGGGAATTAAGTTCCTTTAAAATATTCATTTAGTCTCATTCGAGATGGAGAGTTTGACTTTTGGTCAAACGGAGCCTGGGAGTGCCCAATGACCTTTAGGTCAGTACTCAGAGTATGACTTGGGTTTCCAATAATGAAGGGAGGTGCTAGGGACCTAAGGAGAGGTTAGGGGGTACTAGAATGGGGTCTCTATAGAGCCCCTCGATGGGTGAGTTTGGAACAAATGACAGTCATCAAATAGATACGACATGATGCCTTTGAAAGAGGATGATCGGAGGGTCGAGATCAATTATGAGGACATGAGGATGAGGATAACCGATTCTGTGGGTCGAACCCAATTATGAGGTCTTGAAGATGAGGGTGACCGATTTTGTAGGTCGAAGCCAATTCTGAGAGCTTGGAGATGAGAGTGATCGATTCTGTGAGTCGAAGCTAATTTTGAGGGCTTGGAGATGAGGGTGACCGATTCTGTGGGTCGAAGCCAATTCTGAGGGCTTAGAGATGAGGGTGATCAATTCTGTGGGTCGAAGCTGATTTTGAGGCTTAAGGATTAGGGTGATCGATTTTATGGGTTGAAGCCAATTCTGAGGGCTTAGAGATGAGGGTGACTGATTATGTGGGTCGAAGCCAATTCTGAGGGCTTGGAGAAAAGGGTGATCGATTCTGCGGGTCGAAGCCAATTCTGAGGGCTTGGAGATAAGGGTGACCGATTCTGCGGGACGAAGCCAATTTTGAGGGCTTAAAGGGGCATGCTGGGGATGGTCTTAAAGGAAAGATTTAGGTCAATTTCGAGGACCAATAGCAATGACGGGGGTGACCAATTCTATGATTTAAAGCCAATTCTGAGGGTTTAGGTTGTGATGACCAATTCTGCGGGCTTAAAGTGAGATGACAAATTCTGTGGGCCGAAGCTAATTCTACGGGCTTAAGGTGAGATGACCAATTATGTGGGTCGAAGCCAATCTTGTGGGCTTAAGGTGAGATAACCAATTCTGCGGGTCGAAGCCAATTCTGCGGGCTTAAGGTGAGATGACCAATTCTGGGGGTCGAAGTCAATTCTGCAGGCTTAAGGTGAGATAACCAATTATGCGTGACGAAGACAATTTGGAGGACTTAAACTGGGGATGACCAATTCTGCGGGTCGGATCCAATTCTGTGGGCTTAAGTTTGAGATGTTCTCGGGGAACTCTGTCAGGGAAATTACCTTGTGATTTTGATTTGAGCTGGGGAGCCGAGTGCTGGGGAAATGAATAGGTGGTCCCGAGTTTGGATGCATTTCTGGGGGAAAATTAAGACCTTTGGGGAATAGGAGATGATCCTGAAGTTTTGGATATTTTGGTGGTCCTATGGGGACGTTGCCGGGGAGAGATTCGCTTGTATTTTGAGAGTTCTGCTGGGGAAATAAGGGTTCACTTGAGAAAGTGCAAAATTTTCTTGGTGAAAATGTTTTAAATCCTTTCCGGGATTTTTAGGATTTTTCTGAGGATTTTTAAGGGTTTTATGGTATTTTTTGGGAATTTCTGTACGAAAATTTAAGAGAGGTGCCGTTCGGCATGGTGTGGAGGGTGCCATTCGGCAGTGGCATGGACTTTTGGACTGCCTCGAGAAGGTAAAAGGGTCTGTACCGATCAGCATGACCCTTGGCATCCTATATAAAGGGGACAAATTCCCCTCATTTTTCACAGCTTCTTGCCTACTCTCTTTTTGCATTTTTCTTCTGCGAATCGTCCTAGCATTCCGTAATCTAAAAAATGGCCGCTTTTGTGAGTACTGCAGTACACCAGGAATGGTTGGCTGTTGATGACTGGGCAAACGTGGAGTGGAGGATCAGTGCACCTCTTGCTTTGGGGAGCGAGAAATATTTTGACGCATTCTAGCCGATTGCGGATGAGCGGAATTTGCTGCGGGAGTCATCGCATCATCGTTCTTCGAGGGTGGTGAACCCTAGTGGTCATGTAAGTAAAATGACTTTTGGCATTCTTTTTTTTTTGGGTGATTTTCCTATTTTCTTGGATTCTAACAAGGTTTTTCTCTTTTGGCAGTTTGATGTTTCTTTATCGAATATGCGTGCCCGTGGGACGACGGGGCTTAAGGATGTTTGGGAGCATCTTCCACCCGTGGTGCGTTGGGTGGTATCCTCAGCAGGCTTTGGGAGGTTGGCGTCTGTGCTAGATGAGATGCCTCGTTCGACGGCACCCTTATGCGCTCTGACGGAGAGGTGGTGGGACACTACCCACAACTTTCATTTTTATTTTGTGGAGATGGCTGTGACTCCCATAGATGTTCAGTATTTGCTGGGGCTGAATTATGATGGAGAGCAGATAGAGGTGGATTGCTCTTTACGGGTGAGTCCGGAGGCGGTGCGTGCGGCGCTTGGTGATGTGGGGAGGATAGTGTCTAGGGACTCCATCAGTGTGTTGCTGTTGAAGGATGTTTTATTAGGCAGAGTGATCGATGTGGAGGACGGGCTGCAGGAGAGGCAGATGGCCCGATTATTTATTTTGCTGGTGTTGGGGGGATTTTTTGTGGCGCCGAGAAGAGACGTTGTCCACTTATGGTTTTTACCATATCTGAGGATGTTTTTGAACATCCCCTATATGACTGGGGCAGCCTGACTTTGGCGACCCTTTATTTTTCCTTGGATGCATTCAGTCGGTGCTGTCGGCAGTCTTTTAATGGAGCTATGTATCTTCTTGAGGTATTCTTTAATTTTATGAATTTTCCTTTCATGCATTCACATTTTCCTTATGCACCTTTTTTGATTGCGAATTCTTGTCTTTGGCAGACGTGGTTCTATGAGGTGATCGGGTGTAATACCTAGCTGATTGCTTTGAAGGACGAGACCATTGGGTATTTTTACCGGTAGCATCGATGGAGCAAGTTCAATCGGCAGTCAAGGAGGTCTCTCTCTCTAGAGGCGGTGCCAGTGATAGGGCAAGAATTTTTTTCTTCTTCAGTCTAAGGCCTTTATGTGCTCTGATTCTATGTTTCCTTATATTTTACTGGGGATTTTTCAGGTGACCTTTTACCCTTGGGGGACAACCGTTCAGGACACGGGGTTGACTGGAGTAAATTCGCAAATGAGGCATTTGCTGGCGCATGAGTTTGGCCATTCTTGGTATCTCGGGGAAAGGGTGGTCCGACAGATTACTGAGGGGGAGGTGGTGGTGCCACCTGCGAGGCCCCCCTATGTCTATGAGGCGGGAGCAGCTGCTGCCAAAGGATGAGAGGATCGCGGTGATCATTGGAGAGTCCTACCTACTGTACACCGATAAGGCTATGACTTATGATTATATGGACTTTGTGACGAGCTGGCTGATGGAGCCTATCATATATGATGCACTGCCCTTCCCTACTGTAGGTTCGAGTCGGCTTGTGGGGTCCTCCCACAGCGGTGGCAGTCCTTCGACATCTACGGCGACGACTATCTCGAAGGTCCTCTTTGTGCGGCTGCATACTCCTTCATATAATATCCGGTGGGCTGACGGAGGGATGGTGCCTATGCTGCATCGTCCTCATGCGATGGATCTGGAGGAGTTGGTCTTTATAGAGGTGGTTCTTCATCCTGAGGTATATCTTTTCTTCTCTTTTCTTTCCCTTCCTTTTGGTTTCTTTTGATCTCTTCTGCTTGATACTGATTTTACCTTTTCTTACAGCACGGTCGGGTGTCCACCACTTGGCTGAGGGATATTGGGGACTGGATATCTTCGGCGACTGCCTATAGTCGGGACTCAGTTCCTGTTCCTTCTTGGTTGGTGTCGTTTGCCTCATCCAGAGAGGAGTCTGGTTCACGTAGAGGTGGTGCACCATCTAGCCGTCGGGGAAAAGGAGCGCATCATAGGGCTGGAAGTTCTTAGGAGAGAGAGGTTAAGATTAGGTGTGTGTGTGTGTGTGTGTGTGTGTGTGAGAGAGAGAGAGAGAGAGAGAGAGAGAGAGAGAGAGAGAGAGAGAGAGAGAGAGAGAGAGAATGTGGGTTCGGGCTGAGTCCCATTTGTTTTTTGCTTTTCTTTATGTTCCTGCAAAAATGATGTAACACAAAAATATATCTATGCAACGTAATGTAATGAAGTTTTTTTTAATTATCTTCTATTAATGATGAATGAATGCATGCACATGCGCTTTTTACTTTGCTGCTGAGACCGTAAAAAGAAATATTTTTGGGATTTTGAATTTTTTTTTATTCAAAATGAGAATTTATATAAAGATGAAAAGGGGATTTTTGAAATTCTGTTGAGAATATCAATTTATTTTGAGTTTTCTGAATTTTGACAAAAGAGGAAAAAGGAAAATTTTCCAAAAGTAGGGGGTTACCGATCGACAAGTACCTTGTCCTGCCTATCGGCAAGTCAGTTCAGTCCCATCAATTTAAAGCTTTGATTTTTACCCTTTTCAGCCTTTGGTACCTTGTGGGGTAGGATTTCCTCCGATTCCTGCAGGGGTTATGTCCTTTGTGGGGGTTTTCAAGTATAAAAAAGGGGTAAGAGTGGACTGTTTTCCTTACACCTTCACATTCCTACTTTCTTGTTTTGTGAGATGGCTCTCCTCGGTAGTGTTTAGTTTGCCAACTACCTCGAGACTTTGGAGGCGATGTGCTCCTACAATGTCGACTACGATGCCTACAACATGCGTCGAGTTTCTTTATGGCGTAATTGGCCCATAGAGTGGAACATGCTGATAGCGGCAGTACAATTCTGGTACCCCGAAGATCATGTATTCCTCTTTGTCTTGGAAGAAGTGTGTTCGACCTATAAGGAATTTTTTACCATATTGGGGATAAATCTCGACGTTGCCGCATCTTTGCCTAAGTTTTCTCATTCTCCCCAGGAGTTAGTGGTCGGGCTTCTTTGTATTTCGCGCTCGGCGGCTAGACCACTGGTGGCTGGAGGTATGATCTCTCTTCCGGCGGTATTGCGGTTCGCACATTTGTAGGAGGTTGGTGATGCTGGATATGCCGGAGCTGTCGTTCTAGGCTTGGTTTCAAAATTATTGCTAGTGACCAGGGAGCTGCTGGTGGACCCATAACTTGTAGCTATTGCTTCATGGATGTCCTACCATCGCAATCTTGTGGCAATGAAACTGGCGGAGACTTTGAATGGCTTAGATGCCTGGAGAGAAGGTGGTTTTGACTTTCTAAGGGGTATCCCTATGATGTTGTTCATGTGGTTGTCTGAAAGATTTCACCTGGTGACTCCTCCGGAATACCCTTTGTCGGCTGTACCTAACTTATTTTTATGCCATTTCATTAGTGTTGTCCATATTGAGAGCTGGGATAACTGGTTCTTGGAGCATGGGGATCTAAATTTGTACTGGTCAGTACCTTGGTGGGGACAGCTGCTGCCTATTCTGGAACTGGGAGAATACCCGTATGTCCGGCTGGTTGGTCTTGGACAGACCTCTTTCTATTTCCTTTGGCAGTTTCTTTGCCAATTTAGCTGGGAGCAGGTTGTGCCACTTCGAACACTAGACTTATTTTCGGTAGAAGATTTGACAGAGCGTCTGCACATATGGCTTGGCTCTTTATGGGAGAGTCGGCGTCCATCATCCCATCCCTCTCAGTCTACTGGGAGAGTTTGGCACATCTATGGGGATTATATGAAGTGGTTGTGGAAGAGAGTGGTCAGCAAGATGTTGGAAGTGGAGACTGTACAAAGGTGGCTTGCCTCATCCGATACCATGGAGGGAGGTGCGGTAGTTTTTTCGATACTGGTTCGATCTTATCGGTCCATAGAGTGTATGCGACACTCTATTCCGGTAGGGGAAGCTTGGGGACCCCAGGATGTAGATGATTATGATGTAGCGGGCTCCTCTGGAAGTTGTGGGTAGAACTATTGGAAAGTTTATTTTGTACCGAGAAATAAGTTTGGTTTTTTTATTTGGCTTTTTAGGAAGGTAGGGGGCAAGGGAGTTATCTATTCCTTTACGTAATTGCACTGTAATTTCTTATTAATGAAATAAACAAGCTTTTGATCATCCAGTTGTGCCTTTTGATGAAATTTGTATTTTTAATTATCTATACCGATCGCTAAGTCATGCATAATCCTTTTGTTCAAATATATGTTAGAATGAACTGTCGTTCTCGGAGGTAACAAATAATCGTTTTTGTGAAAAAGAAAGGGCCGTGCTCATGTGAGATGTATGAGCTGCCTACGTACCTCTGGGGGTTTTTGAAAATTTTCATTTTTTGGGGGAATGATTTTTGCAGAGGATCAGGTCCACGTAGTTCTAGGTAGAGGGAAATGAAGAGATTTTTTTTAGAATAAAAGGGAGATGAGAAGAGTCATAATGCACCGAGATTTCAGAGTAGGGGTAAAATATCTTGAGACAGTCCAGGTTGACTGGATGAGCCATATCTTCTCCATCTAAGTCGATGATCATGGCGGCACCGTCGGACAAGATCTTCTTCACAATGTATGATCCGCTCTAATTGGGCTTGAATTTCCCTATGGGGTCCCAGATAGGCTCTACTATTTCTTTAAGGGCTAAATCTCCTTCTCGGACACCGCGGTCCTTGACTCTCTTATTGAATGAATGCACTATTAGGCGATGGTACCCTTGTATATGATATAACGCCTTCAGTCTCTTTTTTTCCAGAAGTGACAGCTCGTCGAGGTGGCTTTGATGCCAGTCTTCCTCACTGACCTTGCTTTCAATCATGATGCGTAACGAGGGTATTTCTAGCTCCACGAGTAAAACCGCTTCCATGCCGTAGATTAAAGAGTAAGGGTTAGCCCTAGTAGAGGTTTGGATTGAGGTTCCATATCCCCAGAGGGCGTATGGGATTCGATTGTCCCAATCTCGACAACTTTCGGTCATCTTGCTGATGATGGCTTTGAGGTTCTTGTTGGCTGCTTTAACTGCACCATTGGTTTGAGAATGGTAGGGAAAAGATTTATGTCCCTGTATCCCATACTCGTTGACCATTTCTATGAATTTTTCCTCGAAATGCAACCCGTTATCTGACACTAGCTCGTGCGGGACCCCATATCGATAGATGATGTTTTTCTTGATGAATTTGGCCACTTTCTTGGCATTCAGAACTGCGTATGACTCATCTTTGACCCATTTGGTGAAGTAATCAATGGCAACCAGGATGAACTCATGTCCGTTAGAGGTCTTGGGTGTAACCTTTCCTATAATGTCGATGCCCCAGGTAGAGAACGAACAGGGAGAAGTCATGTTGTATAATTCACGCGAAGGAAGGTGTTGAAGGTTGGAGAACAGTTGGCATTTGAGGCATCTCTGGACATAGGCGGTGAAATCCTGGATCATAGTGGTCCATTACTATCCTTGTCGTATGATCTTCTTAGTAAGCATGTGACTGTTCATGTGGGGTTAACATTCCTCGGCGTGGATTCTTTGCATTACCTCTTAAATGCCAGCCCCTGCGATGTAGTATAGATGGGTTCCATCGAAGTTTCTCTTAAATAGTGCTTTGTGACAGATGATGTACTAGGCGTCCAGTCTTTGTAGGGTTGCCCGGTCTTTCTTATTGGCACCCTTGGGATACCTACCATGCTTGAGGAGGTGCCAGATATCATAATACCAATAATTGGCCAGCTCGAGATCTTCTTTGGTGATGAGCTCAATATGGTAGCAGTGGGTTGGTTTGTCTTGCTTTTGGACCAGGAAGGGGGCCATTGTTATTCCTTCGGGAATGTCGACCATGGAGGACAAGGTATCAAGGGCATCGACTAGATTATTTTTTGCTCGATGTAGGTAATGGAAGGTGATGTCTTGGAATTGGGAGGCTGGTTCTTCTAAGTTGGCATGGAAGGGTTGAAGTTTCTCGTCCTTAACTTTCCATTTTCTGAGCACTTGACCAATGGTGAGGGAAGAATCCCCGTAGACATCTAGGCATGAATACCTTTCTTGAGAGCAACTTTGAGGCCTACCATACACACCTCGTATTCAGTCATGTTGTTGGTGCAGGGGAAACCCAATTTGATGGCGATGGGAGTGTGGGAGTCATCTGGGGCAATCAGAAGTATCCCACTGCCATATCCCTTTTTGTTGGCCACACCATCAAAGAACATTTGTCATCGGAGGTCGTCCTGAGCATTATAAAATATGTTTTCATCTGGGAATTCAGAGATCCAGTCATCAGCCTCTTCCATGGGGTAGTCAGCGAGGTAGTCAAAGATGGATCTTCCTTTCATATCTTTCTGTGTGACGTACACGATATCAAACTCGGCTAAGAGCATCAACCAGCGGGCCATTCGACTGAATAAGGCGAGTTTCTCAAGAAAGTACTTGATGGGGTCTATTTGGGATACAAGCTTAATGGGGAAGGCGAGCATGTAGTGTCGTAACTTTTGGGTGACCCAAACAAGCGCGACGCATGATTTTTCCAAAGCAGTGTAGTTAACTTCATACCCGACCAATTTGCAACTGGCATAATAGATGGAGCTTTCTTTGGGGGAAAGTTCAAGGTATTGGGCTAGCAAAACCCCAACTGCAGTGTTAGTTATATGGTTAAGTATAGGAGCAAGGGGAGACCAGGCTGTGGGTATTGTTTGATTTGGTCGAAGGCTTCTTGGGAGGCCTCGTTCCAAACTTTGGTTGAATCCTTTCGGAGGAGTTTAAAAATTGGTTCACAAATGGAGGTGAGCTAGCTGATGAACCGGATGATGTATTATAATTTCCCAAGGAAACCACGAAATTAGGAGGTGGCATCTCAAGTATGGCCTTTAGCCTGGAAGGATCTTCTTCTATCCATTTCTCACTAACCTTGAATCCCAAGAGTTTTCCCTTTTTAGTGCTGAATACATATTTTTGTAGATTGAGTCTCATCTGATATCGTCGCAATCGTTTGAAGAACTTTTGGAGAGCAGGAACATGACATTCTCTAGATTTGGATTTGATAATCATATCATCCACATAGATCTTGACTTCTTTGTGAATCAGACCGTGCAGGATGGTTGTAGAATCCCTATAGTAGGTA
Source organism: Sambucus nigra (assembly GCA_949130495.1). NCBI lineage: Eukaryota > Viridiplantae > Streptophyta > Magnoliopsida > Dipsacales > Adoxaceae > Sambucus > Sambucus nigra. Next base: position 450,368,820 of record OX422212.1, on the reverse strand, counting down.
TCCCCGACATTCTTGAGATCAAATGGCATAACAGTGTAGCAAAAGGTTCCCCATGGGGGGATGAAAGCAGTTTTTTCTTGATGATCTGGGTGCATTTTGATTTGGTTGTATCCAACAAACCCGTCGATGAATGACTTGAGAGAATGACTAGCTATGTTGTCCACGATCATGTCGATATTAGGTAGCGGGTAATCATCCTTTGGAGAGGCTTTGTTCAAGTCCCGGTAGTCTATGCACATCCAAACTTTCCCTTATGATTTCGGCACAGTCACTATGTTGGCTAGCCATGTGGGATATTCGATCACATAAATGAAACCCACATTCAGCTATTTGACCACCTCTTCTTTGAATTTGAGCGACCATTCGATGCGGAGCTTTCTTAGCTTTTGTTTAACCTGCTTGTAATCTAGAAGAGTGGGGATCTCATGCTGAGCTATGTCAGGATCAATGCTGGGCATATCGTCATAGGACCATGCAAAGACATCCACGAATTCCTTTAATAATTCTTCGAGTTGTGCGCGCTCATGCTCGTCAAGGGTAGACCATATCCTAATCTCGCGCAGTTGGTTACTAAAATCAAGGTTAATAAGAAAAGTATCTTCTTTATTAACTTGAACGTGGTTATGTTGTTTATTATTAACTTATTTAGATCATTTAAGAATTGTTCATTTGCAAAATCATCATCATCAAAAGTTTGATTAGAATCTAAGCAATTAATGTAAGGCACAACACTATACTCAAAATCTTCGTTTATTTCATTGATAGGAAAAACAGCATTGAGAACCTCATCAAAGGAGGTATCGATTACATTTGAGCAAGGATAGATAACAGAAGAAGAAATGGGGTAAAAATTGGGGTTAGGTGTGATTTCAACAGGTAGAACCGGCGCAGCATGCCAGTTGAGGAGAGGTGTATCAGCAGTTTAATTAAGTGGGATGGATCCAGTGATGTAGTGGTTGAATGAACCAGCCCCAGTGTTTGCAAGTTGAACGAGTCCTCGGAGTCACTTTCCTCAGTCTCTTCGGTATCTTTGATGAAAGTTTGTACATGGTGTTGGGAACTTTTGGCCCAGGGGTAGCTATCTTGGAAAAAAATCTCCATTTCGGGTTTAATCTTTTTATCTGTATGGTCATACCATGGTTCCAAAAAACTGCAAAAGGGGAAGTCCTCACCCTCTTTGATGAATCTTCTATTCAAGGATTTACCTGGGATAGTCTCGATGCAGTCTAGTTTTCTCTTTGGTTGAGACTGGCGAATCATTTTGAGCTCTTGTTCTAATGGTTGATACCCTAAACCACAAGGAGGGAAAGCTTTCTTCAGTTCGATGGGATCAAGTATCCCTTGCTTTCTTTGTCCTAGCCCCAGTCCGGGCATGAAGTGCATGTTTCTGAACATCTGAATCACATTAACGTTGCCATGAGGGTCATATTCGGGAGAAAACCTTTTTTTGAAATCGTCCCCTACCATGAGTAGGAGTGGTTTAACTCGGAATCCTAATAGGAGCATATCATTTGACCTTTGTTGTATCTCAAGGATTAGATTACTGGTACTTGCATCCTCGGCATTATCGTCGTCACCCAAGATGGTGATGACTCGTCCGTCAGAGAAGAACTTTAATTTATGATGGAGTGAGAAAGACACACCCTTGATACTGTGGATCCAAGGTCATCCGAGTAACATGTTTAAATAATCTGGGATCTCAATAACTTGAAATTCAACGGCAGGGTTTATAGGGCCATCCCCTATTACAAGTTTTATGGATCCCATCACTTCACGATGAGTATTATCATAGGAACATACAACAGCGGAGGTTGGAACGAGGTCACTTTCCTTCAGCCCTAAGTATTTAAAGGTTCTCAATGGGTAGACATTCAAGGCGAATCCATTATCGACAAAAGAGAGTGGTACGATTTCCCCCATAAATTCGACATAGATGTTGAGTGCATGATTGTGGTTTGGCCCAATTCTGGGGATTTCTTCTTCGGAGGGTATTCCCATTCTGTGGGTATATGTAAGGGTGAAGGGACCAGGTGCCCTTGTAATTTCATATTATTAAGTAACTCGATCATACTGCAAATGTAGTTGGTTTTCCTGAATAATTTTTCCATGATCTGGATGACATCATCTAAGCAGACTTCATCGGTTGGTACTACCCAACTGTCTAACTCTCGATCCCATTTTCGTGGTTCCAAGAACAGCGTACTGAACCTCTTGTAATCAATGATCATCTGTGAGGGAAATTTCAGCCCGAACTCTAGGAGTTGGTTTAACACTTCTGATAATTCCATACCTCCATTTTCAGAACGGGTACGAACAACGATGCATGCTCTGGTAAGGAGTGGCAGCGCCTGATCAGTGAGGCTAATAGGGTGTAGGAGGAAATATGGGCAAGTTTGGAGAGGTTTGGGAGAGTGTATGGGAGTGATTTGAGTTGAGGGATCAAATTCTAGGTTCATTTCTAGGAAGATAGCATTGGTATGATTTGGGAGTGGGTTGTGAGTAGTGTTTGGCTTAGGATTAGCTACGGGCAATGGTACCCCGGTTAATTAGACCTGGATTACATTTTGAAGGTGAAAGCATTGGTCGGTGGTATGACCAGCGATTTGGTGAAAGGCGTAATGGGCATCTTCTTTGAAGTTTCATGGAAGTGGATTGGGCAATGGACGGGGATCTAAGGGCTTGATGAGGTTTCGGCTTCACAGGGATTGATAAACTTTGGAGAGGGGAGCATGGAACTCGGTGTATTCCTTTCGGACTGGGATTGGGCGGCTTTATGGTGCCCACGAAGTGGTCGATTGAGATATGTTGTTGATGGTTGAGACTGCAACATTTGCAGGTTTGTCATATTTTCTAGGGGAGAACTGTCCGAACACTTTCTTTGGCTTAACCTCTGTTTTAGAAAGATCTACCTCAATTTTTACTCCTGCTTCTCTGAGAGATCGAAAGAGAGGATAGTATTGTCCTCCCATAGTTGCTCGGACATGGGGCAAGAAGTTTTTCTTCACTATGTTGACTTGTTCTTCCTCGGATGGTCGATTGGTCATAGTGGTTGCCTTTTCCCTCTATCGGGCTATGAAATTACTGACTGATTCCCCAGAGTTCTGTTTGAGCAGCTATAAATCATGGTGGGTGACCTCAAGCTCTTCATTATATTTGTACTGTGACATGAATTCTCGGGCTACATCCTCCCAGCTACGGATTCTGGACTCCTTGAGAGACAAAAATCATTGAAGAACGCTATCCTTCAACGTTTGCGGAAATAATTCGTCCATCACTTATTCAGAAGCCCCTAAAAGAGTCATAGCGCGGTGATAACTGCGAAGATGGACAATTGGTGTTCCACTTCCTCTGAATTTCTCGATATTCGGCATCTTCAACTTCTCGGGTAACCTTGCTTTAGGATAAGGAAACATGTGGGTGTAGTCCATGTAATTTCCAGAGATTCGGACTTGGTCGAACTTCTTAGTTAGCATCTTGAGATCTTCTTTGACCTTGTTCAATTCTTCCTTTTTCGGATGAACGATCACATGCAAGTTAGCCCCAGGCTGGGGAAGGTTTGTCATAGGAAGCTGGGCAGGCAGCGACCTATTAATAGGAGGGGCACGTGGGGCGTGCTGATACTCTTTCGAAACCCAGGTAGGCTCGGGTGTACCCATAGAGCGAGGGAATAAGACCTCGGGCTCTTGAGAAATAGGAACCTGGTTTAGTTGCATCTCTCAGACCTCATTCTGAAGGTTGTCAATCTTGGACACGAGATGAGGTAAAACTTCCATTAAATCTGGCAGCGCAACTAGTACTTGATCTGTGTTCTCCATGGAAAGCGAATGCGAAAGAGGGAGCACGGGAACGATCGAAACTCCGGGGTGATCTGACTGAAGACCAAAGCCAATAAGGAGCCAAGCCAAGGACGTGCGTTCGACCTGAGAAGGCGTGAAATGGGGTCTATTTTTGACAAAAAAAGGATGAAAATATTTTTGACATTTTTTTTTTTATTTTTGAGATTGGAAGATGAAATATTTTTATATTTTTGGTAAAGAAAGGAGAAATATTTTTGGATTTTTTATAAATAAGGGAGAAATGTTATTGGAAGACATGTCTCAGCATGATTATTATTATGATTATTATTATTATTATTATTATTATTATTATTATTATTATTATTATTATTATTATTATTATTATTATTATTATGCTCTCACTTGTATTAAATTCTCCTAAATGCAAAAATAAAATGCCGAACGGGATCCGAGCCTGGAAAAGTTGGGTTCATAACATATGCAAAGCTATGGATGGACTTGTAACCAGTCTCACGGGTAGGGTCCCATTTTAAAAATGAGCAAAAATTTGGGCGGCAGGTCGACCCAAAATTTCGACAGAGTTTCGGGTCGAAATCGACAATCTAATATTTGTGTCCTAGGATTGACACCTATATGCGGGCATGCAGTTGGTTGGGTGAATCGAAAAGGGTTCCCCCCTTCAGCATGGCTTCCACGATATACGTTTTTCTTTTTGAGGGTAACTAGTACGTGTGGACAAGCCATTTTGATATACCTAAATGTGCGTGAATTGCCTCACTATATACCTCGTGGGGATAGTACGTGTGAGAGCGAATTCGATATACTTGGCATACGTGAATGAGTTCCCTGCGATATACCCACCGTCACGACTTCGGTCAAGCGGTACGATGCGGGGGAACCGTTCGATATACGTTGAAGGTACTTGGACAATGGAAGGTGACAGTCATATCGCTTAGGCTAATTGAGCGCTGCCGGATCGTTCGTCCGCATGGTAAGTCAGAATCGTGCATGGGGAGGACCGTTGGAAAGGTGAGGAGATGTACTTCGACATTCCAATGAGTTTGACTCGGTTTGGGGAGTTGACTTTGGTCAACCGGGTCCTGGAAGCTCTCGGTGACCTTTTGGAGTAAAACGGATCGTTCACCCGTATCGTAGGTCAGAATCGTGCACGGGGCAGACCTTTGGAAAGGGGTTTCAGTACACTTCAAAGATTCATCCAGTCTCGATCGAGCTGAAGAGTTGACTTTGGTCAAATGGAGCCTGGGAGCATCCATTGATCTCCTGATTGAGTTTCGGGGAAAAATCGGTCGTTCGTCCGCACTGTAAGTCAAAATTGCACCTGAGATGGACCGTTGGAAAGGGTATTTAGTGCCCTTTGAATATTCATTCAGTCTCGTTTGAGCTGAAGAGTTTGACTTTTGATCAAATGGAGCCTGGGAGTGCCCAATGGCCTTTAGGTCAGTACCCGGGGTATGACTTGGGTTTGCAATAATGAAGGAAGGTGTTGGGGACCTAAGGAGAGGTTAGGGGGTATTAGAATGGGGTGTTTACACCCTACGGGACTAATTCATGCTGCATTAAGAGGTATATAGAGAGGAGGAGGACTTCACTAAATAAGTTTTAATGGCCTCATTGAATATTTGTTTCCCAAATAACTCCATGTTATACCATTCCCTCACCAAAAAGGAAACAACCACTATTAATGATTTAATGTCCAACATTGAAAACTATGCCCATTTTGAGGGTGTGGTTATAGGAAAACACCAGGTCAATGATCTACTGAGAATTTAGAATTTAGATCCCAATAAAGCTCATTGTGCCATCAACATAGTCTTTAAGGATCCAATATACATGATCTTAACCAAGATCAAGGATATAAAATATTTCAAGTGGCTGGAAAATATGGGAATTCTCTCCCTTGAGATGTTCTACCATAAGTAGAGGTGTGAACGGGTCAATCAATTCGATTTTGGAGGATATTTTTTAACTGAAATAGCCAAATCGATTTTCTATAAATGTAAATTGAAATCAAAGCGGGTCAGTTTATAAATCTAACCAAATAGGGTCAATTTTTTATAGGTCCAGTTCGGTTTACCGGTCGATTTTTAATAGCAACACTTTTTAATAGGGACAGTTCGATTTGATGTGGTTTTTGACATTCATTCTGTATTTGTTTGGTAATTTTTCAATTACATTAATTTGAACTTTAAATTCATATTTGTATGGAATTCTTGAATCAAACTTTATCGAGTGAACTATATTGTATTATAATATTTCAGCACTGTTTTAACTTGTTACCAATGTTTTAAAATAGTTTAGACATCTTTTAACACATGCTGAAAAATTTAGCCTTAATTTTAACAACCAAACATGAAAATTCAACCCTATAAAGTTATAAGGAAAAGGTTCCAAATACCAAGTAAACCAATATTTTTAAAATTTTCTCAATTTTAATTCCAACTAAGCAAATTACCCCAATTACACTAAGCATCGATTAAACAATTGTTGTGAAAAAATAGATTAACTAATATTATCTTTTTCCTAAAGCATGCATCTAGGTGATTCTAGATGAAATAATATCAACCATACAACACACTGATGTAAGAGGAAAGCCCACAACGCAAAAAACCTCGGATAACCCAGCCACCCAAATTCACTATGTATGGATTTACAAACAACATGATAATAGACTTACAAAAAAGACTTGACCCCCTCGTAAGCCTTGACTCTCTTCGTTCCTCTATCTTTGCAAAATGACATGTATTACACCACAATCCGAGAATGGTCCAGGTCCGTAACTAGGTGATCATGACCTTAGACATCATCATGGCTATGATAAAGAAAAAGTGTGACATCCTATGGATAAGGTCACGACCATAGTCCGTGACTATGTACATGACCAAAAGGGTGACAAAACTCCCGCCAAATATGGTCACACACCATGATCATGACCACATGTGTGGCAAATACAATAAAATCAGATAAATGGGGTTACGGTCCAAATCTGTGAGCATTTTAAAATTGTCATGGTGGCTGGTTACGACCCAAGTCTGTGACCAGGTGGTGACATGTAAAATAATTATGGTCACCTTCATTTATCACGGACTTGGACCATGACCAACTCGGTATATTAAATCTTACATGAGACATATTTATCATTTCTCTCTCTTTCTCTCCCTCTTAGGTACTCTCCCTCTCTACCTCGTTCATTATGTAAGTGTGTGTGTGTGTGTGTGTGTGAACTGTGTGTTTTTGTACATGTATAGTGTGTATGTGTTTGTGTTTGCATATGTATTGCATGTGCAAGGGTATTTTTATATATGTGTGGGGTTAAAATACCCAAATGAGACTGAAATGTGAAAATACCCAAATAAAGCAACCGTAAGACCCAAATTAAACAAACCTAAATGTGAAAATATTGAAATGTTTTAATTAGATTTTAAACCCTAGGTTTTAAAGGATTTCAAAGCCATTAACGATATGGGATTCGATATGTATCAGTCGAAGCCATGTTTACTTTAATTAAGAAATAAATTAAGTTTGTGTTAAAATAATATTAGTTCAGTGGAATCTGGACTTAATTCATAAAATTAGATTGTAATCACATTATAACATAGTTTTCGTAATGAGATTAATTGGATGTTTAAAACTTAATAATAAACTAATGAACAATGGTAGGTTTGATGTTGAACCGGTTTAAATGATCCACCACGAGTTCATGTAATCTTAATATAAGTTCATGTAATCATAAAGCAATGTATTTCAATTCAATATTAGTTCAAAATTTATAACACACACGCGCATATGTATAGCACATACAGACACGCACGCGAAGATATATGACACATACACATGCGTGCACATGTTCACAACAGGTGGGTCACAGTCCATGATCGTGACCAGGTGATCAGGGCCCAGGACCTTTACCAGAGAAAAAAATACACGTGACACATGTCGTGACCAAGCCAAAGGGTGACATACAATGGATGTGGTCACGGACATAGACCATTACCATATGTGTTTATGAGTATTTGCAAACTAAGTCAAAACAGAGTATGAATTAATGTGTGAGTAGTAATGGGTGTTTGCAAATCGAAACTAAAACTGAGTATGACCCAATGTTGTTGAATTAGTGTGTGTGTGTGTGCGTGTGTGAATTAGTGGGTAAAATATAGGTAGAGAGATGGATTATTACCTTACACTTCACACTCCTTTAGCCAACAAGTAACATTGGAAGTCTCCCTCTCTCTCTCTCTCTTTATTTTGCCGCCATTTTTTGCATCTGATATTAACCCATTATTATAATATATAATCAGTCTACCAAATGATAATGTTAACGTCTAAAGAAATAACATAGTGGAAAAATCTCAATCCTCACCCAAAATCCAAGAAAAATAAATAACTTATATAGAACCCACCTAATAAGATAAGGAGTTTAAGACTCATTTCAAAACAAAGTTTTGAGGAGAATATTTTTTAGTGGGAAAATAAAGGGAATTAAAATTGCAAACGGTAATAATAGTAATAAAAGTAACGAGAGGTTGATAATCAATGGCAACAAGAGTACGAGAGGTTGAAATTGTGTCACACTTATACTTATTTTATTAGTGCGAGCTATATAAAGGACAATCCTATTTACAATTATGGGAATAAGAATATTGAACAGTTTAATTACCTTGCAAATCAGTGGAGTTCATCTCTCGTAAGAGAACTTATTCGATTGTATTCCGTTTTACCTACCATAAAGTTGAGATGAGGCAGTAGAAAATATATTTCATCTACATAAGCCCAACGTATCCTTGATGTTACTTACACTATTAGAGAAGGAAGAAAAAAATTCACCCATTGTGGATACAACAATATAAAGAGAGGATGGACCATGACTATGATGTCTCGCGACATATGCACGTTAAATTGAATCTTGCTAATACGTTGAAGAAGAAAGGATTTTAAGTTCATGTCACGGACATCTATACATCAATTACAGATACGCTTCCTTCTAGTTGGCTACGTGCAAAATCCATAGAGTTTTAAAAAGTAATATCGAATGGATGGATGGCTACGTGAAAAATCCATATATATATATATATATATATATATATATATATATATATACTCATAAACATGATTAGTTAGAAATAAACATGTTATTATAATGAATTTGTTGCTAATTTTTTTTATTATAGATAATGTCGAACGACAATGGAGATAACGTAATAAATGATGACGGGACACCTCCTGGATTCTCATCTCCTGCACCCCAACAAGGATTCTTATCACTACTAGGTGAATCATTCTCATATCCGCTATTGCTTCACTCTACCACTCCGACTATGAGTAGGCAACAAATGCCTATTAATCCAAAACCCCACCCGCACTCTTGAAACCTCCCGTGCAAATGATAAGAACCCCATTAGGTTATCCCTTTTCGGGAATAATCCTACTGGAAATTAAAATGACATTTGGAGCTTTGAATCCCTGTGTTTGTCGTTTGGAAAAATGAATGTGGGAGTTGGGGCAACAAATAACGGGAACTTAGTTTATCAATCCATCAAGAATGGCGTTTTTAACAACTTTGTAAGAAATTTTCATTCTCTGAACGTTCAAAGAAAAAAGTTATTTTCTGGATTCCTAAACAACTGAGAACATGTCGGAGAAACTTTCAATAGAGAAATTTCCTAAAGAGAAATTTTGGATATGAAAGATAGAGTCCTTTTGAATGTTGAAATTTTGGTTGATCAATGGACTAACTTCTTATAAATTGAGGTGATGCACAAAAAGTTGGTCTAGAGGGAGAAAAATAAACAAAATAGAGCGAAGAAAATTGATGTCCACAATTTGGGGTCTAAATCGTATGAAGACTTAAGGAGTGAATGGTCATAAAGGACAAGGGTAGTTTAGATGCCGGTAAAAATCCTAATCGGGTTAACTTGTATATGTATGTCCGAGGGGACAAAGATAATAAATTTTAACCACACTTCTCTCCAACTCTAGTGAGTATGACTAGTTATTTATTTATGTATATACACGTTATATAGAACATTGTTAAAATCAAAAGACTAAATATAATTTCATACTACAGGAATCAATCAAACCCATTAGCTACCAGTTTGATTCTAGCCCATACGATGACACTGGAGATGATACCCGAACATGTAGCTTTGGAATTGATAAAAGAGGGAGGAGAAGAGGTGTCAGATCATGTATACCGAAAACCAAATTGAAACAGACTATACCTCTCATGGAAAAAATTTCTTCTGTGAGGAATCGCATATCGAGCCAAGAGGTAAGTCAGTCTAAGATTGATGGGGATGTGCATGAGATTTAGAGTAGCTGGGAGTGTTGGGGGGTGAAATCGAGGACCTTGTGTCCTTATTTAACCTGGGACCAATGTAACTCATAGGAACTGACCGTGTAGTCACAAGACTCCCGATTTTAGAATATGACAAAAAATGGCAAATATCTAGACCTAAACTTAAAAGGGGAAAGTACTCTTAGGTCCCTCACAAACAAATTTTAAACAATAAAGGAATTTTGACAAATTTTAAACACTTAGGTCCACTAATTCTCTTCTTTTAAAAGTCCATGCTAGTAGCATAACAAGTGGACCTATTAGTAAATTGTCCTTAAATGTTTAAAAATTGTTACTAAGGGACCTAATTGTAAATTGCCCAACTTAAAAGCATGCTGCCAGAGGGTAAAAACCCAAAACAGTCCCCAAGCAACCTCCTAAGTCGCATAAACACCTCCAACAAAACAAAGCTAGCTCAAAGGAACTGATCACGTAGTCACGGGTCTTTAGGTTTGAGAATATTTCAAAAATTTGCAAATATTTAGAATTAGGCTTAAAAACATGTCGCTATATGGCGAAACCCTAAACGGCCCCTAAGAGGAACAAACACCTCGCATGGGACCAATGTGACTCGTAGGAACTAAACACATAGTCACGGGACTCCCAATTTTGGAATATGATGAAAATTTTCAAATATCTATACTTAGGAAACATGGAGCTTTAGGGCGAAAGCATAAAACAACTTCCAAAGACCCCGCAGGTGGCACGAACACCTCACACTAGATCAATGTAGCTCGTAGGAACTGACCGCGTAGTCACGAGACCGCCAGTTTGAGAATATGATGAAAAATTATAAGTCACAATACATACAATTTAACTCTATAAAAAATTTGTCCTTAAAAAGGACCCAAAATAGTTTATAATTTAAGAAAGGTGAGCTACCAAAAGGTGCAAAATTAAAAAAAAACATTATAAATAGTCAAAAATTATTAAAAATAAATAATCCCAAATTGATGCAAAATTTAATACAAACGTTGACGGCTACCAAAAGGCCCCAAACCCATTTAAAGGGTTGTCAAAATAGTCCAAATATAGTCCCAAATAAATAAAAACAGTCTAAAATGAAAAAGAAAAAACATTCCAAGCCTCCTAGCAAGCATTCTTCGAAACTACAACCATCAACATTCAACATCCTACTTTTAAGATCTCAATAAATCTATAAAATAAATTAACAACTAAACTATTAGTTACATAACTTTGAAATATTGAGTATTTTTTGACGAAGAAATATTTTTCAAATATAAAAAATTATCCGAATCAAGTTACATCCATAGACTAATCAGTGTGTATGATGTTAGAATTCAATTTTTTGAATAAATGAGTAATTTCACCATCCTAGGCAACATTGAGATATGGAAAGGGTAGAGTGTACCCCCACCCATTCTAAAAGTGGATTCAGATGCAACGACAGAAACGGGAATTGCTAACACATCTTGTGCAACAAGAGGATGATTCGGTACTCAAATGAATTAATTCTCTACCAACCCAAAACATAAAAATCAGCTGCATCTTCCTCACATATCTCCACCTAAAATTTACTAACTTCCAATTTATTATAAAATAGAAGTAAACAGTCAAACATTATCAAAAAAATCACAGAAAGTAAACCAAACTCTTTATAAAAAATGAAATAACATAACAGGTTTACATGGCAATATAGGTTCACGTAATTATTTACATCATCATATGAGTTATCTAAAATGGTTTAAACCATTTTGAAAAAAAAAATCTATGAGTTAGTTAGTCTTACATCAGAATTCATGGAATATAATGTCTTAATAAAATGGAGTAAACTTCACTTTAAGATCCAAGTTATTATATGGGGAAAGGTTAAGTTAAGATCATTATGGAATAAAAAATATTTTAGTTGTTTTCTGAATTTTTAACCTTCACTATATTAAAATATACATAATATTTTTGCACGTTATGTATATTATATTATAAGAAATAATTGTTTGCAAAATTCCATTTTTCTCTTTGAGTAGTTCAACTTGTAAGGAGGATGGAGAAGGAGAGTAAGAAAGTTATCTTCCAAGCTGGGTGAGTGACTTTTAAACTCATTAAAGAGAATCTAGACATAAGTTATCATTTCAGATTTCAAGTTAGAGGTAAAGGCTACACTAAATAGGCTTGTTTAGTGAAGGCGGAGGTATTTTGGATAAGTTTTTATCCATGGGAAGCAATGCGGAAGACTAGTAGGTTCTATAACAGAAGACAATTCAAAAAGATGGAGATGATAGTCTAAACGAGTTTTAATAAAGATAATTCTTGGTTTAATATTTTCATTAGAGAAGATATAACGTGAGTGTACTTTTAGCTTCTAGAAATGGTGGAAGGTAGAGGGTGGCGCTGTGAAGGAGATGCATTTAAATGCATGGAATCGATGGTACAATGTGTGGAACAAAAAAGGCAGATGGGAAAAGTCATCGACATCGAGAAATTGGATGAAGTTTGGTCGTATATCCAAGATGACTCAATGAAAACTTTTCCATTTTCCTCCATTAATGTCCAAGAGGATCCATCATCAAGGACTGATCTTATTGTAAAGGGCTCCCATTCCTTACAATGTTTATGTTCTTCCATAGAGATTTGGTGGGGAGCGTAGGTAATCCGGTTATGTCATCTCCATCCCTCGATAATATGAAACAATGGGTTAAGGAAAGATTGAAACCGAATGGGGAATTTCAACACGTAGCCTTCATTCCTCCCTCTTCCTATTATGCATCAGTCTATGATGCAGATAGAATTTTGTAAGGAAAATTTAGTTTTATGGGGACCAGTAGCTTATGATGGTGGAACCCTCTATCGATATACACAAAACCACCCCTAGTTAGAAAAAAAATGATGGATTCAGGTCATGGGGCTCCACTTACATTTATGGGGAAGATGATTTTAAAGCCATTAGAGAGTGAGAATGCGGGTTCGTCTGGATAGTCCGTATACTAGGTTTTTCACACACAAATTAAGATTTTAATCAAATGTTATCTTGACTAGAAATTAGGTGTACATGCGATGATAATATCCAAATTAATTTCTAATTAATCACACAATCAAGACACGCATGTAAAGAAGTAACGAAAATCCCTTTTCGAGGCAAAACCTTTTATTCAACACTATAAAGAATTTAACAGACACAGTCGACTTATAGAATACTTATCACGACTAATTATAATTCATAGAGTCTTCAATTATTCTATAGAATACGTCATAATCTAGGTCCGTCCACAGGAAGCGATGTTCCCTTGGTATCCACCGATCAACTTTCTTTTTTTTTTAAGTAGTAGAACCTCGGTTCCACAATTTAACAATAGATATGGTATCTACAAGGGTTTATACAAGATGAATAGAAACTAGGATTTCATAAACTCACAAATTATATAAAGGGATGTATGATTTGGAAAACAAAAAGTGGTTTTGAAAAACCAAATATGAGAACTTTTGGAACAGGTATTGGAAAATCGTTTTCGTCAAAATTCTTGAGAACTTCTGAAAAATAGTTTTTATAATAAAAACATGATTTTTGAGGTGACAAGATACTTCAAATGAAATTAGGACCTCATTCGAACAAACATAATACTTTTATTCTAACTACATCTTATCTCGTTCTACCTAAACCCTTTTTCTCATTCTAACATTCTTTTCACAATCTTCGAATAACAAATCTTCGTCGAGACAAAGATGTCCCGTTTGAAGGTCATTTGAAGTTGGCTCAAACAATACCACATATCTCGTTAGAATGAGATCCCATATCATTTGAATGAGACCTAAAATAAATTTCTTTCTAAAATCCTTTTATCAAAAATCCTTAATTTTAAAATTAAACATCCCAAAAATGATTTAGAATAATCCATGAAAACCACAAGTTTTATACCTCCATAAAGTGTCAGTGATGAATCCAGAAATGGAGCTGGACTATTAACGTATCTTCAACTTAACTTGGAGATAATGCATATGTAGTGTTCGGTTTAAGATGAAGGTTTATAACGGGATATGCTAAAAACTATCAAAAAGCCTAAGCTATGAGCAATTATAAAATATTGCTCTTACAAATCTTCCCCTTTGTCTGTTCGGTACAAAACAAAATTGAAAATCAAAATACAATATAACCCTTTAAGACAACGATTCATAATGTTCTCCCAAACCCATAAATGGAACGACTTTTGAAATTTTGTCTTCATAATATGATGCACAAAGTCACGAGACACTTCTAAAGAAAGAACTCAAAGTCTACCTTAGGTGTAAAATTGTGAACTTAAATGAAATTGACTTGACCTATGTAATATGCCATGAATTTAAACGATTCTCTCACCAATAACGCCAGGCTATTTAATGTTTTTTAAGAAAGTCTGTTGTGCAAAGCCACTGATCTTCTACTTTATAACTCCCTAAAAATCTCACATATATAAAAATTTATTCTCAAATATTTTGAACAAATCATAACGCTCATATGTAGAATATAAAATAAATGGCTTTAGAACTTCTGTTTTTGTGTGCCTTCAATCTTTTAGGCTCTTTTTACAAATGGTGGCTCTTAACGCAAAATCAATTTTGCTCTTTTGTAGCCTCTTTGCATTGCTTAACATATAACAATATTTTTTGGGAAAAAAAATCTTAACAATGGTTCTTACACGAACAACTTATCTCTTTTTAAATTTGGTTGTTATTAGAAAGAATTAAGACGTGGACATCATATTCGACACATGACAATTAAGTATAATGTTCATAAAGTTTATGCATGTGTGCAATAAAGGCGACAAAGAGTTAAACATTTAGAGAGCACATTATTAAGCACACTAACAAACAAATTCGTGTCTTAAAACAATATGAAAAAGTCACGTGAATGGATGGAATGTAGGGATGATCCGAATATCTTAAATGTTCATCCATAAACGCTAAAAAATGAAAATATAAAACTATTTTTGTCTTTTCAAAAATTTTATCAAAATAAAATCTTTTTCCCTATTTCAAACTTTTCTTAAAGACCAAAAATCTTTTTAAATTTTTCAAACATTTTCCAAAAAACAAAACACTTTTAAAAAAATTCTATATATATACACACACACACACACACACACACACACACACACACACAATGATAATACAATCTAGCAATAGGAATATAAGATATAAACATGATAAATATCCTATACTAGAGAAATTACACGAGCTCAATCAATGGATCAAATACCCAAAGTTTTCCAAAGATCCTCAAATCTGAGTGCATTTATAGGTTTCTTAAAAATATCGGCCAATTAACGTATGGTGATCACAAAGCTCAAGGACACGACCTTCTCCTCTACTAGATCAAGAATAAAATGCTCACGTATCCTAATGTACTTTGCATGAGAATGTTGGACCGATTACAGAATACATGGATCACACTCGTATTATCATAAGAAATAGTCATTGTGCTATGAAATCCCATAATCGTTCAACATTTTCTTCATCCATAAGAGTTGCATGCAACAACTCCCCGTGACAATATATTCAGGCTTCATCGTGGACAAAGATATGGAGTTTTTCTTCTCTCTCAATCAAGGGACGAGAGCAATCCCAAACTAAAAAAACCCATATGAGGTTCTCCTACAACTATCAATAACCCCGACCCAATCGACATCTGAATAGGTGGGTAAACGTTAATCATTATCAAAGGAACATCTAATATCGTACGAAAGAGTGTCACTCACATATTTGATGATATATTTAAGTGAGAATGAGTGAGATTCTTTTGAGGATGCCTGGTATCATGTACAAACTCCAATGCTAAAGGCAATGTCGGGAAATTAAGTAAAGAAGACTACATATCATGCTCCCACAAAAGGTTTTCTTTACATAATTACCTAAAGTATCTTTGCTAAGATTTGTCGATTTACTCATAGGGGTGCGTGAGTGTTTAGCGGAGTATAAACTAAAATTCCTAACTAGGTCTAACATACTTGGATTAAGATATAAATATCCCATCCTCAAGCTGACGAGCCTGTAGACCTAGAAAGAACGTAATCTCACCAACCATGCTCATCTCAAACTCGTTCTTTATCTTCTCCTCAAAAGTGTGAGCATGATGGGAGCATATGGATCTAAAAACAAATTCACCTACATAAACTTTGGCAACAAAAATAGCACCATTCTCTCTTTTTATAAACAATGTCTTATCCACTCCCCCGCTCGTGAAACCATGAGATAAGAGATGGGAAATGAGCCTCTCGTGCCAAGTACGGTGTGCTTGCTAATCTGTGTGTAGCCTTACGTGACCAAACTAACCTTATTGTGAACTATGGTACCATTCTCATCCATCTTATTATTTTAAATCCACTTGGGACTTATCATGGAGACAAACTCCCAGACATCATTATTGCGAAACTGAAGCAACTCATCTTGCATAGAGGATATCGAATTCTCATTCTTAAGTGCTTCTTTCACATTCTAGGGATTGACTAAGGAGGTATAGTAAAGGTATTTAACCACATTTGAAAGTTGAGCGCGAGTATTGACACGTAGTGTAGGATCACCAAGTATATCAGTAGGGTTATGACTCTTTCGAACCCAAACGGGTGGATCCTCTAAATCAGAAGTAGGGTCCACCAAAAAAGTATGAGGGAGGATGGGATCGTCACTAGGGGTGAATCATCCTCACACAGGGGGCTAGGAGCAATAAACATCATTAGATCGTCATCTTTAATCGTGATGTTTATTAAACCTATTACCTTAGATCTTGCAAGGTTAAACACCCTATAAGCCCTACACAGCGATGAATAACCTAAAAATATTGCATCTTCGCTCTCGGAGTTAAACTTTCTTAAGTTCTCTATATCTCTCAAGATATACCTAGTACTCTTAAAGACATGGAAATAACATATGTTGGGCTTCTTCCATGTCTACAACTCATATGTCGTGTGTATCTTGTGTGGATGAAGATATACTCTATTAACCATATGGCGTGCATTACTCATCGCCCCTACCTAAAAATGTCTAGGCACGTTTCTTCCAAGAAGCATGGATCTAGCCATCTATTGTATTATTCGGTTCTTCCTCTCAACAATCCCATTATATTGAGGCATACAAATGGCCAAAAAATCATATTTGATGCACATTCCATCAAAATATCTATACATTTTGGCTTCTTTAAATTCAGTTATGTTTTCACTACACATCCGATTAATAGTGACACTATGATAGTTTTGTAAGACATGGCACTTGGTTATTAGGAGCTCAAGTACATAGGAATTTTCTCTAACAAATCCCACGATAGAGTATCTAGAAAAGTCATCGACCATTAGGAGAATGCATCTCTTACCCCCGAAGCTCTCCAAGAAAGTAGGGCCTATGAGATCCATGTGAATCAACTCCAAAACGCGGGTGGTAGTAATCGTATTCAACTTCTAATAAGGACTTCAAATTTATTTTCCTTGTTAATAAAGTACACAAACCAAGGGAGTCGATTTTTAAGTGATGGTAATACATTAACTAGGTCCTTTTTCAATAATCTCTCAAGATCTCTAAAGTTCATCTTTGGCAAAGATATTGATCCTTGAGTTTTGGAGTCAAGCTATGTAATTTTTATTTTGGGTGGGATGTTTTTAAGTCTAGTAGAGCTTGACGGCCTTTTAGTATTTTTGTTTGGTTTTTGTTCTGGAATAGACAAAGGGGGAGATTTGTAAGGAAAAAAGTATCCGATTGAGTCTTAATGTAGTGTTGGATCAATTCTTAACAAAAACATTTGAGTCATAGGATAGTGTTCATGTGTATCCATCCAAGCCTATGACGTGTTAGTTGAAGACGTAGCGGCCAAGATTACAAAGCTTCATCATATGCCGGGTTTAGTGTGCCTCGTTTCTACGTCAACAACAATTCTCCAATGCTCCTAAAGTATGAATGCATTTTATATATATATATAGGAGCTTTCGAAATTTTATTGGTTGTAATTTATAATTTTTATAAAATAGTTTTAAAGACTTTGTTTTACTCAGAAAATATTTTATAGAACTTTCCATAAAAAGTTTTGGGCTTAAAAATAATATTTCATTTTTCTGACACGTCGTTCGAACCATATGGGATCTCGTTCGAACGAGATTGCCATATCGTTCGAATGAACAGGCATCTCGTTTGAACGAGATTGTCAGGTCGTTCGAACAAGACTTCTAACGATTTTCATTTTTCCATTCTGGAACCTCGTTAGTAAAGCCGTTTGAACGAAAATTCGTTCGAACGAAGAGTCGTTCGAACGAGATTTGGAGGGAACATGTATTTTGGTAGTTTTTTACGATTTTCCCACTTTTCCCACTTCTTTTCCCCACTACTTTTTGACAGAATTACTTAGTGCGGGAACAAACCTTTTCTAACCAAAATTTTCACATTCCTCCATCTTCCAGAGAGAGTTTTAGAGGGTTTCAATTCCAAATGAAAAGGTTCAAGTTTTAAGTGTTTGTTTTTCAAGAAAAATCCTTAAACACTTTTGTTTACACCCAATTGTTTATTTATTCCATGTTACCATATATATATATATATATATATATATATATATATATATATATATCTTGCTTGGAGTGTTTGGCACCGGGTTTTACTCTACCAAATTGAAGAGTTCGTTTAGGTTTTCGTCTACATACCATAAAGAAGAAGTTTGTTGTTTTGATGCGGCATTCTCACATGGTGAAAGGCATCATGTGTGGTTGACGGTTGTTCCTAACGTCCGATCGGTGGATTTCGAGACCGCGGTGGATCTCCATGGTTATTCACTAAGCAGAGGTGTGTATGAGAAGGAGCATCGGGGCTTGGACGGATTAAAGTCAAGTGTTGTAAGTCTAATTGTCTTGTACTTGTAAAACCGTACTTAGTGGATTTGACGCTAGGGCCATCCGACGTTTTTTCCCGTTGTGAGTTTTTCCTCGTACATCGCGGCGTAGTGGTTATTTGTTTATTTTATCTTTTTCAAAATTCACATTAGATTCATGCTTAGGTAAAAAGATAAAATTGGTTTAAATCACTACTCATGCTTAAGTTGGTGCTAAAATTAATTTGGGTAATGTTTAATTAATTTTGTTCAAGTCATTATTTTTATTGGATAAAATTTGGTTTGGCCTAATTTGCAAAATTGAATTAATTATTTTGTGAGGCAAATTTCTAGGTCTTGGATTCAATTAATTTAGTTTAAGTGAAAATTAATTTGTTGTTTAATTTAATGTCACTTTGAGTTTGTTTAATTTTTATTTTAAAGAAATTAAAATTTGGTTTATGTAATTGTTTAATTGAACCATCTCTATTCCACATCTAAAAGAAAATTACTTTTGGTAAAATTTAAAAATTGGGGGTCATCATCTCCAACAAGTGGTATCAGAGCGGGATCGCTAATTTAATGAGTTTAAGATCCTTTTTAAATATTTTTGACTAAAATGCAATTTTCTCCATTTTCAAAATTACCTATTTTCGATGGTTCCAACTACGCGTATTGGACAGCGCGGATGAAATCAGCACTAAAATCTATTGACGAGCGGGTTTGGTTGTATGTTATTAACGGGTGGTCCCCACCTACAAATTTAGTAGATAATGAGCGTGTTCCCAAACCCACCGATAGATGGAGTGAGAATGAATTTAAACTTGTAAATTTTATTTCCCGTGGTTGAAATGTCGTGTTTAGCGCAGTCACAGGAATGAATTCCGTCGCATTATGACGTGTGAAATCGCTAAAAAGCTTGGGATATTTTACAACTCACTCTTGAAGGAACTAGTGTCGTAAAATCTTCGAAACTCCAAAACCTCACCACTCGATTTGAAACCATCAAAATGAATGAAAAAGAAATATTTGATGAATTTTATGCTAGACTTTCTGATATAGTTAATTCATCTTTTAATTTGGGAGAGAAAATACCTGACAACCGGGTAGTAAAGAAAATTTTAAGGTCCCTACCCGATAGATTTATTCCTAATTGTGACCGTGTTAAATTCTTTACCCACTTTAGCCTCTACAAAATTAGAAGAGCTCGTAGGTGATTTACAAACCTATGAACTAGACATTTTTCCCTCTAAAACTGAAAAGAAAATTGATAAAGGCATAGCTTTGAAAGCCCGAAAGGAGGAAAAACAAGTAGTAGAGAGTGAAAGTGAGAGTGACTTGGAAGATATGGCTATATTGTTTCAAAATTTCTTAAATTTAACAAAGATAGATTTAGAAATGATTTAAGAAATTTGAAAATTCTAAGCATCTCAAAGCCGAGAAGATCCCTAAAACTTTTAATGAAAAGTTGAATAGGGACGAGTCAAATAGGTGTTATGGTTGTGAAGGGTATGGACATAGGGAAAAATAATGCCCCACTATACTAAGGAAAGAGGGTAAGCAACCAATTTCTTTTAATGCAACCCTTAGTGATAGTGATAATGAAGAGGGATCTGATTCCCCCACTGAGCCCAACTTTGTAGCTTTTATGGCTAGTCATGTGAGTCATAGTGAGCACTCTTCTATTAATGAAATTTTAACACATGACACTTCCAAGGTCAAAGTTTATGAAATTTAATGTCACTTTGAGTTTGTTTAATTTAATGTCACTTTGAGTTTGTTTAATTTAATGTCACTTTGAGTTTGTTTAATTTTAATTTGAAAGAAATTAAAATTTGGTTTATGTAATTGTTTAATTGAACCATCTCTATTCCGCATCTAAAAGGAAATTACTTTTGGTAAAATTTAAAAATTGGGGGTCATCATCTCCAAGAGTTTTATATGTTGAAACTACGAAATCAAATTTGGGTTTAATTGTTCGTAAAGGCTGATTATGGGAACTTATGGCTTTTTGAGGATTTAAGAAATTAATCTGAATCTATGATGAAATTGTAAGGATTTGATGTTAAAAATGTGGTAGAAAGCATTCAACTGCTAATGGTTATGATTTAGAATCGTTGCTTTTGAGTTAGGTAAAGGTTTATGTGATTTGGGTGTTGAGAGAGTTAAGAAAACGCATTTATTTCGGAATTGGGGCGAACTGCAGTATTTTCGTTCGAACGACATGTGTCATTCGAATAAGCTAGTTTGAACGAGAATTCCAACGACTTATCCAATGAGAATTCATAAAGTAGGTTCATTCGAGCTTCTAACGAAAATTCACGCCTTAGTTCGTTTGAAGTTTCATTCGAACAATAATTTCCCAGCTTCTAACGATGTTTTAGAAGTTCCAATTTTTACCCGGACAAGTTAAAACCTTACAAGGTTGATTTAAGGGAAAGAGAATGACCTAAGCTATTCTTGAGTGACTTCATTACATAGTCTAGTGGTGAGATGATTGTGTATAGGCTAGTGGTGAGATGATTGTGTAGCTACTAAGGGAAAATATTGGAATAAGAGGGCCTAATGGAATATATACGATAGAGGGAATAATCGTACGGATAGAGTAACGTGATTATTAGAGATAATAATACTACATAAAAATTCGGGAATTTGGGTTGCATGAATACCTAATGATTATTATTGGTTATGTATATACCTATTGATTGATTTATTGCGTGTATAACTTACCTACGCTGGTTGCTATCGGGTGGAGGTTGAACATTGTGGACGATCACATCTTGAGGGGCCTTCGGGGGGATTTTGATTTTACCACTAGAACATAGAACCAAGGTACGGGCTATCGGTGAGAACGATAGTTTTTACGGTTATATGGGTGTGTAGGTATGTGCGTAAGCCATGGGCTTGGAGCTATGTCTGCCTCGAATATGTGTGTTTATTTTGATAGTTTGCGAGATATTGAACCTATAGTCCTTCATGCAACGAGTGATACACCAGGACATGATAGTAGAGTATGAATTGTACCAAGGGGACCCTAACCCAAGGGTGCAGAATTAGTATATATATAGAGAGAGATAAATATATGTATACTTGTTACTTATTTTACTGTGCGTGTTTAGTAGATATGGAAATAACGATATGTATTAAATTAACTAAAAGTGGAAAAGAATGTCTATGAGAATAACAGTTTTTTTATGTCAATAACTATTCTTAAACATATGGAAATATGTGATACGGGTAATATGGGTAAACACATGAGATTATTGGTGTGGTAATGGTCATCTTCGGGCTAGTTAGGCGGGGTAGAATGACTAGGATGGGTTAAATATACGCGTTAGATGTGCACATTATATGGGAGGTGAGTATCTCAAGTGAGAGTACGAAAAACTAACACGTATATCATATGTGCTATTATTTCCATTTGAAAACTTGCTGATTTTTAAACTGTTTTTAACTCGGGCTCTGACCCGTTTAGTGCGGATCTCTTTTCGTTTGTCAAATTATTTTACGCGCCTAGCCACATGGACATCAAGTATCGGAGTTCCATTTATTTGACAAGCTGTAGCTGCTGTGGAAGTTACAGGACTTAGTAGTAGACCCCTCCATGACTTTCATTTCTTCATCTAGAGTTATTTACTTCAGTTAGGGCATGTCACCCCTTTTTCTTGTTCATACAGTCGGAGATGTTGGATTTATTTATTTACTCCTTCTCGTTATTGGTTTTTTTGTTGGATTATTATATTTATTATTTAGGATAGATGAGTTTACTCCAGTCACATTTATTATTCTATCATTTTATTCCATATGTGATTAGTTTGAATGGTGTATGTTTAATAATTGGTTAATTTGATTTATGTTAATTAAAGATAAAATTTTGACATCAACCTTTCTAAATATTAGGTGGTTAGTGTTAATAATAAGTTTTCGACAGTCATGCATATTCTCAACCAACTGGATATTCTGATTTGATTTAATAAAGGACTGATCACCCGGTATTTAATTAGGTGGAATGTCACACAGACCTCATCCTAGCTTTCCTGTATGCATAATTTGACTCATTAAAAATGGGTACCTTATTCTTCTTCTTCAGCAGTTGAACCTCGATTTCACAATTCAAGACTAGAGATGTACTCTATAAGGGACTATCCAAGATTTATGGAAACTAGGGTTTCATAAACTCACAAATCATATAAAGGGATGTATGATTTGGAAAACACAAAGTGGTTTTAAAAAACCAAATATGAGAAATTTTGGAACAAGTATTGGAAAATCATTTTCATCAACATTCTTGAGAATTACAAAAAAAAAATGTTTTTGTAGCAAAAACATGAGTTTCAAGGCGGCGGGGTCATTAGAATGAAATTAGGACCTCGTTCGAACAAAAATGATACTTTCATTTGAACTACATCTTATCTCGCTCTAACGAAACCCTTTTCTCGTTCGAACAATCTTCTCACGATCTTCGAATGACAAATCTCTGTCAAGATAGGGATGTCATATTTGAAGGTCGTTTAAAGCTGGTTCAAACAAAACCGCATCTCCCATTTAAATGAAATCCCATATCGTTTTAATGAGACCTAAAAAAATTCTTTTTAAAATACTTTTATCAAAAAGCCTCGATTTTAGAATGAAACATCCTATAATATAATTTATAATAATCAATGAAAACCACAAGTTTTATACCTCTATAAAGTGTCGGCGATGAATCCAGAAATGGAGCATGGTCACTAACATATCTTTGACTTAACTTGTAGATAATGCAGATGTAGTGTTCAGTTTGAGACGCCGGTATGTGACGGGGGACGCCAAAACTATCAAAAATCTTAAGCTATGAGAAATTATCAAATCTCGCTCTTACAAGATGTGGAGGGTTTATAACGGTGGATAATTCCACACAAGGAAGAGTTATAGTAGTCCAGGATACTAGTTAAGTGGAAAGAAAAGCCCCCAGAAAAAATCAAGATTAAAGTAGACGACGGATTGTTTATTTAAAGCTTTGGATAGAAGCTCAGAGGTGTTGTTTAAACAATGAGAATGGTGAGAAGGCTAGTGATGACATAGTTAAAATGGGGGAGATATCAGAGAACAGGTTGCAAACCGGAGGAAAGTAAATTAAATGGAAGAAATCGATGAGCTAAATAAAACAAAACGGACTACGAGAAGCTAATATAAAAGAGACAGAAGAAGATAAGAACATAAACAGAGAACCCATATGTTCGGGCACCTTGGTTCTTCTAACTACTACTGCGAGGGGAATTAACGGAGGCAAAAAATAATGTTCAGCAAGGTGGTCACAATGGCATTCGAAACTAGAGCAGTAATTGACGACGTGGTTTGGGTAGATGTTCATGGGTCTATTTTGGGTGCGTTGTCCTAGTTATTATGCCTAGGAGATTTGACAGGGCATATCATGTATGTCCCGTGCTTATGACCTTGCGAGCGCAATTTTCGGGGTATTTGTTGACGCCAAAATCTTATTAGGCTTTTATGCAGATTTTGGGGCGTGAAAACCCTTGGTTAAATTAACTGTCGAAATGGGACGCATTCTAAATAACTCGTCGACCCATGTATCCATTTTATACTAATTAACTCGGGTGAGGGATATTCGATGCAAACTATAGTTTTTCCCGATTTGTTAATCTAGTTTCAATACACTCGCCTAGATTAATATTTCCCTTTTATGCATCTTTTCTTTTTTAGTTTGTAATCACCTTTTTCACTTTTATTTCGGAGTATGAAATCATATAAATTCTAGCAACTCGTCTCTGTGGATTTTTTATACCCGAACTTGGCCGCTATACTCACCCGTTGAGTGTAGTCATAAGTTTAGGTTTTTGTATTGAGGAAGTGAACAGAAAACAACGATGACACGCGCTACTTTTCACCCTTGATCAAAATGGTGTCGTTGCCATGGATCGAACCCGGGTCACCCGCGTAACAGTCGTTCATTAAGCGAGGGAAAGGTGTGCACATGTAAGGGCACAGTCGTTGCTTTCATTTCACCATGATAATACAAACAAACCTAAATTACGACTACACTTGTGAGGCAAGCACAACGGTAAGTCGGGTATCGAAAATCCACAGGGATGAGTTGCTAGAATTTATATGATTTAGTACTCTGAAATCAAAGTGTAAAAGGTGAATTACAAACTAAAAAGGAAAAGATGCATAAAAGGGAAATATTAATCTAGGCGAGGGAAAATAAAGGTAGATTAACAAAGCGATAAAAACTATAGGTTGCGTCGAATATCCCTCACCCGAGTCAATTTGTATAAAATGGACACATGGGTCAACGAGTTATTTGGAATGCGTCTCGTTTCGACAGTTAATTGAACCAAGGCTTCTCACGTCCCTAAATCTGCATAAAATCCTAATAAGATTTTGGCATCAACAAATACCCCGTAAATTGCGCACGCAAGGTCGTAAGCACTGGACATACATGATATGCCCCGTAAAATCTCATAGGCACAATAACTAGGACAACGCACCCGAAATAGACCCGTGAAAACCATCACCAAAGCAACGCATCAACTCGAGTGAGTTCCATTCAAACACAACCTAATTTAAATTAGCTAGTATGAATGTTAAAAACGCGATAAATAAAGCGGTAAATAAACGCGGTAAAGTTACACTAGAAAGCAAGTAAGGAAAGCAAGTAAATCTAATTATGAAAGCTTGTAAACCTAATTAACAAAGCAAGAATGGATGAAATCCAAGTTGAACTATTGGAGAGGGAAGCTAAAAGTACAATCTTACAAGCCCAAATGTTGTCACACCATATGAGGAAGAAGAAAAGAGCTCTCAACTCCCAAACCCTAAGCTAAACTAACCTAAAATCTATTCTACAACTTAATATCTGATATTTACAACAAAAAATGATTTATATAGTAAGTGAGAAAAAAGTAGAAAAGAAAAGAGAAAATAAAATAAAAGCCAAAATATTAGCAAAAAATAGAGGATCGATCGATCGATCGATCCTCTGCGATCGATCGATCAATGGTAAATATCCAAGACCACTGTATCCCCACAATTTGCAAAAACTGAAGGATCGATCGAACGATTCCTTTGATCGATCAATCGATCAAGCAGGTATGAAAAATCCTTCCTCCTGTTTTGGCATGTTTGCATTTCTCCTCCGCTAAAATCATCATAACTTCTTTGTTTTGAATCTGAATCGCGCATCGTTCACGGCCACGCAAAGCATTCGAGGAGGGCTACAACTTCCATGTAAATGTTGGGCCAGATGCCCAAGTTATGAAAAGACTAAAATGCCCTTGAACGTGCGATCATGTATGGAAATCGAGCAAAATGCATCTGAACTTCACACTTAGCATCTAAATACCTATAAAATCTCAATTAACCCATGAAAAACATATTATCATAGAAATCCGAGGTTGTTTGGTTAACGAGCATCAATATAGGGAATAAGTTACCCGAGGGGGCTAAAATGCATCGGTTCGAAGGATGAAATATGCAATATTTACTTCGTATTAGTAGAGAAGGTGGGAACAGTTTTCATGGATGAACGTAACATGTCTACGAAAAGAGTATAGGAGAACAAGTGTACTCTAAAAAAAGAGCTAACTCTATTCCCAATAGGGAGAATGTGGCTATAGGTTTCAGAGAGCACACATGCTCTTGGTCTCTAGTTTTAAATGAAAAGCAATTCATGTGTGGGAGGATTGTGTCACCTCCAATAAAGTTATCCACGAGAATGTTGTTTATGGTAATTCGATGATAAATATAAAACATATCGGGCACGCCTAAAATTGGGTGAATTAGTTAAGAAAGGGATATGTAGGGGAAAACCAAAGACTAAAAAAGGAAGGAATAAACACATAATATAATTTAACAAGAAGTGGGCTGCAGTATGGGAGGTGTAGGAAGGTGGTTATGAAAAAAAAATTGCTATTGTGGTAACCAGTGAAAATAAATAAATATATTTATCCATAATAATTGAGAGGGATTGGGATGACAAGCTGGCCGAGGGGGCCATTTTCGTGTTTGGTCCTGGAGAGGTGACTGGAATAGGAGACTTGGACAATTTTCTACTTTGTTATAATTTAGAAATGAGAAGAAGGGATCCATAGAAGAACTATGGATACTCAAAATGGTGGAATAGGTCCAACACAGATTGGGAAGACGATATTAATTTTTAGAGATTGCATAATTTCAAACTATGGGTGTAGATTTAGGTCTTAGAAGAGAATGGAGAGACACATTTTAGTAGAAATTCATGTGAACTGTGATACCCCACCTAATTAAACATCGGGTGATCAAGCCTTTATTAAATTAAAATTGGTTTTTCATATGGTTCATTCTTAGCATCATTGTCGAAAGCTTTTTAATTACTAACCACCTAAGTGAAATTAGACCGGTGCCAAATTTTATCTTTAGTTAACACAATAAAATGTACCATGCGGAAAAACTAAATAAAACATTCACGGTATACTAGAGTTCAATCCAACACAATATATAGAATGAAAGACTTGCCGAAAAACCATCGACTAAAAGTTCAAAACCACAATCCATAATACTTAAAAGAACAGAATATCTGTAAATCGTCAATGGACAACATGTCCATACATGGAATATAAAATAAGATCCTACACTAGATCATAAAGGTAAAATCCTCTATAAAAATCCTATCAGCATGCACAGTGCTACAGCTCCGAGTCCCTGGAATGAAATCCTCAAGTTTGGCGTCCCTGTGGATGGACACCTAAAAGGTTTTGAAAATATTTTATAGCAAGAGTTGGTACTCAAAATATTTCAAAAATATTTAGCAAGCATTTATCACAATAAAATTCAGCTATTGATTACACATGTTCCCGTACACTCTCTCTTGAGCTCTCCTCACCTCTCATCTACAGTGCACGCCTAACTTTCTATATTTAGCCCACCTAGCTATACTACCAAGCTAATTAGACTATAGTATTCAGCCGAAGTTATCTACATGTCTAAGTTCCCGTATCGCCCATAAAGTACATAAATTTATTAACATCCCTCATTTGTTAATTAACACAATAGTAACATTCTTCACATGTTATCTATGATTAAGTCTCACTACTTAATTTTATCCTTTAGATATCCACTATCTAACATTAAACTTTAATAATTAAGTTTCTCTACTCAACTTAGTTTTAGCTGTATACACATCATTTAACTATCTACTATCCCACATAAGCAGATTATTTATTCGGCATATATTTCACTCACAACATATACTATAAGGATCATTGGTCCGAATAATCATCGACCTCAATTACCCTATCATTGTTTAACCTCCATAATTAAGTTTCACTACTTAATTTACCTGTAGCATATTCCCAGTCTATTTTAAATTTCATGATTAAGTTTCTCTCTACTTAATTTACCATTTAGATGTACATCTCAATATATATCATCTACAAGTCTACTAT
This sequence comes from Sambucus nigra, assembly GCA_949130495.1. Classification (NCBI taxonomy): domain Eukaryota; kingdom Viridiplantae; phylum Streptophyta; class Magnoliopsida; order Dipsacales; family Adoxaceae; genus Sambucus; species Sambucus nigra. The sequence goes on along the minus strand of OX422212.1, from coordinate 450,340,479 downwards.
CGCACATAAGTAGAAAATCATAAGGTATATATTTCACACACAATATATACTATAATGATTTATTGGTCCAGAAAATCATCGACCCTAATAATCCTGCCATTTACATTGGTCCGTAAATCCCTCGACCCCAATGTAAAGGCCATACATATATATATTGATCTGGCATTATCATTGACCCCAATATTATTCATCTTCGATTTGGTCTGGATAATCATCAACCCAAAATCGAGCTTTCATGTATTGGTCCGGAAAATCATCGGCCCTAATAGAGAAGTAAGCATACTTTAGGTATTCACAAAACCTAATAATCAATATAATAGGTATTCACATAACCAAATTATTCATACCTGTACATAATATATTTATTTCTAATATTCACCATACTTGTTTGCTTTACGAATTTATTTCACTTTCGTATTTATTCGAGTATTCTCTCTACTCTTTATTGGCTCAGACTCATACTTCGATCACCAATATTTATTTAGTATACTATAGGTATTCACACAACCTATATATTACTATGAATCAATATTTGTTCACTCAACCCAATAATACGCATTAGTACATAGTATATATCTCTCATATATTTATCGTACTATTTACCTTACGATTTATCTCACTATCGTATATATAGGAGAGTTCACACAACTCTAAGGGTACTAGTTACCCCATGATATATAACTTCAGTAGTCATCTTTCACCTACTAGTTTACAAGTGTAATTGATGGATACTCTCTCTCCATAGCTCAATTCTCAATTTTCCCGGCCTATCTCTCCCTTGGTTATCCCGATCAATCCATTCTTTAATTCCTACACTCAATGACCTTAATGGATCCCAACTACACACCTACTGGTCTTTATCAAGTCCCTACATAGGTATAAAATCATCCCTAAGGTTCCCCTCCATCAATGGTATTCCCAGGAAATTCAACCAAGAAAAGGATCCAAAAATAAGCTTTGGTCGATCTATCGACCCCTGGGTTGACATCTTTATCCCAACTTCATTTTTCACCATTGTTAACCCATCAAACTCTCATGAAACCTTATAGAAATCTCTCCCAACATAATCAAACATCAAATATATATATATAGAGACTATTTATAATATAAAAACCTTATCAAATCTTTCGAGAATCATCCCAAGAATCATCAAAATCGAAATATCATCTTCAACCTTAGGTTTTCATGTTCTTCATGCTTGATTATCACAAACTCAGATTTTAATCCATAGAACAATCATATCAATTCTGAATTTTAACCCTCTACAGATGTAATAATAAACTACATGCAATCCTACCAAACATGTAATTAATTGATACTTTTCATCAAAGATTTTTCAATAAAATCACTCAAATCCTAAAATTCCTACACATGGGTATTATAACATTAATTTTATTTGCAATAAACACTTGTCTTTGTTTGTTTGATCTGATCTCATGGTTCTTGGTTGAGGATTGATTGTTTTCCTTCTCCAATCTTCCATTTTAATTGCCTTGAGATGCAAGATTCCTTCCCCATATTCAAAACCCCTCTTTAAGCTTTAAAAATTGGTTCTCTCTTCTCTCTAATGGCCTCTCTAAGTTTTGTGAGTTATGAACCCTAACCCCCAATTCTAATTACCAGATATAGGGTTCTAATTTTCGTAGGTCCTTTAACCCTTATTTTTAAAGTGAACAAATTACCCTCAATAACTGCCGATTTGGTCTAAAATTGACCCGAGACCCGAACTATACCCCCGGGTATACTATTACGACTATTTTGACCCATGCGGAATCATCTGTGACCTTGAAATCATCATACGAGTCACTAAAAATATAATTCCTATCTCAACCTCAATTCTTATCTTCATGCGACTCTCGATTGAGATGAAATAAAATACGAACATATCATTCACTATGTTGTATATAAAAAAATCCTCCATTATTTACTATTCATGCACATCGTAAATCTCATAACATAATATTAATCAGTCTCTATCTCTCGATTAATATTTAATAATAACTTTTGTTATTTAATCACATTAAATTATGTCACACATGTAATTTAACTAAAACTTATTTTTTCAAATTAATTTCCGAATTAATTAAATCATAAAAACATATAAATATGGGGTATTACATACTTCCCCCTTATAAAGGAATTTTGTCCTCGAAATTAGGACAAGGCCGATACTAAAACTAAGTCTAGTACCTAAATCCAAATCATAATAACATAAGGGTTACTCCACTATACACCCACTAGTAGTACCTACCTATCAAAAGGCTTAATCACTGTAGCCTCAAATTTCAGTAAGATTTCTCAGTTCACTACGTAATGATACACTCTATCAGTCATATGATCTCAATACTGGCTCTATTACCTCCATACTGAGAAAAGTTCGCACCTCCCAATGCGCCAATTCCCCTTACTCACTACAAATCAAAACTCCCTTCATAGGAGGAATTGCGATAATTTCTGACCACTCATGTCAGTATTTAGAACTTCGATTTAGGGTCGCGTAGCTCTTATGACATTCAAAAGTCACCCAAAATAGTTTGTGGTTCACTCCACTCTTAACAACAGACTCCAAATCACGGTCAGTCCAAAAATCTAGTTATCCCCTCACCTCTAATCAACTAGAGGGTGAACGACAAGGCTTTCCATGCCAAACCTCAAAAAGTACCTTATGCCTGATAAACCGGTATAAGTTCTTACACACACTCTACCAATGGTAATTTATCCCAGTGTGACACCCTACCTAATTAAATACCGGGCGATCACTCCTTTATTAAATTAAATCAAGGTGAACAGTTGGTTCATTCTTAGCATCACTGTCGTAAAATAAATTTTCCAATTTAACACCCTAAAATAATTAAGCTAAGTGTCAAAACAATATTTAAACATTACTTTCCAAATTTTATTTAAAGAAAAATCATTTATTTATTCATTAACAACATCTCAATAAATAAGAATCACACCACAATAAACCTGGAACATAATCCAATTAATTTAAAACATTCGTCAATCGAATGTCAACATGCGAAATCTAAAGTAACACATCCACTGAATAAATCCCATAGTAATAGTACAGGAAATAACTGAAATACAAATGTCCAATAACAATGAAATAATGGAAAGGGCTACACATGCCCATCTAAATGAAAATACTAAGAGTGGGTCTGAATGAATGAAGTTGTCTAATCAAGAGACCTGCAACTCCCACTTAAGCTACAACGCGTTCCTTCCAAGAGATCCTAATCAAGACTCCCCTGTGGCTGGGCACCTGTAATCATACATATATATACAAGAGAGAGAGAGAGAGAGAGAGAGAGAGAGAGAGAGAGAAACGGGTCAGAGCCCGAAAGTGTGTTTGATTTAAAATACGTTTAGCAAGTATTTAAATTGATACAGGCCAATGCAACAACATATTAGTGCGACACTCTCTTGAGAAATTCTCACCTCTCTTCTAATGTGCACACCTATCGCACTAACCTTCCCAACGGTTTGTCTTATCATTTATCGCACTAATCTTCCCAATGATTTAACTTATCTTAGATTACTCGTAAGATTCAAATTTCACGATTCAATTATTGAAAAGAATATTTCAATTAGTTACCACAGTTCTTATTTTGACTTTATTAATCAATAAAGCTTTCCAATTTCATATTATACTTTCTCAAAACAAGTATTTATAATTTGAGTCATCAACCATGTCCTACATATCAAATCACAGTAGGCAGTCCCAGATTTCATAATTTTCATATATATATATTAACTACTCGAAAATATATATATCGTAACAGCACCCCAAATAATAACTATGGTACGGGCATACTCTACTATCCAAAGCCCCCATATCACTCATATTAAGGGGAATACATTCGGAATCACTCTCGAATTGTATTAATATACATACACAAATAATATTGAGGCGAAGAATAGATTCCAAGTCTCTAAGAGGATGGCACATGCCTGCATCTCTTAGGACCGTCTGAACTATCACGTCGATAGCATGTACCAAGGATATCTATCTTCTAGGGTACGAGTCAATATCCCCCATAAGGCAACACAGGATAAGATCGTCCCAGCGCGGCGACCTCAGGGATAGAAAGTAGCGTGGGCATGATTTTCACACATAGATAGTATATGCATACACAATCATATAACTATACTAATATTACCATATCAATAATGGGTATATTCTCAATTCCCATAATTACAACATTTGTATTTACTTCTCATTATTTAGTTATCACGTATAACCATTCACATCTTAATTTAAGTTGAGGAACTTTTCCACTTACTACTTAACGCTCATGGATTCTATCCTCCCAAGTATAACATTCAGTAGGTATACACATTTGTCCCAAAGTAACTCTCTTACATGTCTCTCTCTTTAAATCATATTTTCACCGACCCTTATGTAATTATCCCAAAATACAAACTTTGCCCGACATCAAGGGTTCCAAAATCTATTCATATGTCCTACTGGTCCTCCAAACTCCCAATACATTTTATTAAGGATGTACAAGAATTTTCTCACGATAAATTGGATTTAACTTATTTAAAAAGGGAAGCAGGAGTCTGCCAGGAGGGGTCGATCGATCGAGGTTTGGGGCTCGATCGATCGATCAAACAGGTCTGCGAAAACTGCAGAATTGCAGTTACGGGTTTCCTCTACTAACATTAACAAATTCCATCTTTTCTAATCCCAATCGTCCCAGAATTGATACTACTAACCCTATATCATCATAATAGGTATTTTCAACGTAAAGCATGTGGATTTCGGTCATTTAATCATGGATTAACAGCCCCAATTTCATACAAAATCTCAAGAACCCTAAAATTCTCTTAAACATGGTTCTAACAATTATTTCCAGAATTCTCTTCTTATACACATCATAATTTCGTGGTTTAAATTCCTCTACATGGCAAGGGTTTCCAGAATTTTCAATTAGACCAATACTACATGGATTTTCCTACCATAAATCGGGTTTTCTTCCATTAAAACTCATCTTAATTACTCCTAAACTAATATGAAAGATGCATCAACGAAATAAGCAAGATAAACACTTGCCTGGGATTTTTAGAGGTCTATTTTGGTGACGAATTCGGTATAGTTGCGTTTCCCGTCTCGCGATCTACGCGTTGGTGGTGACGGCGGTGCAAACCGTTGAGTTTTGGGCCTTGAATTTGCCTTGAGAGCTCTCTCCTTCCTCTCCTATGGCCGTCACTTGTGTTTAGAGTTTCTAACCCTAGAAAGTAACCTAGGTATCTGATATAACTCTTCTAATTTTCGTGGGTTTAATTACCCAAAAATGTAAAATGACGACAATGCCCTCCCGGGGTACTAATTAGGCCTAAAAATGCCCCGAGACCCAAACTAAACCCCCGGGTACACTTTTCTGACTATCTCAACCCTTCCGGATGCGTTGGTGCACTCAAAACAACCATATGAACAACTTATAAAATATTCACTTTTATTTATCAATAATTAGTTCCGACGCGACACGGGCGCCTCCCGACTCAAATTCCCAAAATTGTAATTTTATTCACTCGTGACATTCAATATAATCAATATCATATATTACTTTGCTCAATAGTAATATTCAACAAATTTCCCATAATTACTAACTCTCGTCACGTTAATAATTATAACATAATTAATTTCCGAATTTTTATTAAATAATTAACTCACATTAAATTTAATAAATCCCCAAATTAATATAGCCTAAAAATGTGGGGTATTACATACTTCCCCCCTAATAACGGAATTTCGTCCCGAAATTCGGAAAATAAGGCATACCTGGTAAGAACAAATCTGGATATCTCTCGTCAGTACGCAAACTATCTCCATAGTACGGCGTTCAATCATTATAGCTTTTTCCTCACAGCAACATTGTTTTACATTCTCATTGGAGACACTTCCCATTGTGCTCCCAACTGACAACATTTGAATAGGTTACGTCTATACGTTATAAATTCCATTACCTCACTATCATTAGGAGGCCGCACGTCACTACATGACAACTACTCAGATTTATTCATACACAAAATTCTCATTCTGAGAATCTCATACGAACATTTGACCACTCCTGACTGCCTAAAACAGTCGTGGAATTCCACCATAGATATCGGTTATTTTCTCGACCGATCAAAAATTCTGATTATCTACTCTCCTCTAAACATACGTAAGGAGAATAGTCTAGGTTCTTCCATAGCAAAACCTTAATAAGTACCTCGTACGCGACAAACAGGTACGAGTGTTTCTACAGAGCATGCTTGAAATCATCGTACCAAGATTCTACAATTTCTTTCACGAGGCTCCATTAATCTTTAATCACCATGCGCTTATTCCCTGGCTAAGGGTGATACATCCTACTTGAAACGAAATCTTATCTCCGCTGGTTCCTGAAATTTCATATCAAAGGTGGGATTTACCAATCTCATCCTGATTCCGAAATTTATACTGCGTCGGACCATGCACTGGCGCGATCCTTCCCTTCAAAGGAAGTCTTGGGCATACTAGTTAATATTGTAAGCCAGCCCAAAGGAATATAAATCACTTCCTTCTCGGCGACTTAATTCACATGTTCGGGATAAACCCTTGATCTTATTTTGAGGATGTCAACCCATCCAAGAACTTTACTAACCTCTTCCAATTTCAGGAATTTTCGATAAACACGAAATTCTTTGGTTGATTCTTCTCTTTCAACCAAACCTTACCTATGGGCAGTGCATGTAGAGACTACTCACTACATCTCGCTAAACATCGATTCTTCCCTTGAAATGTCTCACATTAAGTGACACGTAATACTCCCCTTCCTTCCTTCCTTGGAGTATGCCGACAGTTCCGACCCGTGCTCTTCTCTCCACGAAGCGCACTTTTGGATCTCTTATACTATACTAACATCATTACTCTTTGTAGGCGCAAGTCACTCTCACACTTGACTAATAACAACTCCGCTCCGGGTATGCTTCATAACAATTAAATTCTACTCTATTCAAGGAATACCAATTCTTGAATGGCTTCTCACAACCTTCCAATCAAGTTAGGGCGTGCAATTCTAATTTCACACCTATGTATGGATTTTCGCCCCTCATGTGACGTTTAATCCACTCTATCACTTCCACTTCGTCATACTATTCCCACAAACATATATTTCACACGTCTGTTACCACGTCCCTTCGACTCGGACTATTTTAACTGTAGTTAACCAAGATGCCCACATTTTTTGCAACACTTCGAACGCCCTGGGAGAGCGAACGGCGTGCTACTCATCTGTAGGACTAACTAAATTCAACGGAATAGAAGGAATAGGGCATTCAAATTCCATGACAATAAAAGAGGAATAATAATTCTCAACCTTCCTCAGATAAGTACAACAATTTTCCCAAATAGGTACAACAACCAAAATTAATCACTAACGCTCTATTCATCAAAATAATTACAGGTCATCTCTTTTGTATACTATAAGGTTCTTTCCAGATAATCCATGCTAAAAATCATTCCAACTCTTTATCATCGTTCCACCCCTCAACTCGTGGGGATAACTTTCAATGCTTTCCTACCACAAAAATTCGACTCCAATGACCTTAAAACAAAACTCAACTTTCAACTTACATACATAATTACTTGATCCCATTTCGACCAGGGTACCAAACTCATGGAATAATGACCAAGCGTCTCCCTATTTTCAACCTTACATTAAGTTTCATGCGTGGGATGTCTCGCAGAGAGAAATCCAAAAAAGGAACCCCCCCGATACACTACTACCTAGCATTGTCGGTTATCGAAATCCGTTAAGTCCTCCGTCCATAGTATATACCCCTTTATTCCGTCCCTTGACAGAAAAGTTACAATTTCTCCCGTAATTATGCTTAATAAAGAACGTTTCACCAATTGCACTATTGTTCAGTATAGGTTGGTGGTAATAGCATTTCATAAACCTCGAATACATACACTCGGAATTCTCGAAATTCCTTTCCCTAATAATAGGGGTATAACTATTAACTCCCACATATCTAAAGGATAAATATAACAATGCACTCTTCCTATCACTAATTCCGGAGTGCTAAACATAATACTGAGTCAAATCTTTTCGCTCAATGGTAAATCCCGATACATACGGAATTATACTGACAAAATCTATACATACTTTGGCATCGAATATCTCGAGCCCGCTATCTCCTCCGAAGTCTCTAGGATAGATAATATAGGTGCGAGTCCAACCTTCTTACAGGTAAAGCTCGCCCAAAACAAAACATAAAACATGTTGCTCTAATGCAACCACTCTGATAACCTAGCAATAAATGCCCACTATCGTACTAACCATTTCTATAACGTTTTAACAAAGATAATATCATACTCGTGTATCGCATCACTACAACGAGTAACCTTAATAAAGTATGAAACACTTGTTAATATACTCATTCATCCTCCGCGGATAGCACTAAAGAAAAATCCCGTTACACTAGGGAAATATTCACATTTTAATAAGGTTTATAATGATATGCATTAAACTCGTCTCACATGTTAATCTAGCAATGAACAAAATATGGTGACTCGCTCGTGTCACATAAACACGCCGCATCCTCTAAGGATACAACTTATACTTCCATCCTGGCAATCGTCTTGACTACACAAATGGTTTTCGAACGTAACACGTCTACTCACACCAAACAAATTTATTTTAATCGTTGCCTTTTACTAGGCACCGTATTCCTGTCATTTTTCTCATTTTGGAACATATTATCGTGAGCGATTTCACTCCGCACAAAATACCTCAACACATAATCCACTTACCTCCTGTCCTACTAACCAGGTTAGGATTGTTCTTCTTTCGAACTTAGTAGACTCGATTCCTGTTATCCATCCCAGTTGTTCCCTTAGCTTTTTAGGCCATAAAGATCATGTTACTATCTATAATAGTACTTACTGAATTTACCATCACTTGGTAATAATTTAACTATATGAAGCATTTAAATGGTTTTCCTGATGTGTATCCACATCCTTTTTGTGGTGCTATACCACCATCGTTGCATTCAGCCTCATTCTCGACTAAATCCTTCGATTTCTTTAACTTCCCCCACAAAGAAGCGTTATCATCTATTTTGACAAAATATGACAATGTCAACCTCTGAATCGGTCATCCATCAGAATTTCCTCCTCGAGTATTATCAAATATTATTACAAGTTGGTCTCCCACTTGGAGTCGTTTCCTCCACTAGTATCTACCTCTTTCGATACAAAATTTGCTAACGATTAGGATTTATATCCACAATTGGACTTCTGCCATGCCCTCCTGCGATGAGTTCCAAACCACGTTTGCTTCTAATCCTGAACAGTTAAGGAAGGAACATACGGTCATCACTGTACCTAAGGTTCCCCTATAGGCATAGCATTCCATTTACAAAATCGATGGTTGACTCCAACCATTATAACTTCGTCCCGAAAGCTAAGAAAATTTTCTCTAAATTTTCACTTTCAGTTTGCCACACTCCGTCCTATATTTACGCCTTTGGATACTTTACCTCCTTTGGTAAGCACATACAATTTTCGCGTTTCTAAAATTTCCCACTGACAGTCTCTACACGTTTTTGTAATACGTTGGGTAAGTTTACCCTCGCACCTCATTTGACGATAACAGCATTTGACAATCATTGTTGCACCTTAGTCGCCTTTCTAGTCATGGCTTCTCGTGCCATAATGGAGGTGACCTCGACTACGGTCATCATCCTCGGATATATCTCATAATCTCAACTGAGCCCTGCCTCCTGATGTACGCTTAACGGTCCTCTTCTGACATCCATCATCGCTCGGCATACGCACACATCCGAACGAAATTAGAATTCACTAGTGTATACACATTATAGCAGGAGAACGAAATCTCGTCAAAGGAATCGACAATCCTAAACATAGGGCTCTATAACAAACAAAGCAACGCTGAAAGCATAATAAGACGTACAGATCCTAAGGACACTAGAACCTGATGCTCTGATACCACCTGTGACACCCCGCCTAATTAAATACCGGGCGATCACTCCTTTATTAAATTAAATCAAGGTGAACAGTTGGTTCATTCTTAGCATCACTGTCGTAAAATAAATTTTCCAATTTAACACCCTAAAATAATTAAGCTAAGTGTCAAAACCATATTTAAACATTACTTTCCAAATTTTGTTTAAAGAAAAATCATTTATTTATTTATTTATTTATTAACAACATCTCAATAAATAAGAATCACACCACAATAAACCTGGAACATAATCCAATTAATTTAAAACATTCGTCAATCGAATGTCAACATGCGAAATCTAAAGTAACACATCCACTGAATAAATCCCATAGTAATAGTACAGGAAATAACTGAAATACAAATGTCCAATAACAATGAAATAATGGAAAGGGCTACACATGCCCATCTAAATGAAAATACTAAGAGTGGGTATGAATGAACGAAGTCGTCTAATCAAGAGACCTGCAACTCCCACTTAAGCTACAGCGCGTTCCTTCCAAGAGATCCTAAGCAAGACGCCCCTGTGGCTGGGCACCTGTAATACATACATATATATACAAGAGAGAGAGAGAGAGAGAGAGAAAGAGAGAGAGAAACGGGTCAGAGCCCGAAAGTGTGTTTGATTTAAAATACGTTTAGCAAGTATTTAAATTGATACAGGCCAATGCAATAACATATTAGTGCGACACTCTCTTGAGAAATTCTCACCTCTCTTCTAATGTGCACACCTATCGCACTAACCTTCCCAACGGTTTGTCTTATCATTTATCGCACTAATCTTCCCAATGATTTAACTTATCTTAGATTACTCGTAAGATTCAAATTTCACGATTCAATTGTTGAAAAGAATATTTCAATTAGTGACCAGAGTTCTCATTTTGACTTTATTAATCAATAAAGCTTTCCAATTTCATATAATACTTTCTCAAAACAAGTATTTATAATTTGAGTCATCAACCATGTCCTACATATCAAATCACAGTAGGCAGTCCCAGATTTCATAATTTTCATATATATATATATTAACTACTCGAAAATATATATATCGTAACAGCACCCCAAATAATAACTATGGTGCGGGCATACTCTACTATCCAAAGCCCCATATCACTCATATTAAGGGGAATACATTCATAATCACTCTCGAATTGTATTAACATACATACACAAACAATATTGAGGCGAAGAATAGATTCCAAGTCTCTAAGAGGATGGCACATGCTTGCGTCTCTTAGGACCGTCTGAACTATCACGTCGATAGCCTTTACCAAGGATATCTATCTTCTAGGGTACGAGTCAATATCCCCCATAAGGCAACACAGGATAAGATCGTCCCAGCGCGGCAACCTCGGGGATAGAAAGTAGCGTGGGCATGATTTTCACACATAGATAGTATGTGCATACACAATCATATAACTATACTAATATTACCATATCAATAATGGGTATATTCTCAATTCCCATAATTACAACATTTGTATTTATTTCTCATTATTTAGTTATCACGTATAACCATTCACATCTTACTTTAATTTGAGGAACTTTTCCACTTACTACATAACGCTAATGGATTCTATCCTCCCAAGTATAACATTCAGTAGGTATACACATTTGTCCCAAAGTAACTCTCTTACGTGTCTCTCTCTTTAAATCATAATTTCACCGACCCTTATGTAATTATCCCAAAATACAAACTTTGCCCGACATCAAGGGTTCCAAAATTTATTCATATGTCCTACTGGTCCTCCAAACTCCCAATACATTTTATTAAGGATGTCCCAGAATTTTCTCACGATAAATTGGATTTAACTTATTTAAAAAGGGAAACAGGAGTCTTCCAGGAGGGGTCAATCGATCGAGGCTTGGGGCTCGATCGATCGAAGCTCTGGGCTCGATCGATCGATCAAACAGGTCTGCAAAAACTGCAGAATTGCAGTTACGGGTTTCCTCTACTAACATCATCAAATTCCATCTTTTCTAATCCCAATTGTCCCAGAATTGATACTACTAACCCTATATCATCATAATAGGTATTTTCAACGTAAAGCATGTGGATTTCTGTCATTTAATCATGGATTAACAACCCCAATTTCATACAAAATCTCAAGAACCCTAAAATTCTCTTAAACATGGTTCTAACAATTATTTCCATAATTCTCTTCTTATACATATCATAATTTTGTGGTTTAAATTCCTCTACATGGCAAGGGTTTCCAGAATTTTCAATTAGACCAATACTACATGGATTTTCCTACCATAAATCGGGTTTTCTTCCATTAAAACTCATCTTAATTACTCCTAAACTAATATGAAAGATGCATCAACGAAATAAGCAAGATAAACACTTGCCTGGGATTTTTAGAGGTCTGTTTTGGTGCCGAATTCGGTATAGTTGCGTTCCCCGTCTCGCGATCTACGCGTTGGTGGTGGCGGGGGTGCAAACCGTTGAGTTTTGGGCCGTGAATTTGCCTTGAGAGCTCTCTCCTTCCTCTCCTATGGCCGTCACTTGTGTTTAGAGTTTCTAACCCTAGAAGGTAACCTAGGTATCTGATATAACTCTTCTAATTTTCGTGGGTTTAATTACCCAAAAATGTAAAATGACCAAAATGCCCTCCCGGGGTACTAATTAGGCCTAAAAACGCCCCGAGACCCAAACTAAACCCCCGGGTACACTTTTCTGACTATCTCGACCCTTCCGGATGCGTTGGCACACTCAAAATGACCATATGAACAACTTATAAAATATTCACTTTTATTTATCAATAATTAGTTTCGACGCGACACGGGCGCGTCCCGTCTCAAATTTCCAAAATTGTCATTTTATTCACTCGTGACATTCAATATAATCAATATCATATATTACTTTGCTCAATAGTAATATTCAACAAATTTCCCATAATTACTAACTCTCGTCACGTTAATAATTATAACATAATTAATTTCCGGATTTTTATTAAATAATTAACTCACATTAAATTTAATAAATCCTCAAATTAATATAGCCTAAAAATACGGGGTATTACACCCAGTAATTACCCTATATGTCACCACACGCACTACTCGCATTAGCTAGCATAATAAACCGCCTCTCGTCTAACCCTCGACCTATAGGTGCTACCATATGCCCAAAACAAAACTCCGTCCCCATTGCTTCCTGATAATCCCCATCAGAGGTGGGATTGGAGGATCTCATCCTGATTCATAATAATATTGGGAGTTACCTTGCACCGGTGCAATCCTTATTTTCAAAGAGATCATAACAATCACTTCATCTTAGCCAATCCATTCCATACACTTGGATGAATTCTTGCCTTATAGTCATCAATATTCTATGTGCACGCAAGCCACTCTCATCATTTGATTGAGTAAAGATCCGCTCTATTTTCCCACAATAATTGGGACTCTTATTTATCAAGAGATATCTTTTTAATGGCTTCCCATAACCTTTCAACCCAATTTGAGTGTGCTAGATCTCTTATCACATATATACTTGGATCATCATCCTTTTCACACGACGTTCAAGCCATCATGCCATTTCAGCTTAATTGATAACTGTCCCATAGGTATACTTTACTCGCATTAATTTCCATGCCCCTCTATCTCGAACGATTTATAAGACAACTAACTAGGGCGCCCATACACCCTATAACTCGCGCATATCTGCACAACCATTGTAAAGGTCACACACTTTTCTCAATATTTTCCTCACATTCTCGATCGAGTTATAGCACATGGGTCTTCTCAATCACCCCATAAAATATAATTTAATTCCTCTTGAGATTTTCCCAACCTTTGACTCATGGTGAAAAGAAGGTTTTAGTGCTTTTTCACAGCACTACCGGCTCTACTGGCCTTACACCGTATTATAGCTCTCAGCTCAAAGTGTTTCCTCAACACGTTCGAGAATTTATATTCAAAACTGACGCCCTGTCATCCATCAATGTCCCTCTACTCCCGACATTTATAAAAGTTCATGCGAATTTCATCTCGCAGTAGAACCTAAATAAGGAACTTTCCCCAATGCGTTATCACTTAGCATTGGTGATGATTGATTTCCATAAGACTAAAAAATACAACCGGGACACTCAGATGATACCCCCAACCATATACTTATAAATCTCAACTCCCGTATTTCTAAAGGAGTTAAATAAAACTACGCTCTCACTATCACTAGGCATTAGCGCTAATCACAATAATGAGCTTTATCTATCTGCTCGACAATAGACCCGATATTCCTTGAATTCTATCACAAAGTCCCTACGCACTGGGATTAACTATAACGAGACATCTATTCTCTCCAAGGTCTCCACCATAATATAAAAAAGCGAGATCGATCGTCTTTCAGTGGAGTCCTCGTCAAACAACACATCCTTCCATAGAACATTAAACACGATGGCCTTACTATCACCGCTCTCTATCGTTCCACATACATCGCTAATCAGTCCATCCCCAGGGTAATATTATACTCGCATGACACCTCACTAGAACGAATAATTCTAACATCCATATACTCCCTGTGTCTGTACCTACCCCCTGCGGTTCGTACTAAAGGGAGTCCCTCTATACAAAGGCAACTATATACAGATTATAGTGATATAAACAATATACCCACTAAACTCGTCTGACATGCGAATCTAGTGCTAATAGAATATTGTGATTCGCTCATATCACATAAAACTTATCCTACTACTCGAGGATAAAACTCATACTTTCGAAAGTCAATAATGTTAGTTGCTCAAATGGTTCTTGGGCATAACACCCTCATCCCAGCTGAACTAAAATTTCTATAAATTGTTGCCCAGTAGGCCTAACACTCTTCTCCCCTAACTTAAGTTGGACTAGGGTCCCACATGTGTCCCTACTCTTTAAAACTAATACACCTCACCGTGTTATTGCCATTCCTCTGTCTCTGATGGGTATTTCATGATGGTCCTTCTCACAGACTTGGTAGTCTTGACCCAGACTGCTACCTCTATTGTTCCTTGGGCCCCACTTGTCCGATGGAACTCGGTGTTGGCCTTGCCTGTACTGACTAAACCTACCATCACTTGGTAGTAAATTCCATTGATCTAAAATATTTAAATGGATCCCTAACATTTATGTAAGCTTGCGAACCAAGGATCTTGACGACATCACACTGGTCATCCTAATCGGTATTCACATTCACTCCCATGTATTCTTCCTGTGTTTCAAATATCAACCTACGGATCCCTTTATCAAGTTCCTGTATCTCTTCACTGGGTACAAAGTTCATAAATCCAATCCTCGTCTCCCTACTTACAATATTGGGTGAGTCTGAAATTGTACCACTATTTTCTACAACGATGTTTGGGAAAATTACCATCCCCGAAAAGATTATCCGGCTCGTTATCTACTCGAATAAAATTATGATGATCTCTAATGCGATTACCCTTTCCTGGACACTCCACGACTTATGATGAGCCCTTCCCTCCTGTAGTCTTCTAATGCCCTTCGTTGGTCGCCTTAAATTGTTCGATGTACCATACCCAATCGAACACGCATATGAAGCTTATCAACTATACTTAATAGCGGGAGAACATAATCCACGTACATAGAGGAATACAATAATCCTATGATAGGGCTCTATGTCAATCAAACGATACGCTCAAAACGTAGTAAGCCATAGAAATCCTAAGGACACTAGAACCTGATGCTCTGATACCATCTGTGACACCCTGCCTAATTAATCATCGGGTGATCAGGCCTTTATTAAATTAAAATAGGTTTCTCATATGGTTTATTCTTAGCTTCACTATCGAAAATTTTTTAATTACTAACCACCTGAGTAAAATTAGACCGGTGCCAAATTTTATCTTTCGTTAACAAAATAACATATACCATGCGGAAAAACTAAATAAAACATTCACGATATACTAGAGTTCAATCTAACATAATATATATGAATGAAAGACTTGCTGATAAACAATCGACTAAAAGTTCAAAACCACAATCCATAATACTTAAAACAACTGAATAGCTATAAATCGTCAACGGACAACATGTCCATATATGGAATATAAAATAAGATCCTATGCTAGATCATAAAGGTAAAATCATCTAATCAAGATCATGTCAGTATCCACAGTTCTACAACTCTGAGTCCCTGGAATAAAATCCGCAAGTCTGGCGTCCCTGTGGCTGGACATCTAAAACGTTTTGAAAATATTTTATAGCAAAAGTTAGTAATCAATCATTTATCACAATAAAATTCAGCTATTGATTACACATGTTCGTGTACACTCTCTCTTGAGTTCTCCTCACCTCTTATCTAGAGTGCACGCCTAATGTTCTATACTTAGCCCACCTAGCTATACTACCCAAGCTAATTAGACTAGAGTATTCAGCTGAACTTATCTACACGTCTAAGTTCTCGTACCTCCTATACAGTATATAAATTTATTAACATCCCTCATTTGTTAATTAACACAATAGTAACATTCTTCACATCCTATCTATGATTAAGTCTCACCACTTAATTTTATCCTTTAGATATCCACTATCTAACATTAAATTTTTATAATTAGGTTTCTCTACTCAACTTACTTTTAGATGTATACATGTCATCTAACTATCTACTATCCCACACAAGCAGATTATTTATATGATTTATGTTTCATTCACAACATATACTATACGGATCATTGCTCCGGATAATCATTGACCCCAATTATCCTATCATCGTTTAACCTCCATAATTAAGTTTCACTACTTAATTTACTATAACCTATTCCCAGTTTATTTTAAATTTCATGATTAACTTTCTCTCTACTTAATTTACTATTTAGATGTACATCTCTATATATATCATCTACAAGTCTACTATTGCACATAAGTAGAAAATCATAAGGTATATATTTCACACACAATATATACTGTAAGGAATATTGGTCCAGAAAATCATCGACCCTAATAATCCTACCATTTACATTGGTCCAAAAATCCCTCGACCCCAATGTAAAGGTCATATGTATGTATATTGGTCCGGCATTATCATCGACCCTAATATTATTCATCTTCGATTTGGTCCAGATAATCATCGACCCCAAATCGAGCTTTCATGTATTGGTCCGGAAAATCGTCGACCCTCATAGAGAAGTAAGCATACTTTAGGTATTCACAGAACCTAATAATCAATATAATAGGTATTCACAAAACCAAATTATTCATACTTGTACGTAATATATTAATCTCTAATATTCACCGTACTTATTTGATTTACGAATTTATTTCACTTTCTAATTTATTCGAGTATTCTCTCTACTCTTTATTGGCTCGGACTCATACTTGGATCACCAATATTTATTTAGTATACTATAGGTATTCAAGCAACCTATATATTACTATTCATTAATAGGTGTTCACTCAACTCGATAATACGCATTAGTACATAGTATATATCTCTCACATATTTGTCATACTATTTACCTTACGATTTATCTCACTATCGTATATATAGGAGAGTTCACACAACTCTAAGGGTACTAGTTACCCCATGATATATAACTTCAGTAGTCATCTTTCACCTACTAGTTTACAAGTGTAATTGATGGATACTATCTCTCCTTAGCTCAATTCTCAATTTTCCGGCCTATCTCTCCCTTGGTTATCCCGGTCAATCCATTCTTTAAATCCTACACTCAATGACCTTAATGGATTCCAACTACACACCTACTGGTCTTTATCAAGTCCCTACGTAGGTATAAAATCATCCCCAAGGTTCTCCTCCATCAATGGTAATCCCAGGAAATTAAACCAAGAAAAGAATCCAAAAATCATCTTTGGTCGATCGATTGACAAAATAGGTCGACCGATCCACTAGTCGATCTATCGACCCCTGGATTGACAGCTTCATCCCAACTTCGTTTGTCACCATTGTTAACCCATCAAACTCTCATGAAACCTTCTATAAATCTCTCCCAATATAACCAAACATCAAATATATGTATAGAGACTATTTATAATATAAAAACCTTATCCAATCTTTAGAGAATCAACCCAAGAATCAACAAAATCTAAATATCAACTTCAACCTTAAGTTTTCTTGTTCTTCATGTTTGATTATCATAGACTCATATTTTAATCTGTAGAAACAATCATATCACTTCTGATTTTTAATCCTCTAGAGATGTAATAATAAACTACATGCAATCCTACCCAAACATGTAATTAATTGATACTTTTCATTAAAGATTTTTCAATAAAACCACTCAAATCATAAAATTCCTAGACAAGAGTATTATAACATTAATTTTATTTGCAATAAACACTTGCCTTTGTTTGTTTGATCTGATCTCATGGTTCTTGGTTGAGGATTTATTGTTTTCCTACTGCAATTTTCCATTCTAATTGCCTTGAGATGCAAGATTCCTTCCCCGTATTCAAAACCCCTATTTAAGCATTGAAAATTGGTTGTCTCTTCTCTCTAATCGCCTCTCTAAGTTTTGTGAGTTATGAACCCTAACCCCCAATTCTAATTACCAGATATAGGGTGCTAATTTTCGTAGGTCATTTAACCCTTACTTTTATAATGACCAAATTACCCTCAATAAATGTCAGTTTGGTCTAAAATTGACCCGGGACCCGAGCTATTCCCCCGAGTATACTATTTCGACCCATTCACAATCATTCGTGACATCGAAATCATCATACAAGTCACTAAAAGTATAATTCCTATCTCAACCTCAATTCTTGTCTATACGCGACTCTCGGTTGAGATGAAATAATATACGCACATATCACTCACGATGTTGTATATCCAAAATACACCATTATTTACTATTCACACATATAATAAATCTCATAAAATAATATTAATCAGTCTCCATCTCTTGATTAATATTTAATAATCACTTTTATTATTTAATCACATTAAATTACGTCACACATTTAATTTAACTAAAACGTATTCTTTCAAATTAATTTTCGAATTAATTGAATCATTAATAAATAGAAATATGGGGTATTACACGTACCTGGTGCTATAATGCCGAACAACATGACATAATGGGCAGGCAATGACACTGATAAGGGGGAAGAGGAGTGGCCAATGAGAAGGGACTAAATAACGACTCATATGGATGGGTCGAAGAAATGATATGGGGATTCGATTAGCTTGCAGGGGTATCTTATGAAGGGAGTCAAAAGAAGGCATCAATATTGTTTGACAAAATTGAAAACAAGGGAGATATAAATACAGGAAATTTAAGGGGGGGTTTCATTCAACGAGGGTGAACATGAAGGAGCGAGAACTAAAGAGACTTCAATATTCCATTAATTATTAAGGTAGGGAAAGTAATGGTGGGGGAGAAGGGAGTGGGGGAATAAACGATATTCTATGAAGCAACATCTAATCATTTGGAATGTGAGGTTATTAAATGACATTGATAAAAGAGGCATAGTGAGTGGGGCCATTTTTAGGTGGAGGGTGGATATTTTTTGCCTTCGAGAGACAAAATTGAGTCAGGTCGATAGGGTGGTAGTTGGATCTATTTGGGGAGTTCGTAGGGTTAAGTGGTGTAGTATGAATGTCAAGGTTGCTTTGGGAGGTGTGATGATAATTTTGGACTCCAGGGTTGTTGACATGTTGGAGAGAAGTAGGCAATTGGTCCTTATCGTGTTTAGTTAAGAGTGTGGAGGAAGGATTCACTTGGTGATTTTCAGTGATATATGGGTCGGTGGAAGACACATGTAGGTGGTAGTTATAGGAGGTGACGCGACTCAGCAAGTGTCCCTAATGTGCGTTCACTCTAGGATCAAGTGCAAGCCTATTGCGTTAGTAATAAACCCGATAAGTCGGGATCGTATCCACAGGAAAAAAGGACAACGAAGTTGTAACGACGGGAAAAGAAGAAGGAATCCTAACTTTGACTCTAAAAAGAAAGGAAAAAAGGATTTGGTTTTGAGAATTGATTACAACTAAATGCAATTATGAAATTATGCGAAGATGCAATTATACTAAATTACCTAAAATACGATTAAAAGATGATTTAAAACTTTTGACTAAGTGATGAGGAAAACAGGATGGGAATACAATCCCCCAACCCTAGTATATTGCAGTTATAATACTAATCGTAATTTAACTGATTAATTTAACCTGAAATTTAGTACTCCCAAGCATTACGTATACGAGGTTCAAGCCCGCGTCATACTTAATCTGAGGACGAGTAAATCGGTATCGGGATAGTTACACTCGAATTGCATTCTAAATCATCCCGATTACCCAAAGGCAAACGAGATATAAATATCTACAATTGTTGTGTTCCTATGCAATACAGTCATAATCAATCACTAAATTCAGAGGACTAATTTTATACACATGCAATTAACACATTAGGCTGGGTTCATGCATCCGAGCCTTAGAAAATTTAGTCTGGCATGCTGAAAGTAATGAAAACAGTGTTTGATGTGCAGAACACCATGATTAAACTATGGAAAATTGGTAGAATGATGTAAAACAAAATTAAACAGATGAAATTACTTACTAATCTTACCAAAGCACTCAAAGTATTAACTGAAATTACTGGTAATCACTGAAATCTGATCAAAGCTTCAATCTTGGGATTAAAAGAACAAATTGTATCTAAACTAGGGTTTCTGGAAAAGTAAGGAAAATTACATTAATTCTCCGTTCAAATATTAATAATAAAAATGGGTTTGTATACCCTACAATAATTCAAGAGTTTCAGCTACACTAGGAGTCTCTTTAGGAGAAGATAAGATTTTCATAATCTCGATGGTCGGACCGGTCCGGGGCTTAGGCGGATCGATCTGCCTCCCAAGAGGATAGGCTCTTTTTATTTCTAGGCGGACCGGTTCTTTTATCTTTCACCCTACTTCGGTTATCTTTCGATCCGGGGTCTTCTGGAGGTTTTCACAGCGGACCGGTCCGGGGTAGGGGCGGACCGGTCTGCCTGTTTGACTTTTTGCTCAACTTTGACTGCTCATATCTTTTGTTTCGGGATTCCGATTGTGGTACCGTTTCTTCCTATGTGCTCATGAATGAGATATATTCAAGTTATCTTTAGGTACCTCATCCGAATTCTAGGTAGAAATTACGCTTTTGCCCTTTTGACTTTCCTTCCAGTCTTTCTTTATTCTTCCGTTCTCCTTCTTTCGTTTCTTGACATCAAATACTTGTAAAAGCATTACGAAATACCAAAAACTTAGTGTAGTGGTTAGGATAAGTCAGTAGTAAGATTATGAGATAAAGTCAACTCGATTACGTTGTTCGAGGTGCTAAAAGTAACTAAAGTAAGGGATAAGTTAGGAAGAACTTATGCCTAATCAAACCCCCCTAACTTAGAACTTTACGCGTACCGAGCAATGTAAAAGAATCCTATCAAGGCTCAATTCTTGAAAATTATTTTATTGGGATAGAATACCTTTTTCGCGGGCAAGCGATTGCATTTAGCATATGCAACAAGCCTTTGAATCCCTAGGTTACCCTAGTAGGACGAGTTGTGTCTCGTGAGGGTTTGTAGAGAATATACCCACAAAATTCGACTCAAAGAAAATTCAAAATATGCAAAAACTGTGTAATTTAAACTTTTCCAGAAAATAGTCATCATCAAGTCATATTTACAAGTCTCAAACCATAGTGTGTGTGTGTGTGCGAAGCCGGAAATATAACCGCCAATTTCCACTGATTGATCATTACGTTACTTATCCGAAAATTCATTTTGATTTCAAATTCTCACAGAATGCTCTCTCAAACGAATCACTCGGAATGTGGCTAATCTCTCGGTATGCGTGATATAAAGAGTAATTGTAATGGACGCAAAATCACGCATACAATTAGAAAGATGGAAATTTCATAGGTGATAGGATCTCATCAACGAGTTACGATTTTAAAAACGCGAACATTGCCTCTTATTCGTGCATTCCATCTATTCTATTATCTTTTGGTGTATTAGCTCGCCACGTGGTAACCAATTTCGCAATTTGGACTCAGTTAGGAATTTTTCGGGTTTTATGGTATATGGGGTAAAAAGAAAATGGTAGGGAAGGTTGGAATTGGAAAAGTCATTTATGATGTCCATTTGTATTTTTTTCCGGGCTATTGCTCATTTTTTTTTCTCTATTTTTCACTTCTTTTCTTTTCTTGCTATTTTTGTTGAGCTTATCTAATTTTTTTTCTTGCCCCTTTTTATGCACTTTTCGGACTTAAATTCTGAATTTTTCCATTTTTCGCAATTCCGGACTATTTGGGTTTTTTGGGTTATCAAATGAAAGGGAAAATTATTCGGCTCAAATTTTGGTTACAAAAGGGGTGATTTTTCGCTATTTTTTCTGGTCAATATTTTTGGGTGACAAACGATGGCCTACTTCATTGTTAAAAATGCCAAGTGCGTTCCCATATGCATTTCGAGATGAATTGAAGTTTAGAGATCAATTTTGGCACGTTTTTCAAAGCAATATCACACATGTCTTTCATAACCGATCAAAATGAAAGGATTGAGATCCTCGATGACTTTTTAAGCGCTGAAAAGAACTTTGAGTTAACAATTAACTCTAATTGATTTAAAAACTCGCAAAAAGTGATAGGCTCGAATCTCACCGGGTTTGTTAATCTCCACACTGATTCGTTAAGTCATCAATTTTCACTCAATTTCCATCTTTAGTCAATTTCGGCTTTGTGTATGTTGAATTTTTTCAACTTGAGACTTTTAATGAAATTTTTGAAAAATTTAAATTCCCATTTTTATTTATTCTGAAAAAAAAATATTTTTGGATTTTTCTAAATTTTATGATTTTTTTGGAAATTTCTGGGCATTTTTTGAAAATTTGTGAAGTTTTAGAAATACGCACTTGTGACCCCCCCTAACTTAGACTTTTTCATTGTCCTCAAGAAAAAAGGACTAAAATGTAAATAAGGAAAAATAATAAGTGCGATAAATAAAACAAACAAACGGAGAAAATGCAGTTTTTATAACAACAAGACTGTGGTACAGTTACAAGGAAAAGCATACAAACTGTGAACAGGAAAAACAAATAAAAAGTTGCCAGAACCACATCAAGCTTCACTAGGGCGGGGGATGGAAAGAACCGGGCGCGTCGGGGCCATAGGGGTCATGGTAATAGGATGGAAGTGGCTCATTGGGCTCCCCTTGGCGTCGATAGATGTCCGCTTGAAGCGGAGTATTAAGCCCGTATTGCGATGGTAATCGGTCAAAAAGTTGCCGAAGTTCGTTTCAAGTGCCGCCATTCGGTTTGAGAGGTCGCTTCCCGGCCACTCAAAATCTGGATCGTCCTCTTCGTCCGCCGACTCTTTGTCCGGACCGACATCCCCGATTTCAACATCCGCAGCGGCTGCCTCTTCTTCCTCGTCGCTCTCGCTCGAGGTAGCCTCTTCTTCACTATCATCTCCTCGCCGTGCCCGTAGGACAGCTAGCTGTTTGGCACTCTTCGTGCGGGTCCCTTGTCTAAAAGGACCGGGAATGCAAGTATGATCAAGCAGCGCCGCTATGCCAGCATCCTTGAGGATACAAGTGATCAATCGGGCATAGGGAAGTGGGCCAGTACCCTTCTCATCCAAGGACGCATTGATGATATCGACGTATAAAGTGCGGGCCAAGTGGATGGAAGTGTGTGGGTCAAAGAGGTGATAGGTTAAAGTGGCTTGCCGCGGCCGCATGGCGAAATCATTGGATGTTTGCAATATGCTGGTGCACATAATCTGAAAAGTGAGGCGCACCTTCTCGTTAAGGCGTCCAACGGCAACGGTTTGCCCCGTCCAAGCGACATTCGGTGCAATGCGGGCCATGATAACTTCCTTGTCGACCAGGGGGACGATTTGTGGATAGGTGAATTCTTGAACGTCCAGAACATCGTACTCGGCCAACTTGGTCGTGAGAAGAGCCAAAGAAAATGCGATGGCATTCCCATCCACGTAAGCTTGGGCCTCGAATTGGCCCGTCCGAACTAGGGTGCCATAAAAGGATCAGACTTCGATTGCCCAAACCACTTCATAGGGTTCGTTGAGGAATCGGCACCAGCCCCTAGCCATGAATAGGGCAGTGACGGAGTTGGGCAGCCCAGTCCATTGGACAGCGCGCTCCATATAGAGTTTGCGATCCAAACTGAAGAACCGATGGCACCATCGCTCCTCTTGGCGGGAGCAAAATTCTCCATGGCCGGAGGGGTGGATGTCGGTGGAATCATACTTGATGGGGGAATTGCGTTGAGCCATGATAAATAGGGAGAGGATTTGCTGGAAATTGAGGGAGAGATAAGAGAGGAGTTTGGTTGAAGGTGTGAGGAGAAGGGGGTGGGGGTGGGGGTGTGTATTTATAGGTGAAGGGGTGAGTGTAGGGGTTGGAATTGGAGGGAAAGGGTTTGGAGGGAAAAGGGGTGAATTTGGGAGGGAAATGGAAGGGTTAGGAGTTGGGAAGATGAATGGGAGGGAAGGAATGGGATTGGGGATAAGGGAGGTAAACCTTAGGAAGGGTTAAAAACAGATCTGTAGAAGGAGGATCGGTTCGGGGTAGGGGCGGATCGGTCCGGTCCTTAATTGTTCAGGAAAATCCGACTAGCGGACCAGTCCACCTTAAAATTAAAGGAATCGGTCTGGGGGAGGACCGGTCCGACCTTAAATTAAAGGAACCGATCCGGCCCAGGGTTTTTGGGCTGGTTTTTTTTTTAACTTAATTTTGATTTCTCATCTCCAAAAATTTTCACTTTCACAACATACTCCCTATCAACCTGGACTAAAACCCTCTCGATTTCGCTTATCAACGCCCTGTGACTCGATATTCACGAACATGAATGCTTTTTCCCGAATGTACCCTAATCCTATTGACGCTCACTACACACACGACTCTCACGACACACACGACTCTCACCCCATACGTGTCGGGGGTGTGACGACCTCGCTGTAACAACTCACTCTACCCCGTAAACGGGGTCCGACAACCAGATGATGTCGACTTCTTACGCACACGCCTCTAGATATGGCTTTAGGCGTTGTCCATTCGCTTTGAGTGTATTTCCCCCTTTTAAATCGTCTAATTCAACAGCTCCATGGGGGAAAACATTCTTCACGACGAACGGGCCAGACCATCGTGACCGCAACTTGCCCGGAAAGAGATGAAGCCTAGAGTTATAGAGAAGAACGTTTTGTTCAGGAAAAAATCTTTGAGTCGAATGATGTTATCGTGAGCGAGTTTCATCCTTTCTTTTGAAATTTTTGCATTATCATACACATCATTGCGTAGTTCTTCTAACTCATTTAATTGAAACTTGCGGGCTTCACCGGCCTTATCCATGGCATAATTCAATTGCTTAATCGCCCAATATGCTTTGTGTTCTAGCTCCACGGGAAGATGGCAAGGTTTTCCATACACAAAGCGGAATAGGGACATGCCGAGTTGATTTTTATATCCGGTACAATAGGCCCATAGCGAATCGTTCAATCTAAGTGACCAATCTTTTCGGGTAGGATTGACGGTCTTTTCAAGAATGTTCTTGATTTCCTGATTCTCTAGTTCGACCTGCCCATTCGTTTGTGGGTGATAAGTCGTTCCAACCTTGTGAACGACACCATACTTTCTCATTAGCTTCGCGAATGGCCTATTGCAAAAGTGCGTACCATTATCACTGATCATCGCTTTCGGAGCACCGAAGCGGAAAAGTATGTGTTCCTGCAGTAACTTTATCACCACTTTGTTATCATTTACCTTGGTAGCTATAGCTTCCACCCATTTAGAAACGTAGTCTACCACAACAAGGATGTATAGGAAACCAAAGGACGGGGGTAAGGGACCCATGAAGTCAATACCCCAACAATCGAAGATCTCAATGATGAGTATGGGGGTAAGAGGCATCATGTCTCGTCGGATAATGGCTCCCATTCGTTGGCACCTATTGCAAGATTTACAAGAAGCGTTTACACCCTGCAATATTGTGGGCCAATAGAGGCCACATTGCAGAATTTTAGCGGATATCTTTTTCGTTGAAAAGTGACCTCCACAAACTTCTGAATGACAAAACTGGATGACTTTCGGGATTTCATCATCCGGTACACATCGTTGGATGATTTGGTTGGCGTAATATTTGAACAAGAAGGGATCATCGTAGAAGAACATGTGCGACCAAGTAATAAACTTCTTCTTATCTTGCGGTGTCCAGGCGGGAGGGATGGCTCCCGTGATAAGGTAGTTCACGATGTCCACAAACCAGGGTAAAAGAGAGGTAGCAAAAAGTTGTTCATTCGAAAAATATTCGTCTATGGGTAGGGGATCACTAGGTACGTCGGACGAAAGCCGTGATAAGTGATCGGCAATGATGTTTTCTACTCCTTTCTCATCTTTGATGGAGAGATTGAACTCTTGTAGCAGTAGGATCCACCTTATGAGGCGCGTCTTGGCATCTTTCTTTGCAAGCAGGTATTTCAATGCAGCGTGGACGGTGAAGCAAGTAATGGGGGAAGCGATAAGATATGACTAGAATTTATCAAGGGCAAAGACTACCGCTAGCAACTCTTTCTCCGTGGTATAGTAGTTGAGTTGTGGTCCGGTAAGATTCCGACTAGCGTAGTAGATGACATGAGCTTGCTTATTCTTTATTTGGCCCAAAACAGCCCCTATCGCATAATCGCTAGCATGACACATAAATTCGAATGGTAAAGACCGATCCAGAACTTGCATGATGGGAGCGGACACAAGCATGGTTTTCAGTTTTTCAAAAGATCTTTGGCATGCTTCCGTCCACTCGAATGGGGTGTCCTTCATGAGTAAGTTGCTTAAGGGTCTAGCGATGGCGCTAAGTCCTTAATGAACCTTCGATAAAACCCCGCGTGGCCCAAGAAAGAGCGTACGTACTTAAGCGATTTGGTGGGGGAAGGTCAGCTATGACATCTATCTTTGCCCTATCAACTTCTATCCCCTTGGATGACACTATGTGGCCAAGAACTATTCCCTCAGTGACCATGAAATGTCATTTCTCCCAATTCAGCACTAAGTTCTTTTCCACACACCGGGCAAGTACTTTTTCTAGTTTTTCGAGACAAAGGTCGAAAGAGGTGCCAAAAATGCTGAAATCGTCCATGAACACTTCAAGTCCTCTCTCGGCCATGTCACTAAATAAGCTCAACATGCACCTTTGAAAGGTCGCGGGTGCATTACACAAACCAAATGGCATACGTTTGTAGGAAAACGTACCAAAAGGGAAAGTGAAGGTCGTTTTCTCCTGGTCAAGTACATCTACCTCAATCTGTTTATATCCGGAATAACCATTAAGGAAGAAATAGTAAGGGTGGCACGTGACTCGCTCAAGCATTTGATCAATAAATGGCAAGGGGAAATGGTCGTTCCTAGTTCCCGCATTGAGTTTCCGGTAATTAATGCAAACGCGCCACCCGGTGGTGGTACGTTGGGGAACTAGCTCTCCCTTGGAATTCTCAATCATTGTCATACCCGACTTCTTCGGGACGACTTGAATAGGGCTCACCCACTTGCTATCCGAGATTAGGTAGATAATCCCGGCATCTAATAATTTGATAATCTCGATTCTCACTACTTCTTTCATATTGGGATTTAGCCTTCTTTGCATTTCTCCAGAGGGTTTGACATCCACTTCGAGATGGATCGTGTGAGTGCAAATTAAAGGACTTATCCCCTTCAAATCGGCAATGCACCAACCAAAAGCACTTTAGTGATTTCTCAGAATTTTTAATAATTTACCCTCCTGCCCTTCGTCTAGGCTAGAGGAGACAACAACAGGAAATGTCTCATCCTCTCCTAGGTATGCATATTTAATATGGGAGGGGAGTTTATTCAATTCAAGGGTTGGAAACTTTTCTTCGGAGGGAACCATCCGTGTATCCCTCAGTGGTAACTCCTCGAATCTCGAAACCCAATTAACATCTCTCGCGTCATCATCCGACGCTCTCTCATCGAGTAACTCTCTCAACTCCCTAACCTCCCTCTCGAAGTCGGTGTACGTCCCCTCACCCTCATGTTTCACCGCTAAATAGGACCCTAAGGCATCGCCACAGTAATTTTCCTCAAATTACTCCTCTACTATCTCATCTATGAGGCTCACCGCATGAAGATCATCTTCCTCCCCGTATGTTGGGCTATGTGGAAGATGTTGGTTTCTAATGTCATTTTCCCAAAGGTGAGTTGCATTCTCCCATTCCGATTATCGATGATTGCGTTATCCGTAGCTAAGAATGGACGCCCAAGGATGATGGGAACATGGTTGCTCGAGTTGAAGGAGGGCTCCGTGTTCCAAATGACAAAATCTACCGAAAAGTAAAAAGTGTCAACTTGGACGATCATGTCCTCGACTATAACTCTTGGGATCTCCACTGTTCGATCCGCTAATTAGAGAGTGACCTTTGTGGGCTTGAGGTCGCCCAAATCAAGTTTCCTATAAATGGAGTAAGGGAGTATATTGACACTTGCTCCCAAGTCAAGTAAGGCTTTTTTTATTTTATTTTCTCCAATGATGCAGAAAATGGTGGGTGCACCAGGATCTTTGAATTTAGGCGGGAGATCATTTAGTAGAATGGAGCTCACATTTTGTGCTAGAAAGACATTCTTATTTACCTTCATCTTTCTCTTTATCGATAAAAAGTCTTGGATGGCTTTTGCATAAGCTGGAATTTGCTTAATGGCATCGAGGAAAGGTAAATTCAGCTTTACTTGCTTTAGCACTTCTAGCACATCTTCACGTGGTTTTCCTTTATGGGAGGGAATCAACCTTTGAGGAAATGGTGCCGTGGAGGGTGGTTTCACTACTACCTCGGGATCACTAGCTTCTTCTTTGTCACTCTTATTTAAGGGGACATCTTTGGCCTCTTTCGTGTCGGGCAATATCTCCTTGTCTTTCGTTGTGTCATGTGGGGGAGGTGATAAATCAACGACTCTCCCACTATGAAGAGTGGTCACATCTTGACATTGCTCCTGATGTTCAGTAGAGGTGGATCTAACACTATTTTTACCTTGGGGATGTCTTTAGCCTTGGGCAGGAAACTTTTCCTTCTCTTGGACACTCAACGAGGATTGTATCTTTGACAGACTTGCATTTATGTCGCCAATCAGACGATCATATTTGGCATTGGTTGCGGTCTATCTTGCGATGAATTGATTCAAGGTATCCTCGAGAGTTCTTCGCGGTGGCGGGATATAAGCTCCTTGAGGTGGTGGTGCTTGCACATGTCCTTGCATGTGTGGGGCTTGTTGAAAGTGTTATGGTGGAGGAGGGGCAACATGTGAAGTAGGGTTCATCACAGCATGTTGTTGCCCATAGCTAAAACCAGGATGGTTTTTCCATGAAGGGTTGTACGAGTTCCCGTGCGGTGCATCGAAATTACCTTTAAAACCTCCTATACCACTAACATGCTCCTGAAGCATCACTCTGTAGGCGGGTATAGTCGGGCATTCCTCAGTTGAATGTCCCGCCTCATAAATCGCACACACCTTTTTTACGGGGTTTGGTATGGATCCAGTTGGTCCTCTTCCACATATCCCACGTAGGTCTCACACCTCTTTCTCAAGTATATCGATTCGATTGTCCGCTATAAAACTCTTTTCTACATGAAATAGGTCGGACGCCGATGGAGTGGTGGTCCCTTGACGATTTTGATTTTAAGAATTAGGGTCAGATGTATCCGAGGATTGGGTAGTCCCGGAGACATACCTCAGGTGAAGCTCAGCATCATGGGCGTCTAAGTCGACAAAAGGACCACTTCCCATAGTTTCAACAAGTTGCTTGGAATTAAGGTTCAGCCCATTATAGATAAAAGAAATGATTTGCGCTGAATCAAATCCATGAGGGGGGCATGAAGTAATTAACTCATTGAAACGCTCATAACATCGATGAAATGGATCATTTTCAGATTATTTGAACGCTTGAATTTGAGCCTTTATGGAGATTGTTCGATGTGTTGGGAAGAATTTCTTGAGAAATATCGATTGCAACTCGTTCCAAAATGGAATCGAGCTTGAAGGTAAAGACCATAGACAGGTATTTGCTTTATCTTTGAGCGAGAAGGGGAAGAGTTTGAGGCGGATCACCTCTTGTGTGCAAGTTTGATCATTAAGAGTATCGCACACATCCTAAAATTCCCTAATGTGAAGATATGGTTTTTCAGAATCCATACCATGGTAATGTGGTAACATCTGGATCATCCCATTTTTAAAACAAAATTTCCCGGTATTATACGGGAGTATAATGCATCCCAGAGTGACAGTGCGGTCGGGATATAAGAATTCTCTCATCGGGTGGTATGGAGCCTCTTCCTCACCGGCTGCTGCACTATCGTGTTGCGACATCTCTCTCTCACTTAACGACTCGGTGCTCTCACTTGGTGTGCTCGAAGTGTGCTCGAAGGTGTGTCCTAAGAAGAAAAACGGAGTGTTATTGGAGATTGAGTGTGATGGTGTGGGAGGTGGAATCCAGAACTGTGGGGCGTTAGGAGTGTGGGAACTATTGGGGTTGTACTCAACGATAGGATTTTTGTGAATGCTGGTTGGAGTATTATGGGGTGTGGGAGTGAGTTCAGAATTTTGCATTAATGGCTTGTGAGAGATGATTGCATTAATGGCTTGTGCATTCACTCTAGGCTCAATTGCAAGTCTATCGCGTTAGTAATAAACCCGGTAAGTCGGGATCGTATCCACAGCGAAAAAGGACAACGAAGTTGTAACGACGGGAAAAGACGAAGGAAACCTAACTTTGACTCTAAAAAGAAAGGAAAAAATGATTTGGTTTTGAGAATTGATTACAACTAAATGCAATTATGAAATTATACGAAGATGCAATTATACTAAATTACCTAAAGTATGATTGAAAGATGATTTAAAACTTTTGACTAAGTGATGAGGAAAACAGGACGGGAATACAATACCCCAACCCTCGTATATTGCAGTTATTATACTAATCATAAATTTAACTGATTAATTTAACCCGGAATTTAGTACTCCCAAGCATTACGTATACGAGGTTCAAACCCGCGTCATACTTAATCTGAGGACGAGTAAATCGGTATCGGGATAGTTACACTCGAATTGCATTCTAAATCATCCCGATTACACAGAGGAAAACGAGATATAAAGATCTACAATTGTTGTGTTCTTGCGCAATACGGTCATAATAAATCACTAAATTCAGAGGACTAATTTTATTCTCATGCAATTACACATCAGGCTGGGTTCATGCATCCCGGCCTTCGAAAATCTAGCCTAGCATGCTGAAAGTAATGAAAACAGTGTTTAATGTGCAGAAAACCATGATTAAACTATGGAAAATTGGTAGAATGATGTAAAACAAAATTAAACAGATGAAATTACTTACTAATCTTACCAAAACACTCAAAGTATTAACTGGAATTACTGGTAATCACTGAAATCTGATCAAAGCTTCAATCTTGGGATTAAAAGAACAAACTGTATCTAAACTAGGGTTTCTGAAAAAGTAAGGAAAATTACACTAATTTTCCGTTCAAATATTAATAATAAAAATGGGTTTGTATACCCTACAATAATTCAAGAGTTTCAGCTGCACTAGGAGTCTCTTTAGGAGAAGATAAGATTTTCAGAATCTCGATGGCCGGATCGGTCTGGGGCTTAGGCGGACCGGTCTGCCTCCCAACCGGATCGGTTCTTTTTATTTCCAGGCGGACCGGTCCGGGGCGGACCGGTTCTTTTATTTTTCACCCTCCTTCGGTTTGCTTTCAATTCGGGGTCTTTTGGAGGTTTGCACAGCGAATCGGTCCGGGGTAGGGGCGGACCAGTCTGCCTGTTTGACTTTTTGCTCAACTTTGACGGCTCATATCTTTTGTTTCGGGATTCCGATTGACATGTCGTTTCTTCCTATGTGCTCATTAATAAGATATCTCCAACTTCTCTTTGGGTACCTCATCCGAATTTCGAGTAGATATTACTCTTTTGCCCTTTTGACTTTCCTTGTTGTCTTTCTTTATTCTTCCGGTCTCCTTCTTTCGTTTATTGACATCAAATACCTGTAAAAGCAATACAAGATACCAGGAACTCGGTATACTCATTAGGATAAGTCACTAGTAAGATTATGAGATAAAGTCAACTCGATTACATTGTTCGAGGTGCTAAAAGTAACTTAATTAAGGGATTAATTAGGAAGAATTTATGCCTAATCAAGAGTCATTAATAGGCATGAGTGGTACTTAGGGAGTACCTTGGTGTGTGGGAGTGATTTTATTGTGGTGAGATTTGCATCACAAAGGAGTAAGGGAAGGAGAAATAGTAGGTACATGAGGGATTTTTCAGAATTCATTGATGAGTTGGATATTTTTTACCTTTCGTTAAGATTTTGGAGAAAATGATGAGTGACTTTATTTGGATAGGTAATGAAGATAGTTTTAGTATAGTTTAGTCAGTTGGGAGGATGTTTTTAAGACAATTAGGGGGGTATAGGAGTGACCTATAGTGTTTTAATAAATAATTGTTAAGAAAAATTTTAGAAATATTCGCACTACGAGGATAGGATGTGTAGGAGAGTAGTCGCAACTGGGGGTGGATTGTCTTATTTTGGATGGGGATCGGGGGGTGCTTTGTGTATGGGGTGGGATTATAGAAGTATATATTGAAGGGGTGTGGGTAATACATGGCATTCTTATTGGGGAATGGGCATATGATTAGATCCTAGAAATATTGATGAGGTAAGGATAACACTCTAGAGGAGTTGCTCCTAGGAATCTTTAGAATCAAAGTGGGTAAGGAGGGGCTGGTAGTCTATCATATGACTATGGTTCTGGATTGAGGCGTGTGGAGTCCAAAATTGAGAAGATGATTGTGGGCTTGGGAACTAGAGGAAGCAAAGGTGTTTTTGACTAATTGGGAAAGATTCCCATTCTGACAAGATGGGAAGACGACCTCCGATGGTGGTCAGGTAGAGAGGGTTTTTTTCCGAATAAAACTTTTACTACGTAATGGGGGGAATGGGAACCCAAATGCCTCTCTTCCATGGAAAGAGATCTGGAAATCAAAGGCGCCTTCTAAAGTGATGTTCTTTGTATGGATCGTAGCTAGATAAGCTATATTGACAACCTAGGTGTTATAGATGAGAATGAAGTTGATGGAGAGTCGATCTTGGTTGTGTCAGGAGGTGTAAGAGACAAAT
Organism: Sambucus nigra; assembly: GCA_949130495.1. Classification (NCBI taxonomy): domain Eukaryota; kingdom Viridiplantae; phylum Streptophyta; class Magnoliopsida; order Dipsacales; family Adoxaceae; genus Sambucus; species Sambucus nigra. The sequence goes on along the minus strand of OX422212.1, from coordinate 450,307,360 downwards.
AGCCATTTACTCTTACATTGTTGGGTGATGAGGATGTGTGGGAAGTCTTCTTATCCTTAAGCTCAATTTAGTGGGTTATGCCTAAGTCGGTGTGGAAACTTTTAGAGTCATGGCATCCCCTCAAGGATTTTTTTCCTATTATTTTTTTAAAAGTTCAAGTCTTGGGGAAGGGGAGGGAGAGGGGGTGAGACTTGAACCCCCAACCTCTTGCAAAGAAAGGGGATTATTTATAAAAAAAAAAACATTCAAAGATAAGTTACAACACTAAGGTAGATGAGAGTTAATTCTATGGTTTGTGGAAGAGGTTAATCATAACACTTAAAATACCAAGTATGATAGAACCGAAGAAGTTCAATGCACCAATAATTGACCTAACTCGGAATGTCTCCAAGGAAACAAATACCAAAACGGATCCATCCGATGAGGCATGTTGTGAAATATCTCATTTGATTTACCATATTACTAGTAACTATCGACTTGCTTGAACAAAGCATTAATTAGTTCCAAAAAAGGTGTTGACCTAAAAAGCAATGTCTGATATAAAGGAATATTCCTTTTACACACGATCCCATGCGTGCAGACTTAAAATAATGTATAGGGCAGTGAACTTATCACTTTTCATTAAAGTAATACTTCGCCCGTGTTTTGAGACTATTTTAAACCATGCTTAAATGGGATTGTCCCCATTAATGTGTTGATGGTGTCCATCTAACAGAAGCATCCATAAAGGGAAAAATGCACTCAAGGTTCCATTTGACTAGGGTTAAGACTATATATGCTACATGGCCCCTTGAAGAATAATAACAAAACAGAGACACGAAACAACAGATATGAGAGAGAGAGAGAGAGAGAGAGAGAGAGAGAGAGAGAGAGAGAGAGAGAGAAAGATTTGGGAAAGTCTTCAAGATACTTGAAGATATTTTGAAAGATTTTAAGCACCATAAAACTTGAGAGGAGATTTATCATTGAGATTGAATGATTGTAAGCAATGATTGTCATTCTCTAAGTGGCATACAACACGAGCTCCTATGGACATAACCCAAGTTGGGTGAACCATATTACTTGTGTTATTTACCATTGATTTCCTCTTTTGATCAAATTTTCTTTTGTCATTGATCTTATTTAGCATCATTATTGAAAAGTATATTTTTCCATCACCATCAATAGGGGTTATACCTCAGTTTTATCATAAACACCGAGGTGACAAAATAATTACCAATTCCTCTCACTACCCAAAGGGAAGTTCTCTCTTATATTTGGTGAATTTATTGGGTAGGTATTCTTTTAGAGATGGTGAACGAAAATATAAACCTTACTCTTGACTTCAATGATGCTCAGCATGAGGAAGATCATGATGTCATTACAACAACTACTGAGGTTCCTCAAGTCACTATTATCATGAGAAATGTTTTTGGGGTCAAGATTCCACGAGCTCTGTTTTGGGTTCTAACCAAATAACCAATCTCATGATCATTTTATTGATTTACTCCAAAGCTAACGAGGAATAACTATATTTGGTCCCAATGGCATAACTTTTTCCTTCGTTACACCAGTGGCACAACCTGTTAATGGGAATTCACGTTACACTTTTTAGTCCATTTGTTCCGATGAAGGTCAATCTTGCTCCTGCCATAACGGTGACCATTGAGGCTACAGTCATACATTTATCGATGGTCGTTCCATCATAACCATAGAAGTGGTCAGGAAGGAAATTATGAAGATATTTTCATCGTCCTCAAGACATTTAGTGTTGCAGAATCCATATATGATGATTTTCGTACTTCGTACATAGAGGAGTATAACGATGAACCTTGTTCAGAGGGGTGTATTCCTTCAATCTTTTATAAATTTAATAGGAGAGTGGGAAATTAGAAGGAACGCTTGAAGTGATTTATTGAGCATCTTGGCGTTCATTACAACAATAAAAGCTATATTTTAGGGAATTTTCAAAACCCTTCGCTAACAAGGCTTACACTTGGTATTCTCACTTGGACCCAAAGAGTGTGACTACGTGCAGGATATGTATGTGTAATTTATGCAGAATTTCTTATTGGCAGATGATGAGTTTACTCTACTCCATCTTTCTCGAGAGAAACAAATGACAGGTGAGGAATTGATGGCTTACATTAACAAATTTAGATAAAGATCTATAGAAGTACGAGAAACTGCACTAGAGGGAAAGCTCCTATAAATATGTGAAGAAGGTTTCCTACCATTATTCAATTATCACTTGATAAATAAGACTAGACAAGGCACGTTTCAAACCTTTATAACAGTAACCTAAAATATAGAATTGGTCGTTCGACCTATATTAGTCATCACCGATATTACAAGGAAGTATCCAACTAGCCAAGCAGTTAAAGGCACTCAGTTTCCAGGAGTTAACCATGCTGATGGAGGTGGAAAAGAAGGCAAAATGAGAAGAAGAAGAAGAAGAAGAAGAAGAAGAAGAAGAAGAAGAAGAAGAAGAAGAAGAAGAAGAAGAAGAAGAAGAAGAAGAAGAAGAATGATAAGAAGTTTTACCATGAGGATCTACCTCATTTATCTTGTACTGTTAAAAAATAATGGGTTGTTACAACAAATATTGGGTGATGGATTAGTTTTTCCATCCAGAAATTCTCCACCTTATGTACTAGCGGTGCATGTTCAAATTGATCCAAACTATTACTCGATTTATTAGGGCATTGTCCATCCCAAGATTTCATGATTTACATTGAGAAACATTATCATCAAGCATGTGGTGGTCGGGAATTTTTAGATTCCAAAACTCAATATCAATAACAATCCATTATCGACTCATGGGGTGCACATAGTGGTTGTTTTTTATGAGGAAGAAAAAGGTCAAATGAGAGAAGGAGAAAACTTCCAAAATATTTATAATAGATGTTTGTAAGGAATGAATAATGTGGTTTTTTTCCTATGATTAACCAAGGTGGAAGAGATAGAAAACAATCGTTTCAGTCAAAGGAGTATGAGGTGGCTCTAAGCCTAGAATATCAAGTTCTATCGAAATCACCAAAATTTTCGTAGTTCTTTAACCAGATTGGGATGCCACCAGATAACAGGTTGGAAATTACTCAGGAAATTTTAGACATCTCCAAGAATAATGTTGCTCCACCATTAAGGTGATATGAAAGTTTATGTCTGAGATCACTTTATCAGATGAAGATAGATCAATCAGGTCCCCTCACAATAGACCTATGTACATGACAACATGCATTAATGGAACAAGCTTCATTAGAGCTTTGCTAGATGGATGTGAACGATAAATATATTACCCATTAGCTCATTTTATGTTGTTAATATCTCAGAGACAAGATTTTTTGCAATACTTCTTACAATCTCTGGATATGACAACCAAACTTCTAAATCTATTGGCTAGGTGAATGTAGGAATAACTATGGGAAATATCACATCACGCATTAAATAACGAATGATTTAGTCAGCAACTTCATACCATTTGTTGATTGGGAGGGTTCATAAGTACAACGATGGTTTGGTTCCATTAACATACCATCATTATACAAAATCCAATGTCAATGGGATAAATATTATGATACGAACTACCAAAAAGCCTTTTGAAAAGGAGGAAGCATATATGGTGAATGCGACCTTCTACACGAAGTTAAAAGAGGAAGCGCATGTCCTCATAAGGCGTATCGAACGAGTACAATTACCTTCCATTAAAGACAAATTGGGACCTTCGAGAAAGAAAAAAGAAGAGTTCGAAAAAGATTTGCAAGTTGAACGAAAGAGGCAGGTAAATCCTAAAATACATTCTATTTATTTACAAATTAGAGATAGAATGAAGCCAAGGAATGATTTGATATATTAGGAGGTAAAATAGCAAAGTGCAATGAATAGAGCCAATAAACCAATGATGGAGCAACTAGGAAATTACAAGAAAAAGGAAGGCACCATCAGCTTCCATGCGTCAATGCAAAAAAAATATTGTACTCAATGATGGAAGGGCGATATATCGCCTTTAAAGGTGTGAGTAGGAAACTGAAGATCCTGAAGATGCTTACCCATAGTATCAAAACTTTTTGATAGATAATCAAGGATATCATTTTTTTATTAATAACAGGAATATTCAAGAGTTTGTGGAATATGTTGAAGATGATCTTAAATATGCATGATCATCCTAAACCACGAGTTCAAGAGCTAGAATAGAATGATTTAGCTAAGGATGGCGATGAACCACAAATAATATTTATTTTGAAAGACCTGGAAGATGTGAAGAAGATGGAGTTGATCAAGCTCATTTAGGAATTTAAAGATGTGTTTATGTGAAAATATACTGAGATGTCAGGGTTATATCAAGAAGTGAGCTTCCATAAGTTAAATGTTTTAACCTTCGCAATACTGAAAAGTAGTCAACCAGAATGTACAAGCCTGAACTGGATCTCAAAATCATGGCTAAGGTGGAATAGTTGCTGGTAAGTAAATTTATTAGTCGAATTCAACATCCAATTTGGCTTTCCAATATTGTGCGAGTGAGGAAGATACATAAAATATAAATTCATGTTTGTGTTGATTTCAGAGATCTTAATAGAACTTGCCCCAAAGATGAGTTGCTTATACCTTTAATTGATATCTTCGTTGACTCAATTACTAGTAATGAGATGTATAGCTTTATGGATAGTTATGTAGGTCATAAACAGATCAAGATGGACTCGGATGATGCGAAGAAGATAGCTTTCAAGACTCCTTTAGGCAATTTCCTGTATAATGTAATGCCTTTTGGTCTGAAAAATACAGGGGCAACCTATCGAAGGATAATGACGACTTTTTTTCATGACATTGTTGAATTTTACATAGATGACTTAGTCATTAAATCAAATAAGGAGAATTATCACTTACCTGACTTGAGTAGAGTTTTCAACAAATGTAGGAAGTATAAACTAATGATGAACCCACCCAAGTGTTCCTTCAGTGTAACAAGTGAAAAATTCTTTGTTTTGTGGTTGATCAATAACGAGTGCAAATAGACAAAAGAAAACGAAAAGGCATTCTTGACATGACTTTTCCAAAGACACAAAAATAATTGAAGAGTTTCCTCAGAATTATTTTTTACTTCACTAGATATGTTCGGGGTTTATATGAGATAACTCACCCACTGATGGAGCTGTTGTGAAAAAACGCAAAGTTAAAATGGTAGGGACCACTCTAGGAAGCTTTTCACAATCTTAAAACATTGCTCACCTCTCATTAAATGTGATTCCAGCTAAGGCAAGAGGACCTTTGTTTATTTACCTAACCTCCACAACGAGGTCCATCAGTTCTCTGTTAGAATAGGAGGTTAATAGACAAGACAAACCTATCTAATAATTTAGAAGAATCATTCATGGTACCGAGGTAAGATATACAAGCATAAAAAGACTTTATTTGGCTTTGGTCTTTGAGGCTAAAAAATATAGGCATTGTATGATATCTTTTACTATCAACATGGTAACAAGATATGATCCAATCAAGTTTTTTCTTGCAATAAAAATATTTATTGGTAGAAAAACAACGTGGTTACTCATTCTTTCAGAGTATGATTTGAAGAATGTGGTTCCTCGGGCAATTAAAGTAAAGCCTATGAAGATACTGTCTATTTTTCCTTCAGGTTTGTTCGAGCCACCTCATGAAGATATACTTGGTGATGATTTACAAGATAATCTTCATTAGGCAGACTTGGAGGAATGGTCTATAGGGGTTGAGGATTCATCGATTAAAGGTAAAGGAGGGGCTCGAGTAATTTTATCTATAGGAAAGAAGGAGATTTCCCCTTCGAGTTAGATTTTGCTTATTCAAATAATGAAGTAGAGTGTGAGGATTTGATTTTAGGGTTTCTTGAGGCTCTTTGAAGAGGCATTAGTTCAGTTTATATCAAAGGATATTCTAACTTGGTGGTTAAATAAACAAATGGTGAATACGCGTTAAAGCACATTATTCAAGCTCCTTATCGAGCAATCATTTAAATTTTTATTGATCAGTTTTATGAAGTCAAAGTGGACAGACATCTAAGAATGATGAAAAGACATGATGATGCGTATGCCACGATTTCATAAAAGATATCTATATAAGGGGACTCCACAACCGCAGTGATCCATCAAAGAAAAAGCTTCATCATTTGTGCTCTAATTTTTTCCTCGCGATGATGCTTCATATTGGAGATAAAAGATAAGAAAGAAGTTAAAATAAGAGATAGTTCAATGAAGCTCACTAATTTAGCACATTCTTCCTTTTTTTAAAGAACTATGTATTACAAAAATCTTGGTGGTTGGTTAGCTAGATGCCTTACCCTTGAAAAGCTAAAAATACTATTAAATGAAATATTTGAAGCATTGTGACACTATTGAGATTTCTATCTACAGAACAATCTCAAGAGAGTAGTATTTTTGTCCTACGATGAAGCAAGATGCAGTGGCAAAATAACAAGATTGTGTTAAATGTCAAATCTTCTTTCAACCAGCTGACAGAAATTTCTTGGAAGATCAAACTGACTAGAGGTATTATTACATTGATTTTATTATGGATGGAGTTATTTCGACAGAAAAAGTAAATGCCATAGCGTTTAAAAGAAGAGCCCCAAGATTCTACTTAATAAAGAAGAAACTCTATCGGCGAGAATACTTCAATTGGACTTTACGATGTATCACCACAAATGAAACAGAAGAGGTTCTCAAACAAGGCCATAATGTAGCTCTAATTAGTGGAGCCAGATTATATTATTAACTCATGACACCTTTCTATTATTGTCCTACAATGGAGAAAGATTCAACTGAGTTTATTCAAAAATACAAGGCTTGCCAACTTCATGGAAACCTCATTAATGTTCCATCGGTTGATTTTCACTCATTGGTAACAACTCATCCATTTTACACTTGGAAATTTGAACTTGTGGGGGAATTAAACCTCCATCTAGGGGTATATTATCATAGCAAGTGAGTGATTTATGAAGTGGGTAGAAGTAGTACCCTTGAAAAGAGCAACAACAAGCGTGGAGGTACAATTCATGAGAGAATATATCATTTGGCATTTTGGCATTCCCAAAGTTATTTTTCAGATAATGGAACTCCATCTAGCAATAAATAAAAGTGATAATGTTGACAGATAAATATTCAATTATTCGTAACAATTAAATACTGGTGTGTCCATCCCGAGATCTTCCCCTCCCTAGCGCTACAGGGGGAAAAGGGAAGACAAAGGTCTCGTGTCCCTTACCACTTCGGGGGGGGGGGCTTCGATCATCGTTGGTTTTTAGGTGATATGAGGAGATAGAGTCGACATCCTATTTTGCACAAAATGGGCAAAAGAACATGTTGCCACCTCGAGAGAGCGGCATCAAAGATAAACTAATGCTTGCGAAACCAATAGTTCAGAGTCTTGGGGGCTAAGTTACGAAATGGGAAGGTGTTTGGCACCTATCCCGCCCTTTCGATCTCTCATGGTCTTATGTTACTATTTTTCTTAATTTCTCTGTGAAGTGTGTGTGCGTGTATATATAAATGGAGATCGTAATCGCTTGTCTCGCATTATGGAAAAGATGGAGTGAGGTCATCAATAGGAATGTTCCCAAAAGAATAATTAAAAAATATGATGTGTGTGCTTATCAAGATATTGATCGTTATGATGAAACGATAATATGTGTTGGATAAGATGCAAGTAGGAATCATAAGTATGATATATATGAATGATTTATTGATAAAATAGGAAAATGATGAAAATATGAAAATAGGAATCGAGTCTCGGGTTTTAGCCCAAAACATTTACGTAGCCGATAAAGGCATCAAAGTACACGTATTTCTCATGCGGCGAAAGGGGTGGCATTTATCCCATAGATTCAAATGGGAGTTTATTATATGTGTGTGTAAGAAAACGATGTTTTAGTTTCGAGAAAATTTGGTGAAAATCCCGTTGAAATTTATGGTGTAACCCTCTTTTTCTTGTTTTGATTTTTTTTATAAAAATTATATTATGTGAAATATAGTTGTTAAAGGACTGGAAAATAATATGTGTATGATCAAAAGTAAAAGCCAAATTGAGAATTTATATAAGTAATGCAAAAATAAAAAAATTTAAAGAGAGAAAATAATGTTTGGACCTTCTTTTGAGACTTGGAGATTGATCTTGATTGATGATGAGCTTCCTTGCAAGTGAATGAAAATTGTAGCAGTATTTTTGCTATACTGGGTGTAAAAGTGATGGGAATGAAAGGTGGAGAAAGGTTTCAAACAAGGAAACGTCATTGACCTAAGTAGAATGTTGTTGAGATCACTAAAGTTGATGCTTCTGACGTGCCTTCAAAAGTGAGCTCATGCTCTCTTCATATAGGGTGGGGACTACCGGTTGACACTGTACTTGTCCTACCTATAGACAGGTAACCCTAGACACGCTACCGATAGGCTGCGAAATGGACCAGCCAATTGGCAGTCTCGTGCATATTTTCTATAAAAATGATCATAAAATAAAATTTGTAAGTCTAAATCGTGCATGGGGTATACCATTACAAAGGTATTTCAGAGACCTTTGAGAATACTTTGGGACACTCCCGAGTCCAGGAGTTGAATTTGGGTCAAATGAGGCTCGTAAGCACCTGTCGTTCCTTTGGACAAAAGATTGTCAAACAATGATGGATTACTCGTCTAAACAATAAGTCTGAATCCTTCATGGGGTGGACCATTTGAAAGGTTGTATGAGGTACTTCGATGTTCTAAAAAGCTTCACTCGGTTCGAAGAGTTGAATTTGGTCAAATGGGGATATAAATCGCCTGGTTACCTTTTGGAGTAAAATTAATTATTCGTCCGTATCGTAAGGCTGATTCACGCACGGGGTGGATCATTGGAAATGGTATTAAGTTCCATTCAAATATTCATTCAGTCTCATTCGAGCTAAGAGTTGAATTTGGTCAAACAGATCCCAGGAGCTCCCGGTGGTCTCTAAATTAGTTTTTAGGGAAAAATAGATTGTTCATCCTAATCGTTATGCCATTTCAGGCATCGGGTGGACCATTGGAAAGGATATTTAGAGCCCTTCAAAGATTCATTGAGCTTTCACTTTGACGATGAAGTTGATTGGGGTCAAATCAAGGCTCGGGAGTGCTTGGTGGCCTCCAAAAAGATTTTTAGTAGTAAAATGGTTCGTTCGTCTGAACTGTTATGCTGTTTCACATAAGGGAAGATTATTAGAATGAGGATTTAGAGACTTTAGAAGATTCATTGAGCTTTACCTCTGATAATGGAGTTGACCGGAGTCAAACAGGGCCTGAAAGCATCTGATGGCTTCTAAATTGATAATCAGAGTATGAATTAGGGTTTGTAGTGAATAGGGTGGTACTAGGGACCTAAGGAGAGACTTAGGTTTTCCTAAAATGTGGTGTCAATAGATCCCCTTAACGAGTTAGTTTGGAATAAGTGAAACCCGTTGAATAGACATCGCATGATGCTTTGGGAAAGAGGTCAGTTCTACGGATCTAAAGGGACAAGGATGACCATTTCAGAGGGTCGAGGTTAATTCTGAAGACCTAAGGTAATGCTGGGGATGGAAGATTCTACGAGAAGAGGTCAATTATGACCTAAGGTTTTGTCAACCAATTTTGAGGGCCAAGGTCAATTCTAAAGACCTTAAGTGCAGGCAACCAATTCTGAGGGTTGAGATAAATTCTGAGGACCTTAAATGGGGGTGACCAATTCTGAGGGTCAAGGTCAATTCTGAGGACCTTAAGTAGGAGTGAACAATTCTCGGGGTCGAGGTCAATTCTGAGGACGTTCAATGGGAGCGACCAACTCTGAGGGTCGAGGTCAATTATGAGGACCTTTTTAATAGGGGCGACCAATTCTGAGGGTTGAGGTCAATTCTGAGGACCTTAAATAGAAGTGACCAATTCTGAGGTTGGAGGTCAATTCTGAGGACCTTAAGTGATGGAAACTAATTCTGAGGGTCGAGGTAAATTCTTAGGATCTAAAGTAGGAGCGATCTATTCTGAGGGTCGAGTTCAATTCTGAGGACCTTAAAGGGGGCAACCGATTCTGAGAATTTAGTTAAATTATGAGGACCTTTAGTGGAAGTGACCAATTCTGCGGGTCGAGGCTAATTCTACGGGTCTTAAGCGGTGGCGACCAATTCTGAGGGTCGAGGTCAATTTTAAGGACCTTAAGTAGGAGCGCCCAATTTTGAGGGTCGAGGTCAATTCTGAGGATCTTAAATGGGAGTGAACAATTTTGTGGGGCGAGGCCAATACTACGGACCTTATGTGGTGGCGACCAATTCTGAGGGTCGGGGTCAATTCTGAGGACCTAAAGTAGGAGCGACCAATTCTGAGATTCTAGGTTAATTTTTAGGACCTTAAATGGGGGTGACCAATTCTGAGGGTCGAGGTCAATTCTGAGCACCTTTTTATTGGGGCAACCAATTCTGAGGGTCAAGGTCAATTTGAGGACCTTATATAGGAGTGACCAATTCTGATGGTCGAGGTCAATTCTAAGGACCTTAAAAAGGAGCGACCAACTCTGTAGTTTGAGGACAATTCTGGGGCCTTAAGTGGAGGCCACCAATTTTGAGGGTCGAGGTAAATTCTGAGGACCTTAAGTGGGAGCGACCAATCTTACGAGTCGAAGCCAATTCTGCAGGCCCTAAGTGGAGGCGACCAATTATATGGGTCGAAATCAATTGAAGAGTGCTATGTGTGATAAATATTCTAACAAATTTGCAAATACCTAATATAAACTTATTTAATTGGAGTCAATTTTAATCCAAATTAAATTAGCCCCTACACATCCAACTACGTGTGTGTGTGTGTGTGTGTGTGTGTGTGTGTCAAACCATCAAAAATAAAGTTAATAACTCACCGATTTTAGGAAAAAACCTCTTTCGGGTAAAACATTTTATTTCACTATAATATGTAACACTTACACTTACAATGAAATCCGTAATGAGTTAACCGCAGAAAACCCACTTAGACCGCAGCTCCAATTCACCCTAGGAATACCCACGAGCACTCCCTATTCACATGTAGTCGTCTTCAGCCAAGTACTCCCCTCAAAAGAACCTAGATCAGTAGTAGAGATCTTCTCTAAAAGATAAACTTGACACAAGATGTGTTATTGGGTTCCAAAACAATTCACACAAACTATTGGGATGATTTGTGAATTGAAAACAAAGGATTAAAACCCTAAAAGTGAGAAGACAAATTATTCTGCCAAAGAAGTTTCGTCTCTTGAAAATTCTCAGGTCTTCTAATAAAAAATGAAGTTGGATAAACCAAATTATTGAAAATCTAAGGCGACGCGTCGCTCGAACGAAAAAGCAACGTCACTCGAACGGATAGATGTGACGTTCAAACAAATCGCGCAGCAGAGGCCTGTAGCTCAAATGATGTATGTTTGTCACTCGAATAAGAAAATTAAAAAATATTTTTAATTTCTTTTGCCAGTAAATGTTCATCCTTAAAAGTTCGAAAACTATTTTTGAAGAAAAACATAAAAAGTCCCCTCCAATACTTAGAAAAAATTTCATATAAGTTATCCCAATAGTCTAAGTGAAATGCTAAGGAATTAAAACATAACCTTACCAAAGTTCAACTTACGGAGGCTTGAATGTTGAAGAACTTGTTACTCGGATCCATCTAGACACATGAATGATCTCCAATTATTCTTCTACGGTTGTAGCGGTATACGACATACTCAATTGATAACGGATAATAAAAATAATGTCCTTACAAATCCCCCCCTATATCTACGCCGGTAAAAAATAAAAACATATGAATTATCAAAACAAAATGCCTATACAAATCTAATACCCTCCCATGGACCCAAAACTGAAAAGGTACTAAATATGTAAGTCTAAAATTTTTCTTCAAAATCTTCAACTTCAAATCGTTAAGCTTTTCTCATCAGGTTGTGCAAAATAATGATCTTAAATTTTTGAACCTGCACACATGAGACAAAGCAAATACCTTCGTGACGCGTGAAGCTTGAAATGATATAAGAATAAATCAAACAAAAATCAAATATCCCCCATAATGCAAAATAATGATTTTCAATTTTTGATCCTACACACATGAGACAAAGAAAATACCTTGATGACGCATCGAGTTTGAAATAACATAAGAATAAATCAAACAAAAATCAAATCCTCCATAGTGAAAAATCTCCCCCATAATTCGTTCTCCCCCTTTTTATTTATCTGAAATAGACAAGGAAATGAATAAACAAAATAAACATGGAGTTGTCATGATAAAAATGCATAGCAAATATGGATCAAACTATGCTCATGCAAAGAATAACTCAAAAGCTTCCACAAACTATTTTTTATTTTTCAATTTTTTCATACAAAAATGCAAAAATAATTTTACAAACATCACACAACATGAATTTACACTAGGACAACCAAATTATGGAAACGGAATGAATGGCTGTGAACATATTCGGTAGGCAAATCAAAGAAATCAAACATAACATATGTGCATGATGCATATGTTAGTCCTATCGAATGAATCTCAAAATCGTCCTTAGTTGTTGAAAGTGTTGAATTTAAATGACATCGACTCAATCCATCAACACATCAAAGTCAAGAATGATTCCCACACCAATAATGTCTAAAACTATGTAAATGCTTTTTCGTGATGCTGTCAGGACATGCAAACCCATTATTCATTTCTTTCCATCCAAACTCCCTCATAAATAATAATCATTTATATTTTTCTTTTGAGGTGGCCCCTTTTTGGCGTATTTATCTTTTCATTGCCTTTAAATTTTTTTGGGCCTCTTTTAAACGATGGATTTCACAATGTGTTAATTTTGTGCTCTTAAAGCCCTTTCCCATGAACACTCAACATATTTTGTTCCAATTAAATTCCTCGCGGTAAACGGTTTTTACATGCACTACTTCAATTGTCAAGTTTTATCCCATATGGTTCATTTTAAAGTCAGAATTGAGATGACAAAACTCCGACCAATATGTGATAAACAAGTACAATAATTAAACAAATCCGTGCAAGTGTGCATTAAAGGAACTCATGAGTCAAACATGTAGGTAGTAACAACTAATCACGTCCCAATGACTCCAAACATTGTAAAGCACAATAATGAAATGATGATGCATATCAAAACACTACAAAATTGTCACAGGATATGGTTTGATATTTTGACTCGGTCGTCGTAAATGTCCATTCAGACGCGGTGTAAAAATAAAATACAAAACTCATTTTTACTTTTTCCAAAAAATTTATCAAAATAAAATCTTTTTGTATTTTTAAATATTTTCAAAAACAAAAATCTAATACAAAAAAAATGTACACTAGCGATAGGCAAATAATATCATTATGCAAATCAACCTATGCTAGCAAACAAGTCTAAACCTCAACTGTTAGGTACGATGGAGTTTTCCAAAGCTGGTGACATCCTATGAAAAATCTCCATCAAATCACGTGAAGTCTTGACCAAAAAATTTACCAGCTCCCTATGTGAAAACTCTCTCGTGTAATCATTCGGAACGTCGGGTGTGGGTGCGTATATGTGAACACGTGTAGTAGCAAAATGTGACACATGACCCAACTTAAAACAAAACTCCCTAAGGTGTGCTCTCTTCTTGCAGTGTGTGTAGACATAAACAGGCCCAGGTTCACATCTCTCAAAACATCTCCCACGCTATATCCTATCAGGTACAGGACGCCTAGGTGGGTTGCGTTGAGAGCCATGTGAATCGAACACTAAAGCGAGAACCGGCTCGGGTGAAACATGTGAAGTGGATGCACCGTCATGACTTATTCCTCGTCTCTCAACATCACCCAAAATGGGATTGAGAACCATCTTTCCAACATTCTTAGATGTGTTCTCTAAAGGTACTTTGACCTCCCGGGCACATTAGAGATCACTCTAGAGTTGGGAGACACGTTTCATCAGACTAGACATCATGTTGGTCAAATAACTCTTTTCTTGGGCTAAAGCAATCAACTATTCACTCAAAGAAACCTTCATTTTCTCGAGTTGACTCGCTTTTGCCTCAAACTCCCCCAAAACCTCTAACTCTCTCTTCAAATCTCTCACCCCGAGACTCAACTCCTTATTCAATTTTTTAGTACAAATCTCTAAATGCGATCTGAAGTTCACTATCACCCTCACTAGCGCACTCACTCTCAGACTCGCTAGAAACACTCAAACCATCCTCGGGGGTCTCACGTGCACAAGTATCCTCATCATTGTGAGACAAACTGTATGTGCTCACATGACTAGAAGAAAAAGCAACAAACTTTACATGTGACGACTATCCCCAGAATCTTTCACCTCTTCCTCACTATCACTAAGAGTAATCGGCAATCTTTTTTCCCTTTCTCTTTAGCCTAGTGGAACACTCAAATGCTCGGTGGCCTCTCACCTCACACTCAAAACACTTATCTTCCTCCTTTTTCTCACCCTCTTTCTCACCACCCTCTTTGGCTACATTTTTATTTTTCTCAAAGGATCTTTTATTGGAAGAATTTTATTTTGAAAACTTGAGAAACTTTTTTAAAAAATTCCTAAGCATGGCCATATCAAAATCAAATTCGTTCTTAGAATCGGACTCACAAAAACTAACATTTTTTTCTTCTTAGGTTGGGCTTTGAGTGCTATCCCTCTAGCCTTAGGCTTGACAGTGTCAGGAAACATGTCAACTTCATATGTCTGGAGGTCTCCTACTAAATCTTCTAATTTCATATGATTCAAATTACCTAAGGTATTTTAAACAGTCACTTTAGGGATAAAACATTTTGGTAGCAATCTTAAAATCTTTTTAACCACTCGTGCATCAGGTATAAGCTCACCAAGATTGAAACTAGTGTTCATAATGTCAGACAAACGTGCATAAAAGTCATCAAAACACTCAGTCTCAAGCATGGTTATTATTTCAAATTGAGTAGTTAAATTTTGAATTTTAGATTCTTTAACTGCATTAGTGCCTTCGTGGGTGAGTTGTAAACCATTCCACGCTTATTTAGACGTGGTGCACGTCATAATATGTCGAAACTCGTAGGGGGTGACGTGTCCGAAAATTGCACTATGCCCACATGAATTAAAAGTGCTCCACCTAAACTCATCCTCAGTCCAATATATCATAGGTTTTGAATTCGTGACATTATATGTGGTGACAGTGGGAGGGGTCCAGACTCTTTCACAAATTACCCAAACTCTCTCATCGATTGCTTTTAAATGCGATTTCATGCGGGATTTCCAGTAAGCATAATTAGACCTGCAAAATTTGGTAACCGGTTATATAAGTTTTCATTCAGAAACATTAAGATAATTTTTAAAAATCAATTTTTTTCAAAAAAAAAAATATCACATAAATTTTATGAAAAATAGGAATCCACAATAAATTAGTGAAACTTGCTCTGATGCCAATTTGAAGAGTGTTATGTGTGATAAAGATTCTAACGAATTCGCAAACTCCCAAAATAAACTTATTTAATTGGAGTCAATTTTAAACCAAATTAAATCGGACCCTAAACATGCAACTATGTGTGTGTGTGTGTGTGTCAAATCATCATAAACAAAGTTACTAACTCGCAGATTTCAGGAACAAAACACCTTTCGGCTAAAACCTTTTATTTCACTATAATATGTAACACTTACACTTATAATGAAATTCGCAATGAGTTAATCGCAGAAAACCCACGTACACCGCAGCCTAGAGCCAGCCAGAACCGCAACTCTAATTCAATCCAGGAATATCCACGAGCACTCCCTATTGACATTCAGTCATCTTCATCCCAGTACTCCCCTCAAGAGTACCTAGATCAGCAATAGAGATCTTATCTATAAGAAAAACTTGACACAGTATGTGTCCATGGGTTCCAAAACAATTCACACAAAATATTATGATCATTTATGAATTGAAAACAAAGGATTAAAACCCAAAAAGTGAGAAGACAAAGTATTCTGCCAAAGCAGTTTCGTCTCTTGAAAATTCCCAGGTCTTCTAATCAAAAACGAAGTTGGAAAAACCAATTTATATCAAATCTAAGGTGGCGCGTCACTCGAACAAAAAAGCAGCGTCGCTCGAACAGATACACATGTCATTCAAATGACATCGTGCGACTGAGGCATGTCGCTCAAACGATGTCTGTCTGTCGCTCGAATGAGATAATTAAAAAATATTTTTTATTTCTTTCTCCAGTAACTGTTCCTCCTTCAAACTTCAAAAAATATTTTTGATGAAAAACTTAAAAAGTTCGCTCCAATACTTAGCAAAATTTTCATAAAAGTTATCCCAATATTTTAAGTGAAATGCTAAGGAATTAAAACACAACCTTACCAAAGTTAAACTTGTGGAGGCTTGAATGTTGAAGAACTTGATATTAGGATCCGTCTTGATGCATGAATGATCTCCAATTATTCTTCGACAGTTGTAGAGGTATACTACATACTCAATTGATAACGGATAATAAAAATAATGTCCTTACATCCATTATGAGGACCTTAAGTAGGGGTCAATTTTTCTGTGGGGATGAGGTCAATTATGAGGACCTGAAGTCTTAATGTGGGGGTTTTCTCTCTGGGGAGTCTTTATTTTACATTTATTGAGACTCTACTGGGGAAGAGACATATGTCTAGGGATTAAATCCTTTCTATAAGAGATAGCTTTGCTGGGGGAGCTAAAATTCTTAGTCTAGAAATTCCACTGGAGAAACAATTGATGACTTGATATTTTAGGATTCCGCTGGGGAATGTGTTTCTAGGAGATGCCGCTAAAGAGAGATGTTTGGTTAGGGCCCCTAGCTCTGCTCAGTGAAATTGGAATTTTCGGGTGAAAATTTTAATTCTAGAATTCCTGCTGGGGAAACGGGTTGGATATTACGTAGCCCTACTGAGGAAGCATTTGATTTTTGCTGAGGATGAGGTTTTAGGATTCCGCTGGGGAGTTCTAGTGGGCTTTTGGGATGCAAGTGCACTTATTTTTAGGGGATAAAACGTGGTATTAAACATGCTGGGGATTTAGGAGCTTGAAAAATGGTTTTCTTGGTCTTGGTGAAGAAATGTTCCAATATTTATTTGCAATTTTAGGAATTTTTTGAGAAAGTTTTGGAATTTTCTGGAAATTTCTAAGACTTTTATACGAAATTTCAAGGGTGTTGCCGATTGAAGGGTGGAAGGAATTTCCAATCGATAGTGGAATGGTTTTTGGGATGCTTTGGGAAAGGGAATAGGTATGTGCCAATCGATGGGTGTCAGGGAATTGTCGATTGGCATATCCCTTAGCCTCTTATAAAAAGGGGGTGAATTCTCTTCATTTTTTATAGCTTCTAGCTTTCTATCTTCTGCTTCTCTCTTCTGCAATCTTCTCTTGCATTTTTTTCTCGTTCAAGACTAAAAAGTGGCAGATTTCTCAAGTAACGAGACCCATATGGCGTGGTTGGGCATTGACGATTGGGCGAGCCTGAGTGCTGGCTAGGGTTCCCCTGGCAAGGAGCAACGAGAGTGATTTCAACCTGATGAACCTTTTGACAATGTTCTCACTCTTCTGTTCAAGCCTTCGCACCACCGGTCATCTAGGATGAGGAACCCTAATGGCTATGTAAGTATCACATGACTTTTGGCATCCTTTTTCTTCTTTGTATTCTCTTGTTTCCTTCGGTTTGACGAAAAGTTTCTATTCTATTTTGGCAGACTGACATAGCTTCTACGATCTTTTGTTCCTGAGGGATGAAGGGATTTAGGGATGTGTGGGAGAATCTTCCTGCCATGGTGCGCTAGGTAGTCTCATCTAAGGGTTTTGGTCATTTGGCGTCTACTTTGGACGAGACGACACACTCTACGATCATTTTGTGCGCGCTAGGATAGAGGTGGTGGGACACTACCCACACACTACACTTAGGATTTGGGGTGATGACGGTGACCTTAATTGATGTCCAGCAACTACTGGGGATCGACTCCGAGGGTACGCAGATAGAGGTGGACTGATCTTTGAGGGTGACACCGGTGGCAGTTAATGCTGTGATTGGAGATATGGGGAAGATAGTCTCTAGGGATTAGATCTGTATTTTTCTCCTATGGGAGGTTCTACTGAGTCGAAGGATCAACGAGACCAACGGGCTACAGGTGAGGCAGATGGCCTTTTATTTATTCTTCTACTGTTGGGGGTTTTCTTGGTGGCGTCAAGCGGTGATGTCCTCCACTTATTATTATTTCCATTTTAAGTGTATTTTGAAATATCCCTCTCTATGACTGGGGGAGCCTAACTTTGGCAACCCTTTTTTCTTCTTTGCATGCTTTCATCTAGTGCTACTGGAAGACTTTTACTGGGGTCACGTATCTTTTGGAGCTAATTTTCTTATTTCTATTTATGTATTTTCTTGCATTTTCCTTTTTTCCTCTTCTGCTTGTTCCTACCTTTTCTGCAAACTTGTTTCTACGAGGTGATCAGGCTTAATTCCCATTTGATAGGTTTGCAGGACGAGTCAGTGAGGAGCTTCTACCAGTTCTATCGGTGGTGAAAGTCCAACCGACGGTCGATGTAGTCTATTTCCTTGTCGGCAATGTATCAAGTCATGAATGTCTTAACGAGCGACCAGGTTATTTCTTCTATTCTCTTCTGAATCCTTTTCTTTGGAATTTTCCTTTTTTGTTCAACTATTGACTTTATTTTGGAAAAATAAAAGTGACTTTCAATCGCTAGGGGATGCCTATATAGCACATAAGGGTAAAGGGGGTGAATGCATAGATGCGCCGGCTGCCAGCACATAAGTTCGGTCATTCTTGGTATCTGGGGGAGGGAGTAGTCTCATAGATCATGGAGGATGAGGTTGTGGTCCCACCAGCGATGCCCCCGAGGTATATAAGGCAAGTGCGAGAGATATCAAAGGAGGTTAGGGCGGTGGCGATGATTGGCGAGCCCAAATCATCCTATACTAACACGGTGGCGACTTACAACTACCTTGATTACATGAAAAACTGGTTGATGCCCTCCTTCATTTATGATGTAGTGAACATGCATCCTCCTCCTACGGCTTTGGACAAGGGTAAAGTCGATCGGTGGGGTATGCCCACAATACTGGTGGTGCATCGTAGTCAGCAACGGTCGTGACGACGGAGGTTCCATTCATTCGGCTTGCTTCTCTTTCCTATAATATCAGACTGGCTAGACGGGGATGGTTGAGTATGCAGCATCGCCCTAATGCGATGGAATCGACGGTGTTGGGGCTGACGGAGGATGTCCTTCAGCCAGAGGTATATCTCTTCATTTCTTTGTCCTTTGTCTCTCTGATTTATTTTTTTTCTTTAAACTGGTCATTTTTCCCTTTTAGTTTTCTTTTATCATGTTCGGGTGTCGACTACTTGGCCGAGGGACATTCGAGACTGGGTGGCGTCTGTGATGACTCATATTCGGGATTCGATTTTGGTTCCTTCTTTACTGGTGTCGTCTTCTACTTCTGAGAAGTGATCTGGATCCTATAGTCAAGGCTACTCAACTCGTCAGCAGGGGAAGCACATTCATCGTAGGGACGGGGAATCCTAAAGGGGTAGAGAGAGAGAGAGAGTTTAGGGTTTCGGGTTGAGTCCCATTGTATTTTTTTTATAGTTTCCTAAAAAAAGGAGGTTAATGGAAATGTATATAAAAATGAAAGAAATTTTATTTTATCTTTGTTTAAATGGCTTATTCTACATGCGCTCTTTACTTTGTTGCTAAGACTGTAAAAAGGATGGATCATTTTTATTTTTGCAACGAGAGAGTCTAAATAATTCGAGAAAAGGATTTATTCTTTAGATACGATGGTTAAAAATGGATAATGCAAGAAGGAATAACCCAAGGGTTCTTTAAAATAAAGATTTATTTTTTAGGCATTTTGAATTTATCAAAACGAAAGATTGAATTTTCCAAAAATAGGGGGTTGCCGATCGGCATACCCCTTGTCCTGCCTATTGGCATATGGGCTATGTCAAATAACTATAGGGCTTTGATTGCACTTTCCTACAACTTAGATTCCTTTGATGGGCCAGGTCTTTCATTCAGATTTGCAAACTTCTTATTTTTAGCCAAAGTTTTCAAGTATAAAAGGATGGTAAGGTGGTGTTATTTTTCACTCATCCTTTATTTCTCCTTTTAGCTTATTTCTTGCCTTTTGTTTTATTATTTCCAAAATGGACCTTCCTATAAGTGGAGAATTTTTCTCATATCTCAATAATTTAGAGGCTATGTATCTATACAATGTAGATTGTGATGCCTTTAACTTGCATCGAGTCTTTTTTTGGCACAATCGGCCCGTTGACTGGAACATGGTGGTAGCAGCACCACAATTTTGGTATCCCGAGGATCATTTTTTTGTTTTGTCTTGGATAAGCTTTGTCTGACCTATGAGGAGTTTTTTGCTAAGTTATGGTTAATCCCAGTGTGGCGGAGGCCATGCCTGAATTCTCTCGATCTCCTCAGGAGCTATTAGCAGGACTTCTCCATATTTCTCCTTCAATAGCTTAGCTATTGGTCGCTGGGGAATGATCTCTCTCCCAGCTGTACTGTATTATATGCGTATGCGGGTGTAGGAGGATCTTAATGATAAGTTTCCCATTTAATTATTAAATGAGATTAGAGATGATTAATATTGATAAAAGTCCATGTGTATATTATTATGCACGTCCAGCATATCACGCGTATTTGTGTATTATTTATACATTAACTAGGTAATATTATAGTATTGAGGGTGCAACATATGTTATGGGTCACACACCATCCAAATGAGAACATGTGTCACCACAGGTTATTTGACACAGGCCTCCATAATATATTTGACATGTGATAACCCACTTGGGTTGGTTTTTTGTTATAAATAAAGTTCATTTCCTTACATTTTGAGGGGGACTTCTTTGCAAGATAATGGCTTTTGTCTTAAGAGCTTTAGAGAGACTTTTGAGAAGGATTTTTTGAGAAGAGTTTTGAGATGAGTTCTTTAAGAAGAGATTCACCACCTCTTACCTCTCAGAGTTCCACCCTAATGAGGTTTTTGAAGAATAGTATGAACCTACGAACTACGTTGGCTTTGATTCCGACTATGATAGATACATAGGCGCAACTGAAGTTCCTCAAGTCGAATACGTAACAGAATCTAGTATTTCCCCAAATTAAACTCCCCTATTACATTTGGCGACTCCACTCGAGATGTATTCATGATTTTTATCGTGTAACACCTTAATCGCTTTCAAAAAATGAACGTAGATCGATGAATGGGGTGGACAAAGAAACTTTCTGGTTCAATATTCACGAGATAAGTGTTCAACTTTATTTCAGATAAGAAATTCATTCTTTACTGATAGTACAAATATAGCACCCTGTCACGGATGGTATGCTCAACTTCACAGGCTTACATGTTGCGGCCCCTAACAACATAAGGCATGACCCTCCTCATCACAGGGCACGACCCCCATCAACATACCACGGAACCATCTAGTACAGTGCGGCATCTTTGTCTCCAGACTTGCGGGATGCGGCACTCACGTTTGCCTTACAGGCCACATCCCTCCCCATTGCAACTCCAGACTTTATGCCCGTCACGTGCCCGTTGCACATGGGCATATCTCCTATAAATAGAGGACCACATCTCAAAAATAAGGGGACTGGATCGATTCCACACACATCCGGGGAAATTTCAATAGTATTGATTCTCTCTACGCAACCTCAGCATACAACTTGGGGGATGTTCATCCACATCGCAGCCACCTCTCCGGCACATCGGAATCATCAATCATCATGTATTCTCCCTTATTATCATACTTTTATGCCTCTTTAGGCATGATTGAATTATACAATACAACACATATAATGAGAACGGTGCAACACAGTGGACGTGGGCCAATTTTAGAGGCTGAACCACTCTATATCTTATTTTCTCTATATTTACTTGCTTTGCTTATTTATGATACATTTCACTCTTAACTTGTTGGTACGAGAACGACTAGATTGATGATTTCTTGTATCATCAATCTGGCACCGTCTGTGGGAACAAGATATTTCAAGTCTTGCTTCTTTATATTTGAGTTCTTAAACACCTTATTCAATCCCTGAGGATCATACGGATCATCATCTCACGGGTAGATTCTGGTTATTGAGCTCTGTTTTATATTTACACCTTTAAATGGGTATTTCACATATTCAGATCTATTCTCGGGTCTTCATTTTATGGCCTCGGAACTATTCTACACACCCCTGTGATATCATTCCAACTAGATAATGTTGAAAAGCATGTTGGGCTTTAGCCCTAAAAAGGTGAATGATTAGGGAAGAATTATGTTTACTCCCTTTTTGTTGTTCTTTGCCCAGGATCTAGGGTTTATCATCATAATTGTGCCGATTAGTGCACCGAGAGGCCATTATTCCCTAGATAGACCCTAGTAATCATGCTATCACCGTGTTTTGGGAGATGAACTCAATTTCTGGGTTTCGATTTGGGGATTGCTTCCCCCTGCTTAGCAAGAGGTGCAGCAGGTAGTTTAAATACCTTCATGCCTCGGCCTCTACGAGGGAAGGTATTACGGAAGGCTCAAAACATCAAGGAAAGGACTCAAGTGGTCAACTCCACCTCGGTGTCGTTACAAGGCTGTGACAGTATCCCTGTGTGCTTTGATGGTCGCGGCCTCATCAGAGTAGCAGCAGCTCAAAAGCTATCTCCCAGCCTCATACTTAGTTAACCTTATGCTTCTGAGATTATTCACTCCTGTTAGTTTTATCTCAGATTAAATATACTTTGTAAAGACTAACAAAAGCAGAAAATGGAAGGAGAGTCCATCCAGAGCATAGAAATCAAAGATGAGATTATGCAGCTGTACAATCACCTCAACCACCTCTACGACAGTCATGCCTCACTCCAGACCCAGGTCAACTATTTGACTCAGAGGGTACTTATGCTAGAGGTCGCGGCCTCACCCAATGCGGGCGCGGCACCCAGGAACATTACTTCAACAGTCTTTGATACTGCGGTAGTTCAAGGGAATCCGATCGCGAAAGCAGTCAACCGGTTCTCGAAAAGGAGAATAGAGAAGGCAAAGAAGAAATATGAGGCCTACACACAGTTGACCTTCCCGATTGAAGAGATCTTTGAGTTCATCAAAGAAGACAAGTTGTTGAGGTGGCCAAAAAACTGAGAGCTCCACCCCACAAAAGGAACAAAGCTACTTAGTGCAGATTCCGTCAGGAACATGGCCATAACACTGAGCAATGTTGTGCTCTGAAGGATGAAATTGAAAGGCTAATTGGGCAAGCGATGTTGCGAAGGTTCCTTAAAGATGTTTAGGTGATGCAGCCTTATCTCACATGCCACATGCTCATTTTTCATGCTTATCTCTTATATTCCATCTGTCTCTACTTTACAGTGACAACTCCTATTATGCTGTTTTAAACTAAACTTTGTGTTATCCTTACAAAGTGATATATATATATATATATATATATATATATATATATATGAATAGTTATAATATCAAGTTCACTTTTATAGTGTCATATTTTGATTCGCATTTCTATCAAATGTTATCTTATAAAGACCATTTTTGTCTTAAACAAATCCCGATCCGAGACAACATGTTATATCGAGAATGATAATATCTAAATGGGCCACAATGCCCGATAAGACGCTTGATTGTCTGAAAGTTGACGATAATTGAAAGTGGCGAAAGCAAATATTGGAAGCAGTTATCTAAATTGGACTGTAACATCACTCGCAAGGGCTTCCAATGCTTATTCTTAGCTTTCGAGATGCGTCATTAAGTCGCGAGACTTGTAATATCTAGCCAGGGACGGCTTTATATATATGTTAGCTGGGGGTGGCTTAATAACACAACCCAGCCTGGGGAGGCTTGAAAATATCTTGTATGTTAGTTGTACGTGGATTAATAACATAACACAGCCTAGGGAGGCTTGAAAATATCATGTATGTTAGCTGTGGGTGGCTAAATAACATAACTCGGTCTGGGGAGGCTTGATAATATCATGTATGTTACCTGTGGGTGGCTTAATAACATAACCCAGTCTGGGAGGCTTGATAATATCCCACTTACATACAGAAGGGCGATGCTAAAGAAGATTAAAGCAATTGAAGCGACCGGATGAAATCCTCGTCCTTCTTTATATGTTCCATACTGGTTATGGGATGATAAAAAAATTTCATGCGTTTCAAGCAGCCAAGGGTAAAGAGTGCAATAGCCCTGTCAATACAGCTGCAGTCATTAAAGAGACTAAGAGTAGATGCGGTAATGACATGGATTTAGATCCAATTGTAAATCTACAGAAGATGGGTTTCAAACACTCAAAGGTCACGCGGCCTATTAGAGAAAACAACTAAAATGTGTAGCCTCTATTCAGGAAAGAGCACTTTCAAGCAGCTGCAGCCATTATTTGACAGCCGCGGCACTATTCAAGCGGCAGCCCTTCTAACGTGGAATAAATGAGGTAAAGGGTCGCGGCCCATGTACATAAGCCATACGAGTTACAACCGCAACCTATAACATATATGCATGAAGGAGCCGTAGCATTAACGAATGTACCGCGGATGTTCTCGAGGAGCAGCCTATGAAGAAATAAATATGATAGAATGTCGCGGACTTGATCTATTAGTTCTACAAGTTCGTTCAATCAATAAGGCATTTCAAGTATACAAAGAAGTTGTATCTAAGTATCCATTAAAGCATTGGGGAAGTTTGGTGTTCAAACAATCAAAGATGTATAAAGTGCATTCGCTAAAGCACCGCGGCACCTCGAGCCTTTAATTACAATAAATAAATTAGAAAATTGAAGAAGTGTGGCCGCAGCCGTATTTCCACACACAACATTAAGGCAAAATCACAACAGGCTGCAGCTATATTTGTGAGAAAAACATTTATATATTGGTGTCGTAGAAAGCTCATTCAATCAAGAAAGAATTTCCAAGTATGAATTCATTAAAAGCATTAAAGAAAGCAGAGGATACAAAAGTTATGAACAAATAGGTCGCAGCCACTACAAAAGTGAAGTAACAGAAGGGACGCAGCCCTGTATTAATGATAAAAAGATAACCAAGATCATGAGGCTGCATCATCACGATCATTTCCCTCCTCTCCATCCGTGGCAGTCTCAGTTTCCTCGTCTGGTGCGGTTGCCTCAGCCGTTGCTCTGAGCCTTGCTTTTGCCTCGAATGTGGCCTTGAGCTCAGCGATGCATTCTTGATGCTCAGCATCACTAAGTCTCCAGGAAAGAACCTTCTCCTTGGTCTCAGGGAAGTTCTTTATTATTCTCTATCGTAGCTCCTGGTAGCAGTGCAGATAGGCCCTATTATTGATGAGGAAGAAGTACCTAAAGCCCGTGAATGACTCCACTGTATGGTCAATGGCCAGCTGAAGAGCATGGCCATGGTCTGCTTTTATTTTCTTCATTGCTACAGCATGGGCTTCGGCATCATGCGCGGACTTGGCCTCCAGCTCCTCATACTTCTTTTGAAGAAGTACGAGCTTGTTATTAGAAATTTTTGTGGCCTGTGCAACTTCCGTGGTCTGAGCCTGGGAGGCTTTGAGGGATTATGCGGCCTGTTTGAAGTTTTCCTCTGCTTCCACCCTTTCATTATTTGCGACAGCCAAGTCCATTTGGGTTGCCTGAAGCGCCACGGCAGAAAAATTCTTCCCAACCTCAAAGGACAAAGTTCGTGCAGCCTCCAAGTCAGCGGCGTGCACACTTTTCGCGGCCTCTTTTAGCTTATAGAGGGCCTCATACTTCCTCTTTTGGTCCACCATTTCATCCGCTGCCTGAAATTAATAAGCTAGTACAAAATATGGAATGAAAATTCAAAAGGGAGAAAGCACTAGCACTTACCATCAGAAGACTATGGAGGTCGCAGTCCTCTAGATCGTCATGGTCTTCCTCCACCAACCTGTCAATGTCCGTGGCGTCTAGGGCTCTCTTTATTCTTCGCGCGGCCTTCATGGTAGTGTCCCATAATGGCTCAGGGCCAGGTTGTCTTAACTCAGGTCATGGACGACCGTCTGGACCAACTATGTCGTGGCACTGAGGAGGTACCAAGTTTGCATTAACTGCAAATACATGCGGAGGAGGAGGAGAAGCCAAATGGATGGGAGCATCAGACGTGGACATCAAACATGCCGCGGCCAACTTGGATCTAATGTCAGCATCAAACTCATCTTGCGATTGGGTCACAGAAATTTCCGTTTTCTCTGCAGCCTGAGTTGGGGTCACAACAGGTGGATTTTGTTCGCTGAAAGGGGTCACGGCAGGTGCCTTAGCCATGGACCTCTTCCTCTTCCTACTTCGTGCAGTATTATTAAGAACGGTTATGTCCTCATCCATTTCTACTAACTGGGCACCCAACATCTCCCTATCAACTTCATCACCTGAAAGAGAAAGCAATAATAAGTATTTGAAATAAATTTGATGAAAACATAAGTTATCGCGGAATAAAATTGCGGGTCTAGTTATTACCTTTTACGGGCATTCTTAGAATGTACTTACTGGGGAAGAATCCTGCCTCGAATACAGTTGCAGATATTACAAGGACGTTGAATTTCTTCTCTTCAGCTGGAATGGCCGCGGCTTCAGCAACTCTCTTCTCTTGTCGCTTGCTCAGTTTCAAGTTGTCAAGAACTACAGAAAAATGATTCAAAGGTTAGTAGAGATTAATAAGCAACTATGAAGAAGGGACGCTGCTATAATCCAAATACCTAGCTTGGAGGGAGACCCCCATTGCCACGGTATTCAATACGACTTCACCCTCTCGTTCTCTTTGGGGTGAATCTCCCAGCCTTCTCCGGAGATGTAGAAATACTTGCCCTTCCAGTTCTTTACATTGGTCGGCCTCCCAGAGTAAAGGGTCTCATCCCTACCGCGAACGGAGAACTAGTAGTACCCGATGAACTTCACGGAGTTTTCCTTTGGGCGGTAGAAATGAAAGAACTCCGCGGGAGTAATTTACTTTTTGAATCAATTCTCCCAAAGAACGATCGCGGTAAGAATGGCTCTCCATCCCTTAGGATCTAACTGGGCTGGGGCTAGTTTCATGGTTTGAAAAATGCGTCTAATGGGTACAGGAACCGGCAGCCATAGCTCGTAAACAAAGGCATGCAATGGAAAGCAGGCCTCATCATCGAAAAGTGTCATGCACGGTCGTTGGTTCGTGGCAGGTGCTTAGCACATCAAGTTTTCTGGAAACTTAAAGGCCTCAACTATCTGGTCAACCCAGTCTTGGGTCATGATGTTGTGGATATCAAATATAGCCAGGGGTCTCTCAGCCCTCCCAGATGGACCAGTTTGGTTATCACTAACTTCCGCGGCATCATCTCCTAGTCCCAATGGATGATTACTTGAATTGGCTTTCTCTTCCATTAGGGGTACTCAAAATCCTTCCTAGAAGTAGAATTCGCGGAGTCTGAGTCTAGTATCACACAGTTGGGGCAATCCCTCAGTTGGCAAGGCCCTATTAATCTCAGAGGGGGCACAGAAGAGAGTTCAGGAGCAGACGTTCCAAAATGCTTTGCCCAAAACCCTCTCAGAAATTCATCTGGGTCAAAGCTCATATGGTTGCAGCAGTACCTGAAAAGCAGAGTCCACAGTTAGGCGCCACAGCCAATATGGTTTGAAAAAGACTTTAAGAAGCCGTGGAAAAATTAGTTATATGAATAGTGAATAGAACCTATTCATTGAACCTAAGGGATTACCCTCTAACCCTGCCGGCCGCAGCCATCTCCTATGTCAGCAAGGGAGCTTATAGTGCTGCGACATTTACTAAAATGAGGGATTATAGTCTACCGGCCACAGTCGTCTCTAAAATTACTAAAGATCGAAGGCCTAGAATGTGGAGTGTGTTCTTAAAGAACATCAAGAACTTCAAAGAATCGATATTTGATACAAGCTCAGTCGATTCAAAGAATTCTAGCAGTAATTACAATTATCTATCGCGGCTACTCACAAATATGTTCTAAAGAGCCGCGGAGGATAAATCTAAGAACCGAAGGGGCTGCAGCCATCGCCCACTACATGCCGCGGCTGGGGTCCAAAACGGAATATTCAAAGGACAACCCTAGATTACTGATATTCTATCATGCAGCGGCCTCTCTCTCAAATAGCTAAGTATATAATGTTTAGTCATTTTAAGATCGAATACACAGAACACGAAGAGTTTATTTATAAACAGTAAGAACAGTTATATGATTACTTTGGATTCAACACGGATACGTGCTATCTTGTCCAAGCATTTTGAAGATCAGGGGTTCAGTTCAGCATACGCAAATTAATTCAAACAATTATTACAATTATTTTATCGCTCATGTGTGTTCGATTCTAGGGTGATGGCAGATTATTCAATTGAAACCCTAAATTCTTATCAAGCAATGCAGAAGCTCATGTGTTCGATTATTGAAGAAGTACGCACTACGAAAGCTATTAAAAGGGACGTTGGATGAAAAATTACCCGGAAATAGAGAAGATGGCAATACTCAGCTTCAAAGCAATTTGCACCGCCACACACATCCTTGGAAGGTCGCCAAAAAATGAGAGAGGAAGGAAGAACAGAATTCGCCCTCGATTCGCTCACAAAAGTTTTGGAAACGTAATGAAGTCCACGGCCAGAAACAATTTATATAAGAGAGCGTGAAAGATGAATCATCGCCTTCGAAGTACTGCGGCATCTAAGAAAACTCAACTAAGCCGCAGCCCCAATCGAATTCTCGTGGCACTACGACTTGGGGGCTTATTGATAGTACAAATATAGTACCCTATCACGGATGGTATGCTTAACTTCACAGGCTTACATGCCGCGGCCCCTATTAACATAGGGCGCGGCCCTACTGAACTCGGGGCGCGGCCCTCCTAATCACAGGGCGCGGCCCCCATCAACATGCCGCAGAACCATCCAGTACAGTACGGCATCTTTGTCTCTAGACTTGTAGGATGCGGCACTCACGTTTTCCTTATAGGACATATCCCTCTCAATTGCAACTCCAGATTTTATGTACGTCACGTGCCCGTTGCACGTGGTCATATCTCCTACAAATAGAGGACCACACCTCAAAAATAAAGGGACTGGATCGATTCCACACACATCCGGGGTAGGTTCAACAGTACCGATTCTCTCTACGCAACCTCAGTATACAACTTGGGGGTTGTTCATCCACATCGCAGCCACCTCTCCGGCACATCGAAATCATCAATCATCATGTATTCTCCCTCATTCACATACTTGTACGCCTCTTTAGGCATGATTATATTGTACAATACAACACATATAACGAGAATGGTGCAACATAGTGGACGTAGGCCTATTTTAGAGGCTGAACCACTCTATATCTTGTTTTCTCTATATTTACTTGCTTTGCTTATTTATGATACATTTCACTCTTGACTTGTTGGTACGAGAACGACTAGATTGACAATTTCTCGTATCATCATTTACATTTTATGATCTCTTATGCTTTATATGATATATTTTTATGCAAATATTAGGTGATATTTCTATTTTGAAAGTAGATTTTAGATATTAATGTTTTCACAAGAGGTTGTATAATTAATGTTTGCATGTGCTATTGATATAACTATTAATATTTGAGAATATTTTTATGCGAAGCATAAAAAACTATTATTTGTGATATGAATTGTTTTTTAATCTAATTAGATGAGTATTTGGTCTCTAACTTCTGAAAAAGAGGTGGCTTGATAAAAGATCTATTATATATTATTATTTTTTATTGAATAGAAATCGAAGATAATATATTTTACTGAGACAAGAAGTTTCAATCAAAACCCATGGGATAACATTATTACTAGATAACGTAGATGAATATTGAGCCTATAAAGTTATACTGTAATATAGTATACACTCCATTTTTTTTATTTTCTATTTTTGCGTGACAGATTCATTTTTTAAAAATAAAAAAGTGAATTGCGTACATAGGTATTGTGTGTTAGTTGTCAGGATAAAACATATACCAATTTAGAAAGTACAAAGCTCTTTCAAAGCCAGGAGAACGTTGGATTTTTATTCAAAGGTTACAAAGATAGTGTAAGAGGGTAGTCCCCTTATAGCCTGGAAGTATGGTAATATTAGTTGAGGTGTAACCCCTATAAGTACGGTGATAAATAATAATTCAATAACTCTTCAATGGACACAAATAAACATATAATATTGTATTTGATCAACACACATATTGGACTCACAATACACTCGTGTATAACCTAAACAACAATAAAGGAAACTCAGAAACAACTCAGTCAGAGAGAGAGAGGAGTAAGCACCCTAAATACACCTTGGTAGGCAGCCAAACACACCAATAACCTCTGAAAGACCTCTGGTTAACTATTAAAAGGTTCACAATAAATGACAATAGTGGGTGAGTAAGAGATCTAGTTTGCAATAACATCTCTCCCTAGTCTATTTTCTCTCTAGCTAATAAATCTCTAGAAAAGAACCCTAAAAAAATATCATCTCCCTCAAAAGTGGTTGAGGCCCATAAATAGCCCCCTCCCCCCCCCCCAACCACCACACACACACACACCACTCCCGAGGTGCCTATGTCCTTCCAGCACTGAAAGACACCCCTCATACTTTATGTCACAAACATTAAATGCTTGATGGACTATTCAGCTCCATGTCATAAACATTAAATGCCAAGACATGCCTTTTTCCTAACCACTTGTTGTCAGGGGGCTGTCATCACAGAGGTGGCTCACCAACTGTCTGAGAGCCCCAAATACTACGGTGGTTTACTCAAGTGCGGATTTGACATTGCTTAGCTGGCTAGTGACATCACCTAAAGTAAATGTGACATTAAGTAGAGAGCTATTTGGTTCACAACTTAACGCACAATGGAACTCAAGGCTTTTCCCTTTAAGATTCCACGATCAATAGTCTTTCGGTGTTTTACCAGGTGTATCTAAGATGGTGAGGACAAGCCCCAATGCTGCCTCACTTATTAATCCTCCAAACCAAGTCCCTCCAAAGTCACCACGACGAGGTCTCCCTATAGAGCATGAAAGCCTTCCCAGGCCTTGAGAGTACCGTTTGACCTCACACTGAATAGCGCTATAATCGTTACATCATTACAATCGTTATAGTTATAGCTAATATAAAAAGATACAACATAACTAAGTAAGACAACAAATATAAAGAGTGATCCCTCTCGACCAGTTACTTCGCTGAAAGATCTCCCTGGGCGACCGCGCTGAGCTACCTCACTTTAGATGCCTCGCTACTTTATTCCCTTGAGTCTGTTGTATTCGATGGGGAGATTATCTCTAATCTAGAGATTATCTTCAAGCTCCCCCTACATTTTCCCCTTCGTGTAGAGATTTGTTGTGGTAACAAGAAATATCTGCATAAAAAACTTCTTAATCCGATGAACCCCCTGCTTGTGAAAAAAAAAATTATTGCATCTTTGCCTTCGTTATAACTTATGTCGTTGTGTCTGCGAGAAAAAAGTTAAATTCTCCTCGATATACCTGAACCAAAGCGCTGCAAGTTGTCAGCTAATGCCGAGGGGACATCGCAACGTTTTTTGTCGTTGTGCCTCAAGCGTTCCGTCTTCTTCACTCGCTATTGGAATTCTTTAAAACATCTGAGGAAGTTGTTGATTATCCGATCTGACTGTTTAAAAGTTAAACTCTCCTCTGTATGGACTGTTTCGTGTTACCATGCAACGTAGTTATAATAAGTTGGTATTTTCGTTAGGATTTCCCCAAGTGGTATGAAATCTCCCTCCTGAACATTCCTAGCATTTAGACTTGTGAAACTCTCCCAAAGTAACTGTTGAACTATAAAATTATCCCCAGTTTCGTCATGCCTCTATTATTCTTTGTTTTGTGTTATTCAAAAAGTAAAATTATCCTTGATATACCAAAGCCAGAAATAACTCCGAACGGGCTTGTGGAGAGGGGACATCGTGAACTTTGTGTACTGCGCTGTGTGGAGCCTTTTATCTAACATTGGAATTCTCCTACGTAAATTCTCCCAATAAAATTCCCTCAAGTTGAAGGTACTTTCTCGTTTGGACTGTGCTGCATCATCATTTCATCTTGTTCGGAAAAAAAATTCTCCCCGATGTGCTTGAGTCAAATCTAACCTCATTTGGACTTGTGGCTAGGGGCATCATAGCTTTTTGAACCGTGGTAACAGCTTCTGCGTTGTGAGATATCGGATATGCCTGACAAAAAAATTCTGGTGCCAAAATCATAACTTATTTTGAAAGCAACCATGTCTATTCCCCATGCTTCACTTCATTAATGATGTGGTACTGTCTTTTTAACTATCATGGCACTCCCCGAAGTGCCACGTGTCCAATTGAAATGATTGAGGGCGGCTTTGTACGTGCTGTAGTGGGAAACTCAAAAGCAAACTTAAAAAAAATTCAAACAGCTATTACTCAAACACTTAACCATTTTTCGTTTACCTTACCTTCGTCTTCTTCAAAATCCCAGAGGATTTAGAGAGAGAAAACATCAAACCGCCATTATTACCAAGCTAATCTTCTTGTTCTTTCTTTCTTTGCCTTGTTCACCACCTCTAGCGACTGTGCTCTACCACTTTCAGCATCCTCCTTCTTTCTTATAAGCTTTTTTCTTACCACTGTCTTCCATGGCTTCTTCCAACACTCCATATAATCCCACTGACAGTGCTCCTTCTCCAACCATCATTATGGCTTCCCCTTCCACCCACCTGAGTGCCACTGCCTTACTGGCGGTGCGCCAGGAACAGCTACATTTCTGTCATTATTCTCTTATTTTTGGTAAGGATGACGATTTTTTTATGCGTGCAACACTTGCAGTTTTTCAGCCAAGTATGACCCTTTGATGTTGGGGGATGAAGATAAAGAGTCAGCAAATTACATTTTTCTCCCTCTAGAGGGGCCTCTAAGCTTTATTTTGGATCATGGTGACTTTCCTTGCTCCTAGATTTATTTCGAATCACCTGGGGGATCTCCAGCTCATTTCACTGCCTAGCATGCACAAATGTAGAGCTCCCAAGCTGCAGGTCTTGCCAAAGTTGGTCTTCACCGAGCCAACTAGTTTGGGTAGTTCACTCTCTCCAAGTACAACACTTCACTCCAAGTGTTGGTCTCTAGATGGAACATCATAACTAACACATTTTTTGCTGCTTGGGGAGAGTCCACCATTTGTTTAGAAGATGTTTATGAGATTCTTGGGTTTGAATCCATGGGTGAGTTTGCTTATCTTGATGAGGCCTTGGATGCCGAGGAAGCTACTGATCAGGCAGAGTTAGATCGAATATGTCGACGATGCACTGGATCTTCTAATAAAGCAACATTTACTCCCATAATCAGTTATATCCTTGAAGTTCCTACTGCGAAGGATGCCGCTTCTGTCACAGGTAAGGGTAAAGGTACATCCCTATAATAACCAGTCTACATCCTTTTTTTTCTTTCCCATTTCTTCTTAACTGTAAATCCCAATGACCAGTCTAGGAGGGACCTCATAAACATCTCCATTCGTTTGCTAGGGGTTTTAATCTTCCTCTGGACGCTATTACTCTGGGGTCCCTCTATATTTGGTTAGATCGGACCCATATTGACATAGAATGGTCCCTTGGCAGTTACAACCTAGCCAATTTCTCCAACATCATTATTTTAATGGATTTCCTTTACACCCATTTTCCTACTATTATTGCCAAATTTGTTCTTTATACTCTTAGCCAAGGCATCAAGCCCCCTCGCCTCCTAAGATTTCACAAAAAACAAAGTCGAAAGGAGATAATGGCCATTTTTTACCGTTTGGACTCCTTCATCATGAGACCATATGGGGAATCAACCTTTGCCAACACTTGGAATTTTTTATCTTCTGTAGCTAGAATAGTCACTTTCATTCTGATTGTAAAAGATCATTCACAAGCTGTGGTGCTTCTGTTTACCCCTGGGTTCCTTCCTTCATTCATCGAGTGGGGATGTACTTTTGAACCTTATAAACCTGATCGATGCAGCAGGCAGCTTGCTTTTGATCAAGGGTCTCCTCAACCTGTATTTTCATTAACAAATGAGAGGGATACTTTTGTTGAGGCCTATACTTTCTACCTTTCTGCTGTTGTACTTGGCGTAACTTCTACTATGGATGGTTGAGTTACCATCCTCAGTGCCTCCAGGAAAGGGGATGTTTCCACTTTATTTGCCATAAAATTTTGGCCAATACAACTGACCAGAATTCGTGAATTTATACAAAGTCCCCCTTAATATCCCCCAGTTCTCACTTTCCTGCCTTGGAATTAGGCCTCAAGGGCAACTCTGTTCTTGGGGTTGAGTTACCTCTGAGCAAGAATCCTAGAGATCCTCCTAATGAGCTACCTCTTTATTTACCCATGATCCCCACTTTCATGCCCAAGCCCAAGAATATTTTAACCCCAAAATAGCCTTCCAATTTTGAAAGTGTTTCTGGTAGGGGTGTTCTAACCGGTGCAGCTCTTAGCGAAGGACCTTCAAAGCCACAGGAAAAAAGGACTAGGAGATCCAAGAGTGGTACTTATTCAAAGTCCAAGTCCTAACCTCAACCTCAAGATCCTTTGGATGCATTTCCCATTGCCTTCGTTCCTCCTCCTATGTCTCCCGAAGTGAGTGATCAATTAAGAAATAAAGTTTAAGCTGAGGTGGAATGAATAGACACTGAATTTCACCGGCACACTCCTTTTGTTCCTCCTGTTGCTGCTTTCCCTACCATTTTGGTAGATCCATCTAAGAGGGGATCAAAGCGAAGGAAAAGTACAAGAGTTCCATCAGTCCTTAGTACTTCTAGTGCTATAAATAAGACTCTAAGCACCAAGACTCGGACAAAACGAGCAACTGAAGCTATAACTGTGGATGATAATCCTGACACCGACCAAGGCCAAATCGATAGGGCTTATTCAATTCCTTCTCCACCTTCTTCCCTAATGGTCATATCATTCTATTCTCCCCTCCTGAATAAGAGGTAACTTTTTTTTCATACTTAGTCATTTTTCGGTATACTGAGTGTATTTTTTAACCCTTTTGCGCAGGATGTCAAAGAATAAGGATTGAGTCCTCCTGTGAGCCGCTTCGTGGGAGGACGATTCAAGAGAATTTTGTTCGATGTATCTCATCCCCATTATCCCATGTCCTTTTGCGCAGGATGTCAAAGAATAAGGATTGAGTCCTCCTGTGAGCCGCTTCGTGGGAGGACGCTTCGGGAGAATTTCGTTCGATGTATCTCATCCCCATTATCCCATGTACAGGCTCTCCTACTCACGTCGTTCTGCCTCTAGGTGTGCAGAGGATGCTGTTAGGGGAGTTACTGCTCCTCTGGAAATCATTGGAGCTTCTTCCCAGCCAAAGGAAACTCCTTTGGCTTCTTCTATGCCAACTTCCCTTTCGATGGTTCCTCTATACATTGTTCCCATTGACTCTAGTATTCCTCCAGAGGTAGTAACTTGATTATCCCTTAAATTTCTTTTGCCTTCATATTTACTAAGTCTCTTGACCTATTTCAGGTTAGAACTGGATCCCAATTAGCCTCAGCCGTCGTTGAATCTCTTCTTCAGCTTCCTCTATTGAGGCCAATCTCTGAGTTTTCACCTTTCTCTAACATAACTGAGATAAGGAGAAATATTTTCCTTGCACCTTCTCATGTTTATTCTCTTGTATGTTACATTTAACTTTGTTATTGCATCTTTTTTCCCCTGTGACTCTTCCCATTTTAACTCAAGGGTTTATGTATGCCTAAGGCTAGGACTAGTTCATCTTGTGGGTCAGAGGTTCTTGTGGCTACGGAGTCATCCATGTCTCCCCATGTCTCCACTACTTCAGGGGATCTTTCTCTAGCCTTATCGTTTGTGGCCCTTAACTGCCAAGGTAGCTCGGTTTGTGTTCCTCTACACAAAGGTTCTGTTGAGAGCCCAAAGGGTGTGGGCATTACAGCTCCTGCAGATTTTTCTCCTACCATTTCCACCAAGGTAACTAGTGCCTTTTATTTTATTGCAAAGATTCTTTTGTTATACCTATATAACAATCATTCACCACAATATATACATCTCATTTTAACAACACTTATTTGACAATGAAAAACACTTTGTTAATATTTTTTATCAAACTCCACCAGTAACAGTGACTTAATAATGAAAACCACTTGCTAAAATTTTTCATCAAGCTCCACCAGTAACGGTGACTTAACAATGAAAACGACTTGTTAAGATTTTCCATCAAACTCCACCAGGAACGGTGACTTAACAATGAAAACCACTTGTTAAGATTTTTTTGTCAAACTCCACCAGTAATGGTGACTTAACAATGAAAACCACTTGTTAAGATTTTCCATCAAACTTCACCAGTAATGGTGACTTAACAATGAAAACCACTTGTTAAGATTTTCTTGTCAAACTCCACCAGTAACGGTGACTTAACAATGAAAATCACTTATTAAGATTTTTCATCAAACTCCACAAGTAATGGACTCCACCAGTAATGGTGACTTAATAATGAATACCACTTGTTATTTTTCATCAAGATCATTCTTCTCTTTTTTTCTCACCTCAGGTTGCTAGGGAGTCCCTTCCTACCGAAGAACAAACTTAGCATGTCCCTTTTCCTGTTGTCTCGCCTCATCGGGAACCATCTTGTTCTGATGAGTTTATCCATAACGATTAAGGTTCCACGACCAATGTTCCAACTAATAGTGAGTCTGGTTGTGAGATTCCTCTACCCACAATGTCTCCTCATGAGTTCCACCTCCTGGTGCTTTGCTAATATCCCCAGGTCTCATCGTGTGACCATGCTATCGTAGAATAGATTGCAACTTGTTATCCCCATACTTTTATAGCTGACTGCGTTCAGTCGAACATAAAAGTGATGGGTTTCAGACTTCAGGGTATGGCGATCGTTATTACAGAGATTATCAATACCCAAACTTCAAACCTTACCAGGGCCCACATTAATCAATACTTGGGCAGTTTAAAGGAGTTGGGTAGAGATGGCTTTCAATTTGACTGGTTGATTAGTCACTTGAAGATTTTGAAGAGCCGTCACTTGGTAAACCAGACGGAAGTACTTTAGAAGCATATGGAGGTCCAATGGGTTGAGGAGGCAAAGTTGTTGCCATTATTAGAGGAAGTTGATTGAGAGTTCTAGACCATAGAAGAGGCTCTCTATGTTGCCAAGTTAAAAAGTGAAAGATTCCTCATTGAGCGTGCCCAAGTTCAAGTAAGAGTTGAGGCCTCTATCAGTGCACAGAGAACATGCTTGGGAGCCTCTTCAGGTTTACCTTGGGATTTATTTTCTTCCCCAGACTTGTGGTTCCTCTTAGGTTGATGATTTGCAATGCCTTGTAAAAAAAAATCCCTTTTTTATATGTAACCCTTGGGCAGTAGTTCCTAGTTTTTGTAATGTATTTCCAAGTATATGAATGAAAAAGAAGCTCATTTTTAGCTTATCATGTCTTTGTGTTATAACTACTATTCTATCTCTTGCACACATTAAAACTCTTGCAATATTCAATCAAACTCTAGTTACAACAATAAATATAACTTTAAAGTGATTTGTGTATACATGGAAACCAAATACATTTA
This sequence comes from Sambucus nigra, assembly GCA_949130495.1. Classification (NCBI taxonomy): domain Eukaryota; kingdom Viridiplantae; phylum Streptophyta; class Magnoliopsida; order Dipsacales; family Adoxaceae; genus Sambucus; species Sambucus nigra. The sequence continues at coordinate 450,269,864 of OX422212.1, read as the reverse complement.
TATTCTAAGGTTACATGCTTATACATGATAGACCTTCAGCCATTTGTTATTAATTATGAGTGGTTTATCTTCTTCCATCTTTGAAATTAAACAGTAACCTAAATTATGAACCTCCTTCACAATGAAATGTCCCTCCCAATTCGCAACAAACTTAGGGAGAGGGAGCCCTTTGATGTGCTTCACAACTGCTTTTAAAACGAGGTCTCCTCCAATGAACTTTCTTAGTCTCACCAAGTTATCATATTCCCTTGAGAGTTGCTTCGTTTATATTTTGAAGTGTTGTATTCCGTTATCTTTGTGCTCGTCTTATGCTTCCAGTTGTATGTGTCTGCTCTAAGGGAGCATGATGCTTTGCAGGGCATAATAGGTAGAGGGAACTTCCAACTCTATTGGCAAGATTGCCTCAGCTCCATATACAAGAGAGAAGGATGTATATCATGTCAGTTTTCTCTTGGTCATTAAGTAGGCCCACAGTACTTCTGGGATCTTATCGTCCCACGGTCCTAGGAAGCCTTCCATCATTTTGGCCAAAATATTGACCAAAGTCTTATTAGTCGCTTCGGCTTGGCCGTTTCCCTTGGGTTATGCCACCGTTGAGGTATGATGGATGATGAATTATCTTTTGATGAGCATCGTTACCTATTTACTGATGAAAGGGGTTTTGTTATCAGAGAGGATGAATTTTGGGATCCCAAAATGATAGATTATGTACTCTCTAATAAAATTAGCTACCACGTCGGTCGTTGCTCTTCTAAGTTGTATCTCTTCAACCCACTTCGTAAAGAACTTCTTTTCCACCAATATCTAGGTCTTTCATCTTGAGGAAGGATCTATTTCCCCTAACAGGTTAATTTCGCAAGTGTGGAATGGATAAGGAGTGGCCAAGGAATGTAAGTCCACCGATGGGGCATGGATTATGTTTTCATGCAGCTGGCACGCCTTGCACTTTCGCACAAACTCAGTAGAATCATTCTCCATAGTTGGCCAATAATACCCCAAGGTCATTAGTTGTTCATATAGCTTGGTCCTTCTAATGTGGGCTAGATCGTGAGCTTATTTCAATACTTATATTGGCTCCTCCTTCATAATGCATCTCAAAGGCCTGTTGAAGTGTCCCCTTCGATAGAGTTGATCCTCCTGGATGAAAAATTGTGGAGCCCTGCACTTAATTTCCATCGCATCTATTTTCTCCAAAGGAACAACTTCATCTTTGATGAAGCCAATGTAGGATTGTCTCATATCTTTTTGAGTTCCAACGAAGTGTCATTCAGCTGCTTGAAAGAAACGTTGGCACTTATCACATTTCCGTTGTAGCTCAGTTGTATCTCATTTCATCATTGGCCAAAAGTATCCTTCCCTCTGAATTCTTCTGTACAGAGGGATCTTTGTTGTTTCGTAATGTCCTTCATGTGTTTTCCTTGATCTTTATTCTACTTCTTCTGGGCCGACACATCTTGACAACCATCCTCCCACGTTCCTGAAGTAGAGGTTACCATGATTGACGAAGTATTGCGCCACCTCTTTCAGTTCCATCTTGACTTCTTCAGACTCCAACTCCTTTCTAATTTTGCCTCTTCAATCTGAATCATCTTCCATGGGTAGGATTGATTGCACAACCGATAGGGCTGTTCTTCATTGGATCACCACAGTAGTTGAATCAATATTCATATCTAGATTTTGAGCCATGGTGGCATAGGCATCAGGATGTCTATTCATAGTTCTAGGATGCCTTCTTCTCTTCACTTGATGGAACTGATTGATCAATCATTGGATGATCGTTCTATAGGGTGCTAAACTGAGGTGCTTCAATGAATATTCCCCATTTATTTATTAAACCACTAATCTGAAATAGCCTTTGATGCACAGTGAATGGATGCCCCTTTGAAGGGCCTCTAGCAGCTCCAGTACTAAAGCCTCATACTCTGGTTCGTTATTGGATCAAGGTAAATCCAGCTTATAGAAAAAGCAATATTCCTCCTTTCCTTTAGAAAAGATAACCCGTGCCCCTCCTTTCTTTTCTGCCGAAGAACCATCGAATTTCATCGTCCATTCCTCCAGATCGGCCTCCAAGAAGTTTGCCTATAAATTATCCCCCGAGATGTTCTTTCGGGGTGGCTCAAGTACTCTTGATCAAAAGGTTGCAAATAATCTTCATATGTCTGGCTCTTAATCGCGCGAGGAACCACGCAGTTTAGGTCATATTCTAAAAGGATGAGGAACCACCTAGCTACTCTCCTGCTCAAAATAGTTCTTTCCAATAAAAACTTAATTGGGTCACATCTTATCATGATGTGAATTGTGAAAGACAGCATATAATGTCTGAGTTTCTGTGTTACGAAAACTAAGGCTAAACAGTGCCTTTTTACACTATTGTACTTTACCTATGGTCCATGTACAATTCTTCTTAGGTAGTAGACTGGCCTTTTTTTCCCATCGACTCCATGTTTCAAGAGTGCTCTGATGGACCTAGTGGTAGACGTGAGGTAGAGCTGCAACGGTACTCCTACTTTTGGAGGGGTCGTCGTTTATGGAGAGGTCAGTAACTTCTTCATCTTGGTTAAAGACTCCTGGTGAGATTCCTCCCATTTAAACTTTGTGCCTTTTCATAGCAACTCGACCAATGGGTGAGTTATCTCAGTTAGTCTTGGCATAAATCTCCTAAGATAGGAGACTTTACCGTGGAAACTTTTGAGCTCCTTCGTTATTTTTGGACAGGGTATTTCCAGGATGGCTCACTACTTGTCTTGGTCCATATGTACTCCTTGTCGATCCACCATGAACCCTAGGAACTTCCCACTTGTGACCCAGAAAGCACCTTCAGTGGGTTCATCTTCAGCACACCCTCCACAGGTCATTTAGATGGGACTCTTCCTTCTTCAACTCAATAACCAAATCATCCACATATAATTCTAAAAACTTGTGAAAGAAAACATGTAAAATGTCCATTATTGTCCTTTGATATGTTTCCCCAGCATTCTTTAACCCAAAGGGCATCACCTTGTACATGAAGTTGCCCAATGGGGTCCTGAATATCGTCTTCTCTGCGTTTGCTCGATCCATCTTGATCTGGTTGTATCCCACATACCCATCCATGAAGTTATACATTTTATGACATGTTGTTGCATCAATCAAACTATCAATGGAGGGTAGAGGGAACTCATCTTTTGGGAAGGATCTGTTCAGATCTCTAAAGTCCGCACAGATCCTTATCTAGCTCTTGTCCTTCTTCCCCACTGGGACGATGCTTGATAACCAAAGTGGGTGTTGTATTGGCTCAATGAATCCTGCTACTAGCAACCCTTGGACCTCCTTCGTAATCTTCAAATGTAGCTCCGGCTTGTAGATTCTTGTGGCTTGTTTCATCGGTATGGATGAAGGCATAATGTTCAGTTTGTGAAAACTCACCTCTTCGTCTAGCCCCTTCATCTCCGTGTATTTCCATACGAAGAAATCTCTAAACTCTCAAATCAACTCTATTAAGGCCTCTCTTTTCTCTACACCCGGGTCCTTCAAAATGAAAATGGGCCTTGCATCATCTCCTTCTTTATCCAGGTTTAACTAGTCCAATTCTTGCATATGGGGCCATGGGTGATCCGTCATGTAGTCTGGTTTTTTGGCTACGTCCTTTACAAACTCTTGTATATTTGAGTTGTAAATGACCATGCATTTCCCCTGTTGGTCCACTAAGAAACATTCATATATCAGATCAGCCTCTTTATCAACCCCTAGATCATCTCCTTCGACTGGCCGCTCACACCCTCAGAGGAGGTAAATAACTCTAACAACCTCTGTGATCTTCTTTTTTCACTGTCTGCTCATCATAACAACCGTTTTTCTCTTCCTTTACCTTGAGGCTTCTACCAGTCTATCTCTTGAATAGTTGCTTAGCACGCTCTGTCGTCATACCTGACATTCCATCAAATCAATCATGGTCCTCATTCGATACCTAAGCTGCCTCGAGAGATTCTTCCTCTTTAGAGCACCCAAGTGAACTTCTTCGACCACTACTTTTCCTTTTGTCCCTTCACTACTTTGGTCATGCACATGCCATATCCTTTCTCTAATAGAGGGAACTCTTGCACATTCCAGCATCCTTATCAGTACCCTGGAATATCCCTCTAACTCTGTGTAGAAAGTTACGTCAACCAAAGAAGCTTTTTCGATGGAGAAAGGCTTCTTCGTGGGAAGTATAACGATCCCAGTCCCTTTAACATTTGCCTTTGTGCATTGGTGATACGTCGAAGGGACTAGACCCTAGTTGTACATCCATACGCTCCCTATCAGTAGGTGGTACAAAGTGTCACTTTCAATCACGTGGAACTTAATATGCGTGGTAAGGTTCCCCATCACAATTCCCACATTCACATATCCAATAGACTTGAACGATTGATTATTGTAGCCAGAAATCATCAAAGGCATTCTTATTTATCTTTCCTCTAGAATGTTGGCTATCCGGAAGGAATTGATAGGCATGATATTGATTGATGCTCCCCCATCCATTAAGGCACTTGCAAAGCTTACCCCATTTAAGGGGCTTATGGTGTGGAAATCTCACAACCCGTCAGCATCACTAATAGTTACTTCGAATAAGAACTTTCTCACCAGCCTGGACATGGGCCCATTTCATCTCCATGAGGGAACTACGTTGTTCCTTGCGATATCCAAAATTACCTGTGTTATCTCCGAACAATTTTCCTTCGGTATCCCCACTTGGTCATAGAACCGCGAGGACTTGGGCGACCGAGAAATAGCTTGGTAATCTAAGCTTGGGTCCACTTCTTCCCCTTCTAGGTTGTATACCTCCTTCATGTCCCTTGCACTTGATTCATCGTAGGCTATGACCATATTGGACATGCCCCTTGTTCAATATTCCAACGCGTCTTTAAAGTCTTCCAGTTGGAACTCTAGTCCCCTCGTTCCTTGATTAGGCATATATTCTTCATATTTATCCCCTTAATTTCGGTATTTTTATGATCCCGTGCAGTGTATCTAGCTTGGATTTGTCTCTTATTTATGCTACTAACCTTTTTTGGCAAGTATTTCGTGTTTTGTGTATTTCTCATGTGTTTTACAGGTATTTCATGCAAGTTAGTGCGAAGGAGAGCGCAAAACAGTGAAAGAAACCAAGAAATGGAGAGTTGAAGGGCATTTTCATAATTTTTCAGCCTTAGTCCGAAGGTGGGGCCAACTAGAAAGTTGAAGAGCACTAAATTACAAGAATACTGGAAAAAAACGGCACCTCAATCCGAGCTACGGTGAAGAAGTTACGATGTTTTGAAGTTGCGCGATAATGAAGAGTCTGGATGTGCGGATTTCTGTAATTAATTATGCATTTAATGCAGTGCAACTCTTGGAAAACTTGTGCCAAAAGCGAAATTTGATGCCAAATTCATGCAACTTGGTGCTATAAAAGACCAAGCTCTACCTCATTTTCAAAAGGAGTGGAATTCTAGAGAGAGGGAGTTGCTAGAGAGAGGCTAGGTTAGGAGTAGGTTAGAAGTGCTAGATTGAATTTTAGGGTTAGATTTTGAGAGCAAATTTTCTATTCCTTCAAGAGTTTTCATGAACCCTAGTTTGTAAGAACTTCTGGATTCCAATTCCATTTTTTGTTGCTGAATTCAAGTAATATCTTTCCATTCTCTATTTTTATTATTTGCAAATTATTTCCCATGTCTTGTAGATCCATAATTTTGTGTGTGAATTTATTCTTGAACCAAATCATGAGTAGCTAAATTCCCAAGGGTTGGGGTACATGAACTCAATCCAAGGCAAAATTATTTATGTAGAAAATAGAGGTTAAATTAAAATATTGATTGAATCGTGAAAGCACCGCTTTATATTTATCTTTGATTTCGTATGGTGCGGGCTTGAACCTCATATACGTAATGCTTAGAATATATAAAGACTGGATTCATTCACCGCTTTATATCTATCTTTGATTTCATATGATGCGGGCTAGATCCCTCATATATGTAATGCTTAGAATGTATAAAGACCGGATCTAGTCAATAATTTTAATTTACAATTCTAGTATTCTATACGGTGATTTGTTAAGGATTGAGGGATTGTACCCTACCCTATTTTCTCCCATTTGTCAGATCTAATTTCTTTTGCACTTTTTAGTTTGTTTTTCTTAATTAAGTTTTTAATAGAAATTTTCCCAATTTTTAATCATCTTTTCATTTCTTTTACGAAATCATTTCAAGATTTAATAATTTTTCTTATTACTATTTGGCAATCTCGATCCCTGTGGATACGATCCGGACTTACCGGGTTTATTACTTGAACGACAGGCTTGCACTTGAGCCTAGAGTGAACGCATTTCTGAGACAAATTCTTAGTCGTGTCATTCCTTATTTGTCTTCCTCATTATAGGCAACCACCAGATTTACCCCGTGTGGTGGGAGGAGATTAATGTTAACACTCTCTTGAGGGATCTGTAAAGTTCCCGTCTTCATGTGTTTACTGATGATTTTCCTCAGTGTGAAGTAAGTCTCCATCGGGTGACCCAATTTTTGATGGATCTGAAAATACTTGGGATCAGCACTCGTTGTTACATATGGATCCATGATCGGAATGCCCTTTTGTTTCGTACACCGTTCCTCCTTGGACTATGGTGTTGTAGCAACTAACATCCTCTTTAACGGTGCAAGGCGGTAGTGGCGGGTCTTCTCTATCTCTTCAAAACTTTTTCTTGTTATCTTTCTATGACTGCTTAGATCCTTCACCTTCGTCGGCGTATCCAACCCGTGGGGGCTGGCCACGTGTTACAACGGGTTAGATCGACTGCGTGAACAACCTCGGTACTATGATCGGGTTTGGCCGAACCACCAATGATATATTTCTTGTTGCTTTTAAAAATGTTGCGAAAGTTCTTTTGCGTGTTTGATTAATGAGGTTACGGATATATTCCGGGAGCAAACCTTCAGCACAAAGTTGTAACTGCTTGGACTCTTTGGCCTTCTCCCTCACATCGAGGGACCTCTCTCTGAATCTTCACACATATGCCATCACATCTTCCCCTGGTTGTTGCTTCTCCCTTCCTAACTAAGTCAATGTAAACCCATCTTCTGCCAAAAAGAACTTCTGGACAAATAGCACGTGCATCTCCTCCTACATTGAAACACTTTTTAGCACCAAATGGGAGTAGCAATTAAAGGATTTATCGGTCAATGATTTGGAGAACTCCCTCAACCTTAGCTTCTTGGTATTACAATGAGCTCCCAAGTGTTCGATGAAGCGTTTAATATGCTCTTTTGGATTTCCCCCTTTTCCAGTGTATTTTTCGAAGATTGAAGGAATGTAGTCCTTCAGGTATGGCTAGGGGTGTGTTTTGGATGGATCGGATCGAAATAGGGGTGTTCAGAAAAAATTCCAAAAATTTTGGAATTTTAAAATCCTTTCCAATTCGGAGAAAATAAAAATCGAAAAATCATTTTTTTTCCAATTCGGCTGATTCGGAATATTCGGAAATTTTATTATTCATAAAAATATCAGAATAATTGGAATTATAAATTATAATATTTTCAAAAAATATTGAAAATGTCATTTTTGAAAAGGATATTTATAAAATCAAAATCAAAATCAAAATAAAAAACTCCACTTTTCATCACCTATGCAATAACGTACCGAAGTATGAGAATGACAAGGCTATGCATCTCATACCATTTTAAAAAATGCAATAAACTACAGAGCTATGCATCTCTTACCATTTTTTAGAAAGATCAATCAAGGCTTGACTATGATACTAAGAAACTACAAAGCTAAGTGAATGAAAAAAAACTATTGTTTACCTACTTAAAAAAGGAAATGCAAGAATGGTTAACAGTTGTGCATCAGTATTTCATATACAAAAAATGAACAAAAGGAAGACGAGGGAAACTTAATATAAATCATCCTTGGAATCTAAATTCGCACAACAATTTAATATAATTCCGGATGTTATCATTGGATTTAGGGTTAGTGTGATGTAGAAGGTCAATATATATGGGTATACATTAATGGTTGAGATGGTTTTAAATGGAGGGTCAAGATTAAACTAATAAATAATAAATTTTATATATAAACAAGGGTAGTAAAATGTATTAAAATAAATAAAAATATTATTATATATTATTGGATGGATCCGGTCGACGTGATATTGAAAAATTAGGATCGAAAATTCGTAAATTCGGAATCCATATATGATTTCCAATTCCATTCCAAAATTTTTCGGAAAATTCGAAAATCGGAAAATTAAAAAAATAGTGCCAAAATTGAAAAAATTCGGATCGAAAAACGGAAAATTCGGAAGTTCAGAAATAACTGACACCCCTAGGTAGGGCTCAGCATTGTATTCTTAAGGATAAGGTGTACGGAAACCATCATACACTGATGCCACCTCACCAACTGATTGCGAAGAAGCTTCTATCATCTTTAGCATTTCTTTTTTCATCTCTTTCCTCATCTCTTCAAGAGTAGACGTTGGTGTTCACTTTCGTTGGGGGAACGACCAAAGGGACCACTGGTGGAGCACTCGTTGCACCTAGGGTGACCACTATAGGTGGAACACCTATCACACTTGGGATTCCCACAGTTGGACCAGGAGTGGATGTTGTGTTTGAAGGGGTAGTGCCCATTGGGACTACACTTGGTGGGGCTATCGGATCCACCATTGGCGTTACGAAAGAACTGGCATCAAATCCCCCCAACACCGTTAAAGTAACGGGGGGTAAAAACTCGTAAAACTTTGTCATGAGGAGGGATACCTGATCTAGCCCCATCCCAGCGGTCGTGGAATCTTGCATTACCCCTGGGACGCCCATCGTCGTTTGAACAGGAGGTACATCCACCCGAGGGGCCCCATCTCTATGGACTCCATCTCTAGCAATCTCAATCTCTCTCGCAACTTTTTCTTCTTGATGTTGAAAAGCATCAAACTCTATAGTACGGTTAACATTACCCTGAGCCATAGTTCTAGAAGAATACTCTAAAACGAGTGATGGTTCGAAATACACCAATTTTAATTTTTCAAAATTAATTTAATTTTCTTTTCTTTAAAAGATGAAAAATTAAAATCAAACACGAATTTTAATTTGGAATTTTAATTTCTAAACGAATTAAAATTAAACGACAAGTGAAATTAAGTCTACACACACACACACACTTAAAATTTCACTTAAACAAAATTAATTTAATTATCAAGTTAAACTACCGGGAATAAAATCATTGTCCATTTAAATACTCCAACTTTAATTAATTAATTTAAACTCACCCAAATATTAAACTTGCACCAAATTAAGCAAGATTGTAAATTAAACTCAATTTTTTCTTTTTAACCTAAGCATGCATTCTAGGTGAGTTAAACAAGATAAAATAAATAATCTCATTACACGGCGATGTACGAGGAAAACCCAATTAGGAAAAACCTCGAACGGCCCTGGCCTAACAAATCCACTAGGTATGGAATTACAATTACAATACAACAGAGTTACTCTAACGACATGACTCCGGCCAAACCTTGATGCTCCTCCTTGCAAAAACCTCCTCCTAGTCGATAACTACGAACTCCACCGCAGTCTCGGAATCCCCCGATGGGGTTATGGTCACCGTCAACCCGCACGTAAAGCCTTTATTCGAGTGAGAACACCGCCACAAACATTTCTCCTTTTGGGGGTAGAGAAGAACCCAAACTCTCTTCTTGTTGGTGTAGAGAAAACAAGGTGCCAAAAACTCTCCAAGCAATGATATATCAATAGGTACTTGGAACAAACTAAACAAATGGGTGTGTATGTGTTTTTGGTGAATTTAATCCATAAAAATCAAACACAAATCATGGAAGTTTTTCTTAAAAGTTTTCATCTCAAAAAACTCTTGGAATGTGAAAAATTTATCTTAGAAAATGTCTTTCCCGCACTATGTAAAGGTGGTAAAAGTTAGTGGGCAAAGTGGGAAGTTACAAAAACAATATCAAAAAATACTGCTCGAAAGAGAAATTTCGTTAGAAGTTCGTTCGAACGAGTTTGAGTTCGTTCGAACGAGTTTGAGTTCGTTCGAACGAAACTTCTAATAAGAAAACAGAAAAAAATTATGAATTCTCGTTAGAAGTTCGTTCGAATGACTTTTGTAACGAGATTTCAGGTCATGATTCTAGATAATTTCAATACGAATGCGTGGCCACCAGTTTCGTATTTTTCTGATTTTTTTTTAATTAGTTATGAATTTTCTACGGAAAGATGTCCGAGAACAAAATCTTTAGATTGTATGAATTCAAAAAATAATTAACAAAAATACTAACACCCAAAAATAAATTTCCTGAGGTAAAATAAAAGTTGTTAAAAATATTTTTATAAAAAGAACACCCATAAAAAATGTTCCAAGCTCCTATATATATATGTGTGTGTGTGTGTGTGTGTGTGTGTGTGTGTGTGTAATGCACTCATACCTTAGGAGAGATTGGAACTAAGTTGAAGACGTGAAACGAGGTACATGTAAACCGGCAATGATGTTAACTTGAAATTCAGGCCTCTATGGCTTCAACTTATCCAATGTCATAGGCATGGACGATATTACCATGAACGTCTATCCTATGACACAAACTGTTTTTTTCCGAAATTGAGCCAATACTACAATAGGGCTCAATTGAAATTTTGTGTCTTTACAAATCTCCCCCTTTGGCTATTCCGGGACAAAACAAAGAAAAAAAATCCTAAGGGCCATCAAGCTTTACTGGACTCAAAACAAACGTCCCATCCAAAACATAAATACAACTTGACTCAAGACCCAAGGATGACTATCTTTGCCGATGAAAGTTGCCGCTAAAACATTCATGCACACTTAAGCAAACATTAAACGAATAGGGAATATCAAAATATAAATGCAATAAAAGTAAATACACCCCCTACATTAATTCTCCCTTTATCGAATATGATCCACCTAAGAAGATAGCGCTCTCCCCCTAAGTTAAATCTCCTGAACTAAGATACGATGATAATAGGATTAGATAACATTTCTCCCCCTATCATTCTCCCCCTTTTTGTTTAGGAATAGACAAAGGATTAGGAATTAAAAAAATTACTCATTTCTCCCCCTAAAAACTACATAAGGGATATAAATATGGGAAAGCAAGTAAAACAGGAGGATGCTTAAAGTGATAAGATCATAAAGGCATATGGGCAACAATAAAGTAACTAATCCATACAAATATTAATGGATACCAACTATGATGCGAACAAAATGATACCAATTTGAGAAATAAAGACTTAAAGATGAGATATCAAACCAAAATACACAACAAAATAGATACCAATTATGAGTTAAAGCATAAATGAACTAGCTAGCATGGCAAAGACTTAAAAAATAAACAATTTCTTATATATATACTCTAAATATATATATACTCTAAATACATATACTCTAAATATACCAATAATGCACACGCATATATATATATATATATATATATATATATATATATATACACACACACACACACACACACACACACACAAATGACATAAAATTAAAATAACATGAGTTTTCCACACTCTTATGGCATAAATGTGTCATATGGAAACGGAAGTGAAGGGGCGTGAACTAGATACCATTGAATTAAAACCCAATCACTTAAATATGTTCACGGAGTTCGCATTTGATTGCAAAACTTTATCAACTCAAATTTAGCCTTTATGTGACAAGATAAAGTGAACGCATGAACAAACAAACACAATGCATACAAGCCTAGCATGTTGATGATTCTACAAACCAATAGAATCATGACAATGAAAGCGCAACTAGGATAAACGGACATTGTGCAAACCGTTAATATACCATCCAAACTCCCTCAAAATAAGCATATTAATTCTTCTGAATGAACATATCAAACTAAAGTAAATAGACCTTGGCAAATATTTTTATTTTAATGCCATATTTTTCTTTTAGGCCTTTGGACCACGTATTTCTTTTAGGTCCATTCCAAACGGTGGCTTACTCGCAAAGGAAAATATTTCCTTTCGGAGCCCTTCCCCGTGCACATATTATATGTAAATATCAATTTTACACCACAAAAATCTCACGTGCAACGAATTTTAACATGCACTAGTCCTCCTAGGTCACATAGTATGTAGATCACTAGATTGGTAGGAGAACACCTCACAAAGCTCAAATATAACATGTGAAGTTAAGATTCAAAAATCTCGTGCATGTGAGTGAAAAAGCCATATAAAAGTGAATCCATTAATCAAGTCAAACTCAAACTACTTCATGTAAGTATGATAAAGAACATTTTAAGTATTAAAAATTCTAACCAAAATTATAGCCACATGGAAGCGGAAAAAAAGGGATTCAAACACAAGTATATGCCACATAAAGTGTGTCAAACTCAAATACACACAAAACAAAAATCTTTTTGAGTTTTTGAAATTTTTAGCCAAAACATAAAAACTATTTACTCAAAAGACAAACAAAATCTTTTTGTATTTTTCATTAAGCCAAAATAACTCAAGATAAAACACAAATGATAAACAAAGATCTTTTTGTATTTTTCATTTAATGCAAACTAAAATAAAAGAACTATAATACAAAAGATAAACAAAAATCATAATTCTAGCAAGTGATATGTGATAAAGCAATGACTACAAAATGATAAACAAGCATACAATTAGCATGATAATATAGCATGAAGCACAAAAGCTAAAGTATGCAAACAAAATTAACACATTCAACCTTTAGATTTAGCAATTGAGGAGGCATGTGAAAGTAAATGAGAATCAAAAATCCTATCTTATAAAGCTACCAAGTCGGATCTCCTAACCCAAACTAATGATGAATGATGATCTCGGGATGTAGAAATCTTGGCTACCTTGGTTGTCTTATGTTGGGATTTTTTAGGACCTCGTTTAAGATCAAAACAAAACTTCCTAAGATGACCTTCTCGACCACAATGTGAGCACCTAAAGACACGGTGAAAAGACTTACCTAAGGAATGATCTATAACATTGTTCCTAGAGGATTCTCCTAAAACATTGGTTTTGGATTTATGAGTAGACTCATTACAAGTATCGAAGCCTAAACCCCACGTGTCATTTTTATTTTATACAGTTCCTAATATTTTATCTAATTTCTCTGAATGACACTCCAAATCAAATTTGACTTTACTAGAGTCTATTAATTTATTTTCTAAATCTAAAATGTGAGACTCTAATAAAACATTGCGCTCTTTAACGAGAGAAGCTCCTTTTTCAAGGATTCCATTAAGCCCTTAAGGCTATCTCTCTCACCTTATACATACTCAAGCTTCTTTCGAATAGATCTCTCTCATGTCCTAAGGTCATCAACTCATGCACTCTCATCGACAACCTTGTTACGCTCCTCTAAACTCGCTTATAACTTCAAATTTTCTCTTTTTAATTTTATAAATTCGACATATAATTCTTGAAATGCAAATTGAAGTTCACTCACATCAACCTCATTTTCACTTTCACTCTCTCTCTCTACTTCACTCTCACAACCATCAAAACCAAGGGAATCATAAACTTTGACCTCGAAAGTGTCATGTATTTGTATATCTTCATGGGAAGATTCATTATCGGTGCTCACATGACTTTACATGAACGCGAAGCGGGTCCCTCTTCCTTATCACTATCACTAAGGGTAGAATTACATGAAATTGGTTGTTTACCCTCTTTCCTTAGTTTAGTGGGCATTAAAAAGCCCTATGGCCATAACCCTTACAATCGTAACACCTATTAGACTCGTCCCTATTAAGGTTTTCATTAAAAGTTTTAGGGATCTTTTCGGCTTTGTCATGCTTGGAATTTTCAAATTTCATAAAATCATTTTTAAACTTATCTTTATTAAATTTAAGAAATTTTTGAAATTTCCTAGAAAACATAGCCATGTCCTCCGAGTCACTATCAATCTCATCAACCACAACTTGTTTTTCCTCCTTTAGTTCTTTCAAGGCAATGCTCTTGTCAATTTTATTTTCATTTTTGGAGGGGAACATATCTAGTTCATAAGTTTGAAAATCACCTACTAGTTCCTCAAGTTGCGTAGAGTGTAAGGTGGGTAAAGAATTTAAAATGGTCACTTTAGGGATAAATTTCTCGGGTAGGGACCTTAAAATTTTCTTTACAACTAGGTCGTCGGGTATTTTCTCTCCTAAATTAAAAGAAGAATTTACTATATCGAAGAGTCTATCATAAAATTCATCAAAAGTTTCTTTTTCATTCATTTTGCTGGTTTCAAATTGAGTGGTGAGGTTTTGGAGTTTCGAAGCTTTAACGACACTAGTTCCCTCGTGATTGAGTTGTAATATATCTGAAGCTTCCTTAGTGATTTCACACGCCATGATACGTCGAAATTCATTCGGTGTGGCCACGCTAAACAAGGCACTTAAACCTCGGGAATGAAAATTAGCAAGTTTAAATTCATTCTTACTCCATCTATCTACAAGTTTGGACACGCTCATTTTCTACCAAATATGAGGGTGGAGACCATCCGTCAACAACTGACTACCAAGCCCTCTCATCGATAGATTTCAGTGCCGATTTCATACGCGCTTTCTAATACGCGTAGTTGCAACCATCGAAAACAAGAAATTTTGAAAATGGGAAAATTTCATTTTCAACCAAAAATATTTAAAAGGACCTTAGCGCAATAAATTAGCGCTCCAGCTTTGATACCACTTGTAAACTGGGTGATGGTTAGAAATACACCAATTTTAATTTTTCAAAATTAATTTAATTTTCTTTTCTTTAAAAGATGAAAAATTAAAATCAAACATGAATATTAATTTCTAAACAAATTAAAATTAAACAACAAGTGAAATTAAGTCTACACACACACACACTTAAAATTTCACTTAAACCAAATTAATTTAATTAATCATAACCACAATGCGCCGATGTACGAGGAAAACCCAACTGGAAAAAACCTCGGACAGCCCTAACCTAACAAATCCACTAGGTATGGAATTACAATTACAAGACAACAGACTTACTCCAACGACATGACTCTGTCCAAGCCTTGACGCTCCTCCTTGAAAAACCTCTGCCTAGTCAATAACTACGGACTCCACCCCAGTCCCGGAATCCACCGATGGGGCAATGGTCATCGTCAACCCGCACGCGAAACCTTTCTTCGAGTGAGAACACCACAACAAACTTTTCTCCTTTTTGGGGTAGAGACGAACCCAAACTCTCTTCTTGTTGGTGTAGAGAAAACAAGGTGTCAAAAACTCTCCAAGCAATGATATATCAATAGGTACTTGGAACAAACTAAACAAGTGGGTGTGTATGTGTTTTTGGTGAATTTAATCCATAAAATTCAAACACAAATCATAGAACTTTTTCTTAAAAGTTTTGCTCTCAAAAGAATCTTAGAATGTGAAAAGGTTATCTTAGAAAATGTCTTTCTCGCACTATGTAAAGGTGGTAAAAGTTACTGGGCAAAGAGGGAAGTTATAAAAAAACTGTCAAAAAAACTTATCGAAACTGAAATTTCATTAGAAGTTCGTTCGAATGAGTTTGAGTTCATTCGAACGAAACTTCTAACGAGAAAACAGAAAAAATTTCTGAATTCTCGTTAGAAGTTCGTTCGAACGAGGTCATTCGAATGACTTTTCATGATATTTCTTGCCATGATTCTAGATAATTTCGATACGAACGCGTGGCCGACACTTTAGTATTTTTCTGATTTTTTTAATTAGTTATGAATTTTCTACGGAAAGGTGTCCGAGAACAAAATCTTTAGATTGTATGAATTCAAAAAAAATGTAACAAAAATACTAACACCCGAAAATAAATTTCTTGAGATAAAATAAAAGTTGTTAAAAATATTTTTATAAAAAGAACACCCATAAAAAATGTGCCAGGCTATATATATATATATATATATATATATATATATATGTATGTAATGCATTCATACCTTAGGAGAGATTGGAACTAAATTGATGACATGAAACGAGGCACATGTAAATTGGCAATGATGTTAACTTGAAATTTAGGTCGCTACGTCTTCAACTTCCCAAATGTCATAGGCTTGGACGATTATACCATGAACATATATCCTATGACACAAACTGTTTTGTCTGAAATTGAGCCAATACTATTATAGGACTCAATTGGAAATTTTTTTCCTTACGAATACCTCCCCAATAAAGTCGCCAGATGTAAAAGGGTAGTCCCCTTGTAGTGTGGGAGTATGGTAATATTAGTTGAGGTGTAACTCCTATAAGTATGGTGATGAATGATAATCCAAAAACTCTCCAATGGACACGAATAAGGACACAAGATCGTATTTGATCAACACACAGATTGAACTCACAATACACTAGTGTGTAACCCAAACAACAATACAGGAAACTCAGAAACAACTCACTCTGAGGGAGAGAGGAGTAAGCACCCTAGATACACCTTGGCAGGTAGCCAAACACACCAACAACCTCTGAAAGATCTCTGGTTAGCTATTAAAAGCTTCACAATAAATGACAATGATGGGTGCGTAAGAGCTCTGGTTCGCAATAACTTATCTCCCTAATCTATCTTCTCTCTAGCTCATAAATCTCTAGAAAATAACCCTTAAAAAATATCATCTCCCTCAAAAGTGGTTGAGGCCCATAAATAGACCCCACCCACACACACACACCAACCACTCCCGAGGTGCCTCTGTCCTTCCAGCTATGAAAGACATCCCTCATACTTTATGTCATAAACATTAAATGTCTGATGGACTAGTCAGCTCCACATCATAACATTAAATTCCAAGACATGCCTTTTGCCTAACCACTGTGTGTTTGTCATCACAGAGGTGGCTCACCAACTATTTGACAGCCCCAAATACCAAGGTGGTTTACTCAATTGTGGATTTGACATTTCTTAGCTGGCTAGTGACATCACCTAAAGTAGATGTGACATTAAGTAGAGGGATATTTGGTTCACAAATCAACGCACAATGGAACTCAAGGATGTTCCCCCTAAGATTCAACGATCAAAAGTATTTTGGTGTTTTACTAGTTGTATCTAAGATGGTCAGGACAAGCCCCAACGCTGCCTCACTTCTCTATCCTCCAAACCAAGTCCCTCTAAAGTTCCCACGGTGAGGTTTCCCTATAGATCATGTATGCTTTCCCAGGCACTGCCAGGCCTGGTCTCTCGCGAGTACAGTTTGACCTCACACTCTATAGCGCTATAATTGTTACATCATTACAATCGTTGTAGTTATAGCCAATATAAAAATATACAACATGACTAAGTAAGATAACAAAGCTAAAGAGTGAGCCCTCTCGACCAATTACTTCGCTGGAAGATCTCTCTGGGCTGCCACTCTGAGCTACCTCTAGTGATCTACCTCGCTGCTTTATTACCTTGAGTTAGTGGTATTAGCTGGGGGGGATTATCTCTAATCTAGAGATTATCTTCAAGCCCCCTACAAATAGCATAAAATATCAACAAATCAAAAAGGCAAAATAGGTGTGCGACTATAGTTGTTCCCTCTCAACCTTTGATATCACCGGAGAAATCTCTTGATTCGTCGGCACTGAAGGATTGGACGAATAGGTGTGCAATTTTGTCAGAGGCGTATGGGCCTCATGGGTTTGCATTAAGGTGTAAGTCGGTGCTTTGTGGAACCCACTAGTATCCGGAGCAGCGTCTCAAGGGTTTGGGGAGGAGGAAATTTCCAAGGTTAAGCTGTTTATAAGGACTGAGAAGCATGACAAGATTTGATGTGATCTGAATCGTTGATTTTGTGAGTAGTGATTGATAAAATGATTGATAGGTAGGTATGTTTCGGTTGTGGTATTGGTATTGGTATTGATGGTGAGGTGTTGTCTAGAAAAGTGTACAATTTGAATTATGAATCTTGGGGGGTGGTGTGATGGTTTTGCAGAGTTGAACTTTAGTATGAAATTTGTACAGGTGATGCTTATATATATATATATATATATATTGGATGTCTCAAAATAGGCAAAAGAGATAAGCTAGTGTGAGAATAATTAATGTTAATAAAATACTTAACCATTCATACAAAAAGAAAAAAGCTATTGACAACTATGGGAAAAATCAAAAGTACACCTAACCTATAGATATAGTCGTGTGGCTCTTGAAATGGAGATGTTTGGTTGACTGAGTGATGGATGATGATGTATTATCATTAATGATTGAAAAGATAAAAATGATACATTCAATCTATCTTATATTTTTTACTGTCAACTGTCGAAAGCAAATAGTATCTAGTTAAAACTCTCAAATGTTGGCTTCGGTACTTTGATATGTGATTTGACTGGACATTAAAGAGTATGCGTGCCTTACATGATTTTTTTGTTGGGTCGAGATATACCATGAGTTTTGTAGCTTTAAAACTCGACCATTAAATTGAACAGTTCAATATTCATTAGCTACATATTTACTTTCGAAGATTGGAGGCAACGATATATATTATTATTTTGAGTTTATTTTATGACATGAAATAAAATACAATTGAGGAGTATATTTGAATAATTTATGGCATCTCACAAATATTTACAAAATTCATCTTATGAGTTTAGAATATATTAAACATGGCTCATCCTTCTTGAATTCATATACGATACATCTGGAGCTTGTGTACGTGATGAACCACTTCACGTAAGATACAACTATTAAAGTTTTCTATGGCATACAACTATTGTGGTTTGCTAGTATGATCCTTCGCATGATATATCTATATGTTATGTTATAAGATAAAGCTAAAAAAATAGTTAGAGGTAGTGTAATGAACCTTCATCTAAATTCAGAGTTTTTCTAAAATATTTTGTAAATTTTATTTTATAGTTGGAGACCATGTTGAACATGACTAATATATTACGAAATAACTTGAGTATGTCTCACAATTCAGAATTCAACTTAGCATTTTACACACTCTTGAGTTTGAGAAGATGTCTGCTTAAACGATATTAATTGTGCACGATACACCTACGAGTATAGGTGGTTATGATTCATTACACAAATATCCCCGGACTATATTTAATTTTCATTTTATTACATCAAATAAAATAAAATAATGGGGACATTATGAGAATTGTACTTGGATATTTGTTGAGTTTTACTAACCATTTGCAATATTATATTATTGTGTCGGAAAGATATTATTTTACAGAGGCTTCTGAATGAGAAGATATTGAGCGACGCTAACATCAAGCCATTGTTCAAAGATATGATAGATTGAGATATACCCCCATTATATGTAATGATAAGGCTGCTTTCATTTTCTTATCGGGTGGGCATTGTGAATGGTATATTTAATTTATATTATTTTATCTTGAGATAAAATAAAATAAAGGGGGCAAATGGATATTATGATGTAATGTAGCTTTTTAGTTTAAAGTTTCTTCAACATCCTTCGCGACAAGGTTAGATTGATGAACGATCAGATTATAATAATGTCCAATCAGTTCATTACAAAAGGTTGTTCAGTTTCTTTTGTAGAGAGTTCATACGGATTAATTAGTTTTCACTCAGAAATTGACAACACAAAGTCATAGCCACCCTTCAGATATGACATCATATTACGAGAACTTTGTGAGTATTGTTGTAAGTCTTCTTCAGAGGTGTATTATATTCCAAAAACTTTATAAAATTGGTTGGTGGTTGAACGACGGTCGGTGTGACTTGACTCGTCCGGAGAAATTGGTCCTTGATGCGTGGAGACAACATGCAAAGAACCATGCTTAGTTTGTCCTTCGATAGGTGTGGGCTACCTCACGACCTGAAAATGATACAGGAGAATGAGTTTGAGAAAAATCTTAACAAGTGTGTTTTCATTGTTAAGTCACCTCATAGGTGGAGTTTGCAAAAAATCTTAACAAGTGTGTTTTCATTGTTAAGTCACCTCATAGGTGGAGCTGGCAAAAAATTTTAACAAGTATGTTTTCAATGTTAAGTCACCTCATAGGTGCAGTTTGCAAAAAATCTTAACTAGTATTTTTTTATTATTCAGTCACCTCATAAGTGTGAGTTTGAAAAAAACCTTAACATAAGGTTTTCATTGTTAAGGAGTCATATTTGACTTTTTAAATCTCCTTTCTAACAGGCATAAGGACAAGAATTATGCAAATTAATGTAAAGGCAGAAGTTGCCTCAATAGCAGAAGAAGGAGTAGTAGCTTCAACGACCCTATGGGTGAGTCAATAATACATGCATGCATAACAAATATCGTCATGATTTGGACGAGTCAATAATATGTGCATGCACAAGAAACCTCTTTGTGAGCTGGACAAATCAAATAACAGGCTCATGCACTAAAAAACCTCATCGTGATTTAGATGAGTCAAAAGCATGTGCATACACTAAAAGATTAATTGAGGACAATATAGTTATTATGTAAACCATAATAATACTTCCACCAAGCTTGGTTGAGAATGATAAAAGAGAACGAGGAAGTAGTTATTATGTAAACCATAACATTACTTCCACCAAGCTTGGTCGAGAATGATGAAACTGAACAATGAAGTGGTTATTATGGGACCACAATATGCTTTCAAATAGCTTTGTTGAGAATAATGAAATATAACGATGAAGTAGATATTATGTGCCCATGATAATACTTTTTACCAAAAGCAGAGTTACGAACAACCACAATAAATTCGTGGATGCATGTTCATTTAAATAGGAATGGGGGAAACACTCACATTATATCAATCATATGAAAAGAATGATCACGAGGTCTGTTGGAATAACCCATGATCTTAAGATGAGATATGAGATTTAAGATAAGAGATATGGGATTTAAGATATGAGATATGATATTTAAGATATGAGATATGAGATTTAAGATATAAGATATGAGATATGAGATTTAGGATTGAAGTATATCACCATATTAAATTACCCACGATCCACAGGTTGATTGAACGTATCAAAACCGATTATAAGTGTTTTGTACATATAGTCAATATGTTTCAGCGAGGCATCGACACATCAACTACATGTATGGGGGAAAAATGTAGGAGGGGCTTAATGATAAGCCTCTCGTTTAATTATTAAATGAGATTAGAGATGATTAATATCGATAAAAGTCCATGTGTTTATGCGACTGAGGTATTATTATGCGCGTCCATTATGTCACGTGTATTTGTGTATTATTTATACATTAACTAGGCAATATTCTAGTATTGAAGGTGCAACATATGTTATGGGGCACATACCATCCAAAAGAGAACATGTGTCACCACAAGTTGTTTGACACATGTCTCCACAATATATTTGACACGTGGCAACCCACTTGGATTGGTTTTTTGTTATAAATAGAATTCATTTCCTTATATTTTGAGGGGGAATTCTTTAGAAGATAATGGTTTTTTTCTTAAGAGCTTTAGAGAGAGTTTTGAAAAGGGTTTTTTCAGAAGAGTTTTGAGATGAGTTCTTTGAGAATTGATTCACCACCTCTCACCTCTCCAAGTTCCACCATAATGAGTTTTTCGGTGAATAGTACAAACCTACGAACTACGCTAACTTTGATTCCATCTATGACAGTTACGTAGATACAACCAAAGTTGCTCAAGTCAAATACGTTACAAAATCCGATATTTCCCCAGATTAAACTCCCCTCTTACAACGGGATTTCAATGATGCGGGCCATACTGGAGACGTTGCCCTAGCCTTAACTTTGAAGCTACTACTGGTGATCAGGGATCGGATGGTGGACCCTCAATTGGCTGTTAGTATGGCGTGGATGTCATATCATCGTAATCCTATGGCGGTGATACTAGTAGAGAACCTGAACGATCTAGATGATTGTGGGGAAGGTCGTTCTGACTTTCTAAGAGGAAACTCAATTATATTATTCATATGGCTGGCTTAGAGATTTTGTTTGGCGACCCCCTAAATATCCCTTAGAAGATTTTTCGAATTTCTTCACTCATTATTTCATCAGTTTGTCCCATCCATAAAGAACTGGGTAAACTAGTTTGTGGTGCACGAAGCTCGATGTCTTCGATGGTTGGTGCCCTGGTGGGGGGAGTTGCAGCCCATTCTAGAACTTAGGGAATATCGATATATTCGGTTATTTGGTCTCCAATAGACCTCATTCTATTTCCCCTGGTGACTCCTACATTAAGTCAAATAGGAGCCAATTGTGCCTTCTCGTACCCTGGATTTCTTTCGTATAGACAATTTGACTAAAGGCTTGTACATGCAATTGGGATCTCTGTGGGAGAATCTTCGATCGTCAACACGTCCTTCTTAGTCTATTGGGAGGGTTTGGCATGTTTTCAAAAACTATATAAAATGGCTATGGAAGAGGGTAGTGTCTAAGATCTTGGCAGAGGAAACCGGACAGAGATGATTTGTCACGTTTGATACTATGGAGGGGGAATAGTGGTTTTATCTAGGCTAGTCCAGGCTTATCATTCCATGGAGCGTCTTCGATATACCATCAAACTAGGGAAAGTTTGGGGACCTCAAGGAGCAGATGATGATGGGTTCGGGACTTCCGATAGCTACGAGTAGGGTCTTTTATGAAGCTGGTGTTTGTTTGTGGAGCTTTTATGATGGTTATGTGTTTTGATTTTGGGGAATAAATTTGGGAAAGCTTGGTTAGTTTATTTTTAGAGGTAGTTTGGCTTTATTTGCTTTAGCACAATTTGGATAGTTGTTTGACTCCCTATGCTTATATTTCGTGTAATTGTACCGGATTTTCCCTTTATGGAATAAAAAGGATTTTAATTATATTGTTGTGCCTCTTGATGAGTTTTACATTTGAATTATCTATGCCAATCGCTAAGGCATACATAATCCTTCTGTTCATGTAAATGATGAAACGAACCATCATTCTCGGTGGTAAGAAAAGAATAGCATTTTGTGAAAAAGAAGGGGACCATGCCCATGTAAAGTGTATGAGTTGCCTACGTACCACTGGGGGTTTTAAAAAATTTATGAGTTTCATTTTTGGAAACTAAAAAGCTTTTTAGAGGATCAGGCCCCATGTAATTCTGAGTAGTGGGAAATGAATATTTTTTTAGAATAGAAGGGAGTGAGAGGAGTCATAGCGCGTCGAGATTTTGAACTAGGGGTAAAAAAAATTTAGATGATCCAGGTTAACTGGACGCACTGTCGCTTCTCCGTCAAGGTCAATGAGCATAGTGGTGCCAGCGGATAGGATCTTCTTCATGATATAGGGGACATTCTAGTTTGGCTAGAATTTCTCTCTGGAGTGCCAGACGAGTTCTATGAGTTCTTTGAGGGCTTAGTCCCCTTCTCGGAACCCACAATCCTTGACTCTCCAGTTAAATGATCATGCTATCCGGCGATGGTGCCCGTGTATATAATATAGATCCTTTAGCCTCTTTTCATCTAAGAATGATAACTCATCAAAACAGATCTGATGCTAGTCTTCTTCATTGACTTTTCTTTCAAGCATGACGCATAATGAAGGTATTTCTAGTTCAATAGGTAGAGCTGCTTCCATATCGTATACCAAAAAGTAAGGGGTAGCCCCAGTAGATTCCTGAACTGAACTACGGTAGCCCTAGAGCGCGTAAGGGATCCGAGTGGCCCAATATTGGTAACTCTCGATCAACATACTAATAATTTCTTTGAGGTTCTTATCAGCGGCTTCAACTGCACCATTGGTTTATGGTCGGTAGGGAGAAGATTTGTATATCTGGATCCCATACTCATCAACCAATTTTGTGACTTATGCTTGGAAATGTAACCCTTTATCTGACACTAGCTCAGGTGGAACCTTGTATCGATAGATAATGTTTTTTCAGGTGAATTTGGCTTCCTTTATGGAATTCAGCACGACATATGACTAGGCTTCAACCCATTTGGTGAAGTAATTAATGGCAACTAGGATGAACTACTACCCAATGGAGGCTTTGGGTGTGACTTTCCTAATGATACCAATGCCCTATGAAGAGAATGGCTAGGGAATGATCATATTTTACAATTCTCAAGGAGGCAAGTGATGGAGATTGGAAAACTGTTGGCATTTAAGGCATCTTCGAACATAGGCAGTGCGATCCTGAAGTATGGTAGTCCAATTATAACCCTGTCAAAAAATTCTCTTAGCGAGCATATGGCCATTCATGTGGGGTCCGGATTCCTTATTGTGGATTTTTTGCATCATTTCTCCAATATCATCCCCTGCGATGCAGTGTAAGTGGGTTCCATCGAAGTTTATATTGAACAGTGTTTTTTGTAGATCATTTACTAGGCAGCCAGTTTATGGAGGTTCGCTCGGTATTTTTTGTCGGCTTCTTGGGGGTACAACTGTGCTTGAGGAGGCGTCAAATGTCGTAATACCAGCACCTGGTCATATCAGAGTCCTCTTTATTGTGAGCTCAATATGGTAGCAGTGGGTCAATTTAGCTTTCTTTTGGACTAGGAAATGGGCCATCGTTATTTCCTGGGGCATGTCGACCATGGAGGCTAAGGCAGCAAGGGCATCGGTTAAGTTGTTCCTTTCTCGGGGCAAGTAGTGGAAGGTGATATTACAAAACTGGGAGTTCATCTCTTCTAGGTGGACATGGAAGGGTAATAGATTTTCATCTTAGACTTTCCATCTTCTAAGGACCTGTCCGATGATAAGGGCAGCGTCCCCGTAGACATGTAGGCACTCTTTTCCTTTCTTAAGAGCGATTTTGAGGCCTATGATGCATTATTTGTATTTTTTCATGTTGTTGGTGCTGTGAAAATCTAGCTTGATGGCAATGGAAGTGTGAGAGTTATCAGGGGCGATCAAGAGTATCCCAATGTTGTATCCATAAGTGTTGTCAAAGAACATTTTCCACCGGAGGCCTTCCTGAGAGGTACAAAGGATATCTTCATCCAAGAATTTGGAAATCCAAATGTGAGCTTCTTACGTGGGGTAATCATCAAGGTAGTCGAAGATGGCTCTCCCTTTCATGTCTTTCTACATGACATACTTGATATCAAACTCGGCTATCAACATCAACCATCGGGCGATTCGTCTAGACAAGGTGGGTTTCTCAAGCAGGTATTTAATAGGTTCCATTCGAGAGATAAGTCTAATTGGAAAAATGAGCGTGTAGTGCCATAATTTTGAGTGACCTAGACAAGGGCAACACACGCTTTCTCTAAGGAAGTGTAGTTGACTTCGTACCTGGCCAATTTATGACTGGCATAGTAGATGGATCTCTCTTTGCGGGATTCTTCAAGTTATTGGGCTAGCAAAGCCCCAACTTTGATGATTATTACTGTTAAGTATAGGAGTAGAGAGAGACTAGGATACGGCATCATGAGTACCGAAGGTCGGGTAAGGTACGTCTTGATTCATTCAGAGGCTTCCTGATAAGCTTCATTCCAGACTTTGACTAAATCCTTTCGAAGGAATTCGAAGATGGGTTCACAAATAGAAGTAAATTGGCAAATGAACCGACTGATATACTATAATATTCCCAATAATTACCTCACTTCCTTCTCCGTTTTGGGTGGTGGCATTTCGAGTATGGCTTTCAGTTTAGCAGGATCTACTTCAATCCCCTTCTCGCTAACCATGAATCCCAAAAAATTTCCTTTGGCGACGCCAAAGACACATTTGATATCACCACAGTCATTCGAAGAACTTCGAGAGAGATTGAACATGACCTTCCCGAGTCTTAGACTTAATCATCATATCATCCACGTATACCTCAACCTCTTTATGTATCAGATCATGCAAGATGGTTGTACCTACCCTTTGGTAGGTAGCCCCTGCATTTTTTAGACAGAATGGCATAACTGTGTAACAGAAGATTCCCCAAGGGGTGATAAATAAAAAAAATTCTTGATGATTAGGGTGCTTCTTAATCTGATTGTATTCGAAAAACCCATCAATGAATGACTTAAGAGCGTGACTGGTCGTGTTTCCCATGATCATGCCAATATTGAGTAGTGGGTAATCATCTTTTGAAGATGCCTTCTTCAAATCCTGGTAGTCAACGTACATGTGGACTTTTCCTCCTGATTTTGGCACGGGTACAACAATGGCTAGCCATGTAGGATATTCGATCAACCATATGAAGCCTACGTTCAACTATTTCACCACATCTTCTTTAAACTTGAGCGACCATTCAGTGCAGAGCTTTCCCAATTTCTATTTCATCGGTTTACATTTCGGGAGAGTTTTAATCTCGCGTTGAGCTATTTCAGGAACAGTATCGGGCATGTCATCGTAGGACTATGCAAAAACGTCCATAATTCCCTTCATCAGTTCTTCGAGTCGCACGTGCTCATGCTCATCAAGGGTGGACCCTATCCTAGTCTCACACAGTTGGCTACTAGAACCAAGATTGATAACAACAGATTCATCTTCATTAATTTGAACACGATTATGTTGTTTATTATTAACCTTATTAAGAACAGTTAAGAATTGTTCATTTGTAAAATCATTATCATCAAAAGTTTTATTAGAATCAAGACAATTAATGTAAGGCACAATAAGATACTCAAAATATTCATTTATTTCATTCTTGGGAAAAATATCTTTGAGAACCTCATCGAAGGAGGTATCGATCACATTGTTATAAGAAAAGGGAGTAACAACAAAGAAGAAGAAATGGGATAAGCATCTGGGTTGGGTTGCATTTCAGCAGGTGGAACTGGTATAGCATTCTAATTCAGGAGGGGTTCATCAGCAGTCTTGATTAGAGTGGACGGGTCCGATAATGTAATGCTTGAGTGGATCATGCAGAGATTCATCTCCTGTGTCTACAATTTGAATGAGTCCTCGGAGTCACTTCCCTCGAAAACCTGGGTAACAGCTGTAGTCTTCTCAGCAAGCAGTTGCACATGATTCTGGGAACTTTCGACCCATAAGTAGCTGTCGTGGAAGAAGATATCCATCCTCAGCTTCATCTTCTTGTCCACATAATCATACCATGGGTCGGGAATGTCGCAAAAGGGAAAATCTTTATCCTCTTTAACGAATCTTTCGTTCAAGAAATCCCACGAAACAGCCTTGGTAATTTATAAACTTCGCTTCAACTGGGGTTGGTGGAGCATTCTGAGTTCCCCTGATCATGGTTGATAACCTAGGCCACATGGAGGAAAGGCCTTTTTCAGTACTATGGTTCCAGTATTTCCTTTTGTCGTCATCCCAACCCGATTTTGGGCATGAAGTGCATATTCTTGAACATCTATATCACGTTCACATTGACGTGAGGGTTGTTCTCTGGATAGATGTAAGGACATTATTTTACATTGTCTGTTACCTTTAAAGTATGTCGTATACCGCTACAATCGTCGAAGAATAATTCAACATCATTCAAGCATCAAGACGGATCCGAATATCAAAGTTCTTTAACATTCAAGCCTCTGTGAGATTAATTTTGGTAAGGTTGTAATTAAGTACCTTAGCATTTCACTTAGAGTGTTGGGATATTTTTTATAAAATATTTTCTAAGTGTTGGAGCGGAGTTTTTCGGCAAAAGTTTTTTAAAAGTATATGGCGGAATATTTTCTAGGAAAATAAAAAATTAATTTTTTAATCTCATTCGAGCGAGACGCGCAGTCGTTCGAGCGACATGTGATCTCGTGCAAAGCTGTCGTTTGAGCGATAGTTGTTTTTCGTTCGAGCCACTTCTCTTCTCATTCAAACGAAGCGCCGCCTTAAGTTTTTTTATAAATAGGGTGTTAAACCACTTCGTTTTCGATAAGAATATCTGACATTTTAGTTTCTGCAAATACTGCAAATCAGCATAACACTTTGTCTTCTTCATTTAGGGTTTAATCTTTTTTGTTTTCAATTCACAAAATCCCAATTACTTTGTATGAATTGTTTTGGAACCCAAGAACACATCTTTGTTGAATTTTCTCTTGTAGATAAGATATCTAATGCTGGTCTAGGTGCCGATTGATTAAGGTACTGGGTTAAAAACGATTGCATGTCGATAGGGAGTACTCGAGGTTATTCCTGGGTTGAGTTGGACTGCGTGTTCGTGTGGATCTTCTGCAGTTGATTCATTGTTGACTCTAGGTTTTGGTCTATGTGGGTTTTCTGCGGTTAACTCATTGCGTATTTCATTGTAATCATTGTAAGTATTATAGTGAAATAAATGTTTTACCCGAACGGGTTTTTTTCCTGAAATCAGCGAGTTAGCAATTTTATTTGTGACAGTTTGGCACACACATACATAGTTGCATGATTATGGGCTGATTTAATTTGGTTTAAAATTGAGTCCAGTTAAATAAGTTTAAATTAGGAATTGGCGATTTTTTTTTATCGGTATCACGCACGGCATTCTCAAATTGGTATCAGAGCAGGTTTCACTAATTTATTGTAAATTCCTATTTTTCGCAAAATTTGTGTGATATTGATTTTTTTTTTGAAAAATCGAATTTTGATAAATTCTCGCAATGTTTGTCAATGAAAACTTATATAATTGTTTGCCAATTTTTTACCGGTCTAATTACGCTTACTGAAAAACCCGCATGAAATCACATTTAAAAGCAATTAATGAGAGAGTTTTTGTAATTTGTGAAAAAGGTTGGACTCCTCCCACTGTGATCCCAAATAATGTCATGAATTTAAAAATTGTGTCAGACTGGACTGGAGATGAGTTTAGGTGGAGCACTTTTAATTCGTGTGGGCTTAATGCAATTTTTGGACACATCACCCCTCGACGACTTTCAATGTATAATGACATGCACCGCGTCTAACGAAGAGTGGCATGTTTTGTCACTCACCCACGAAGGCACTAATGCGGTCAAAGAGTCTATAATTCAAAATTTAACTACTCAATTTGAAACGATAACAATGCTTGAGACTGAGTGTTTCGATGACTTTATTGCACATTTGTCTGACATTGTCAATACTACTTTTATTCTTGGTGAGCCTATACCTGATGCACGAGTGCTTAAAAATATATTAAGATCGGTGCCAAAACGTTTTATCCCTAAAGTGACTGTTTTGAATACCTTAGGTAATTTGAGTCGTCTGAAATTAGAAGAGCTGGTAGGAGACCTCCAGACATATTAATTGACATGTTTCCTGACACTGTCAAGGCTAAAGATAAAGGGATAGTAGTTAAAGCCCAGTCTAAGAAGAAAAAGAAAGTGAGTTTTTGTGAGTGTGAGTCTGAAGACAAGCCTAATTTTGATATGGCCATGCTTGCAAAAAAAATTCAAAAGCTTCTCAAATTCTCAAAACAAGATTCTTCCAATAAAAGATTTTTTGAGAAAAATAAAAAATGAGGCAAAAGAAAGCGATGAGAAAGAAAGTGAGAAAGAGGAAGAGGAGAAGTATTTTGAGTGTGAGGGAAGAGGACATAGACCCTTTGAGTGTCCCACTAGGCTAAGGAGAAAGGCCAAGAAAATTTCCATGACAGACACTATTAACAATAGTGAGGAAGATGTGAAAGATTCCTGGGATGAGTCTTCAAAGAGGAAATTTATCGCCTTTTTAGATAGTCATGTGAGCACACCTAGTTTGTTCCACGATGATGAGGATACTTGTGCACATGAGACCCCCAAGGATAAATTTAAGTGTTTCTAGTGAGGGTGAGAGTGAGTGCGCTAGTGAGGGTGATAGTGAGCTCAAGATTGCGTTTATATATTTGTATGCCGAGACTTAAAGACTAAGAAATTGAATAAGGAGTTAGGTCTTAGGGTGAGAGATTTGGAGTGAGAGTTAGAGGTTTTAAGGGAGTTTGAGGGGAAAGAGAGTCAACTCAAGAAGGTGAAGGTTTCTTTGAGTGAAGAGTTGATAGATTTAAGTTTTGGAACGAACTTTTTCGTCAAAAGTTTTTTTAAAGTATTGAGGCGGAATAATTTCTGGGAAAATAAAAATTATTTTTTTAATCTCGTTCGAGCGAGATGCACAGTCATTCAAGCAGATTTGACGTTTTAGTTTCTGTAAATACTATTAATCGTACGTTTTAGTTTCTGCAAATACTGCAAATCGGCATAACACTTTGTCTTCTTCGTTTAGGGTTTAATCCTTTTTATTTTCACAAAATCCTAATTACTTTGCGTGAATTGTTATGGAACTAAAGAACACATCTTTGTTGAAGTTTATCTTATAGAGAAGATTTCTAATGCTGATCTAGGTGTCGATTGATTAAGGTACTGAGCTGAAGACGACAACGTTTTGGATAGGAGTACTCGAGGGTGTTCCTGGGCTGAGTCAGACTGCGTGTTCATGTGGATCATCTGCGGTCTATTTATTATCGACTCTAGGTTGTGGTCTATATGGGTTTTCTGCGGTTAACTCATTACAGATATCATTTTAATCATTGTAAGTATTATAGTGAAATAAAGGTTTTACCCAAAAAGGTTTTTTTCCTAAAATTTTTGAGTTAGCAATTTTATTTGTAACGGTTTGACACACACACACGTAGTTGCATGTTTAGGGATTGATTTAATTTGGTTTAAAATCGACTCGAGTTAAATAATTTTCAATTGGGAATTTGCAAATTTATTTGAATCGGTATCATGCGCGGCATTCTCAGTAGACTCAGTCTTTGAAGTCATCCCTTGCTGGGAGTTGAAGTGGTTCGACTCAGAATCCAGACATAAAGATGTCATTCGCTCCTTGTTGTATTTCTAGTATCGGGTTACTAGTGCTTGTATTCTCAGTATTATCATCATCCCCTAAGATCGTGATGACATGCCCCTTGGCGAAGAACTTCATTTTCTGATGGTGAGAGGAAGATACCTCCTTGATGTTATAAGTCCACAGTCAACCGACCATAGATTGAAAGAAGGAGGTATGTTGCTAACATAGAAATCGGTAACGGGATTTATAGGGCTAACCCCTATTGTGAGCTTTATGGATCCCATCACCTCTCGGTGAGTAATGTTATAGGCTCGCACTACGGTGGAAGTTCAAACCCAGGAGTTAAAAGTTCTTAGTGGGAAAACATTGAGTGTTGATCCGTTATCGAAAAGTGAGAGCGGGAATGTCTTCTCCATTGTGACACCTCGATTAATAAAATATTGGTCGATCAGTCCTTTATTAAATTAAATAGGTTTCCCATCTAGTTCATTCTTAGCATCACTGTCGAATTTTTTTTACTAATCACCTAATGATTAATTAATCAAGTGTTAATTTTTCATTAAACAGATAATGATGATAATCGAAATAAAATTAAAACATTCACACAATTAATAGATTCCAAACCATCGCAAGTAGTAAATAGATAAAAGTCCTGCCGAATAAACCATCGGCTATAAATCCAACATCCATAATAAAATCAGCTGTAAGTAACGGAATCCCAATATAAGTCTGAACTAAATAACTGAAGTCTAAATAGGGCAACATGACCAACAGAGATGCTGAAATTAATTCCTACATTAGGAAGGAAAGATAAATGCGTTTAATCAATTCCTACGAGCCTCCACAGTGCTGCAGCTAATCGTCACTGGAATGGGTCATCAAGCCTGGCATCCTTGTTGCTGGACACCTAAAAGGTTTTAAAATATTTTGACACAGGTCAGATCCCAAGTAAAACTTTTTGAAAATATTTAGCAAGTATTTAAATCAGTTAATTATTAGAGTAATAAAACCTCTGGTAATATCCTGCTAACCCCAAAAAGCTGCGTACAATGGTCAGTATCGTGGGTTGTCCCCACTCCCTCACTGCCGAGACCTTACTAAAATCAACAAAAACACCCTTCTCAGACACTATGTGGCCCAGAATCTGCACCTCCCAAATCCAGAATCCACATTTAATAAACTTCGCATACAATTGATGTTCTCGAAGTGTCTGTAAGAGCTTTCGTAAGTGCTCGGCATGATCATCCTCAGAACGCGAGTAAACCAGAATATCGTCAATAAAGATAATCACAAACTGGTCAAGGAACTCTTAAAAACCCAGTTCATCAGATCCATCAACACTGCTGGCGCATTGGTGAGTCCGAAGGACATCACCTTAAACTCATAAGACCCATATCGTGTCAAAAATGAAGTCTTAGGAATGTCCTCCTCCCTGATGCGCAACTGATGATAACCAGACCGCAAATCAATCTTGTAGAAGTAAGTTACTCCCCTCAATTGGTCGAATACATCATCAATATGAGGCAGTGGATATTTATTTCGAATCGTGACCTTATATAACTCTTTGTAGTCAATACACAATCGAAGCAACCCATCCTTCTTCTTGACAAACAACACCGGTGTACCCAACGGTATAACTTGATATTGTCCATAATATCAAGTTCATGAAACTTTTATACAAACAAATCAATTCTTAAATTAACATAACTAAACATCAAGGATACATATAGGACTGATTTCTAACGTAAATCTTCATCATATAATCATATTTAACCCTCATAATCATAAATCCTAGAGTTTTATGTTCTTCATATAAATTCACCAAAACCCGTATTTCATTCATAATTCAATTCCCAAAACTCTTAATTTTATTTTTCCTATGTAATTGGATTTATACTACATCAAATCCTATTCTCAATTATAACTTTTCTTATCAAATTATAAGTATAACATGAATTTTCCTTAATAACAAGTTCCTACTCTATATGGGTATGATAACCAATAAAAATTTCAAGATAAGTACTTGCTTTATATTGAAGTGGTTTGATTTGATCCTCTTTGATGAAGCTTATCTTCTAATCCTTCCTCCAATAGTGGTTGTGATGCTAAATTGAACATGAATTCTCCAACACCCTTCCTTGAGCCTTAAGAAAACTCTTTCTCTCCTCTCTATTGTCCTCCACTTGTTTTCTAATCTCTTTACCCTATCTTCCCATCAGCACAACTATATGTAATACTAAAAATCACGAAATTCCCTTAACCATAAGTTATAAAAGACGAAAATGCCCTCTTAAGTTGTCAATTATGTCTAAAACTATCCCCGGGACCCAAACTACACACCAGGGTATACTATTTTGACTGTTTCGACCCTTCTGAGATCAATAATAACCTCAAAATCATCATTCGAGTTACCCATAATTTATTTTCTATCTCTACCTTATTTAGTCCGTTCACGACATCCGGTTGAGATATCATATTGTCACATCACTATCACTCGTAGTGACATTAATTATATAATTACTATTCACTTAGTAATTTTATTCAATAATCATTAATCATTTCTCTCCAATTAATAATTTAATCAACCCATCATATTTCCATTAAATTACGTAACATGTGTAATTTAAATTTCAACCAAATTAATTCATTTTTAATTCTTAATTATTTAAAAATATGGGTTGTCACACCCATTACCTCAGCAGAGATGTTAAAGGCAAAGTTGTGATTACGGCCATCCTTTGCGATTTCTTCTTTAGGAAAGGAGAGTAATATTGTAGA
The DNA here is from genome assembly GCA_949130495.1 of Sambucus nigra. Lineage (NCBI taxonomy): Eukaryota > Viridiplantae > Streptophyta > Magnoliopsida > Dipsacales > Adoxaceae > Sambucus > Sambucus nigra. Next base: position 450,236,627 of record OX422212.1, on the reverse strand, counting down.
AGTTAATGACTCGACCACATTCACGGCTTCTTCTAGAGTGGTAGAGGGAGAGACTGTGGGCCCAGTAAGCAATTTTATTAGAGTGTTTCAGTGCAGTTGGGAAGACATAAAGAGTCCCCACAAGATGATGTTGGCCTGAGTTTTCTTCAGCTTGTCGAGGATCTTTCTCTCCTCGATGGTCATTTCTGGTATGGGGAGTTCCTCGACAACTCATTTTCCTTTATATATCCCTACTGACTGAGGATTTGAACTCTAGTAATGTCTCCCAGATCTTGTCATATGGTTCACGAAAGAGGGGAAGAACAATACCCCATTTTTTAAAATTTATTTCAAGCTTTTCGGACACTTTGTTTATTTCCCCTAGCAGATCTTCAAAAGATATTATCCCACACATACCGATCACTGGGCTAACCCTTTCCTAGCTTAGATCTACATCTTCACTATCAAACTCGTCCCTCCCATCCAGTGGAAATGATGTTTTCTTGCCATGACAAGACAATGCAGTCCATAACTTTTTTAACTTCTTTATATAGATTCTCCCATTAAAAAAGGAGATGCAAAAGTGAAGGGACCAAACGCCATTGTAGCCTTAAGGCATCGAGTAACTCAGATATACTGCAAATCTCATTGGTCTGTCGAAACATATATGCTATAATCTGTACTGCATCATCCAAACTGCCTTCGTCAATGGGTACCACCCATTTATCTGACTCTTGATCCCACTTTCAAGCTGCCATGAATAAGGTGCTGAACTTCTGACAGTCAATGGTCATCTCAGAGAGCAATTTTAGCCCAAACTCTAAAAGTTGATTCAGTAGTGCTAGTAATTCCATATCCTTTCCTCTAGATCAAGTACGAACGGTAATGCATGCTCTTTCAAGAAGCGATAGGGCTTGGTCGGCAAAATAGGTAGGGTGTAGGAGAAAATATAGGCAAACTTTAAGGGGTTTGGGTAAAAATACGGGTATAATGGGTGCTTTATTGGGTACAATCTGAGTAAATAGATCGAACTCTAGGTCATTTTCTAGGAAGATGGAATTTGTATGGTTTGGAAGTGGATTATGAGTGGTGTTGGGTTTAGGATTAGCTGGTAGGGCGATGACACCCCGATCAATCAGTCCTTGGATTATTTTTCGGGGACGGAAGCATTGATTAGTGGTATAGCCAGCATTTTGGTGAAAATCACAATAGGCCTCGTTTTCAAAATTTTTAGGAAGTGGGTTTGGTATTGGACGAGGGTTCAACGGCTTCATGATATTTTAGATCAATAAGGGTTGGTAGACTTTGGAGAGGGAGAATGAAGCTCAAGATAGCCTGGCTTTCTGGCGCCCAAGAGGTAGCAGACTGTGAGATGTTGTTAATGGTCGAGACAATAGCAGGCTCCTCATATTTTATTAGAGTAAACTATCTGGATACTTTTTTTAACTCAGCTTATAACTTAGCAATATTTTTTTCAATCTCCAATCCTGTTTCCCGAAGGGCTCAGAAATGTGGGTAATATTATCCTCCCATTGTTGCTCGGACATGGGGTAAGAAATTTTTCTTCATAATATTAACTTGCTCCTATTTAAAAGTCTAGTTAGTTATGGTGGCCACTTTCTCCCTCCACCTGGCTAGGAAATTGCTGACGGTTTCTCTGAGGTTTTGCTTGAGAAATTCTAAATCACAATGTGTAACCTCCAACTCCTTGTCGTATTTGTACTATGACATGAATTCATGGGCAACATACTCTTAACTGTGAATTCTGGATTCCTAGAGGCATAAGAACCAATGAAAAGCGTTGTCTTTCAGAGTTCGCTGGGACATTTTGGTCATTATTTCCTAAGAGGTACCTAGAAGAGTCATGGCTCGGTGGTAACTTTGAAGATGAACAATTAGGGGCCCGCTACCCTCGAACTTCTCAATGTTAGGCATCTTAAATTTTTTCGATAGCCTTACTTTAGGGTAGGGAGAAATATAGATGTAATTCATGTAGTTTCTACATATTAGGACTTGGTCAAACTTCTTGGTTAATATCTTAAAGTCCTCCTTGAACTTGTTTAACTCTTCTTCATTTGGATTGGAAAGCACTGGCAGATTAGCCCCTGGCAGGGTAAGATTCTATATAGAGAGATGGGTTGGCAGTGGCCCATTAGTAGAAGGGGCACATGGAGCATGATGATATTTTTCTAGGACCCAAATAGGCTCAGGTACAAGGGGACCCATAGTGCGAGGGAAGAGGTCCTCGGGATCTTCGGGAATAGGGACTCAATTTTACATCATCTCATGAACCTTGATTTGAAGGTTGTCAATCTTAGCGGTAAGTTGGACTAGGATCGTCATCAAATTTAGTTGATCATTCGGTACTTAGTCTGCATTTGTGACACCCCACCTAATTAAATACCAGGTGATCAGTCCTTTATTAAATTATATCAAAGTGTCTGGTTGGTTCTTCTTAGCATCACTCTCGAAAAATCTTTTTTTCTTTATTAATTACTTAATAAATAATTAAGCTAAGTGTCAAAACATTTCATTTTTAGAAATTAAGTCCTATTGTTATAATTTAATATACGAAACCATATTCATGAACACAAATAATATTAAATACCAAACCATCCAAGTGGATTAAACAAACTAGATCAATCAATCCAAATAAAATATTCCAAATCGCAAGGACAATGAAATAATTAAAACAATCCCAACAAAACTAAATATTGAAATAATATAGAGTACAAGTCTCTCTGAACTAGATAAAATCTAGAAAGGGGCGATACATGACCAATCTAATGATGATTGGAGACTGAGAAGACAAGGATGAAGTCATCTACTGCAACGTCCTCCAGCTCCCACACTAGCTGCATCACGTCAATAGTCCAAAGATCTACGACTGACGTCCCTGTGGCTGGGCACTTGTAGTACATATATATATATATATATATATATAAGAGAAGGAAGAGATGACAGTAAACGGGTCAGATCCCGAGTGTAAAATCGCTTTAAAATAGTTTAGCAAGTATTTAAAATGTTTACCAGTCGATATTACATGCAAGTTTGTACCTCGACACTGGCTTGGGAATTCTCACCCTTCAACTAGTGTGCACGCCTAACGTACTACTGAACTAATCTAGATAAAGCTAACCCAATTCACTATTCTAACCCAACTCACTAGTCTAACAATAATAATTTATATCTGATAACCTTTTCTTATGCATATATTAAGCCAGATATGTTCATATCAATACAGACTTAAGTTCTCAACCACTTAATTCATTTAATATTAATTATATAATTTTACCTACTTACAATCACAGTAGATTAATCACAGGTATATATGTTTATCACTCACAATATATATAATAATAGGGCACCCCATATAAATCTATAGTGCTGGCATACTCTGCTATCAAGTCCCCTTATCTCTCGTACAAAGGGAAATACTAGTCCAAAATCACTCTCGAACTATATTAACACAAAACACACATATTGGAGGTGAAGCATAGTTCCCATTCACTAAGAGGTCAGCATATACCCTCACGACTCTTAGGACCGTCTGACTATCATTCTCAGATAGCCTGTATCCAGGGATGTTATGTTCTAGGGTACAAGTCAATATCCCCCATAAGGTCCAATCGAGATAAGACTTTCCCGGCGCGGAAATCTCCGTGATAGCAAGTAGCGCGGGTATGCATACACACCGATATTTATATAATATATATTCACACACATATTTATATTTTCATCGTTCATATAGGTACACACACCACCCATACTATATTCTGACCATATGCGACACGTAGCGCCCGAGTCCAACATATAATTAATCCACTCTTACTTTCTCAATTACTGTAAGTCCTTAAGTGCTTCTCAACTCTCGAAGTGTATCATCTTGATAATTATAAAATCAATAGGTGTACGCTCTCTGCACTACTGGTCTAAGTCATTCTTAACTCTCATAAGGCCTAATTTAACGTACGCATAATTTCCACTCCAATTCATACCCATAAAATGCCACTGTTAAATTTCATATAAAATCGTGTTACCCGGACCTTGCCTATACCCTACTGGTCCTTCCTAAGTCCCATTATGATATATAAATTATATCCAAAGGTCCTTACGCATTGGGATCGGATTTACATTAAAAAGGGGAAAAGTTTTCATTTCCAGGAGGACTCGATCGATCGATGAAAAGGGTCAATCGATCGATCCAGTCAATCCATTGATCGACATTCTTGAGTCGATCGATCGACCAAGCAGTTATTGCCTAGAATTCTGCATATTAAGCCTACGGGTTTTTTCCAATTTAAATCATCAAAACTCCATTAACATGTCCCAAACTCCCAACCAAACATCATTAACGTTATATAAACCAATATGGATGATTGCTAAAGTAAAATATTCATTAATTCTTCAAGAATCATCATCAAATGGATTAATTCAAGAATTTATCATTTAACCCTAGTTTATCTAATTATCTCAAGAATTCCATTAATTTCCAGATTTTTATCTCTATTGGGCATCAAAATTCGTGGTCAATATTCTACATAGGGGTGTTCAGAAAACCTAATGGACCGGCGGACATAACCGAACCGAATTGGACCGTCTTAATTTTTTCGGTTTTTTTTAATTGGTCCGATCTAAGTTTTTTTTTACAGACCGGTCTAACCGGTCTGGTCATCGGTCTCCCTTATTAAGTATCCGGTTTGGACCGACCCGGACTGGTTACTATTAATATATATGTATTTAATTATATTTTTTACATATACATATATATATATTAACACACGCACACAACTAAACTAACTCGAGGGTACGCTCGTCCAAAAACAAAGAAAGGAAACCTAGGTCTAAATTAATAACACACGCACTCTCCACTCTCTCACATGACAACACAACAACAACTCAGCGTCTTTTATGCTCTGAGAGAAGAGAACTTCTCCAGCCTCTCCTCTTCTCAAGTTCTCTGAGAGAACTTATCTCTCTCTCCCTCTCTCTCACGGCATGATCACGAGCCCATTACACCGTCGTTGTTTTTATTGTTGCTGTCGAGCCACCGTCGGTGCTGTTGTTGTCGCGCCACCGCCGCCAGTGCTGTTGTTGTCATGCCACCGCTCTTGCTGTTATTCTCTTCTCAACCCCATTGTTTCTGTTGCGCAACCACGATCAAGAAGTTCTCTTTTCAACCCCATTGTTGTTGTTTCACTCAGGTATTCACTTTCAATAACTTCTCTTCAAAGTTGTTTTTTGTTATTAAAAAAACAGAGTTCTTTTTTTGTCGTTACAAAATCATTGCTCACATTTTTGGTTAAAAACCAAAGTTGTTTTTGTTACTAAAAAATTAATGTAATTATTAAAAAACAGAGTTATTTCATTTTTTGTATTGAGTTATTTACTGCCCATTCCACTTTTTTGTAATTACTGTAATTACTAAAATTAATGATTTTGTTTTTAATGGTACCATTGTTTACTAAAAAGCAAATTAATGATTGTGCACTAAAAGAATAAGAAATGTAATTACACAAAGCAGAGTTAAAAAATAGATTTGTTGTTTGGTTTAATTTATTTAGAACCCATTTCATTTTTAAAAAGATTATTTCGATAATATTAGGACCGACAAGCTATACCGGACCGACCATATAAAAAATCGGACCGACTAAGCCTGAAAAAACGGTTTAATCGGTCCGGTCTTGGTCCATTTTTTTTAGGACCATTTTAATCGGTCCAGTCCTTAAAATTACTAAAAATCGGATCAAACTGGACCGCGAACATCCCCAATTCTACATAAAACAAGATATTCATCCTAACATGGTTTCTAGTCCAAATTGCAGTAATAATATCCCAAAGAACATTATATTTTCATGAGACATAAAATAATTATCTCCTATACTAGCATGGATGTATTATTAACTAAAGAACAGAAAGTTAGATAGGTGCCTGTAAATCAAAGGTTTGAGTTTCTGGGATTTGATGGTGTGACTGAGTTCCTCTTCCTCCGATCTACGCTCCGGCGGTGTTTATGGTGCAAATGGTGTAACTAGGATGCTTCTAGCCTTGGGAAAGCTCCTGACTTCTCTCCTCCAATGGATTATGTGATTTGTATTTGTTCTAACCCTAGAAAACAACTTCTAACAACAGATATAGCCTTATAATTTCCGTCCATAATTAAGGCCTAACATTGAAAATTACCAAAATTCCCTCCCGGGTTACCAGTTTGGCCTAAAAACGTCCCAAGACCCAGACTAAACCCCGGAGTACACTTTTCTAACTATCCCAACCCTTCTGGACACATTGGCGTGCTCAAAATGACTATATGGGTGACTTAGAATTAATTTACTTTCTATTCCATTAATTTTGTCCCAATGCCAGACATGCGCGTCCCGACTTAATTTCTATAATTGTCGTATTATTCAATCGCAACAATTTCAATAAGTTCAATCTCATATATTAATTTACTCATTTAGTAATATTCAACATAATTCTCATCAATAATTACTAACTCTCGTTACGCTAGTAAATATCTACTTTAAAATTTGAATTAATATTAAATTAATTTATCCCAATTTAATTTAATTAATCCCATAATTAAATGCCATAAAAATACGGGGTATTACATCATTCTCGATGGAAAGTTGGTGAAGGTGAATTTCGGACTCGGAGGAAGTAGTAGGAAAACTGACGGGAAGTAGCAGAAGATCGAAGCCAATAGGGAGCCAGGCCAAGGGTCGAGTATGCAATCGACCTGAGCAGGAAAATCATTCGAATTTATTTTTGAAAGAGAAAGGAAGAATATTTTATTAGAAAATAAGAAAATGTTTATTTTTTTTATAAAAGAAGGGAAAAAATTTTTGGTATTGTGATCAAATAGGAGGAAAAATATTTTTTGGTATTTGGATAAAAGAGGAGGAAAAATGTTGTTTGCCATTTTGATAAAAGAGAAGAAAAATATTTTTTTGACGCTTTTTGTAAGGAAGGAGGAAAATGAGAGAAGAGTCTCAGCATGATTATTATTATTATGTTTTTCACTTGTATTAGGTTTACCAAAATGAAAAAAGAAATGTCGAATGGGACCTGAGCCTGGGAAAATTAGGTTTGAAAAATATGTAAGATATGGTTTAACTTGTTGCCAGGCTTATGGATAGGGTCCCATTTTGGAAAAAAGACGAAATCGCACAAAAAATTGGGCGATATGCCGACCCAGCATTTTGGCAGAGTTTTGGATAGTAACCGGTAAGCTAAATATGAGTGCGCTAGGTTTGACGCCTATATGAGGGTATGCAGTTATTGGGTTAGTGGAAAGGTTCCCCTCTTTGGCATGACATCCACGATATACATCTTACTTTTTAGGGAAATCGGTACGTGTGGACAAGCCATTTGATACAACTGAGTGTACGTGAATTGCCTTACTATATACCCCGTAGGGACAGTATGTGTGAGAGTGAACTCGATATACTCAAAGTACTTAAACGAGTTACCTGCTATATACCTCCCGTCATGACTTTGATCAAGCAGTAGGATGCAGGGGGAACTGTTTGATATACGTCAAAGGTACTTAGCCAATGGAAGGTAAGGGTCATATTGCTTAGTCTAACTACGCTCCATCGGGTAAGCGCCCATTATAAAGTGACCTCCCAGTACGAGATAAAATTTTGGTCAATATAGCAATGCTCGTGGTGATGTAGTGTGCAGAAATGCATGAATCTTAAATAGTATATTATGGAGAGAGTATTTTATTTGGCATAATGAGCACTATACTAAAAAGAACGTACAAGTATCATGAAAATTAAATCTAGCATGGAGCATGAAGATTACACTAAACATGGATACATGAGAGTGAGTGATGTGTGAATATTTATAAGTAAGAGTGGATATATATAAGTGTGATAAGTGGAGGTGTGTGCTAGTGACACCTAATTGAACCTATATACAAATGTGGGTAATGTGAGGTGTATATGGAGATTATTTACAAGTGTGTGAAATGAAAAGTGAGTGAGAGGTGATATAAACTTGAGGTAGATATATACAAGAAACAATAGAGGAGAAAAGGGAACATACATGTAGGTACATATGCACACAAGCAGAAAATGATAACACTCATGCAAACAGAGTTTATCCCTCTTAAGCAAGTCCCCAGCAGAGTCTCCATTGTGACCATCCCAAGATCCTCCCCTCCCCAACGCTTTGGGGGGAAAGAGGGAGGAAAAAGGTCCCATGCCCCACGCTACTTCGGGGGGTGGTTTGATCGCCATCAATTTTGGACTGATGTGAAGAGATAGAGTCGTCAGTATATTCTATACAAAATAGGCAAAAGAACATGTCGCTGCCTTGAGAGAGAAGCATCAAAGGCAAACTGATGCTTGTGAAACCAATAATCATAGGTTCGGGGGCTAAGTTATGGAATGGGAAGGTGTTAGGCACCCATCCCACCCTTACAATCTCTCATGGGCTTATGTTACTATATTCCATAATTTCTTCGTGAAGTGTGTGTGCGTGTATATATAAGTGGATATTGGAATCTCTCATTTCACATCATGAAAAGGATGGGGTGAGGTCATCCATAGGAGTGTTCCTAGAATAATTAAAAAAATATGATGTGTGCGCTTATCGAGATGTTGATTGTTAGAATAAACGGATAATATGTGTTGGATAAAATGAAAGTAGGAACCACAAGTACGATATATATATATATATATATATGAACGATATAAGAATAAAATAGGAAAATGATGAAAATATGAAAATAGGACTCAAGTATAGAGTTTTAGCTCAAAATGCCTATGTTGCCTATAAGGGCATCAAAGTCCAAGTAGTTCGGATGCGGCACAAGGGAGGGGTTTATCCCACAGATTCAAACGGGAGTTTATTATGTGTGTATGTAAGAAAATGGTGTTTTTAGTTTTGAGAAAATGTGGTGAAAAAACCCATTGGAATTTATAAGTGTAACCCTTTTTTCTGGTTTTGGCTTTTTTTATAGAAAATATATTATAAGCAATATAACTAAAAAAGGATTGAAGATTAAATTGTGCATGATCTAAAGTAAAAACTAAATTAAGAATTTATATAACTAATATGAAAATAAAGAAATTTAAACAGAGTGAAGTATGTTTGGACCTTAGTTGGAGACTTGGAGATTGAGTTTGATTGGTGATGAGCTTCCTTTCAAGTGAATGAAGAATGTAGGAGGATTGTCGCTAAATTGGGTATGAAAGTAATGGGGATGAAAAGTGGAGAAAGGTTTCAAACAAGGAAACCTCGGTGACTTAAGAAGAATGTTTTTTAGATCACTAAAGTTGATGCTTCTGAGGTGCCTTGGAAGGTGAGATCATGCTCTCCTTATATAGGGTAGGGGGACTACCGATCGACATTATCCTTGTCCTACCCATCAACAGGCACTGTTCTAAAAAACCCGCCTAGGCTCTGCCTCGGCATGACTAGGATTAAGGCTTGGAAGAAACTCCCCGCCTTATCTTTTTTACGCCTTATTATTGGTAATCCCTTATGGCGCATTTTTTTCTAAAAATAACAATGCTTTAGTGAAACGACATCACCTTTTAATGAATTTCTTTACTAACCGGACCATTATCTCATCCAAAATAATCAAATAGTATTTTAATTTGCATATATTCAGACATATTTTTATGATATGTACAATTTTATTATTTTAATTGCCTTGTTATGATTAAAAAATATTAAAATATATTAAAAAGGCCTTTTTACGCCTAAGGCTTCTAAGGCTTAAGGCTTAAGGCTTGGCCTCCACGCCTCGATCACGCCCTGCATTTTTTAGAACCTTATCGACAGGTAACCCTATACACACTGCTGATAGGCCGGGGAATAGACATGCCAATTGGCAGTCTCATACAGATTTTCTTGAAAATTGGTCATAAAACGCAATTCGTAAGTCCAAATTGTGCACAGGGCATACTTTTAGAAAGGTAATTCAAAAAACTTTAAGAATCCATTGGGTTGCTCCCGAGTTCAAAAGTTGAATTTAGGTCAAACGTGGCTCGAAAGCACCCGTCAAGCCTTTGGACTGAAGATCATTGGACGACGATGGATCGCTCATCCAAACCATAAGTCTGAATCACGCACGGCAGGGACCATTGGAAAGCACCCATGCGAGGTAATTCGATGTTCCAAAGATCTTTGCTCGGTTCAGAGAGTTAACTTTAGTTAAACGGAGCCCAGAAGTGCCTGGTGACCTTTTGGAGTAAAATGCATTGTTCCTGCACAGAGTGAACCATTGGATAGTGTATTTAGTGCCCTTTAAAGATTCATTTAGTCTCGTTTGAGCTAAGAGTTAACTTTGGTCAAACGGAGCCCGATATCAATTTTGGGGGGAAACTGATCGTTCGTCTGAACTGTTATGTCGTTTCATGCATGGGGTGGACCGTTGTAAAGGGGATTCAGAGCCCTTCGAAGATTCATTGAGCTTTTACTCTAACGGTGAACTTGATTGGGATAAATCGAGGGCCAGGAGCGCCCAGTGACTTCCAAATCAGCTTTCAGTAGTAAAATGGTTTGTTCGTCCGAACCTTTATGCCATTTTGCACACAGGGTGGACCGTTGGAAGGGGAATGCATAGCCCTTAAAATATTCATTGACCTTCCAATGTGAAGATGGAGTTTAGCAGAGTCAAACGGTGGCTTAGGTGCACTCGATGGCCTCTAGATCGGTACTCGCAGTATGACCTAGGGTTTATATTGAATGGGGAAGTGATAGGGACCTAAGGAGAGACTTAGGGGGTCCTAGAATGTGGTGTCTACAAGTGGTTTATCCTAGAGTTAATGGTCAAGCAAAATCTACAAACAAAACTTTGATCAATATTCTAGTCAAAATAATGGAAGATTTTCCTGGTGCATGGGATGACAAGTTGACTATGGTGTTTTGGGCATATCGAATAACCAAGAGGAATCCAATGGGTTATACACTTTTCTCCTTGGTTTATGGTGCTAAAATAATAATTCTAGTATAATTAAAAGTGTCAACTGCCAAATATATGTTCCGAAGCAAGATGCTTCCTTAAAGTCGTCATGTTCAACATAAAGCTCTAGATGAACATAGAGGCAATGTGCGGAAGGACTTTCAAATTTACACGAAGCAACTCTCAAAAGCTTATGAGAACCTCGTGAGACCAAAATATTTGTGGAAGGAAATTTGGTATTGAAGGTTGCTATCAATCATATTAGAGGACTTTATTTTCCCAAATTTATAGTAAATTGGGAAGGACCATGTGTTGTTAGAGAAGCACATGAATCGTGTTATCGTTTGATTTCTAGAATTGAAGATAATAGGCCTTTTAAATTTAACAACAAGTGGTTGAAAGTTTATCATGCTTAAGAAAACCATTTGTAATTTACTTTTCCTTGAAGAAATATAAGGAAGCACAAAAATTTTAAATATATGTGAACTAAGCATGGAAGCAAGAAATTATGTGTGAATATGGAATTCAAGAAAAATTATTTCTTTATATTACAAATGTAGATAATTATAAAAATGGACTATTGCTCAGGGATATAGATAATGAGTTTACTCTAACAAAAATCCTAAGTTAGAAATAGTGAAGAAGATCTCTCCAATTGAGGCAGCAATATATTGAGAAAACTTTCGTTGATACTCAGACATCGCAAAAATGTTGACTTTGACCTCTACTTTTTGTCTAAACATAAGCTCGCATTTTCCCTTGGCATCAGTCCAAACCCTCATAGCCACAGCTACTGCTTAATCATATTCCTCAAGCTAAGTATGAGCTCTTTTAGCTTCTTCTACCCATCCTTTAAGTGGAACAACAGACTACTAGCTGAGAATCTTTTAGATCCCTCAACTTGTTGATCACCCAAGAAATATCAAATTCATCTTTCCTCAAAGCTCTGAGATTCCCTATGTAGCAATTTAGCATAGATCTCTATAAGGAAGATGTTGAAATATTCACAATCCCAGTTATAATGGCAGCAGTTTTTTAGAGATAATAGGTCATCATCAAGTTGTTAAGTCTCATATATTCAGTAGTGAAAGTCTTGGAGTGAGCAATTAAAAGATGATAAAGCACATAATTAAATAAGCATTGAGTGAAAGTTCTATTCTCAAGAACCTGTCGACAACACTGAGATGGTGTCACACTTAGATAATACTGAACGTTGAGTGACAGTTCTATTCTCAAGCACTTTGGTCATGTAACCCTGGTCATCAAAAGAGGATGAGAAATAAAGAGCTAGAGCAACCAGATCCACCATAAAAGAAGGCATAACGAGATAAGGTGCCTCGAGAGGGCTACTTTTTATGACAATCTGTAAAGACAGGTGAAACATAAAAGTTAGACAAAATCTTAGAAAAATTTGTGCTAAGTCACCAAGCAGGTGTATCTAATTTTGAGAAAAAACTTAGTAATAGGCTACTAAGTTGACTTACGAAGTGTAAATTATTTTAAAGAAACCTTAGTAGTGAGTATAATGTTTACTTACAAAGTGTAAATTTTGAGAAAAATCTTATTAGTAAGCTACTAAGTTGACTTACAAAGAGTAAATTATTTTAGAGAAACCTTAATACTAAACTATTAAGTTGACTTCCAAAGTGTAAATTTTAGAGAAACCTTAGTAGTAAGCTACTATGTTGACTTACAAAGTGTAAATTTTGAGATAAATCTTAGCAATAATTGAGCTAAGTCATAAAGAAGTTTATAAATAGCTACCTCATCAACATTAGAAGGAGGAAGAACCACATATCGGAAGAAGCTTGAGGTTCCACTATTGCACCAAAGGAGAATAAAACCATATCAACCTCAGCTCAGGGTGCTAGTTGATCCCTCTCTTCACTCCGAGCAAGCTAAAACACCACAAATCAAAAGAAATCATAAAATATTTTCTCAAAACATACAGAGAGTAATATTTCATAGTAAAATGGAATTAACCTCAACAATGGTCTCATGAACAAAAGGAATATTATCTAGAGGAAGCACAGTTTCAGCTACCATGTACACCTTAATTACAAAATTAAGTTCAGTACTGATAATTTAACACACTGAGATGATGTAATAACATCAAAAATAAATATCTTTTTTAAACATACCTCAACTTAACTAGTTGGAGAGATCATAGCCAATGGAAACTCCATAAAAGTTAAAATAGTTAAAGGAATGGAAGTCTTTGTTATTGCACTTAGAATTACCACTGTCTCTTTGTCCAAAAGGACTTTTTTTCTACAATAGTAGCACACTTAGAACGAGACCTCCTAGAGTATGAAAGCCCATTCATTGGAGAACAGGGTAGTAGAGAAGGTACAATAAAGGATTTTCATTGACTCGACTTAATCATTCTTTAAATTGAGGGTTGTTGTCAATATATACAATGCCCCCTGGAGATAAAGAACATCCTGCAAAATATAATCATGGAACGTGTTAGAAAATATATTTCTCTCTTAAAGAAAAGATACATACATAGAGAAAAGATTTATTGAACGAGATTAATGAGATTGCTCAGAATTAGCTCATTCGTGGGAACATCCTCCACAACATCAGTTGGTTTATCAATTAAAGTTTTCTTACACTAACCTTGTGGAGAAGGAGTTGGAGTTATGATCACGCGTGCCTGACTTAATTACTTCCTCAAGTGTTTCTTTCATTGAGGAGGCACACCAGCTGGAGATCTTTTCTCCATTACAACTTTTGGAACAAAATGTTTAAAATGGACCCAAGAAATTGTAAAATCATTAATTTGGTGACATTTTTCTAAACCAACTAAAGCTTCATCTACACTAACAGGATTGGGATTCGTTTTAGATAGAATGTAGGCTACCATTAAATTCACCTTTTCAATAAGATCTGGGTTTGGGGGGGGGGGGGGGGGGAACGGACTTTAGGGGCATGACAACCACTTTAGAGGAGTCATGACTGACTTTGGATATATTTAGAGTTTTGGATTTCCTGATACTGCATTCGAGTGAGATTTTCCCCTTGTACTTTGCTTTCTTTCCCCCTTTAACAATCTCATTGACTGGGGGAAATAAGGAAACTCTCCAAGTAGCTCAGTGTATCTCAGTGTTAGTGGTGCTCATCTAAAACTCCATAATATCAATGGATTTATTATTAACGTCGAGTTCATTAGGCCCAAAACATTCCACAACAGGATAAATTGGTTGACTCCTCATGAAAGCTTTAAACTACCTAAGATGGAATAGCTAAAAATAACAAAGCCAAGCTATCAAAACATCACAATTCCTTCTCTTGTACGGAATAGCAATTTTCTTTTTAAACTTTTCACAGAGAGAAATACACTAAGACGAGTGAAGTCAAGTCATGAAACACAGAAAGATTCATCGATTCTGCTATTTCGACAAATGGTTAGTGGACATCTTTGTCAAACCCAAATTATCTGGCACACTGATGAGGATTATAGGCTTCACTCTCCTTCCCCCACTCGGTGAATGAAGCAAGATGTCTAGGCATCTGAAGAAGCACCACAACCAATGAAGTCTTATCAATTACAGTTGTCTCCGAGTTGATTATATGAACCATGTAAGCTTTATCTTTGCACAATAACAATATTTTGACATAAGATTCATCAACATAAAATCTATCAATAAAATTATTATGGACATCAATCAAATGAATATTATCTTTCTTACTATGTTTTTGGTTCCTACGTAGCAATCTTAGGTGCCTAACAGGAAACTTGTTAACTGGGAGCTTAGTTAATGAAGTCTTAGTGAACCTACTGTAAAGGAACCCTATCAAAAGGGTCATATTGTCAAAATTTGAGACATCGTGTTTACCAATGGAACAATCTATATCAATATGAATCTTGTCAAACTAAGTGTACAAAGAGACCAATGTTATATCAACTTGCCCAAAAGGAAGTAGAGAGAAAGCAGACACAAAAGGTAGGCAGCTATCTCTGACAACTAATCTTTGCCTAGACTAAATGGTATCTCATATATGATACCCGTTTCCTTATGTTCCTGCATTTGCTTTAGAGCAACCTTGTAATAATACTTGATTAGTAGAACAAAAGTGGCCTTCAAAGAATCACCAATGCACTCGTAACACAGCCTATCAAGCTCAGTTCGAGCTTCAACCTCCTCATTGTCCATTGCTTCATCATTGTAAGAAACAACACAGCATGTCCCTATCCTTATTAGTTCACACACATCTTCCAAGGTAACCTTGAACTCACCCTAAGATGTCACGAAAGTGTGAGATAAATAATTCCACCTTGAAACAAACAGATGGAGTGCAGAGTTATTTTTTAAAAGTATAAAATACCCAAACCAATCGACAGCATTTGAGAGGCCAACTTAGAGAAGAGTCTCCTTATATTTTTATAAATATGAATGGTCCAAGAAGAAAAACCCTCCATTGAACCACCCAGT
The DNA here is from genome assembly GCA_949130495.1 of Sambucus nigra. NCBI lineage: Eukaryota > Viridiplantae > Streptophyta > Magnoliopsida > Dipsacales > Adoxaceae > Sambucus > Sambucus nigra. The sequence goes on along the minus strand of OX422212.1, from coordinate 450,221,291 downwards.
TTCCCAAAATAAATATTGGAAGAGGGGAAATCTCCCATGTCCAATTAAAAACTTAAAATACCATAAGGGCAAAGATCACTTCCCTTGGATTGATTTTGCGATTGATTGGATAAAATAAATGGATCTTCGATTCCTTGCAAATGTGTAGAAAACGTCATACCCTCTTCCAAAAACTAGTCTTTGTCTCCAAAGTAGGGAGTATGATGATAACTCTTAAACAAAACTTCTCTCTACTACCTCAGATGACAGAGCTCCACCTGAGCCTGTAGCAGAAACCTCTGTGGCCTAGCTTGATGACGCCATTATTGTGAAGAGTATAAACAGAAGATATGTCATGAAAATGTTACAAAGGGGGGTCAAAAGTATTACGATCACCAAAGAGTGAAGAATAAATAAAGGGTTTTTTGCAGAAGAAGAATATTTGAGAGCTTTAATAGAGCTAAAAAGTTCAAAGATTTTGAAGAGAGGAAAGACAAAAGATTTTATAGGGTTTCCAAATAACTAGCCATTTAAAATATTTTGATGGTTTAGTGACCATTTGAATTTGGGGGGAAATGATAATTTCATAAACTGATGTCTCATAGATCATTTTGTGACTACACGTGGCAAAAAGGTGACGACGATGGAAGAATTAATGATCTTGGACTTTAATGAGAAAATATACCAACGATCAGTTTTGCACGTGTGAGATACAAGTGGACAGATATGGACACGTGTACAAATAAGGTTTTTCATTCGAGTTCCTTCGACAAAAGGTTCTTTGGTTTGAGATTCATCAAATAAAGGTTCATTGGTCCTAGAATCCAATAATATTTGACTTAAAAAAATTAAATACATGAAGTGTTTCGTACAGAAACTTCTTGTTTACACAATAACTTTCTCTGTGAAAGGGAAAATGTAAGAGGGATTATATGTAAGAAAACCCATACAGAGATAAGTTATCCCACCAAGGAAAATGCGAGTTCATTTGACAGTTTGTGTAATAGGTTAATTATCATATTCGAAAGACCAAGTCTGATAGAAGAGTAGAAGTTCAATGCACCAGTGATTGACCTGGCTAGGAATGTCCTCGAGGAAACAGAGATCAAAACAACTCCATTAGATCAGTCATATTGGGAAATAACTCATATGATTGAATATATTGCGAGTAACCATCATCTTGGTCAAACAAAGCATTAATGATCTATGAAAAAAGGCACTGGACGTAGAAAGCACTGTCTGATATGAAGGAATATTCTTCTTACACACGATCCCATACCTGCAAACTTTATATAATGTATTGGACAGTGATCTTATCACTTTTCATTAAAGTAATATTTTTTCGTGTTTTGAGATTAATTTAAACCACACTTAAATGGGATTGTCAACCATTAATGTGATGATGGTTCGCTAACAAAAGCATCCAAATAAGGAAAAAGTCACTCAAGGCCCCATGGGATTAGGGTTGAGACTATATATGATACATAGTCCCCTTGAAATATAATAACAACACATAGGCACGGAACAACATATATACAAGAGAGAAGATATAGAGATTTGGGATAGTCTTCAAGAGACTTTAAGAGATTCTGAGAGAGTTTAAACACTATAAACACTTGACATGAGGAGTTTTTCCATTCAAATTGAGTGATTGTAATCATTAATTATCATTTTCTAAGTGGAATAAAATATAAGCTCATGTGGATGTAGCCCAAGTTACGTGAACTAGTTAATTGTTGTGTTCTTTACCATTGATTTCCTCCTTTGAGTACAATTTTCTTTGTCATTGGGATTGTTTAGCATCATTTTTGCAATGTACATTCTTTCATCACCATCAGTAGGGGTTACACCTCAGTTTTATTATAAACACCTAGGTGATAAGATAAATTACCACTTTCTCTCACCAACCAAAGAGAAGTGCTCTCTAATAGGATCCTGGTCCGACGTTGTATTTTTTGTAAGATTTGGCAGGAGAGACACTCGAGTTCTTTGATGGGAAGGAAGTTGATCAATTTAGACTTCATTACTTATTTATGAGTACATTGATGATTTGGTATGAGGAAACCATAACACATCTCTTCCTTTTTTATAGACTTTATGGAGGAGTTGCATAGAATCTTGTCGTCTTGGGAGTTTTTGGGTGGGGAACCTTGCAGGTTTTTTTCTCTTTCTTTTTTCTTGAACTATACTTAATGTATATGGGTTGTGCTCCCTTTGGAAAGTTAGTTCCTATAATCCATTTAGTTATCAGGAAAAAAAATCTATGAGTTACAAATTTCTATCAAAAGCAAAATGAACAAACTAATCCAATTGTTATAACTTTTTTATTAAAAACAAAATGAACAAGAAACCAATCTATGAGTAATAAGCTAACTTTTGGTCAAAAACAAAATAAATAAACGAATTTATAAGTTATAACATTCTGACAAAAATAAAATAAATAAGTTTCAACCAAATAACATATCTAATATAAATATGAGTTTATATACTTTTAATTTGAGTTTATTATGAATTTACATAACATCTAAAGTTAAAAAATTGTGTAAATAAAGTAAAAGAAAAACATTCAAATGAACAAGAGTAAAAAAAATCCTGAGTTTTAGCGCTAGACGATCAGCAGCGGAGGAGAGAGAAGCACCTCAAAGAGTAGAGGCGGGAGACTTTTTTTTTAGCCATGGAGAGAGAGAATGAGAGAACAAATGTCCTAGGTTTTTCATTTTGGTGGAGTGATAGGGAAATTAGAATTTTAGCATATTCCTTTTTGTTTTGGGAGTTGTATGCATTGGGCTAGTTTTTGTGTGTGAACCAGTACATTACTTATGGTACACCCTATCACTTAGTTAAAGGCATGATATGTAGGAAAATATTAAAATTTATAATATAATAACATAAGCGGGTCAGTTCGATTCAAAGCGAACCTTATTAGGCCTAAACCAAAAACCTAACCAATTTAGTTGATTTTAAATCCCTTTAAGTAGAATGAAACAAACCCTTTAAAAAGCAGATAAAAACCATTGGGTCGGTTTGGATTTAATAATTTGTTGGGTCGGTCGATTTTTTGGTCGTTTTATGCACATCCCTAACCATAAGGAACAAGAACATAAGACAAATAATTACAAAGAGTTGAAATCATACCGGGAGGAATTAGTCCAGACCTGCCATTTATATTATTTCATTGAGAAAAAATGGGAAAAGTTAGGCATAACATGAACAAAATCATGACAACATCCTTGAAGACGATGAGGACGGACACAAATTTGTAGTGATCCATATCCAACCCAATCAAAGGGAATGATGTAATAATGGACACAAATTTGCAGTGATCCACATCCAACACATTCCTGTAGTAGAGACTTTCCAGATTGATCAGACTAAAACCATTGTCGACAAATGTCATTAACAAGAACAAATAGATTATGCTAAGCATATCATCTTCAGTGAAGAGGTTCTTGCTAGAGTCAGGACCCCATTCCCTAACGCACTAGTAATCACACTCATAATTACAAAATAGGATGTTGACAAGCTACTGGTGGACTAGGGAAGATCCTCATAGGGTATATACCTCAAGTTGTTCAATAAAATTAGCTTACGAATAGAAGATATTAAGGAGTAAACCACCCTTCTAGTCGGATTTGTAGGGAAAATGACCATGTCGTTGGGAAAAGTAATGATACTAGTACAAACTATGAGTATGTCAAAGTAAATTATTTTTAATCATCAATGTCGAATCCTAATATAATGAAGTCCTTAGAAGAGGATAGTTTCATGCGAAGGAGGAAGTCTCATCTACCTACCACGAAAATCTTAAATACATTAACTGGGGGGTAGTAGAGATACGTGGAAATCATACTTCTTCTCTAAAATGGTTTATCGCATCTAATAGAACAAAACATGAGAAAAATTAAGAAAATATGGAAACACAGAGGGGGACATCCTCACCAAATATCAATTAAAGTATTGGCAGTCGGGCGTACAAGACACGAGAGTAGATCGCGTCGACAACGTCATGGAACCACAAGGGTTTTATTTGACAATTTTCAGCAAAGAAAAGATTCCTCATTGTCTGCTCCCTCACCAACTGCTACACCAAAATGCACATTTTGTCACGGTCATTTACCGTGATAACAAATACTTGTCACCGTAATGATTGTTACACACGAGAGGGTGAAAAAAGATTGTTACAGTTATGGACCATGACAAGTCTTCATTGTCATAATTTTTTTAACCTTGATTTTCTATCAAACTTTAAGGTGACGAGAAGTTTGGCATGGTCTTGGACCATCATAATAACTAGCTAGTCATGGGCTTTATCACGGTTGACTATAACAAATCTCTTGATAATGTTATGGCTTTGTCACGGTCCTAGACCGTGACAAGCACTAAAACAAGTGTCAGGTCTTTGTCATGGCCTATGCCCATGACAACCCTGGGACCAAAAATAATATGGGCAGCAGCTACTGCCTAATAAAAAATAATTTCTTCGAATGTACCTGCCCAACATTAGATATTTCTAATAAAATAGTAACATCCATAAAAAATAACATATATTATGAATAAAAAGCCACATCACGTGAGGAATTAATTTAATCAAACCAAAATTAATGTTCGGAAGCATTAAAAATGCAAGTGTATCACATAATTTTAATGTCAATTAAGACACAAAAACTTAAAATGGCTCCAAAAGTGAGTCTTCCAAAGGACATACAACTCGACCATATCGTCGATATATAAAACATTGCTTTAGTCTTTCAACCACAGTACCTCTTCCTCTTTCCCTGAAAACACCTGACTGACTCAAACATAAGACTAATAAGCCCACAGTGGGTGACCATGCACCAAGGTCCTTAAAATGGCACTCAGATCCTTCTCTCCCTTTGTAATCGGTGCTCCTCAACCTATGTCTCAGATATAGGCTTTCTTCCCAACTAACTCAAATCTCACTGGGATAATGGGGTAAGGGATAAAATATATGTCCAAAGATGATGATGAGTCCTCCATCAGTGAGGGAGATGAAGTATCAGTCTCATCACCAACCTTCTCCTGACCTTTTTCTTTCTCCTTCACCTTTCCCTTATCCTTACTCCAAACTCCCACGGCTAATTTAACCTAACAGAATATATGATTAATTCATTATTGGATATTATCCTACTTCGAGTCCATCTCATATTTATACATGCCGACCCAAGTATGGTACTTTTTGTTTTGGCCTAGCACTTGGCTTAATGCATCCATACTTAGATATGCCTTATCAGTATCACTCTAGATGTTATGCACCTTATTCATACTTTCCTGAAACAGTTTAAAATACGTCATTAACCTTGAAAATGAATATTAATAAATTACTAAAATTGACATATAAAAAAAATTTAACATACCGGATTCTCAGCGACCTGTGGATTAGCGTATGTGAACTTCTTCAGTCGAATCTGTACATAGGAGTTGATCATATGTGGATTTTCCCCAAGCCATCCCCATCCTCCTGTAAAAATTCAATTATTCATTAAAATTTGATGTGTGCCTTAAAAAATGTGATTAAATTAAACCAATTTACTTATAATTCCATGCTCCACCTTCGCTTATGATCTCCGTTCGGAGTAGTGCACATCCACTATATGCGCCTGATTAGTCATCACCGACTCTTAGGTGGACAATAGGCTATCAAACGCCTAAAATTCAATAAAATTTTGTCAGTTGAGTAACGTCACATGCTCATTCATCGGGACTTGGTCTCTCATATTTCAATACAGACTCTTGGTCCTTCCCGAGACAGCGATTGCGTAGATTTTTCTTCCACATTTTCTGCTACTCTCGAATTATGGCGAAGACATTGCGCTGTTCTGATAGGCAAGTCAAATCATTTATATACAACAAACATATGAAATATAGCTAGTGAATTGACATTCAACAAACATATAATAAAATCTGAAGTGAAAGTCATATGTTTAACATAAAAATTAATGCTTTAATACATGTAGCTCCCCCAATGGCTATCTTCAGCTCTTCAGACCCATTCGTTCAGTTCTCGTACCCCGAACCAATTATGTCTTTCATTAGGTCTGATGGCTTACATCGTCTTATTCTAAAAAAGGCAACCAATGGCACTGAAAATAAGGGGTTTTTTATTTGAGGAACGCACATCCTCACCGCTATGACCCGGGGTACGATGGCCATCTACACCTGAAGTAGACCTGTTTTACAAAAAAATAAGATTCATTAGCCTTTAATATATATATATATATATATAATAGAAATCCTCATTCGCAATATAAGAATCTAAATAATAAAAAAACATATTCCATACTTTATTTACATAATATAAATATCATATAACACGTATCATATGTACGGTTTATGCTTGAAAAATAATATAACAATTCTCACCCCGTGAGTCACGGACCTATACGGTTTTTTACAAGTTAGTGTAGTCTCATGCGACTTGATTGGGCCTCTTTTCTGGAAGTTTTGCTATTAAATTATGTTTTTACCCCCTAACACCCTATTTGAAGTTTAAGAAATATTTTTTTAAATTTTTGATCCAATTACCATCCATGAGTCACATAACTCCACAATTTATTTGTACAAGTTAGTTTAGTCACGTGTGACGTGATCATGCCTCTTTTCGGATACTTTTGTTATTAAATTATCTTTTTATCCCCGAACGGCTTATTTTCAATCTTAAACCTTAACATTTGAATTTTTGACCTAATTTTCACCCCGTGAGTCGCACGACTGGACGGGCTATTTTTACAAGTTAGTTTCACGTGACATAATAGTGCCTCTTTTGGGGAAGTTTTATTGTTAAATTATAGTTTTGCCCCTTAATACCCTATTTCCAAGCTTAAACTTAAGGTTTTTTAATTTTTCGCCCAATTCTCAACCTGTAAAAGGATACACAGGTTATTTCCACAAGTTAGTTTAGCCCCGTGTGACACAATCATGCCTCTTTGGGGGAAATTTCATTATTAAATTACGTCTTAACCCCTTAAACCTCCGATTTTTTAATGTTTGAATACAATAATCCATATTAGATTTAAAAACTACAAATTAAAAATTGGAATTCGCATTACATTTAACAAACTACAAATTGGAATCCTCACTATCCACCCAAATAAAATTATCATACTAAATCTAGATTACATTTAACAACCCAAATAAATCTTCGAGTCTTAAGAATCTATAAATTGCTTTTAAGTTCGGGTTGTCATCCAAAATGGATTGATAGTCGGTAGGGACTTTGAGATTATCCACACTACTGGTGAGATGATTTTGCACGTTTAAGACGTTTAACCACTGTTCGTTATTGATATACTTTAAGTAAAACACTTGATTGAGTTTTTGAAATACCCAAAAAAATTACTCATCATTCATATGCTCCTTGCTCTTATTTTAGGATAAGTATAGCACTATCATATTGGTAGCAGAATCGACTTTACAAGTATTCTTTTCCTCAACTCTTACCAAATCACAGTAAATTACAACCTCTTTCAAATTTACATTGTCTAATTTATTTATTTTAAATAATACTATAGTAAGTAATTTTTGCTTCAACAAGGTTTTTATCTTTGGCATTCGCCCTGAAATCGTAAGATCTTTATATAAAATTTCTTTGTTTTGTAAAGCAATATTTTTCTCGTGAAAACTAAACAAAAATACATAACATTTTGGTCGATACTTCTTAAAATTATTTGAAATGAAATTGTGTCCATTAGAGAGATGACGTGTTATCACCCATGTTCGAATCCTAAAATAATGGAATAAATAAGTTAAGAAGATATTTTTTTAAATCTTTCAATGATTTACCATTTAATAAGGGACATTAGATGTGATAATTACCTCTTATAACACCCAAAGTCTAAATTCATAGTCTAAAACCGCATTTCATTTTTTATTGTACCCGAACGTAATATATTTTATATTGAATTAAAAAATATATTAATATTAGATAACAATTCTAAGTAAAACTACTATACTAACTTACTCTCTCCATTAATCGACATCTTCACAGGTTTCAACACATCATGAGCCATTTGCTCATATTGTAAACTTGTAAATATTTTTCCCATGACTTGACCCCCCACCCCCCTCATCGGCCAATTCATCTCCATTATGTAAAAATTTCTTGTGGTTTAACTTAGCACTTACAATGTTAAGGTCATGCATATACTCCCTAGTAAACATGGATGCTTCTATAATAATGTATCCCTCTGCGATGGATTCTTCAACGTATACCTCGTATTCTTATCATACTCATTAAAAACTTCATCAACCAATATATCAAAGCATTAAAGTAGATTAATATAACACATGTGCCTGATATTTGTACCTCATTCCCAATAATTTTTATGTCTTAGGGTCATGAATAGAAAATAATGGATGGATGTTATATTTGAACTATCCTTGTGGCCTTTGTGCATTTTGGAATTTAGATTTGATGGCTTAAAATTACTATGTAAAATTGTGGTTGTTGTTCGAACGAGTGGCTAAGTAATTTGAACAAGGAAGGGCTTGTTGTTTGAACGAGGTTCGAATGACCATCTAAAGACAAAGACCTAAATGATTTCAATCACTCTATAATCTCGTTGGAATGCCCTCGTTCAAATAAGGTGCGTTGTCGTTCGAATGAGGAATATTTTTCCATTTAAATGAATTGATGTCTTATCCCATGTAAGTATGTTTGACCCTCATTAGAACTTTCTATGTAAATCTCGTTCGAATGAGGGGAATCTCATTCAAACGAGGTCCAAAGTCATTCGAATGACCAAAGGGAAATTGGAAAATTTTGCATATTTTAATGTGTTGTCGCGATGTGGATTGTTGGATTAGTTGAGTTGTCGATCTTTAGACGACTCAGATCAAAACGTGGGTCAACATGGGTTTCGACTATTCGTTAATAGGTTAAGTCTTTGAGGGTTTAAATAAAGATGATAGGGAATGGAAGGCCATTCTCATCATATTTTTGAAGCTCTCCATATCTCTAAGCTACAATATTCCATTCCCAACTCATTTCCACCATCCCTTAGGTTTTTCCTTCCATCCTAAACCTTTTTCAAGTTATTCCAAGGCTGGATACACCCATTTCAAGCCTAGTTGATGCAGAAGTTGAGTAGAAGAAGCCATTGTTGGAGAGCTCTTGAAGAAGTTGGATCTTTCTTGGAGTTTTTAGGAGCTTTCAAGTCATTCCCTTTAGTTTCACCTTTTCAAATCCTTGGTTGGTTTTTCCTCCAAATATTTCAAGATTAAAGGCTATTAGGATGCATGCTAGAATGGTTTATTATTTTAATAATATTTTCTAGTATGTTTATTAAAAGGTTTTCTTGCATAAGTAGGATTTTTTAGAAAACTGAGTATAAATGGATTTTTGAAGAATAAATGGTATTTTAATCTTGAAATATGAGAAAGTGAGCACAAAAATATATTACATGTTAAAATCATGTTTAATTTTCATATTTAAGGATTTCTAAGCTTAAAATCCTCCCAAAAATGTGTATAATGTTGTAGTATGCTAGAAAATGATCTATAAACACGATACATGGAATTAAAAATGGGTTTCTTGATGAAATAAAGTAGTTGAAAATATCAACCCTAAATATGTTGTAAAGTCACATTAAAATGTATAAGAAATGGAATTTAATACAACGAATGTGTATGAGGGTAATGTAGATATTTTGGTAAAAATTGCCTTCATAATGTTAAATATGTTTCTTGAAAGGAAGTATAAAGAAAATAATATTTTTTAAAAGAAAAAGGATAAAGTGTGATTTTTTAAAATAAAATGACGATTTGGGATGCCACAATGGTAAAAAATTGCATAAGAATCAACAAACAAAGGGTAAAAATGTAATTTTGGTGAAATTAGAGGGTCCTGGTGATTGGACTTCCTCATTTGACCTTATAGGTCGGTTTTATGAAAAAATGGATAAATGAATGAAATGGCATGAAAACGGTGAAAGCAACTGAATAATGTGGACATTGGTAAAATTGTTAAAACACATTCATACGGACTCGGATGAGATCAAAAAGTGATTTTGAAGGGCCCGGAGCCCTGGATTGAAGATCCAAAATCACTGGTCAGAGCATATGATAGCATAGCCTCGGTGTGGAGCCTATTAAAGTATGCGAATATTTAGAGGATTCTGAGAAAAGATAATGAAAATGGGAACGAACTTGGTTGTGCTTAAGAAATTTAATAAGACGGCCTAATAAAAGGGATAAAGTGGGGACTAAGTAATTATAAGATTATATAGTCTTTAGACCCGATAAAGGGTGGCATAAAATGATTGAGTGTGAGTATGGGCACATCACTCAGGTGTATTGTATAGTAGTTGCATTAATGCAAGCTAAGAAGATAAACAATTTTTAAATTATTAAAATACATGTTATATGTATAGTATTTTTATAGAAATGTATAGCTTAGTATTTCCCACGCTAAGGAGCGTTCTCTCACCCCTGCTTTTTATGTTAAAACCGCCACCCCATGTACATCTAGTAGTGATGTCGGTAAGGCCCCTGAGGGCAATAGTCGTCATTAGAAGTTCTGTCATTATATCTAAAACTAATCTTTTTTAGAAACATTGGATTTTGAATATTTTAAATCATTTTTATTTGGGCCTTTGGCCAAGGTAATGTAATAATATAAGGATAATAATGATTTATTTCTCATTTATCAACCATTGTTAAACTCAAAGGATTTTCATAAATAAACCTTGTTAATCAACCTTACTGCCGAAAGTGATCACTTGTTTCTTAAACTAAAACCGATAATTTGATCCTTATAAAATTGTGCAATTAAAGGATTTTTCTTAAATAACAAAATTGGAATTTCCCCTTCCCCTTTAACTCGTTGACTCTCTGCAGGTCGACTTGACGGTGACCCAAACTAGGTTCAAGACGTTATAAATGGTATCAGAGAAATACAATTCTCGAGTGTGACAGAGTGTTTACGCTTTCTTAATATGCTTTAGTTACTATTTTTATTGTAGTTACCGCTTTAGTTATTGTTTTAAGTTAATCAATTAGGATATCGCTTTCATTTCGTATCATTGTGTAATGAACTCTTCTTTATTATGTAGATAACTACACATCATGGTGGGGCTACCGGATTAGGGAACAGTGAGCTTAGATGAGTGGAAAAAGTTGTGCATTAGCTTCTCGACTCCCTCTCACAGCAACAGAGGGCCAACCGTCGTGGGACGATTGAGAGAACCACTTTAGCCTCTATTTTGAAAGAGTTCAGGAGGCTGAACCTACCCACCTTTAATGGGACAACCGGTCCTGACTCTGCAGAGGAGTGGCTTGATGAGGTCACTCGATTTATGGATATTCTTGACGTTCTAGGTGGGCACAAAGTCAAGATAGCGACCTTTCAGCTCACAAAGCAAGCACAGTGCTAGTGGAATGCCCACTCCACCAGTGTGACAGAGACTATAGATTAGGACAACTTTAGAGTTGCATTCCAAGATCGATACCTTCCCCAGTCATTTATTGATGCCAAGAAGTATGAGTTCCTTCATCTGATTCAAGGAAAGATGCCAGTGAATAAGTATCAAGTCAGGTTTGATAGTTTGTGCAAAGATACAGTGCAGAAGGACGAGGCTAAAAAGACAAGGTTGTTTGTCAAGGGCCTTAACCTCAGTATTTGGATCATGGATGGTTTTAATCTGCCAAACTTTAGAATTGCGATAAATAAGGCCATCGGGCTAGATCTAGAGGTAGAGGATGGCAATGCCAGCAGGGAGAAGAAGATGGAGCCCAGCGGGTCCCAAGGTAATAGTCACAAGAAGTTCAAGAGCGGGGATCAAGGCTTTTTTCTGAAGGTAAAGACCATTATGTGGGTTGGCTCATCGTCTACCCAGTGTACTCGTGACTAGAGTCCCATAGCCCCTACTGAGAGGACTTGCTTTGCGTGTGGGTTCCCTGGTCACTTCAAGATGTATTGCCTACAGAGAGCTTTGGGAAATCATCAAAGCAGTCAGGAGATTGTCAACTATGTATTGGGCAGAAGCTTTAGCTACACAGGCCCTACCCACCAGAATTAGTTCTCCTTTGGATATCATCAACTGGTGAGGCATAGTGTGGATGATTGACGTCTTAGTCAGGGCCATAGCATCTGTAGGCCAAGTCAGGTTCCCAAAGGCCAGAGTAATAAGTTTAACCCTGGACACACCTATGCCGTGTCACAGTTTACAGCCCCTATTGGTGACTCATTCGTGATGGACGGTGTGCTTCTATTATTGTTTAGCACTTGGGTCAAGGCACTTTTTGATTCAAGTGCAACACATTCATTTATCTAAAGTGTTTTAGTGTTCAATATTGGATTAAATGTAGATTAATTTTACCCTCCTATCTTCATAGTACTCCGGGTCAGCGACAGTATAATTCTTGATAGGGTATGTCATAATTGTGTGGTTATGGATGGATATTATGTTTTGGAGCATGATTTGATTCTCATGGACAAGGATGTGTTTAAGGTGATTCTTGGTATAGATTGGTTGTCATGTTTTGATGCTACCATCAAATGCCATCCGCATAGTGTCTCGGTATCTCTTCTAAAAGGGTCTCACCATCGTCTTAGTATCGAGCAGGACGTCGATTATCCTTGCATGTTTTCCACCATACATGAGAAGAAATGGTACTTCAGTTAGTTAAGCAGTATGGTGGCTCAGTACGAACCCAAAGATATGTTACTAGACTGCCCAGTAATGTGTGAGTTTCTCGATGTATTCCTACAGTAGGTTTATACAAGACTTTTTGAGAATTGCGTTGCCTCTACTCTGTTGACTCAAAAAGATGTGAACTTTCTGAGGATTAAGAGTCAACCCTCCAGGAGTTGAAGGTTAGGTTGACTTCAGTGCCTGTTCTTATCCTTCAAGAGTGGAGCAAAGGTTACACCGTGTATTATAATCCTTTCGATTTAGGAATTGGCGAGGTGTTGATGCAGAATAGTCAGGTGGTCACTTATGTATACCGGTAGTTAAAGGTAGAGGAGAGGAACTACCCCATCCATGACTTGGAGTTAGTCGTTGTGGTGTTCGCACTTAAGAGCTGGAGGTACTGCCTATACGGGGAATGATTTGACGTGTTTTCTTATCATAAGAGCCTCCAGTATATTTTCATGCAGTGTGACCTCAATTTTCATCAGAGAAGAGGGATGGAATTGATGGAACACTGCTGCTTTTATTTATATTATCATATCGTCAAGGTCAATGTGTTTGCCTATGCTCTTAGTCGAAACTCTAGGCTTACTCTGGTAGCAATGAAGTGTTACCGAGCGAAGATGTTCAAAAAACTATAGAAGTTTGACCTGCATGTCCAGCAGGACTACTACAGGGCATACCTTTGGGGTGTGGTGGCTAGGCCACTCATTCAGTAGAAAATCCTATATGCGTAGTCATGTCCTCCTAAGTTTTCATACTAGCGTGGCCGCATTCAAAGCGATGAGGTGTTCGACACTCTTACCTTGGACAAGGACGGTGGTGTTCAGTACGACGGCAGGTTGATTATTTTGATTATTGATGAGCTTCAGGACAAGGTTATGGCGGAGTCCCATCACTCGCGCTTCAGCATACAACCCGATGCTACGAAGATGTACAAGGACTTATACAGAGACTTTTAGTGGTCCGACATGAGTGCAGTGTATCACCCCAAGATAAATGGGAAATCAGAGCAAACCATCTAGATCTTAAAAAACATGTTGAAAGCTTGTGCGCTTAATTTTCAAGGTAGTTAGGCAAATAAACAGCACTTGGCAGAGTTTTCCTAAAACAATAGTTATCCAGCAAGCACTAGTATGGCTCCTTATGAAGATCTTTATGGGAGATCGTCCCGCTCTCTAATTTGCTAGACATAGATGGATGAGAAGAATCTCACTAACTCAAATTTGATTAGAGAGATCATTGATAATGTTCAGTTAATTCAACAGAGGCTAATGACGGCTTAGAGTCCACAAAAGAATTATGCTGATAATCGGTGGGTACCTCTGGAGTTTGAGGTGGGTGACCAAGTGTTATTAAATGTGAGAGATAAGATCGACAGTTAGCAGTTCATCCAGAAGGGGATGCTTGCCCCTCTGTATAAAGGACCCTTTGAGATCAAAAAATGGATCAAAGATGTGTCATATTGCCTGCCGTCACCTCCTCACTTATCCCATAGCCATTGTGTGTTCCACGTCTCCATGTTGAAAAAGTATCTTTCGAATCCCCGGCACATCATCAAGTGAAACCACATTGAGTTGGAGGAAGATGTTACATTTCTGACATAAATTTATCCATCTTGGACCATGAGTAAAGAGTCTTACGCAACAAGGTCATTCTGTTAGCAAAGGTTCTTTGGGAGTTCCAAGGTGTTGAAGGTGAGACTTTGGAGGGCAAGTCAGAGATGCTTGAGAAGCACTCGAAACTCTTTGCTTAGCTTGGCTATTTTGATTTCGAGGATGAAATATCCTAAAAAGGGGAGAATGTAACACTCGCCCCCGAGATTTGTACCTCATTCCCAATAATTTATGTGCCTTTAGGCCATGAACTGAATATAATGGATGGATGTTAAATTTGAACTATCCTTGTGGCCTTTGTGAATTTCGAAATTTGGATTTTATGGCTTAAAGTTACTAAGTAAAATTATGGTTGTCGTTCAAACGAGTGGCCAAGTCGTTCGAACAAGGAAGGTCTTGTCATTCGAATAAGGTTTGAACGACAATCTAAAGACAAAGCCCTGAATGATTTTCATCGTTCTCTAGATTCTCATTGGAATTCCCACATTCGAATAATGTGGATTATCGTTCGAATGAGGGGTAGTTTCCCGTTCAAATAAATTGATGTTTAACCCCATTTTAGCATGCGCTTGACCCTCGTTGGAACTCTCATTCGAACGAGGGGGATTTCATTCGAACGAGGTCCAAAGTCCTTCAAATGACCGGGTGGAAATCAGAATGTTCTGCACATTTTAATATACTATCACGACGTGGATCATTAGATTAGATAAGCTTTCAAGCTCTCAGCGGATCAAATCAAAACATAGGTTAATAGGGAGTTGGACCATTAGTCTATGAGTTTAGTGTTTGTTGGTTTAAATAGAGGTGGGAAGGATTGGGGAGGCCATTCCCATCGGATTTTTGGATCTCTTCCTTTCTCTCTAAGCTATAATATTCCATTACCAACTCATTTCCATCATCCTCAAGTTTTTCCCTTCTATCCTAAGCCTTTTCCAAGCTATTCTAAGGCTAAATACACCCATTTCAAACCTAGTTGAGGAAGAAGTTTTGTAGAAGAAGACACTGTTGAAGCTCTCTTGAAGAAGTTGGAGCTTTCATGAAGCTTTATAGTTTTTAGGATCTTTCGAGTCATTCCTTTTAGTTTCACCTCTTCAAATCCAAGGTAGGTTTTTCCTCCAAATATTTCAAGATTAAAGGCTATTAAAATGCATGCTAGAATGGTTCATTATCTTAATAATATTTTCTAGTATGTTTATTAAAAGGTTTTCTTGCGTAAATAGGATTTTTGAGAAAACTCTATATAAATAGATTTTTGAAGAACAAATGGTATATTAATCTTAAAATATGAATAAATGAGCACAAAAATATATTCCATGCTAAAATCATATTTAATTTGCATATTTAAGGATATTTGGGCCTGAAATACTCCCAAAAATGTGTAAAATATTGTAGTATGTTGTAGAAGGATCTATAAACATGATATATGGAATTAAAAATGGGTTTCTTGATGAAATAAAGAAGTTGAAAATATCAACCCTAATTATGTTGTAAACTCACGTTGAAATGTAGAAGAAATGACATTTAATACAACATATGTGTATGAGGGCAATGTAAACATTTTGGTAAAATGGTCTTTATAATATTAAATATGTTTCTTCAAAGGAAGTATAAAGAAAATGCTATTTTCTTTGAGAAAATGGATAAAGTATGATTTTTGAAAATAAAATGACAATTTGTGATTCCATAAGGGTAAAAATATGGTTTTCATGAGATTTTGATAAATAAAGGGTAAAAATGTGATTTTGATAAAATTAGATGGTCTTAGTGGTTGGACTTCCTCATTTCACTTTTTCGATCGATTTTGTAAAAAGTGGATAAACGAATGAAATGGTGTGAAAATAGTGAAAGTAGCGGAATAATGTGGACGTTGGCAAAAATGTTAAAGTACATTAATATGGACTCGGATGGGACCGAGAAGTAATTAATAAGGGTTCGGATCCCTATGGTGAAAGAACCAAAATCACTGGCCAGAGCATATGGTAATATAGCCGGCAGTGAGGAGCCCAATAAAGTGTGCAAATATTTAGAGGATACCGAAAAAAGATAACGGAAATGGGAACGAATTTGATTATATTTAAGAAATGTAAGTAAGACAACCTAATAAAAGGGATAAAAGCATTCGAGTTATCTAAGGCAAACGGAATTAAAAATATCTACAACACTCCTCTCGATAAAAATCAAATCTTTGAATTGTTAATTAGAATTTATTCCTTTTTAAATCCGCTCGTAACACCTAGGTTAGGTTCATGTGCACCAACCCTCTAATTATCTAGTCTGACAAGATATTATAAATATCTAGGTAAGAATCTATTAACAAGCATGCAAACATCATGAAATAATAATAAAAGTATTAGAAATTAAGGTTACCAAGATTGAAGAACATCAACATTCAAGAAGAATAAAAGCTTGAAGAAAAATCATAAACGCTATTGAATTGAAGGTGAAAAATATGCAAATTATTCTCCTCGATTAGGAGATTTTACATGAATGAAATTTATTTTAAAAAAATCCTATTGACTAAATATATAAGTTAGATGTCATTTAAAAGAGTCCTCAAAACATAAAACTCTCTAGGCTAAAAAGTAGGGCTAAAATAAAATTCCCGCTTTAGATAATTTGTAACGGTTTTAATGAGTGAAAAATTTTTGTCACGGATATGGGGCGTTATTGATTTCGAACCAGTTTTCCTAGTACATGATGACGTGTGTGTTCGAAGTTCTCTTATTAACAATTATGTCACTAGATTTTCTTCTCAACTTTAAATGCGCATAACTTCTTCACTGTAGCTCTAATTGAGGTGCCCTTTTTTCTAGTATTCTTATGACTTCAAGCTCTTCAACTTTCATTTGTCTACTCCCCTGGGTTCTGACTAAAAAATTATGAAAAATCCCTTCAACTTCCTTTCCTTTGTTTCTTTCACGGCTTCGATTTCTCTCCCGCATTCACTTGCATAAAACAGCTGTAAAACACACGAGAAATACACAAAATAAGAAATACTCATAAAAAAGTATTAGTAGCATGAATTTAAGGTAAATCCAGTCTATTTACACTGCACGAGACCATAAAAGAATTGAAATTATGGGGATAAATATGAAATAATTATGCCTAATCATGAAAAATTATGAATGATAAGATTAAATAGCTTTAGACCCGATAAAATGTGGAATAAAATGGTTGAGTATGAGTATGAGCACATCGCTCGGGTGCATTGCATAGTAGTTTCATTAATGTTGGCTAAGAAGATGAATGTTTTCAGAATTGTTAAAATACATTGTATATGAATAATATTTTTATAAAAAATGTATAGCATAGTATTTCCCACACTACCGCTCTGCCCCCGCTTTTTATGTAAAAATCTCGACCCACGGGTACACAGAGTAGGGACTTTGGCAAGGACACTGGTAAGGCCTCTGAGGGCCACAGTCGTCATTAGAAGCTCTACCGTTATATTTAAAACTTGTCTTTCTTTGGAAAAATTGGATTTGGAATATTTAAATCATTTTTATTCTGGCTTTTACCCAAAGTGATTTAATAATATAGGGCCAATAATGATTTATTTCTCATTAATCAATTATTGTTGAACTCAAAGGATTTTCATAAATAGACCTCTTTAATCAACCTAACAACAAAAAGTGATCATTTATTTCTTAAACTAAATCGATAATTTGATCCTTATAAAATGGTACAATTAAAGGATTCTTCTTGAATAACAAAATTGGGCATCCCCCTTATCCTTTAACTCCTTGCTTGGTGCGGGTTGACCCGATGATGACCCAAACCTAGGTCGGGGCATTAAAACTAAACTTTCATCAACTTATTTTAGCAAGTATAACTTTCGAATGGGTACATCCATCAATAATTTATTAGTCTATAAAATAGAGCTTCATTACATAAGTTACAAACAAGTGAATACTAATGTCAAAGAATATCAAGGGAAGCAGTTTTCTAATACACAAGTTTCTTCAGCTAGAGTTGCCTTTGCAGCCACTATGTACGTTCAGTTGACTATTTTTTCACATAATTGCGTGAAGCAAAGGGTAATCTGCATAATGTCCCTTCGTAAATCCTTATGCTTAGATAAATAATGCTTAAACAATAAAGGGACGAGTTACATGATCACATGTCAATCATGAGACTTGCACTTTTGTAGATTATATATGGGATAACTCATAATCCTCTGCAAAATTGACGCAAAATTACATGGAATATTCAAATTATTCACTTTGTCTAAAAGAAAATATCTCTCTTCGCTCCTTAAAGTATATATGTTGTTCCCTGACACCTAGTTTGTTGGGGCACCCTCCAATAAACCACAATCCCTGAATATAGTCAAGATAAAATGGTAATAATGGAAATCAAAATACATATGTAAAAAAGAGAGGCAGCACCAAGATATACGTGGTTCACAAACTTGGCTACATCTAAGGAGAGGCCCGATTTCACTATATTTAAAGAAATTACAGGTACAATAGAGAATATACAAGGGTAAATCACATACCCTCTACTCTCCTACCCGAATCCTGGATAGTCATTGTACACCCACTATCCACTCAAGTGAATCCAACTTCTAAGGCAAGAACCCTATCAATCTCTTACGCTCAAGTGTTTCCCAAATGCTCATCGGTTGTAAACGGGAGCATTTGGAAGGCCTTCCTCACTTGCTCACCTTGTTCCCAAAAAATATTGAGATCAATCCAGACGACATCAACTAATCACACAAAATCCATACAACACCGTGTGATTTATGAACTCCGCCCATAATTGAGCACCTTTCACTTGTGAATTTATCACTTTTAGAGATTGTGAGAATATTCCCAAAAGTATATCATATATCATTAACAGTCTTTAGGTGCTTCCTGAGCCACCACCATCCTTATTTCAAATACCAAACTAAGTAACGACTCATTTCCCTTCACACGTAGCAATTCTCATTGTCCTTAAGTGTAGACATTATATGACAACATCCCCAATAATTAATTTCTTCGGGGTGAAAATAAAATAGTATCAATAGACCTTGTGGGTGGATATCACACTATTCCCAATTATATTCTGGACTAGTAATCACACCCTCTCTAATTGCATTTTGGGCAAGCAGTCACACCCTCCATCTTTCTCCGGCTTCCATTCTTCCACCAACTTCGGAATGAGGCCAATGTTGTATAAGAATAACCTCCACTCTAATCACTAAGAGCGAAGCACCACTACCATGAAATCGCTCCATCCAAACTTGTAAAGAAGTATCCCCTTTCATGGTTGAATGAGCACACACAAGAAATCAAAGCACTAGTGGTTTAACACCAAAATCTCATTTCGGACTTTTAACAAACACCATGTGCGCTCCAAGAACTCTAGTATTAATTGTTATGCCTCGATACCCAGTTTTTTAGGGGACCTTCCAATCACCACGACCCTAGATATAATCGAGATAAAATGGTAATAATGGCAATCACAATAAAGATGTAAAAGAATATACAACACCAAGATACACGTTGTTCACCAACTTAATTATATCCATGGAGAGGCCCGATTCCTCTATATTTGAAGAAATTACAAGTACAGTCGAGAATATACAAGGTTAAATCACTTGCCTTATGCTCTCCTACTCAAATCCTGTATAGTTATTGTACACCCACTTTCCACTCAAGTGAATCCAAATTCTAAAAAAGAACCCTCTCGATCTTTCCTTCAAGTGTTTCCCAAGTATTTTTCATGTACCCAATCCGGTGTATCCCGCTCACATGTAACCTGATGAGAAATTCCCCCACACAATACATGAGCTCACCTACCATACAGCAAACACTCACACTCACCCCCATACCTGTAACACCCCACCTAATTAAATAACGGGTGATCAGTCCTTTATTAAATTGACATCAAGGTGAATGGTTGGTTCATTCTCAGCATCACTGTCGTAAAATAATATTTCCAATTTGAACACCCTAAATAATTAATCTAAGTGTCAAAACCATTTAAAATCTCATTTTTCCTTTATTAAATACCAATATGAAAACCATTTTAATAATAACAGTTTGAGAGTCACATAAATAAAACTATAACAATAACTACACTACCATCTATACAAACCAAACCAAGTTATAAACTATAAATGAAATCATTCTGACAAGAGTTAACTCCCAAGGAGCATTGAATATCGAAAATATAAATGAAAGTAAATCTTTGACAAGATCTAAACGAAATAGGAAATCGGGCGACACATGCCCTAACTATAAAGATCTAAAGTAGGAATTGATTCAATGACGAAGTCGTCTAAAGCAAGGTCATGCGACTCCCACATAAGCTGCAGCACGTCCAATCCAAAGAACCTAAGCATGACGCCCCTATGGCTGGGCACCTGTAATACATACATATATATACAAAAGAGAAAGAAATGACAGAAAACGGGTCAGAGCCCGAGTGTAAAACAGTTTTAAAAATAGTTTAGCAAGTATTTAAAATGCTTACCGGCTAATATCACAACCATGTTAGTATGCGACACTCTCTTGAAAATTCTCACCTTTCATCTAGTGTGCACTCCTACCGTACCTCTAGGACATCCTAGTTATAGCTCCCACGCTAACTAGATTATTCACATGTATCCATTCTTTATATCCTAAATTATTCCCACGTATTAACCTTATGATACATATAATGATGTTATAAACATATATATATATATATATATATATATATATATATATATATATATATATATATATATATATATATATCCATTTAGATTCAACATGGATAAGTCCCTTATTAATTAAATTCAACTAAGTGTTTTCATACATAACTATCTTACATTTCTACTTTAGCCATATAGTAGATATCATCACATGTATATATATATATATATTCACTATATTATAAATATACTATACTACACCCCGAGACACAACTGCGGTGTTGCATTACTCTGCTATCTTGTCCCAATACATCACGTCGCTGTATAGGGGACTATAGGTTCGGTAAAGATTCCTCGAACCACAAATATCAACACAAAAATTGGAGGCGAACATAGTTCTCATACCCACGGGTCATGTAGATACCTACGTTCCCATAGTCAGCGGACTTATCAACTCACCGATAAGTCTTTCATAGTCCCATGTTCTCGAGCGACAAATCAAAATCCCATGGATTCATCAGGATATGACTGCCCTCACACGCAAACCTCCCATCGATAGAAAGTAAGCTAGGTATGACATACACCGATACATAATATATGCACAATCACAAAGTCATATATATAAATATTCATATGTTCCAAATTAGGTTCACCCACGACCCATAATTATTGTGATCCGTGCTTAGCACAAATTTTACTTAATTATCTCGCATAACGAATTCGTCTCTTTTATTCTCATTTATTATATACTTCGTTCGTACTTCTCATCTCTTGAAGTATTACTTATCACTAAGTATAAATTTTAGTAGGTATACCCTCACTTACCTTCTAGTTTAAATCTTTCATGAGTCTCAATCTTTTAGTAAACGTACGCACAATTTCCAATGTATGGATAAGTCCCCGTTAACCCACAATTTCACCTCATATTAATTTCACTCAACGAAGTCTACTTAGACCCTATTGGTCCTCTTCATAACCCTTTATACTCTGTCAATGATGCTCAAGGGTTCCTACACATTTTAATCGGACTAAACAAAAAAGGGGAAAAATATGCAGTTTTCCAGGAGGGATCGATCGATCGAAGAAAGGGGGTCGATCGATCGATCAAGCAGTTCTTGCCCAGTTTTCTGCAATATTTAACCTACGGGTTCAACCATTTTAACCCCTCCAAACCTCTGTAATTTCATCCCAAACTCCCATCAAAGTAAACCAAGTGTATAAGCAATGTACATAAACAAGTTCTAACGTAACGACATCAATGAATCCTTAACGAATTAATCAAAAAGGGGTTAAATCTCAAATCTCTTTATAAAACCAAAATTTGCATGAATAATCACCACCCTTTATTTTAATCACGATTTTCTTCCCAAATATCATAATAAATTCATGGGTAATCCTCTACATATGATCAAGGTTTTAGACTACATGGGTTCTCCCTACAACACATATAAATTCTCCTCCAAAATATATAATTTTTCCATTAAAACATATGATTTTCATTCCTAAACTAACATGAAAGGTATATTAACTTGGAATTTATCAAGATAGATACTTGCCTCGGATTCAAGGGTCTGATTTGTTGTTGAAAAATATATGGTTGTGTACCTCGTCATGCGATCTACATTTTGGTGGTGGTGGCGGTGCAATCGGGTGAGTTCTAGGCCTTGGATTGCTTGAAGACTCCTCTCCTTCTTCTCTAATCTCTTCACCTTCTTCTCTAATGGTTGGATTAGGCTTTGTGTTTGTTAAACCCAAGAGACAACTCTAAATGGCTAATAAATACTAAGAAAATTCGTGGGTTTAATTACCCAAAAATACAAAATGCCTAAAATACCCTCCTGGGGTGTCAATTAGGCCTAAATATGCCCCGAGACTCAAAATAAACCCATGAGTACACTTTTCTGACTATCTCGACCCTTCCAGACACTTTGGCGCACTCAAAACGACTATACGGATGACTTATAATTTATTCACTTTAATAATAATAATTTAGTCCTGACACGACACAGGCGCGTCCCGAATTAAATTTCCATAATTGCCATTTTATTCACTCGTGATAATTTTAATAAAATCAATCTCATATATTACTCTTCTCATCCAGTAATATTCAACAAATTCCCAATAATTACTAACTCTTGTCACGCTAGTAAATATTTAAAATAAAATGTCGGATTAATATTAAATTAATATCTCAATTAAATTCAATAAATCCCCAATTTTAAAAGCCAAAAAAATACGGGGTATTACATACTTCCCCCCTAATAACGGAATTTCGTCCCGAAATTCAGAAAAATAAAGCGTAACTGGTAAGGACAACTCCCGGTATTAATCTCACATCTCATGTAATTTTCATCGTACCACCCATACAGTACATTACCGAATACCCTCACTAATGTGATACTCCAAGCCTTACCATTTAGTTTAAATTTCTTGAGTTAAACTTTACCCAATTCGTACTATACCATGCTCATGGAAAAATTATAGGGAGTAACGATCCTAAGTCATCAAACAACTAAATCTGGAAGTCACAACATCTACTTTCATTAACCTCAAGAATACTTACTGTGTCACAAATATGGAAAATACTACAAACCAACCATCCAGGGCGATCATACACCCAATGTGTGTACATTCCATCATAAGGTCTAAATGAATGTGATTCCTCTGTAAGGTTACTAATTAACTGACTACCCAGTTTATAATCCGTATTTCTATGATTTCAACATTCTCATTTGGTGATTTCATTTGCCTCAAATCATGATACAACTCATAACTCTCTCTAATAAATATATACATATAATGGAAAAGGTTATAAACTCATATTCTAAAGGCTTAACTTACTTCGACTCCCAACGTTCTTTAGTTTCATGCGTGGGGTGTTTCGTCGAGCGAAATCCAAACAAGGAACCCCCTCGATACACTACTACCTAAAATAGTTGGTCATCGAAACTCCTCAGGTCCTTAGTCTATAGTATATAACATCCCAACAAGTTTTATCTATTTATAAAAGTCTACTTATTCACTCTCGTATCAAAGACAATACGCTGGCTATAACGATCAATCTGGGTCTCGTATACAACAAGTCAATCCATGCCAATAATCACGTCCTACTCGAATATGTCTATAACAAGTAAATCTCCGATAAAATTAAACTCACGTTATGATATATAAAAATAATAATAGGCGTCCCACTACCCATCGGTGAGTCTACATAAATAATAGTGCTAATGGCCAAGTCTAGTAACCCTATGGTCAACGTAATTCTAATAACTACAAATGAATGTGAGGTCCTAAAGACAATCATTATGCACCCCATAATTCCATAGATAAAAAATGTACCCTCATTCGTGGGCGGTGGTTGTTGACTCCCACTATTTTAACTTCTCTCGGATGAGTCAAGAAATAATTTTACCCCAAATTTTCAGTTCTAGTTAACCACCCTCCACAATAAGTCCAAGCCTTTGAATATATTGCCTTCGTTGGGTAACACACCCAATTCCCACATTTCTAGGACTTCTACTAATGACTCCCCTCAATTTTTCATTTGATCCTCTCCCAAGCGTACTACGTTGGGTGAGTCTAATTTGGCATCACCTTCGACTATAGCAGCACTTGGAATTTGAAGGCTATGTCCTAACCGTCTTTACAGTCCTGGCCTCTTGTGCCATAATAGGGGTGACCTCGACTACGGTCATCATCCTCAAACATACTTCATAACCTCCAAAGTACGACTTCCGCTATCCGTCCAATGGCCCTCATCTGCCATACTTCTTGTGCGAACACGTCCGAACGCAAATAAGATTCACTAATATATACGTTATAGCAGGAGAACTGAATCTTACCATACAAATAAACAAACCTAATGATAGGGCTCTATATCAAAAAAAGTAATGCTCAGCTGAAAGTATAGTAAGCCGTATAGACCCTCAAGGACACTAGAACCTGATGCTCTGATACCACCTATAACACCCCGCTTAATTAAATACCGGGTGATCAGTCATTTATTAAATTAACATCAAGGTGAACGGTTGGTTCATTCTCAGCATCACTGTCGTAAAATAATATTTTCAATTTGAACACCCTAAATAATTAAGTTAAGTGTCAAAACCATTCAAAACCTCATTTTTCCTTTATTAAATACCAATATGAAAACCTTTTTAATAATAATAGTTTGAGAGTCACATAAATAAAAGGATAACAATAATTACACTACCATCTAGATAAACCAAACCAAGTTATGAACTATAAATGAAATCATTCTGACAAGATTTAACTCCCTGTACTACCCCGTCTTTTTATGCTATATTAATTTGGGGATTTATTAAATTTAACGTGAATGAATTATTTAATAAAAATACAGAAATTAATTATGTTATAATTATTAACGTGACGAGAGTTAGTAATTATGGGAAACTTGTTGACTATTACTAATGAGCAAAGTAATATATTATATTGGTTATATTGAATGTCATGAGTGAATTAAATGACTATTTCAGAAATTTAAGTCGGGACGTGCCCGTGTCACGTCAGGACTAATTTTGTTAAATAAAAAGTGAATATTTTATAAGTTGATCGTATGGTCATTTTGAGTGCGCCAACGCGTCCAGAAGGGTCGAGATAGTCAGAAAAGTGTACCCGGGGGTTTAGTTTGGGTCTTGGGGCGTTTTTAGGCCTAATTGGTACCCCGAGAGGGCGATTTAGTCATTTCACCTTTTTGGGTAATTAAACCCACGAAATTCAGCAACCTATATCAGCCATTTAGGTTAGGCTTTTAGGGTTAGAATATTCAGAAAAACAAGTGACGGCCATTGGAGAAGAGAGGAGAGAGCTCCAAGGCAATTCAAGGCCAAAAAGTCACCGGTTTGCACCGCCGCCACCACCACTGCGTAAATCGCGAGACGAGGAACGCAGCCATACCAAAATCAGCCGTGAATCAGAATACCAAAAATCCCAAGCAAGTATTTAACTTGCGTATTTTCGTTAGTGCAATCTTCATATTAGTTTAGGATTGATTAGAGATGAAAACTATGGAAGAAAACCCAATTTGTGTTAGGAAAATGCATGTAGTATTGATTATAATGAAATTCTGGAATCCTTGCCATGTAGAGGAATATAACCCACGAAATTTTGATGATATATTAGAAGAAAATTCTGGTAAAAATAGATTAGAACCTTGATTAAGAAAAACTCTAGGGTTCTTGATGATTAGATGAATTTTGGGTTAATTATCCATGTTTAATGTTAGATATACACATGCTTTACGTTGAAAACATCTGGTATATTGTTATAATGATAGTAGTAGGATTTTTGGGACGATTAGAATGGAAAAACATGGTTTTGGATGAAGAAATTTGGTAGAACCCGTAACTGCATTTCTGCAGAATTTTCGCAGACCTGCTTGATCGATCGATCGAGCCTAGAGCTTCGATCGATCGAAGGTTCGATCGATCGAGCCCCAGACCTCGATCGATCGACCCCTCCTGGAAGACGCTTATTTCCCTTGTTTAATTAGTTAAATTAAATTTATCATGAAATAATTCTTGGGTATTCTTAATAAAATGTTTTGGGAAATAGGAAAGACCAGTAGGACATATGAATAAGTGTTGGGAACTTAATTATGAGACGAGAATTTTGCTTTTGGGATAATCATATAATAAACGATGAAACTACATATTCCAAGTGAGAGATTTCGGCGAATAGTTATGTTAGTGAATAGAGGTATACCTACTGAATTTTTCCTAATTGGAAGAATAGAGTCCACGAGTGTCACGAAATAAGTGAGAAAACCCTTCGAGTTAAGGTTAGAGATGAAACCTTATGCGTAATACTAATAATGTGAAATTAAGGAAATGGTATAATTATGGGTGACGAGAAGAACCTATATTAATATGATAATTGTGGTATATTTATATGATTATGTGTACATATATTATATACATGTGAAAAACATACCGCGCTACTTGCTATCCTTGAGGTTACCGCGATGGGACAGTCTTATCTCGATGGGACCTTTATGGGGGATATTGACTTGTACCCTAGAAAATAGATATCCTTGGTACAGGCTATCGAATTGATAGTTCAGACGGTCCTAAGAGACGCGAGTATGTACCATCCTCTTAGAGACTTGGAATCTATGCTTCGCCTCGATATTGTTTGTGTATGTGATTAATACAATTCGAGAGTGATTCTGAATTTGTATTCCCCTTGATATGAGTGGTATGGGGTTTGGATAGTAGAAGTATGCACGCACCATAGTTTTATTTGGGGTGATGTTATTATATATATTATACGAGTAGTTCATATATATATATGAGATTCGGGAATTTAAAACTGCCTACTGTGATTTGATAAGTAGGACATGATTGATGACTCAAATTTAAATACTTGTTTTGAGAAAGTATAATATGTCACTGGAAAACTTTATTGATTTTATAAAGTTAAAATGGAGAACTTCGGTTACTAATTGAAACATTCTTTTCAAAATGGAATCGTTGAATTTTAAATCTTACGTGTAATCTAAGATAAGTTAAATTCTTGGGAAGGTTAGTATGATAAAATGATAAGATAAACCGTTGGGAAGGTTAGTGCGATAGGTGTGCACATTAGAAGAGGGGTGAGAATTTCTCAAGAGAGTGTCGCACTAATATGTTGTTGCATTGGCCTGTATCAATTTAAATACTTGCTAAACGTATTTTAAATCAAACACACTTTCGGGCTCTGACCCGTTTCTTTTTCTCTCTCTCTCTTGTATATATATGTATATATTTCAGGTGCCTAGCCATAGGGGCGTCTTGCTTAGGATCCCTTGAGAGGAACGTGCTGCAGCTTAGGTGGGAGTTGCAGGTCACTTGCGTAGACGGCTTCCTTTATTGACTCCACTTTTAGCATTCTCATTTATTGGGCATGTGTCGCCCTCCCCATTATTTCATTGTTATTGGGACATTTATATTTCAGTTATATTCCAGTATTGTTCTATGGGATTTATTCAGTTTGGACTTGTGACTTTAGTTTTCATATGTTGACATTCGATTGACGAATGTATTATATTAATTGGTTTATTGTGGTGTGATTCTTAATTGTAGAAATGTTGTTTTTAAATAAATAAATCTTTTTCTTTAATTAAAATTTGGAAAGTATGTAAGAAAATGGTTTTGACACTTAGCTTAATTATTAGGGTGTTAAATTGGAAAATTTATTTTTATCGACAGTGATGCTGAGACTGAACCAACTGTTTACCTTGATTTAATTTAATAAAGGAGTGATCGCCCGGTATTTAATTAGGCGGGGTGTCACAGGTGGTATCAGAGCATCAGGTTCTAGTGTCCATAGGATCTGTACGGCTTATTTCGCTTTCAGCTTAACGTTATTGCTATAGAGCCCCATTCCTAGGATTGTTGTATTCTTGCTTTTACGTTTAAGTCTTCTGCTATTCGATATTTGATGATAACTGTAGACTAATAAACTTGTTCACATTTCAGATACCTCCGTGACGTGCTCCGAAAGATAGGCGTGCCCAAGCCGAACAGCCAGCCGCTCTGGCACCAGGCACAATGAATGCAAACGAATTAGCCGCCATTATTGCTCAAGCGGTGAATGCCGAGATAGCGGTGATTCAGCAAACTCCACCCCGAGTTCAGGCGGTGGCGCCAGTGCCAGCACAGCTTCCATCTGCATGCGAGAGTGTTCGGGATGTTTTTCAGAAAGCGCATCCCCCTGAGTTTTCTGGTATCTCCGATATTGTTACAGTTAGCCAATGGAAGAAAGACATCCAGCGGCTCCTCCGTATGTATGAGTGCACTGACGTGCAAAAGCAGTTATTTACAGTGGTGGGAGTCCACTACTACTTTGGAGGAGAGGGACACTATCCCTATTCAGTTGTTCTGGGAGCGGTTTGACCGCAAGTATTTTCCACCCGCAGTGCAGACTGAGATGAGGTGGAAATTACTAAATCTGAAGCAGGAGACCCTTACGGTAGCTGAGTATGAGGAGGAGTTCAAGAGACTTCTCACAATTGTGCCAGATGAGGCACCTACAGATAGCAAGAAGATTATGATGTTTGTCGACGGGTTAGCTTGGAGGATCCGTCAGCACCTTATTGGGAATTTATCCCTGAGTACTTTTACTGATGTACTCAATGCCGCGTTGCTACATTGCCAAGATCACCGCTTCCATCTTCAGGGAAGCAAGAGAGCAGGGGAGTCCAGCCAGCAGGGCAGGACCGGGGGTAATAGTGCCAGTGGGGCACCAACTCATGGACAGACTCGTCAGCACGAGCAGAGTTCCCATCAGGGGGACCCTGCTAAGCGATTCCGTTAAGGTGATTCTAGGCAGGGATTCGGGGGTTTCTGGCAGGGCCATCAGGGCCAGCCTAATCAGCAGAGTCAGCAGGGCCAACACCGACAGCAGGGACAGCAGCAGGGCCAGCAGCGTGCACATCAGGGCCAACAGGGCCAGTGCGTGGAGGTAACGGCCAACAGGGCCGTGGACAGCAGGTTCAGAGGGGAGGTAACTTCAAAGGCCGATGTTTTAGGTGCGGTAAACATGGCCATAGGCGTCAGGATTGCCCAGAGGGCGATAGGGCCCCACAGCAGCAGGGAGCCCGTAATGAGATGCAGAGACCACTTTTCCCACCTGCCCTCCCAGCTCCAGCCCAGGTGCCATCCCTACCAGCCATTCCAGCGGCTCCAGTACAGCAGGGGCAATTATAGAATGGACGTGTCTATAACATCCACCAGGCAGCAGCTCAACAGGCACCACCCGCGATTGAGGGTATGTTTCCTATCCATGGTACTATGGGTCAAGTTTTGTTTGATACAGGGGCAACGCATTGTTTTATAGCTACGCATTTTGCGAAGGCCTTAGGGTTGTTAGCCACAGCAGAGAGCACCGTGACGTGTGTCGACTCACCACTGGGGAGTGGGTCGCTTATTTTTTTATATGCCGGGAAGTGGGGGTAGAGATTGGTAGCTTGGTATTACCTGCAGACATGTTAGTCTTAGACATGCACGAGCATGATGTGATTATTGGTATGGATTGGCTCGCAGCTTATAGAGCCATGATTGATTGCTTCAGTGGGAGCATTGTTTTTTCCATTCCGGGGCAAGAGATGTTTGTAGTGGCGATGCCTCGCCCAGAGGGAGGCTTGACCGCTCATTTCTATTACATAGAGGAGGATACCTCTAAGGAGGTTGTGATTCCCTTAGATTCGATCCCAGTTGTCAGGGAGTATTCCGATGTGTTTCAGGAGATACCAGGCCTACCCCCCAGTCAATAGATAGACTTTGTTATAGATTTATTGCCAGATACGAGACCTATAGCACGCGCATCGTACCGTATGGGTCCGGCAGAGATGCGAGAGCTACGAGATCAAATAGAGCAGCTGTTAGGTCAGGGCTTCATTCGTAGGAGTACCTCACCTTGGGGCGCTCCAGTCTTGTTTGTGAAGAAGAGAGATGGTTCACTGAGATTGTGTGTGGACTACCGGGAGTTGAACAAGGTCACAATACGGAATAAGTACCCGTTGCCTCGAATCGATGATCTGTTCGACCAATTGAGGGGAGCAACTTTCTTTTTGAAGATAGATCTGAGGTCGGGGTACCATCAGTTACGTATTAGAGAGCAGGATGTTTCAAAGACTGCCTTCTTGTCGAGATATGGGTCCTATGAGTTCAGGGTAATGCCGTTCGGACTCACAAATGCCCCAGCCGTTTTCAGGACTTGATGAACCGAGTATTCAGAGAGTTCTTGGATCAGTTTGTCATCGTCTTCATAGATGACATCTTGATATATTCACACTCCGAGGAGGAGCATACTGAGAACTTGAGGCAGGTTCTTCAGACTCTACGAGAGCATCAGCTGTATGCTAAGTACGAGAAGTGTGGGTTCTGGTTGCGAGAGGTACAGTTCTTGGGGCATGTTGTTTCTGAGCAGGGGATTGCAGTTGACCCGAGCAAAGTGTCAGTGGTGAGGGAGTGGGGACATCCCACGACATCGACGGAAGTGCGTAGTTTCTTGGGGTTAGCCGGATACTACAGGAGATTCATTCGGGGATTATCCAAAATAGCGGGTCCATTGACGAATCTGACTCGCAAGGGGGTACCATATGTTTGGAATGATGCTTGTCAATTAGCTTTCAACGAGCAAAAAGACAATCTAACTTCAGCACCGTTCCTTGCCTTACCGAAACCGGGTGTGGAGTACCTGGTTTACACCGATGCGTCTTTACGGGGACTTGGAGGTGTACTCCAGCAGGAGGAGAAGGCTATAGCTTTTGCTTCCCGCAAGCTTAAGCCGCATGAAAAGAATTACCCCACCCACGACCTAGAGTTAGCAGCGGTCGTCTTTGCATTGAGGATATGGAGGCACTATTTATTGGGGGAGAAAATCCGTTTGTTCACAGACCACAAATCATTGCAGTACCTATTCACTCAGCGAGAGCTGAATATGCGCCAGCGCAGGTGGTCAGAGTTTGTGAAAGACTATCAGTTCGAAATACAGTATCATCCGGGGAAGGCCAACGTAGTTGCTGATGCGTTGAGTCGTAGACCGGTAGACGATGTAGCGGACGTCTGGAAAGCAAAGTGGAAGGAGTTGGGTCACCAGGACGTAGTAGCCCGTTCTTTCATATCCGTGATGTCAGTCACACCCGAGATTGTTACGAGGGTGATACAGGCACAGACCACAGACCCGTTTTTCCAGGAGCAGATTGTGCGACTTCTAGCCGAGGGTGCTGACTCCTATTCTGTTAGTTCTGATGGAGGTTTGTGGTTTAATGGGAGATTGGTGGTCCCAGAAGGAGCAGAACTACGTCATGCATTGATGACTCATTCTCATGGGTCCCGATTTGCAGTACATCCGGGAGGTGATAAGATGTACCATGATATGAGGCGACAATACTGGTGGAGTGGGATAAAGAAGGACATCGCCGAGTTCGTGTCCAAGTGTTCTACCTGCCAACTGGTGAAGGTGGACCATCAAAAACCGTCAGGATTGCTTCAGCCATTGGAAGTACCCGCGTGGAAGTGGGAGAGTATTTCCATGGATTTTATTACAGGGTTGCCTACATCACAGCGGGGCCAAGATTCTATCTGGGTGATTGTAGACCGTTTGACCAAGGTGGCTCATTTTCTTCCAGTACGGACAGATTATACTACGGGTCAGTATGCTCAGTTGTTCATTGCTGAGATTGTCAGATTACACGGGGTGCCCCTGAATATTGTGTCAGACAGGGACAAAATTTCCGTGTCACATTTCTGGGAAAGCTTTCAGGAGGCTATGGGTACTAAGTTGAGGTTGAGTTAAGCTTACCACCCACAGACAGACGGACAGACAGAGCGTACTAATTAGATGTTAGAGGATATGCTACGCATGTGTGTTCTCAATTTTGGAGGAGGGTGGGAGCCACATCTTCCACTGGTAGAGTTTGCTTATAATAACTCTTATCATTTTACGATTGGTATGGCTCCATTTGAGGCGTTGTATGGCAGGCCTTGTCGTTCTCCAACTTGTTGGCTCGAGGTGGGGGATAACAAGTTGCTAGGACCACAATTGATTCAGGAGACCTCCGCGAGGATTGAGATAATCAGGAGTCGTATTCGGGTAGCCCAGGACAGGCAGAAGAGCTACGCCGATGCGAAACGGTTCTTCCGGGAGTTTAATGTGGGAGACCAAGTGTTATTGCGTGTATCTCCTATGAAGGGGGTGATGAGGTTCGGGAAGAAGGGGAAATTGGCTCCGAGGTACGTGGGACCATTCCCCATCATGGAGAGGATTGGGCTGGTTGCAAACAGGTTGGGATTGCCAGAACATTTACATTGCATCCACGATGTATTCCACATCTCGTCGTTGAGACGATATCTTCGGGATGATATGGCCCATACTCACATTGCAATAGATGAAATAGACTTACAGTCTGATAGCTCTTACGAGGAGAGACCAGTGGCTATTCTAGACTATAGTGAGAGGAGATTGAGGTCGAAGATAGTTCCACTTGTGCGAGTCCAGTGGGAACATCATAATGTGGAGGAATCCACTTGGGAGCGCGAGGCAGATATGTGCGAGAGATATCCAGAGTTATTTTTACCAGGTATGCCTTATTTTTCGAATTTCGGGTCGAAATTCCGTTATTAGGGGGGAAGTATGTAATACCCCGTATTTTTATGCTATATTAATTTGGGGATTTATTAAATTTAACGTGAATCAATTATTTAATAAAAATTCAGAAATTAATTATGTTATAATTATTAACGTGACGAGAGTTAGTAATTATGGGAAACTTGTTGAATATTACTAATGAGCAAAGCAATATATTATATTGGTTATATTGAATGTCATGAGTGAATTAAATGACTATTTCGGAAATTTAAGTCGGGACGTGCCCGTGTCACGTCAGGACTAATTTTGTTGAATAAAAAGTGAATATTTTATAAGTTGTTCGTATGCTCATTTTGAGTGCGCCAACGCGTCCGGA
Organism: Sambucus nigra; assembly: GCA_949130495.1. Taxonomy (NCBI): domain Eukaryota; kingdom Viridiplantae; phylum Streptophyta; class Magnoliopsida; order Dipsacales; family Adoxaceae; genus Sambucus; species Sambucus nigra. Next base: position 450,187,952 of record OX422212.1, on the reverse strand, counting down.
AGGGTCGAGATAGTCAGAAAAGTGTACTCGGGGGTTTAGTTTGGGTCTCGGGGTGTTATTAGGCCTAATTGGTACCCCGGGAGGGCAATTTAGTCATTTCACCTTTTGGGGTAATTAAACTCACGAAATTCAGCAACCTATATCAGCCATTTAGGTTAGCCTTTTAGGGTTAGAATATTTAGAAAAACAAGTGACGGCCATTGGAGAAGAGAGGAGAGAGATCCAAGGCAATTCAAGGCCAAAAAGTCACCGGTTTGCACCGCCGCCACCACCACCGCGTAAATCGCGAGACGAGGAACGCAACCATACCAAAATCAGCCGTGAATCAGAATACCAAAAATCCCAGGCAAGTATAACTTGCATATTTTCGTTAGTGCAATCTTCATATTAGTTTAGGATTGATTAGAGATGAAAACTATGGAAGAAAACCCAATTTGTGTTAGGAAAATGCATGTAGTATTGATTATAATGAAATTCTGGAATCCTTGCCATGTAGAGGAATATAACCCACGAAATTTTGATGATATATTAGAAGAAAATTCTGGTAAAAACAGATTAGAACCTTGATTAAGAAAAACTCTAGGGTTCTTGATGATTAGATGAATTTTGGGTTAATTATCCATGTTTAATGTTAGATATACACATGCTTTACGTTGAAAACATCTGGTATATTGTTATAATGATAGTAGTAAGATTTTTGGGACGATTAGAATGGAAAAACATGGTTTTGGATGAAGAAATTTGGTAGAACCCGTAACTGCATTTCTGCAGAATTTTCGCAGACGTGCTTGATCGATCGATCGAGCCTAGAGCTTCGATCGATCGAAGGTTAGATCGATCGAGCCCCAGACCTCGATCGATCGACCCCTCCTGGCTGACTCTTATTTCCCTTGTTTAATTAGTTAAATTAAATTTATCATGAAATAATTCTTGGGTATTCTTAATAAAATGTTTTGGGAAATAGGAAAGACCAATAGGACATATGAATAAGTGTTGGGAACTTTATTATGAGACGAGAATTTTGCTTTTGGTATATTCATTTAATAAACGATGAAACTACGTATTCCAAGTGAGGGATTTCGGCGAATAGTTATGTTAGTGAATAGAGGTATACCTACTGAATTTTTCCTAATTGGAAGAATAGAGTCCACGAGTGTCACGAAATAAGTGAGAAAACCCTTCGAGTTAAGGTTAGAGATGAAACCTTATACGTAATACTAATAATGTGAAATTAAGGAAATGGTATAATTATGGGTGACGAGAAGAACCTATATTAATATGATAACTGTGGTATATTTATATGATTGTGTGTACATATATTATATACATGTGAAAAACATACCGCGCTACTTGCTATCCTTGAGGTTACCGCGCTGGGACAGTCTTATCTCGATGGGACCTTTATGGGGGATATTGAATTGTACCCTAGAAGATAGATATCCTTGGTACAGGCTATCGAATTGATAGTTCAGACGGTCCTAAGAGACGCGAGTATGTGCCATCCTCTTAGAGACTTGGAATCTATGCTTCGCCTCGATATTGTTTGTGTATGTGATTAATACAATTCGAGAGTGATTCCGAATTTGTATTCCCCTTTATATGAGTGGTATGGGGTTTGGATAGTAGAAGTATGCACGCACCATAGTTTTATTTGGGGTGCTGTTATTATATATATTATACGAGTAGTTCATATATATATATGAGATTCGGGAATTTGAAACTGCCTACTGTGATTTGATAAGTGGGACATGATTGATGACTCAAATTTAAATACTTGTTTTGAGAGAGTATAATATGTCACTGGAAAACTTTATTGATTTTATAAAGTTAAAATGGAGAACTTCGGTTACTAATTGAAACATTCTTTTCAAAATGGAATCGTTGAATTTTAAATCTTACGTGTAATCTAAGATAAGTTAAATTCTTGGGAAGGTTAGTATGATAAAATGATAAGATAAACTGTTGGGAAGGTTAGTGCGATAGGTGTGCACATTAGAAGAGAGGTGAGAATTTCTCAAGAGAGTGTCGTACTAATATGTTGTTGCATTGGCCTGTATCAATTTAAATACTTGCTAAACGTATTTTAAATCAAACACACTTTCGGGCTCTGACCCGTTTCTTTTTATCTCTCTCTCTTGTATATATATGTATATATTTCAGGTGTCCAGCCACAGGGGCGTCTTGCTTAGGATCCCTTGAGATGAACGTGCTGCAGCTTAGGTGGGAGTTGCAGGTCACTTGCGTAGACGGCTTCCTTTATTGACTCCACTTTTAGCATTCTCATTTATTGGGCATGTGTCGCCCTCCCCATTATTTCATTGTTATTGGGACATTTATATTTCAGTTATATTCCATTATTGTTCTATGGGATTTATTCAGTTTGGACTTGTGACTTTAGTTTTCATATGTTGACATTCGATTGACGAATGTATTATATTAATTGGTTTATTGTGGTGTGATTCTTAATTGTAGAAATGTTGTTTTTAAATAAATAAATCTTTTTCTTTAATTAAAATTTGGAAAGTATGTATGAAAATGGTTTTGACACTTAGCTTAAGTATTAGGGTGTTAAATTGGAAAATTTATTTTTATCGACAGTGATGCTGAGAATGAACCAACTGTTTACCTTGATTTAATTTAATAAAGGAGTGATCGCCCGGTATTTAATTAGGCGGGGTGTCACACTCCCAAGGAGCATTCAATATCGAAAATATTAATGAAAGTAAATCTTTGACAAGATCTAGATGGAATAGGAAATCGGGGGGCACATGCCCTAACTATCAAGATCTAAAGTAGGAACTGATTCAATGACGAAGTCGTCTAAAGCAAGGGCCTGCAACTCCCACAAAAGCTGCAGTAAGTCCAATCCAAAGAACCTAAGCATGACGCCCCTGTGGTTGGGCACCTGTAATACATACATATATATATAAAAGAGAAAGAAATGACAGAAAACGGGTCAGAGCCCGAGTGTAAAATAGTTTTAGAAATAGTTTAGCAAGTATTTAAACTGCTTACCGACTAATATCACAACCATGCTCGTATGAGACACTCTCTTGAAAATTCTCACCTCTCATCTAGTGTGCACTCCTACCGTACCTCTAGGACATCCTAGTTATAGTTCCCACGCTAACTAGATTATTCACATGTATCCATTCTTTATATCCCAAATTATTCCCACGTATTAACCTTATAATACATATAACGATGTTATATATATATATATATATATATATATATATCCATTTAGATTCAACATGGATAAGTCCCTTATTAATTCAATTCTACTTTGTGTATATATATATATACATGTGATGATATCTACTTTGTGGATAATGTAGAAATGTAAGATAATTATGTATGAAAACACTGAGATGAATTGAATTAATAAGGGACTTATCCATGTTGAATCTAAATGGATATATATATATATATATATATATATATATATACTCTACTGCATCCCGAGACACAGCTGCGGTGCTGCATTTCTCTGTTATCTTGTCCCAATACATCACGTCGTTGTATAGGGGACTATAGGTTCGGTAAAGATTCCTCGAACCACAAATATCAACACAAAAGTTGGAGGCGAACATAGTTCTCATACCCACCGGTCATGCTCATACCTACGTTCCCATAGTCAGCGGACTTATCATTTCACCGATAAGTCTTTCATTGTCCTATGTTCTCGAGCGACAAATCAAAAATCCCATGGATTCATCAGGATATGACTGCCCTCACGCGTAAACCTCCCATCGATAGCAAGTAAGCTAGGTATGTCATACACAGATACATAATATTTGCACAATCACAAAATCATACATATAAATATTCATATGTTCCAAATTAGGTTCACCCACGACCCATAATTATTGTCATCTGTGCTTAGCACAAATTTTACTTAATTATCTCGTATAACGGATTCGTCTCTTTTATTCTCATTTATTATTTACTTCGTTCTTACTTCTCATCTCTTGAAGTATTCCTTCTCATTAAGTATAAATTTCAGTAGGTATACCCTTACTTAACTTCTAGTCTAAATCTTTCATGAGTCTCAATCTTTTAGTAAATGTACGCACAATTTCCAATGTATGGATAACTCCCCGTTAACCCACAATTTCACCTCATATTAATTTCACTCAACGAAGTCTACTTAGACCCTATTCGTCTTGTTCAAAACCCTTTATACTCTGTCAATGATGATCAAGGGTTCCTACACATTTTAATCGGACTAAACAAAAAAGGGAAAAAATATGCAGCTTTCCAGGAGGGATCGATCGATCAAGGAAAGGGGGTCGGTCGATCGATCAAGCAGTTCTTGCCCAGTTTTCTGCAATATTTAACCTACGGGTTCAGCCATTTTAACCCCCCCAAACCTCTGTAATTTCATCCCAAACTCCCATCAAAGTAAACCAAGTCTATAAGCAATGTGCATAAACAAGTTCTAACGTAACGACATCAATGAATCCTCAACGAATTAATAAAAAAGGGGTTAAATCTCAAATCTCTTTATAAAACCAAAATTTGCATGAATAATCACCACCCTCTATTTTAATCAAGAATTTCTTCCCAAATATCATAATAAATTCATGGGTAATCCTCTACATATGATCAAGGTTTTAGACTGCATGGGTTCTCCCTACAACACATATAAATTCTCTTCCAAAATATATAATTTTTCCATTAAAACATATGATTTTCATTCCTAGACTAACATGGAAGGTATATTAACTTGGAATTTAGCAATATAGATACTTGCCTCGGATTCAAGGGTCTGATTTGTTGTTGAAAAATATATGGTTGCGTACCTCGTCATGCGATCTACATTTTGGTGGTGGTGGCGGTGCAATCGGGTGAGTTCTAGGCCTTGGATTTCTTGAAGACTCTTCACCTTCTTCTCTAATCTCTTCAACTTCTTCTCTAATCACTTCACCTTCATCTCTAATGGCTCGATTAGGCTTTGTGTTTGTTAACCCCAAGAGACAACTCTAAATGGCTAATAAATACTAAGAAAATTCGTGAATTTAATTACCTAAAAATACAAAATGCCTAAAATACCCTCCTGGGGTGTCAATTAGGCCTAAAAATGTCCCGAGACTCAAACTAAACATCCGAATACACTTTTCTGAATATCTCGACCCTTCCGGACACTTTGACGCACTCAAAACGACTATATGGATGACTTCTAATTTATTCCCTTTAATAATAATAATTTAGTCCTGAGACGACACAGGTGCGTCCCGAATTAAATTTCCATAATTGCCATTTTATTCACTCCTGACAATTTTAATAAAAATCAATCTCATATATTACTCTTCTCATCCCGTAATATTCAACAAATTCCCAATAATTACTAACTCTCGTCACGCTAGTAAATATTTAAAATAAAATGCCGGATTAATATTAAATTAATATCTCAATTAAATTCAATAAATCCCCAATTTTAAAAGCCATAAAATGTGACACCCCGACTAATTAAATACCGGGTAGCTACTCCTTTATTAAATTAATTCAAAATACCAAGTTGGCTCAGTTAATAGCATCACTGTCGAAAACATTTTAATATTACTAACCACCTAGTATTTAAAAAGCAAGTTGCCAAATTTTAATTTAAGTCTGATTAACATACAACAAATGTAATGAAGAAATAAACAACACCATTCCCCATACTGAAGTAAAATGAATAACCATCACATAACAGTAAATAAAGTCTGGAGGAAAAACTCCTCACTACAATCCCACAACTGAAATAAATAAACTGAAACAATACATGCTAAAGTCTGAAAACTGAAATGTAAAAGATGTCTCTAAAGAAATGGGCAACATGCCCTACAACTAATAGATGGTGACTCTGGAATCCAAAAGATAGAAGCGTCTACATGCAAATCCCTGTAGCTTCCACAAGCAGCTACAGCTCGTCACCTGAATGAGTATCCTATGCTTGGTGTCCTTGTGGCTGGGCACCTAAAATGGTTTTACAAACAAAAAGAGATTTGAAAAGCAAACGGGTCAGAGCCCGAATGTGGAGTTATATTTTAAAAACCTGCAAGTGCTTTAAAAACATTTAAAACATTAAATGCAAAGTACATGTTAGGACGTACACTCGCATGATATTCTCACCTCTCGTCTAACTGTGCACTCCTAACGTAAGTACCCATCTATAACGACCCATTCTACTAGCTAAGTGACAACATAACTAGCTAGACTGCCAAAGGTCCTACCCATATTACTCGGTTCCATTAACATATAACGCTCGTAATGATATAGGGATTTAACGTAAACTCAGATACTCAATATGCAATATATATAACTATCAGTTAACTCGTTATATTTCTCGAAACAACACCGTAATATATATACAACATTAACATGAGAATTCCCATTAATTTAAATGTATATTATCACATCGTAAATATACAATATAAGCACCCCGCGAACTAAGCTGTGGTGCACACATACTCTGCTATCCATCCCGGTACATCACGTACATAAGGATTACATATTCCGAATCTCTCAGGAATAGTTCACCGATAACAACATCACAAATAATGGAGGCGAACACAGTCACCATCACATGGGTCACGCACATACCTACACTCCCATGATCAGCGGACTTATTAATATCACAATAAGTCTTTCTATGACCTATGTTCATCGAGGTACCAGTCTATATCCCCCCCCCCCCCCCCCGTAGGCACACAAGGATTAGAGGGTCCTAAGCGAACGCAAACCTCCCGTGATAGCAAGTATGGTAGGTATGTCATACACACAATCCATATACCAAGTAAACACACATCTTAATAATACCGTATTTTAATCGTAGTACGTATCGCATTCTCGCACTAACTATATTTATCACAATCTATACTATTCTGGTTTGTAATTATACGCGCTATAATTTCTCACGTCGTAGTAGACACTCACGTCTCAGCCCAAACCGTACATGTAACACAACTCTCGTATATAAATTCCTCCTCATAAATACCCAAATGTCCCAAGTCTATCACTATATCATCAAAGAAATGCTATTTATATCCTCGAACAAGTTTACGGATCTCCAAAAATCGAAACAGTCCAAAAAGGACCAAACTGTCAACTCGTTAGAAGTCTCGTTCGAACGAGTGTTCGAACGAGTTTGGACTGTCAGCTCGTTAGAAGTCTCGTTCGAACGAGACTGTTCGAACGAGATCCAGTTCGTTCGAACGAACTGTCCCTTCTAACGATATCTCGTTCGAACGAGATATCGAACGAAATTCCTACTCGTTAGTAACGATTGGTCAACTCGTTAGAAGCTCGTTTGAACGAGTTCGTTCGAACGACCTGGGGGCTGCTTCTAACGAGCTCCAGATTCGGCCCAGATTTTCCCCAATTCGTTTTTCACCATTTTTATCACTTCTAATATCTTCTAAGGTTCATCCCAATAACGTTTTAGGGTCTCTAATTCATCCTAAACATATTTACATCATCTCCTAACATGTTTTCAAGGATTGAATCATCATAACATCAACTAAATTTACAAATCTCTACACTTTTCCCAATTTCTCTAGAACATGAACCCTAGGTTTATATCATCATCAAATCCCAGAATTTATTTCGTTTTAATTCCTTCAAATCACAATTAATATAAGGGAAATCATCTACCTATCATACTACATGCAATTCTCTTCACAATTTTCAAGTTCTAAACTTCCAACTACATGGGTTTTCATTATCTTTCAAGAACAGTTGTAATTTAACAATTTTCTAACATGGGGGAAACATTCTACGAATTTAAATATGATTAAAACACTTGCCTTGGTTTGATTTCTGATTTTGGTGTAGGTTTGGTGAAGATTCTGCAGAGTTTCCTCTCTCTCTAAGCTCCTTCTCCAATGGTGGCTTAAGGTGGCTAGGGTTTGATTTGGGGAAGATTGTAAACCTAATGTTAGCCTCCGTAGCTTAAAGGGTTAATATGGGTTGGTTATGGGCTTAGTGGGTCAATATCCACATCAGATTTAATTAACCAATTTTCGTCACTTTTAATTCCTCAAAATGTAAAATTACCAAAATACCCTTTAAGTTGCCGGTATGGCCTAAAAATACCCCGGAACCCAAACTATACCCCCGGCTAGTGATTTCTGACTATCTCGACCCTTCCGGACGCGTTGGCGCACTCAAAACGACCATAAGGATTATAGATTTTAAATTCACTTTTATTATCAAAATATTATAACGTGACGCGGCGGTCCCACGCGTCTCAACAAAATTTCCAAATTGCCGTATATAAATCTCACGACAAATTTTATAATACCAAATACATATATAATCATATATGCACATAATCAAATACCAATTCGCATCTCATTAGTATTTATAACCCGGATTAATTTCCAATTAATACGCAATTTAATTAATTAATCCTAAAAATAAATATAGTCAAAAGTACGGGGTATTACATAAAAATACGGGGTATTACAATACCCTTCTTCCTCCTTTGAGAAATACACATGGGTAAGAGGAAAATTCCTTCACCTCTCACCCTAATACCCTCATTTTTGTGTTGTTCCCAAGAATACACCATCAAAATCAATCCAGACGATGCTAACTAATCACACAAAATCCATACAACACCGTGTAATTTATGAACTCCACCTATAATTTAGCACCTTTATCCTTGGAATTCATCACTTTTGGATATTACGAGAATATCCTAAAAAGTCTACCATATACCACTAACCATCTTGAGGTACTTATCGAGCCACCACCATCCTTGTTTCAAATATCGAACTAAGAAATGACTCATTTCCCTCCACACGTAGTAATGCTCATTGTCCTTGAATAGACTTGCTATGACAACATCCCCAATAATCAACTTTATTTCGGGTGAAATTTAAATCGTGTCAATCGACCTTGCGAGTGGCTGTCACACCATTGCCAATTGTATTTCGGACTAGCAATCTCACCATCTCCAATTGCATTTCATGCAAACAGTCACACCTTTCTATGGATTTTATTCTTCCATCAACCCCGGTACATGACCCATGTTGAATAAGAATCACCTTCACTCTAATAACCAAGAGCTAAGCACCCACTACCATTAAATCACTTCACCTAAACTTGTGAAGCAATATCCCCTATCAAGGTTGAATGAACACACCCAAGAACTCCAAGAAGTAGTAGTTTGACACCAAAATCTCATTTCAAGTTTTTAACAAACACCTTGTGCGCCCCAATAACTCTGATAGCAATTGTTGTGCCCCAATGCTCAGTTTTTTGGGGCACCCTCCAATCAACCAAGACCCTCAGATATAATCGAGATAAAACAGTAATAATCGCAAGCACAATAAAAAGATAGACAACACCAAGTTGTACGTTGTTCACCAACTTGGCTATATCCATGGAGAAGCCAGATTCCACTATATTTGAAAAATTACAAGTACAATAGGGAATATACAAGGATAAATCACATACCCTCTGCTCTCCTACCCTAATCCTGGATAGTCATTGTACATCCACTCTCAACTCAAGTGAGTCCAAGTTCTAAGCCAAGATCCCTCTCAATCTTTTACCCTCATATGTTTCCCAAGTGTTTTCCATATACCCAATCCGGTGTATCCCGTTCCTATATAACCCGGTGAGAACTCCCCCTTACTATACATATTGAGCACACCTACCACTTTCACATACACACTCACACCCATACCCATACCCTTTTCCACCTTTGAGTAATACCCATAGGTGAGAGGGAAAAGCCTTCACCTCTCACATAAAAACCCTCACCTTTAGAAGAAGAATCCTTCTAGATTTGTGTTGTATTGGTGTCAGTGTTGGTGTTGGTTTATGTTGGTGTGTTTTGAACCACGACTAAAACCCTCCTTAAATAAGGAGAAAAAATAAATGGTACCCCGCATATGAACAGTACCCCACTCAAACTTCAATCCAAACCTCAAAAATCTCCACCTTGGTGAGAAATACCATAAACTATGATCCACCGGATGAGAACTCCTGATTTGAATCTCCCCATTTTCGATGCCACCAAAATAATCACCATTGAATTTTATTGTACTATCCACACATATTCGTATACCGCTCAATGCCTCTTCAAATATCTAAATAGTTTATGAAAATTGCCCTTGGAATGTACACCTCCTCATGAAAATATACCCTTTGCACCTTGAAATTTTCAATTGATCAATGTAGCTACAACTGTTCAAATAAACCCATAAACATAAATGAGGGATCTCAACCCCACCTCTTCACTAGCAAGATTTTTCAGCGTCATCTCCTGGAACATACGCCTCGCTCATCGGTTATAAACGAGAGCATTTAGAAATCTTTCCTCACTTATGCACATTTTTCCCAAAAATATACCATCGAAATCAATCCAGATAACATCAACTAATACACAAAATTATATAACATTGTGTGATTTATGGACTCTACCTATAATCGAGCACCTTTCTCCTTGGAATTAATCATTTTTGGATATTGTGAGAATATACTCAAAAGTTTAGCATATACTGCTAACCGTCTTGAGGTACTTATCGAGCCACAACTATCCATGTTTCAAATACCGAACAAAGAAACGAATCATTTCCCTCTACACGTAACAATTCTTATTGTCATTGGATATAGACTTGCTATGACTGCATCCCGAAAAATCAATTTTCTTTAGGGTTAAAATCAAATCGTATCAATAAACCTTACAGGTGACTATCACACCGTTGTCAATTGCATTCTGGGCAAGCAGTCACACCCTCTCCAATAGAATTTTGGGCAAGCAATTAAACCCTCTATCTTCCATTCTTCCATCAACCCCGGTTTATGATCCATGTTGAATAAGAATCACTGCCAATCTAATTACCAAGAGCGAAGGTCTCACTACCACTAAATCGTTGAACCTAAACTTGTGAAGCAGTATCCCCTTTCATGGTTGAATAAACACACCCAAGAAATCCAAGCACTATTGGTTTGATGCCAAAATACTATTCCACATTTTTTAGAAACACCTTGTGTGTACAAAAATCTCTAATACCAATTGTTGTCCCCTGACCCTTAGTTTGTTGGGGCACCCTCCAATTAACCACGACCCCCTGATATAATTGAGATAAAATGGTAATAATGGGAAGGAAAATAAAGATGTAAAAAAGAGAGATAACACCAAGATATATGTGGTTCACCAACTTGGTGTAATACCCTGTATTTCTGCATATTTAGAATTTAATTCATTGGGTAATTAAATAGAAAATACATTTTAATTTAAATTACGTGAGTAGAGTAATTTAATATGATTTAATGATAATTATGATTATTAAGAGAATAAATAATTATTGTGATTATTAAATATTAATCGAGAGATAGACACTGATTAATATTATGATTCAAATTTACTAAGTGTGAATAGTAAATTTTGATAGTTAATTAGTACGACATAGCGAGTGATATGGACGGACTTGATTTTATCTCACCCAGGTATCGCGTGTAGACTAAATTGAGGATGAGATAGGAAATATATTTTTGGTGACTCAAATGATAATTTAGAGCTCATAGATGATTTCTAAAAGGGTCGAATTAGTCAACATAGTATACCCGGGGGTACTAGTCGGGTACCGAGGCATTTTTGGGCTAAATCGGGACCATACCGGGGCATTTTCGTGTTCTCTTCCACCATTGGATGTATGGATCTCACTGAAAGAACTAAGAAACTTATGGAGTTGGTGCTAGAATTGGATCTCACTGAAAGAGCTAAGAGGCTTAGTCAAGCCTATTTTTAGGCTAACTACAAGAAAAGAAGAATTCTTACCGGTTATTGTTCATGCTCAACATTTGATGTATCTTTTGTTTTTCTATGGGTTATGTTTTGGGAGTTCATATGCGTTTTAATCCTTGCGCTTTGGGGTTCCTCTTGATTATTATAACACAGGTGGTAGTTTATTAAGGAGTATGATCACAATTTCTTATAATTACATCCGATTTAGAAGTGTTTTTTTCTTTTGATAAGCAAATAATTCAATAAAGAAAATAATTCAACGTTCCTTATTTTTCTTGAGAAAAACATTATCCAACAACTAATAACTATCCCGTACTCCTTCTAACATATTATCCAACAACAAGCAATAATTATCCAATAGATGTATATGTACAAGAACATGTGGAATTGAGTTGGGTCAATTTAATTAAACATTCATACATCAAAGTAAATCATATTAAACATTCATAAAAGTAACTAAACATCTATACATCAAAGTAAAGCGTTAATATAGTGTCAATGTCATAATAGGTTTCAAATAAGAATAACAAGGATAACATAATGTTTTGATACTCAATCTTCCTCTAAATCAACTAAAATATCCTTCAAATTAGGGTTGTCATCAAGAGCAGACTGGAACCCTTTTGGAGCCTTTAAAGCATTCACTTGAGTAGTCCTACCCTTTGGTGCATGCACAATAATAGACCAATTGCCATCGTTTACTTTGATTAGAATACCTTCTTTACGTTCTGAAAGGCATAAATAAAAGGCTCGTCGACTAGGCGATCTTTACTCTTCAGCTTTGATAAATCTACCATAATAAGTTTGGAGTCAGGACCAACTTTGCAAGCATTATAGTATCCTCCACCTTTACTAAATCATAATAGAATATGATTTCTGTGAAATCTAAGTAATCAAGTTCTAGGATTTGTTGAATTATCCCATAATAGGTTAGCACCGTATTCTTTGGATTTTTATCGCTTTTGCTAGCGATACAGGTGGTCAAGGATGAAATTCATATTCCACTATTTTGCGTCAAAAGATTTTCCTCATATGGATATGAAATGAAATCAAAATCGTTGGTGCGAAATTTCTTAAACTCTTTCGCACGAAAATTAGGGCCTTTTGCTAGGCGTGCAAGCCTGGAAGAAACATAACCTATTTTTAGAAGTTGTACTTATCAATCAATTGGAATTAGAGCATGTTTTAGTCACACACTGAAGCGACCACAAATGTGTATCTAGTGTTCGTGATGATTAGGCTCAAGGGCAAGCCTGTCGCGTTAGTAATAAACCCGGTAAGTCGGGATCGTCTCCATGGGAAAATAGGACGAATGAAGTCGTAACGACGTTGGAAAGATTGAGAACCCTAGATCGACTCTAAAAAGAACGAAAAGGTGATTATGGGAAATGGATTAACTATACGCATAAATAATAAGAAAATTACCTACAGAATTTAGAAATAAATGAAAAGCTTTTTGACCTACTTAAGGAAATTAAAGACTGTAATGAAAAGTGCAAATGAGAAAAACGAGTCAGGATACACTCCTACAACCCAAGTTTAATTATCAAAGTTAAAACTTAATTCGGAATTGAAATATCTGAGTAAACCCAGTCTTTAGTACTCCCAAGCATTACATATATGAGGGATCGTAGCCCGCATCATACATAATCAAGAGACAAGTAAACTAGTGTCGTATTAGCTACACCCGCATTGCACTCTTAAGCATCCCGGTTACCTAGGGCAAACGAGATCAAAAGTCCAACAATAGTTGTGATCACCACACAACACGATTAAATCAAAGTTTACGCATTCATCAAGAACATCAAGTTAGATTCATGCATCCCAACCCTTAGAAAATTATCCGGACATAATAAAACAAGAAGAAAGCATGATTTTAATAAAAGAAGACATTTTAACTAGTAATTTATAATTAAGAAGAATGAAATTATTAACTAATCAATTAACTAAAGCAATTATGAAAGAAAGAATTGGAACGAATTTACTTGAATTGCAGAAGCTTTAATCAACTCTAAATGAAAACTAGGGTTTTTACTGTTCTCTCTCTAAAAACTAAGTAAAAAGCGTCCCTAAAAACTAATTAGAAGCCCCCTTTAATGTCTGGGAGGACTTTAAAATATATACACTACAAAAAATACAACAGTTGGAATCATACAAGACTCTAGCTTGAACAAGATAATCATAAGTCTCAAACCCCAGATTGATCCGCCAAAAAATTTTGGATCGATCTTCCTGATGACCGGATCGATCCCTTTTTTATTTCACCCGAAACGATCCGTTAAACATGCCTTATGAAGTGAACTTTGGGGGACGGATCGATCCTTTTTTAAGAGGACCGGATCGACCCGATAAATGCTTCCTTATACAGTGACTTCTAGTGCCCGGATCGATCCTTTTTTTATGAGGACCGGATCGATCCGTATTTTCTTCTCAATTTCTCTTCATTATATCTTCAATTCCTCATGATTATCTCACATCTATGGATCTTCATAACTTCTACTCCAGAACTCAGATTGGAACACCGTTTCTTCCCACGCGCTCGTAGATTCAAGATCTTCGACTTTTATTTTGGGTCCTTGACTGGATTACTGGTGGAAATTACACTTTTGCCCTTTTGACTTTTCTTCTTTCTTATCTCTTGCTTCTTCCGATTTCTTTCTTTCTTTCATGTATTAAATACCTGTAAAATCAAAAAGAACTACACGAAACTCGGGATACTTGTTAAACGAAGCCAATAGCAATGATATGAGATAAATCAACTCGTATTACATTGTCCGAGGTAATAAAATCCTCTAAATTAAGGGGAAAATTTGGAAGAATTTATGCCTAATCAAACCCCCTAACTTAGAACTTTGATCGTCCCGAGCAATGTAAAATAATAAAAACATGGTCCAACTCTAACATGAGATAGCATACCTCTTTCGCGGGCGAGCGATTGCATTTAGCGTATGCAACAAGCCTTTAAACCTTTAGGTTACCCTAACAGGACGAGTTGTGTCTCGTGAGGGTTTGCAGTGAATATACTTACAAAATTCGTTATTGACTCAAAGAAAAAAAAATCAAAATTCTTTAAAATTGTACAATTTAAACTCCCCAAAAACCGGTCACTATAAAATCATATTCACGAGTCTTAAGCCATAGTGTGTGTGTGTGTGTGTGCAAACCCAAAAATCGAACCGCTAATTTCCATCGATTGATCATTACGATACTTTCCGAAAATTCGTTTTGATTTCAAAATCTCATTGAATGCACTCACAAACGAATCACTCGGATTGTGGTTATTCTCTCGATGTGCGTGAGATAACGAGTAGATGTAATGGCACACAAGTTCACGCACACAATTATGAAAGACCAAAATTTATGGGTGAAAAGATCTCTTCATCGAAATTCTATCATAGGGAAACAGGAAATATCATCTTCTTTTTCCCGCCATGTAATCTCTTTTACTATCTTTTATGCCTTAGCTCTCCATGCGGTTAGGACTTTAATGGGTTTAAGGTATAATTGGGTAACATTGAATTGGTTGGGAAATCTGGAATTGAAAAATTTTCTTATGATGTCCGCTAGTGCTTTTTCCGGGCTATTGCTCATTTTCTCTTTTTTTATTTTTTTTATTTCTTGCTATTTTTGTTGAGCATCTTCTATTTTTCTTTTCTTGCCCCCTTTTATGCACTTCTCGGACTTTATTTCTGAATTTTCTCTTTTCACAATTCCGGGCCAATTGGGGTTTTTCGGGTTGTCAAACGAAAGCGAAAAACTCATTCGGCTCAAATTGGGTTGCAAAAAGGTTAATTTTTCACTACTTTTTCTCGCCAATATTTTTGGGTGACAAACGAGGGCCTACTTCATTATCCAAATGCGAGTTATTTTACCATATGCGTCTCGAGATTAACTAAGTTTAGAGATATGTTAGCGCGCTTTTCGAGACAACATCTCACACGTTTCCCGTAACCTATCAAAACAATAAAATATAGATCATCGATGACTTTTTAACATGCTGAAAAGAACTTTGAGTTAACCATTAACTCGAATTGATTTATAAACTCAGAAAAAGTGATAGTCTCGAAATCTCACCAGGTTTGTCAATCTCCTCACTCATTCGTAAAGTCGTCAATTTTCTTTCAATTTTCATCTTTGGTCAATTTTAGCTTTTTGCATTTGATTTTTACAACTTGAGACAAAATATTTGTGACATTTTTGAAGCTTTTAAATTCCAGTTTTTATTTATTTTAAAGAAAAATATTTTTGGATTTTTAAAAAAATTTCAATTTTTTTGAAATTTTTGGGCATTTATGAAAATTTGTGAAGTTTTAGAAAGACGCACTTGTGACCCCCCCCCCCCCCCCCGACTTAGACTTTTGCATTGTCCTCAAGCAAAAAGGACTAAAATCTAACTCAAAGCGAATTAAAAGTGCGAAGAAATAAAACGAACAAATATGAAAAATGCAAAATTTTATATAGACTGACCAACATGAATTACAATGGTAAAGAAGGCAAATAACCAACTGTGATAATAACCAACAACTACACAACCAAATTGCAGAAATGGCATCACTGGAGCGGGGTATGGGATACACCGGGCGCACTCGGGTCATATGGGTCATAGAAATATGGCGGTGGTGGTGTACCCATAATCATCTGATACATCTTCGCTTGGAGACGGTGCATTATGATGGTGTCACGCTGGTAAGACCTTTGGTCGGCCACCCTGTCAGCGGTGTATTGGTTTATGAACCCATCAAGTCATGATTCCACGACCGAAAGACGCCGATTAATTTCGGCATTTGCTGGCAAAAAATCAGAGTCCTCATCACTATCATATTCCGCGTCACCTTTGCCCATCACGATATCCTCTTCTTCTTCCTCGTTTCTTTCTTCATCACCACTCGCGTACTCTTCTTCATCATCACTCGATGCCTCTTCTTCATCACTACTCTCTTGTGGTAGTCGGGCTTGGATGTTTTCTCGTTGGTTTTCACGTCTAGTTCGAGTGGCTGCCTCAAAAGGAGCTGGGAGGCGAGGGAAATCTTGTAGGGTGGCAATTTCGACGTCCGCTAGCATGGACATGCTGAGCCGGGAATACGAAAGAGGGGTTTTTCCCTTTTTATCCGTGATGGCGAAGAATATGTCCTTATAAATTAAGGGATCCAGGTTGATGGGGGTGGTGTGATCGAAGAGGTGATATACGAGGGTGGCTTGACACGGGCGCGTTGCTGAGTTATTTCCCGTTGGGACAATGTTCACGAATATGATTTTAAAAGTGAGGGCCGCTTTATCACTTAGCTAGCCCACCGAGAATGTCTCGGTGATCTAGTTAGCATTGGGGTCAATGCAGGACATGCACACGTCTTTGTCAAGTGGGAGAAGATGGTTGGGGTATGTGTATGGATGGGGGCTTGGGACATCTTTGGCGGCCAACTTCTGGAGAAGAAGTTCCAAAGAGAACGGGATGCGGATGCCCCCTACATATGCTTCAGCCTCGTTGTGCCCGATGCGGACAAGAGAGACATAGAATGCTCACACTTCGTTGGGCCACACTGTGTTATGGGGATCATTTAGGAAACAACACAAACCTCGTTCCATGAAAAGGGCAGTGACAAAGTTTGGCATGTCATTCCAAATGACTTGACGCTCCACTTGGAGCTTGCGAGTTTGCCCGAAGAAACGCTCACACCACCTTTGTTCTTGAAGGGAACGGTAGCCGGCGGCTCCGTCACCGAGAATTTGGGTGGACTCATATTTTTATGGAATTGTTTGGTTCGCCATGGTATTTATAGGGTTAGAATTGCTGGACAGAAATAGAGGAAGAGAGTGAGTAGTGGTGGTAAAAATGTGGCGGGGAGGGTGTGATTTTATAGGTAGTGAGGGAGGAGTGTAGGGTAGGTTTTGGAGGGAAAAGGGGGAAGTATTTGGGAGGGAAAAGGTAATTGGGAAAGTTAGTGGACGAAATTGGAGGGAAAGAAAAGGATTGGGGGAAAAGGGTGGTGAACCTTGGGAATACAAAGAGTTACAGAAACCAGATCGATTCGGGTTCCCAGGATCGGATCGCTTCGAACCCTTTTTTATTTCGATTTTTCCCCCAACCGGACAGATTCGGGTTCCATTAACCGAATTGATCTGGTTTCCAGATCAGCTATGGTTCACCTTTTTGATGGTATACCCCTCTCTCATGACTTTCGGATGCGTCTACTAATGTTCCTACACATGCTTGACTTTGAAAGCCTCTCACGTGGGCACCGTGGTCCTAAATGCTCGCCTCGTAATGTGGGCGGGTTCTCGAATTCCTCTACTTTCGTGATGTGAACCTACGGACTCTACTACCCTAACCTATGTGCAGATACTATACATAAGAATTCACCCCATACACATCGGGGGTACGACGACCTCCCAATTTCAGCTCACACTACCCCGTAAATGGGGTTCGATAACCAAATGGTGTCGATCTCTTCTACGCATGCCTCTACATATGGCTTTAGGCATTATCCATTGACTTTAAACGTGTTCCCCCCTTTTAGATCTTCCAATTCCACTGCTCCGTGGGGGAATATGCTTTTCATAACGAATGGACCAGTCCACCGAGACCGCAATTTACTTGGAAATAGATGAAGCTGGTAGTTACAGAGGAGTACCTTTTGTTCAGGTTGAAACCCTTTCCGTATAATAATCTTATAATGCACGAGTTTCATCCGTTCTTTTGAAACCATGGCATTCTCATACACATTGTTGCGTATCTCCTCTAACTCATTCAGTTGAAGCTTGCGAGCTTCACCGGCTTTGTTCATATTTTAATCTACCCTCTTAATGACCAAATACACGTTGTGCTCCAACTCAAAGGGAAGATGGAAAGGTTTTCCATACACAAAGCGGAATGGGGACATTCTGAGTGGGTTCTTGTATGCGATACGGTAGGCCCATAGCGAATTGTTCAATCTAAGGGACCAATCTTTACGATTGGGATTGATGATCTTCTCGAAGATGTTTTTGATTTCATGATTGGCCAATTCGTCCAGCCCATTCGTTGTGGGTGATAGGTCGTTCCAACCTTATGAACGACACCATACTTTCCCATGAGCTTCTCAAACGTCTTGCTATAAAAATGCCTGCCATTATCACTGATTATCGCTTTCAGTGCATCGAAGCGAGAAAGTATGTGTTCCTGCAGGAATCTCATCACCACTTTATTGTCATTAGTCTTGGTAGCTATCGCTTCCACCCATTTAGAAACATAGTCTATCACGACTAGGATGTAAAGGTAGCGAAAAGACAGAGGAAAAGGATTCATAAAGTCAATACCCCAACAGTCAAAGATCTCGATAATGAGTATCGGGGATAATGGCATTATGTCTCGTCGGGTAATCGCCCCCATCCGTTGACACCTGTCACAAGATTTTCAACAATTGTTCACATCTCGAAACATTGTGGGCCAGCACAAGATGCTTTGGATAATCTTAGCGGTTGTCTTTTTCACAGAAAAGTGGCCTCCACATGCTTTTGAATGACAGACTTGGATGACCTTTGGAATCTCATCATCCGGTACGCATCGTCGGATGATTTGGTGGGGATAATATTTAAAAAGGAATGGATCTTCATAGAAAAACATACGCGACCAACTGATAATCCTCTTCTTATCTTGCGGTGTCCAATCGAGAGGGACGGCTCCTGTGACATGATAGTTTACTATATCTACAAACCAGGGTAAAGAAGAGGTGGCAAAGATTTTCTCATTCGGGAAATACTCGTCTATGGGTATAGGATCACTAGGTACGTCGGACGAAAGTCGTGATAAGTGATCGGCGATGACGTTTTCTACTCTTTTTTGTCTTTAATGGAGAGATTAAACTCTTATAGGAGTAGGATCCACCTAATGAGGCGCGGCTTTGAGTCTTTCTTTATAATTAGATATTTTAAAGTCACGTGGTCAGTGAAGCAGGTGATGGGGGAACCGATAAGATAGGACTGAAATTTTTCTAGAGCAAAGACTACCGCAAGTAATTCCTTCTCCGTGGTGGAGTAATTGAGTTGTGGTTCGGTGAGAGTCCGGCTAGCGTAGTAGATGACAAGAGCCTTTTTGTCTTTTCTTTGGCCCAAAACAACCCATATCGCATAATCTCTAGCATCACACATGACCTCAAATGGTAAGGACCAATTCTGGGTTTGCATGATGGGGGCGAAAACAAGCATGCTTTTCAATTTTTCAAAAGCACTTTGGCATGCTTCATTCCACTCGAACGGGGTGTCCTTCATAAGAAGGTTGCTTAAGGGTCTAGCGATGGCGCCAAAATCCTTAATGAACCTTCTATAAAACCCCACGTGGCCCAAGAAAGAGCGCACGTATTTCAGCAATTTAGGTGGGGGTAGGTCAGCTATGACATCATTTTTTGCTCTATCAACCTCGATCCCTTTGGATGACACTATGTGGCCAAGAACTATGTCCTCGGTTACCATGAAATGGAATTTCTCCCAATTCAGCACTAGGTTCTTCTCCACACACCGGGATAGTACTTTTTTAAGATTGGCTAAACATAGATCAAAAGAGGTGCCAAAAACACTGAAGTCGTTCATAAACACCTCTAGCCCTCTTTCAACCATGCGTGCCTCCCTCGACGGTAACTCTTCGAATCGAGAAACCCAACTAATGTCTCTTGTGTCCTTGCCCGACGCTTTCTCATTACGAAGCTCTCTCAACTCCTCAACTTCTCTCAAACTTGGTATAAGCTCCATCGATCTCATGACTAGACACTAGGAACGCTTCTAAGGCGTCTCCACATAAATTTTCCTCAATGTGCTCTTCTACGATCTCATTAATTAAGCTCACCATGTGAAAATCATCTTCTTCCCTTGCTTGTTGGACAATATTGAAGATGTTTATTTCTAATGTCATGTTCCCAAAAGTGAGTTGCATCCGCCCATTTCAAGTATTGACAAGTGCCTTAGCCGTAGATAAGAATGGCACCCAAGAATGATGGGAACATGATTCTTCGAGGCGAAGGAGGGCTCCGTGTCCCAAATGATAAAATATACTGGGAAGTAAAAAGTGTCCACTTGGACTATCACGTCCTCAACTATACATATAGGTACCTTCACGATTCGATCCGCCAATTAGAGAGTGATCCTTGTGGGCTTAAGGTCGCCCAGATCAAGTTGTCTATAAATTGAATAGGGGATGATATTAACACTTGCACCCAAGTCGAGTAAGGCCCTCTCAATTTTGTTCTCTCCAATAGTGCACGAAATGGTGGGGGCACCGGGATCCTTATATTTAGGTGGGAGATTGTTAAATAGAACGGATCTCTCGTTTTGTGCTTGGAACACGTTTTTCTTTACCTTCATCCTCCGCTTGATAGTCGATAAATCTTTAATGACTTTTGCATAAGCTGGAATTTGCTTTATTGCATCCAGGAAAGGTAAGTTCAATTTCACGATTTTAAGCACCTCTAGCACTTCATCACTTATAGTCCCTTTGTGGGAAGGAACCAATCTTTGATGGAATGGCGCAGCGAAGCGTGGCTTTACAACTACCTCGATCTCACTAGTGTCTTCCGTTTCACTCTCGTTCAAGGGGATATCTTCGGCCTCTTTCGTGTTGGGCGAATTCTCCTTGACTTTCGAAGTGTCATCTGGGGGAGGTGATAAATCAACAACTCGCCCACTACGAAGAGTGATTATAGCTTGGCACTGCTCCTGCTGTTCTGTAGAGATGGAGCTAACACTAAGTTGACCTTGGGGAGGTCTTTGGCCCTGGGCAGGGAACTTGCCCTTCTCTTGGATACTCAATGATGATTGCAACTTGGAGATGTTCGCATTCATGTCGGTGAACATGCGATCATATCTAGCATTAGTTGCACTCTGAGAGTTGATGAACTGGTTTATTGTATCCTCGAGGTTCCTTCGTGGTGGAGTGATATACGGAGCTGGAGGAGGTGGTGCTTGCTAAAATTGAGGAGGCGGTGGAGGTGGAACAACCTGTGAATGTGGATTCATCGCAGCTTGTGGTTGTCCGTAATTAAAACCAGTATGGTTTCTCCATGAAGGGTTGTACGAGTTCCCATGTAGGGAGTTAAAATTTCTCTTGAATCCTCCTATAGCATCCACTTGCTCGATGTACATAGCCTTATAGGTGGATATCATCGAGCATGCCTTTGTGGAATGGCCAATCTCACAAATAGCACACGCCTTTTCTTTCGAAACACGACTAGATCCAGAGATATCTCTCAAACGGCTATCAAGAAAATCTCTCATATCTCTCTTAAACTGATCGAATCGACGGTCTATTAAGGTATTACTATCCATATGGTATAGATCGGATGCAGTCGGAGCGATACATGCTTGTCTAGGCCAGACTTGATTATTAGGATCGGATGTGTCCCATAATTGAGTAGTCTCTGCGACATACTTATGATGGGCCACGGCATCGGTGGAGTTTAAATCCCAAAAAGGTCTTTCCCACATTGTTTGCACAAGTTATTTGGAAGCCACTGTCAACCCATTATGGAAGAACAAGATTAAATGGTATTTTTCAAAACCATGATGGGGGCATGCGCTTACCAACTCTTGAAAATGTTCTCAACACATGTCAAAAGGCTCATTATCATCTTGTTAGAAACTTTGGATTTGAGTCTTGGCAGAGTTGGTCTTGTGTTGTGGGTAGAATTTTGAGATAAATTTGGATTGCATATCCCTCTAGGAAATCACGGAGTTCGGGGGTAGAGACCATAGACAGGTCTTGGCTTTATCATTTAAGGGAAAAGAAAAAAGATTTAGGCGAATGACATCCTCCGTGCAAGCATTGTCACTAAATGTGTCGCACGCCTCTTTGAACTCTCTTATGTGAAGGTATGGTTTCTCTGATTCCATGCCATGGAAATTAGGGAGAATCTATATCATCCCATTGTCGAAGTGGAACTGATCGGCATTATATGGGAGTAAAATGCAACTATGGGTGACAGTTCTTTCAGAGAATAGTTAGTCTTTCATGGGACGATAGGGTGGATTTCCCTCTCCAGTGCCGAAACTGGCGGCATCAGACATCGTGACTTCTTCAAATGGCTCAGAATACAGTAATACCCCGTATTTTTATGCTATATTAATTTGGGGATTTATTAAATTTAATGTGAGTGAATTATTTAATAAAAATCCGAAAATTAATTATGTTATAATTATTAACGTGACGAGAGTTAGTAATTATGGGAAATTTGTTGAATATTACTAATGAGCAAAGTAATATATTATATTGGTTATATTGAATGTCATGAGTGAGTTAAATGACAATTTCGGAAATTTAAGTCGGGACGTGCTCGTGTCGCGTCGGGACTAAATTTTGATAAATAAAAAGTGAATATTTTATAAGTTTCCCGTATTGTCGTTTTGAGTGCGCCAATGCGTCCGGAAGGGTCGAGATAGTCAGAAAAGTGTACCCGGGGGTGTAGTTTGGGTCTCGGGGCATTTTTAGGCCTAATTAGTAACCCGGGAGGGCATTTTGGTCATTTCACATTTTTGGGTAATTAAACCCACGAAAATTAGAGGGGCTATATCTGATATTGATGTTGTCACCTAGGGTTAGAATACCCAAAACCTAGAACGGACATTGGAGAAGAGAGGAGAGAGCTCTCAAGCAATTCCAAGGCTCAAAACTCAACGGTTTGCACCGCCGCCACCACCAACGCGTAGATCGCGAGACGGGGAACGCAACCACACCAAAATCAGCCGCAATCCAGACTTCTGAAAATCCTAGGCAAGTGTTTATCTTGCTTATTTCGTTGGTACAATTTCCATATTAGTTTAGGAATGATTAGGGATGAAATATATGGAAGTTAACCCAAATTGTGATAGGAAATTTCCATGTAGTAAAGACTTAAACCTTATTCTGGAAATCTTTTGTGATGTAGGAGAATAATCCACGAAATTTTGGTGTAATTAAGAAAGAAATTCTGGGGTAAAACAGATTAGAACCATGATTTAGAGATTTTTAGGTTTCTTGAGTTTTAAATGAGTTTCGGTATGATTAATCCATGTTTAGTGACGTAAATTGACATGCTTTACGTAGGATGTGTATCATATCATGTTAGGATGTTAGTAGTACAAGATTTTGGACGTTTGGGGATGTAAAACTTGAAATTGGATGAGAATAGGTGTTAGAACCTGTAACTGCAATTCTGCAGAAATCGCAATACCTGCTTGATCGATCGATCGAGCCTAGAGCTTCGATCGATAGAAGGCTCGATCGATCGTGCCCCAAACCTCGATTGATCGACCCCTCCTGGCAGACTCCTATTTCCCTTGTTAAATGAGTTAAACTTAATTTATCTTGAAATAGTTCTTGGGCATTCTTAATAAAATGTTTTGGGAGATAGGGAAGACCAGTAGGACATGTGAATAAATTTTGGGACCCTTGATGTCGGGGTAAGATTGTATTTTGGGATAATTACATAAGGGTTGGTGAATTTATGATTTAAAGAGAGAGATACGTAAGAGAGTTACTTTGGGACAAATGTGTATACCTACTGAATTTTATAATTTAGAGAATAAAGCCATGAGAGTTATGTGGTATGTTGGAATAATACCGAATCAAGGTTAGAAACGAACCGTTATAAGTGTTTTCTAAAATATGATAATATGGATAAAAGTCGTAACTGTCGGATTTGAGAATATACCTAATATGGATATGGTAATATTAGTATAGTTATATGATTGTGTATGCATAAGCTATCTATGTGTGAAAATCATGCCCACGCTACTTGCTATCCCTGAGGTTACCGCGCTGGGACAGTCGTATCTCGATGTGACCTTTATGGGGGATATTGACTTGTACCCTAGAATATAGATATCCTTGGTACAGGCTATCGCTGTGATAGTTCAGACGGTCCTAAGAGACGCAGGCATGTGCCATCCTCTTAGAGACTTGGAATCTATACTTCGCCTCAATTTTGTTTGTGTATGTGTGTTAATACAATTCGAGAGTGATTCCGATTGTATTCCCCTTAATATGAGTGATATGGGGTTTTGGATAGTAGAGTATACCCGCACCATAGTTTTATTTGGGGTGCTGTTATGATATATATATTTTATGAGTAGTTAATATAAATATGAAATTATGAAATCTAGAACTGCCTACTGTGATGTGATATGTAGGACATTGTTGATGACTCAATTATAAATACTTGTTTTGAGAAAGTATAATACGACACTGGAAAACTTTATTGATTAATAAAGTTAAAATGAGAACTTTGGTTACTAATTGAAATATTTTTTTCAAACAATTGAATCGTTAAATTTTGAATCTTACGAGGAATCTAAGATAAGTTAAATCATTGGGAAGATTAGTGCGATAAATGATAAGACAAACCGTTGGGACGGTTAGTGCGATAGGTGTGCACATTAGAAGAGAGGTGAGAATTTCTCAAGAGAGTGTTGCGCTAATATGATGTTGCATTGGCCTGTATCAATTTAAATACTTGCTAAACGTATTTTAAATCAAACACACTATCGGGCTCTGACCCGTTTCTTTTTCTCTTTCTCTCTCTTGTATATATATGTATGTATTACAGGTGCCCAGCCACAGGGGCGTCTTGCTTAGGATCCCTTGAAAGGAACGTGCTGCAGCTTAGGTGGGAGTTGCAGGCCACTTGCATAGACGACTTCGTTCACTTGATTCCACATCTATCATACTCATTTATTGGGCATGTGTCGCCCTTTCCACAATTTATCTATTTCATTGGGACATTTGTATTTCAGTTATTTCTAGTACTGTTACAATGGGATTTATTTCAGTATGGATGTTTTACCTTAAGTTTTAATAATTGGGACTTTGAATGTTGAATGTTTAAAGTACTTTGGATTATGTTCCAGGTTAATTGTTGTATGATTCTTACTTATTGAAAATGTGGTAAATAATTAAATAAATAAGTTTTTCTTTAAAAATACAATCTGGTTAGAAAGGTTAAAAATGGTTTTGACACTTAGCTTAATTAATTAGGGTGTTAATTTGGAAAAGTTTATTTTTACGACAGTGATGCTAAGAATGAACCAATTGTCCACCTTGATTTTAATTTAATAAAGGAGTGATCGCCCGGTATTTAATTAGGCGAGGTGTCACAAATACTCACTCGGTATCCTAGATGGGTGACTCGAGGATTGAATCAGGGTGTAACTAGCAATAGAGTGCTCATGGGTAGGAGGTGGAACCCAAAACTGTGGAACGCGAGGCGTATGGGGACTATCAGAATTATACTCAACAATTGTATTTTCTTGGATTCAGGTTGAAGTATTTTGAGAAGTCTGAGCTTGTTCAGGATTTTGCATTAAAGGCTTTTGAGTGATGATTTTAATTTATTTTTTTTTTTTAATTTTAGGTCTAAGCTTTAGATTGACTCGATCTAACCTAAGTTTGCCTAAATCCCCGACAACGGCGCCAAAAACTTGACGCAACCACAATTGTGTATCTAGTGTTCGTGTTGATATAGGCTCAAGTGCAAGCCTGTCGCATTAGTAATAAACCCGGTAAGTCGGGATTGTATCCATAGGAAAATAGGATGAATGAAGTCATAACGACGTTGGAATAATTAAGAACCCTAGATCGACTCTAAAAAGAACGAAAAGGTGATTATGGGAGATGGATTAACTATACGCATAAATAATAAGAAAATTACCTACAGAATTTAGAAATAAATGAAAAGATTTTTGACCAACTTAAGAAAATTAAATATTGTAATGAAAAGTGTAAATGAAAAAAATGAGTCAGGATACACTCCTCCAACCCTAGTTCATTTATCAATGTTAAAACTTAATTCGGAATTGAAATATCTGAGTAAACCCACTCTTTAGTACTCACAAGCATTACATATATGAGGTATCGTAGCCCGCATCATACATAATCAAGAGACGAGTAAACCAGTTATTTAATCACGCGCGTTGCACTCTTAAGCATCCCGGTTACCTAGGACAAACGAGATCAAAAGTCCTACAATGGTTGTGATCACCACACAACATGATTAACTCAGTTATTTAATTCAAAATCAAATTTTATGCATTCATCAAGAACATCGGGTTGTATTAATGCATCCCAACCCTTAAAAAATTACCCGGACATAATAAAACAAGAAGAAAGCATGATTTTAATAAAAGAAGACATTTTAACTAGTAATTTATAATTAAGAAGAATGAAATTATTAACTAATCAATTTACTAAAGCAATTATGAAAGAAAGAATTGGAACGAATTTTCTTTAATTGCAGAAGCTTGAATCAACTCTAAATGAAAACTAGGGTTTTTATTATTCTATCTCTAAAAACTAAGTAAAAAGCTTCCCTAAAAACTAATTAGAATCCTTCTTTAAAGTCTGGGAGGACTTTGAAATATATACACTACAAAAAATACAAGAGTTGGAGCCATGCAAGACTCTAGCTTGAAGAAGATAATCATAAATCTCGACCGGATCGATCTGCCAAAAAATTTCGGATCGATATGCCTGATGATCGGATCGATCCCATTTTTATTTCACCCGGATCGATCCATTAAACATGCCTTATGCAGTGAACTTTGGGGGCCGGATCGATCCTTTTTTATGAGGACCAGATCGATCCGGTAAATGCTTCCTTATACAGTGACTTCTAGTGCCCGGATCAATCCTTTTTTTATGAGAACCGGATCAATCCGTATTTTCTTCTCAATTTCTCTTCATTATCTCTTCGATTTCTCATGATTATCTCACATCTTTGGATCTTCATAACTTCTACTCCAGAACTCGGGTTGGAATGTCATTTCTTCCCACGTACTTGTAGACTCAAGATCTTTGACTTTTATTTTGGGTCCTTAACCAGATTCCTAATGGAAATTACACTTTTTCCCTTTTGACTTTTCTTCTTTCTTCTCTCTTGCTT
This sequence comes from Sambucus nigra, assembly GCA_949130495.1. NCBI lineage: Eukaryota > Viridiplantae > Streptophyta > Magnoliopsida > Dipsacales > Adoxaceae > Sambucus > Sambucus nigra. The sequence goes on along the minus strand of OX422212.1, from coordinate 450,160,331 downwards.
CTTCCGGTTTCTTTCTTTCTTTCATGTATTAAATACATGTAAAATCATTAAGAAATACACGAAACTCGGGATACTTGTTAGACGAAGCCATTAGTAATGATATGAGATAAATCAACTCGTATTACATTGTTGGAGGTAATAAAAGCCTCTAAATTAAGGGGAAAATTTTGAAGAATTTATGCCTAATCATACACGAATAAATAGCGCACACATAGGATGTGAAATTTACTTCTTTCGATACCCATGCCCTAAAATCAATTATCATGCAATTCTCCTTGCTTTAAGTGTGAACTCTTAAAGTGTGAACACTTCACCCTTGTGAGATTCAAACGTCATCATGCCTTTATCCCACAACTCTTTAAGTTCTTCGATTAATAGGGCTAAGAATATATCAATATCATTGCTTGGAGCCTTCGGTTCGGGTATCAATAAAGATAACAATGTGAACTCTTTTATCATGCACAGTGTTGGGGGGAGACTTAAAGACATCGTGAGAACTGGGCAATAACTCTAACTAGTACTTAAATTACCAAAAGGGTTCAACCCATCGGTTGAGATTGCAAGACGAACGTTGCGCGGATCCTTTGCAAATTCATGGTGTCGTGCGTTTGAAATTTGCTAGACAAGTGAATCAATCGGATGATGCATCATATTTCCACCCACCTCGCAGAGAGCATGCCATGTCATGGCCTCCACTATCATTGATGCAGTAAAAAACCATTTTAACTGTGGCCCAAGTGGGAAATACTTCAAAACCTTTTGTGGGACTTGCGAGCTCTTTTGATATTTTGCAGGTTTGTCATTTACCTTCTCACAAACGACATATCTAGGCTCATCGCATACTAGACATTCATCCTTATCTCTGTGCTCGTTACGGTACAATATGCAATCATACTTGCATCCATGAATAGATTTGTATTTCAATCCCAAACCCTTTAAGCTCTTCTTCGTGGTAGGATAATTGTTTAGTAACGTGTTCTCTTTTGGGAGAATTTCTTCAACCCACTTAAGAATTCGGATTACGATATTACCAGACAAACCAAAATGACTCTTAAAATTATGCAAACCAAGCATTGCATATAATATCGAGTGATCTCCATCGCAATATTTATACAACGGTCTTGTCGCATAGGCTTTCAACCGTATATATTCTCAGTCTCCTAGTAGTTAAGTGTCAAATTGTTCATTCTTCACATTATTTGTCTCCATAGGTTGGTGATTTTGGTCATGGTGTACTCCGTAAGCATTGTTCATTAGGTCGGTCAATGGATGATGTGTTGGCGAATCATTTAGCACTTTCACTCATTGGTGGTTTATTACGCGGTCGGTTATCGATAATTCTTCGGGAACATAAGGTACATGTTTTTTACCATGGTATGTCTATTTGTTATAATCTTGAAAAACTCCCCACTTTATTAAATGTAACTCAACATCTTCTGAAGATTTATATTTTTTGTTAATACAATGGGTTCACAGACACGGAATCTTATCACTTTTAAGGTTCTTAAAAGCGTAGCTAATAAATTCTTGAACACTTTTGACATAACTATTAGCTATTCGGTCATTCTCCCCCATCCACTCTTTGTATTGTGGAAAATCCATTTAATAATCTTCAAATTGCATTCCTGGGTTAACATGATAAAATAAATATCGTGTTGCATAAATATCATTTTTGCATAGTAAAACATAAATATCAACAACGGACCAATCAATCAAACTATGCAATAACTTAAATACAAGAACACACCCATCAATGATACTACACAACCACTTAAACTCAAATTAAATAAAATTGTCTAGTGATATTATTACATCATAAGAAAAATATTACTATATCTTCATCAAACGATAAACTAGCCAAGTGGTAAAAGAGTCTATATAATTTTTTAACAAATTCCCTTCTTCGCTGGCGCGCACTGGAGTATCTTCGCAACTTACATATACTTTATCAACCATGATCTGACACTCACCCTCTTGCAAAGGACGATTATGTACTAAAGTTCCTACTTGAGCGGAGATGAGCGTGCACACCCCAATGATAACTTTATCGCTCAGGTCCTTCATATAGTATTTCTCACCATAGTCACTGTGGGTTGTTGATGATGATCCAAGACTTGTGTCATGCTGAGGCGCTGAGAAGGCGAATGTTGAAGGAGGAACCGACATCTATGAGGGGAATGGAGCAAGAGGAAAATTTTGAGGAGGTAAGGGTAAATCGGGATGCATTGGGGGTTGCAGGGGCATACGATCGGTTAAAAGGGACACAATTTATGAAAGTCTATAATTCACGCCTCCCAATTCATTTCGAATCCCCATCACATCCCCTTTAGTCCTAGAATGACGTTCATCATTGGACGAGAAATGCTTATTAACAGAACAAATCTCTTCCACGAGAGGTGCAGCATGTTTGAATCTTATTTTTGACATATGGGACCCCAAACATCTCATCCTCCCTCTATGGTCCTTCCCCATGGTCTGTACGAGGGAATCATTATCAATGTCGTCGAAAGGTCTTGAAGCTGACTGACTACTCAGAGACTCTATTGATTCTAGAGTCTTGGCCAAGTGAGGAGGGAAATTATTATCTTTGTCTCGTCTTGCATGCACGTACAAATTGTCCCTATTCGGTGTCATTCCTTCATATGGGTTGCCTTTTGTCTTTCTCGACCACTCGTTCTTCAAATATTCATAAGATTTCAAGCCAAGCCGGTGGACATCAATTTTTAGTCCCTATTCTGTTTGTTTTTCTCCCTTTGCAGCATTTTCGAGTCCTTCGCCTAATTTTCTAGAAAATCATTCCATTGATCGACTGGCATATCAACATTCGAAGGGACTTTTTCTTTGAGTGCCAAAATATTGGTGGTTGATGCTCCCTTCAGGAAATGCTTTTGCCTAAGGTTTCTCTGATACGTTATGTGACAACCCGGATATAAATATGATAAATTATATTTAAATCATGATTATCTTATGTGATATGAATAATGTGATATTAGTATATCTAATGTTAAGTGATTATGTTTTTTATAATCCTACTTTCATAAATCATGAAAGGTCGAATTATTTACAAACACAAAATTTTGTTGTTTTCGGAAGAAATGTTCCTGTTAGAGACTAGTTTTGACCTTTATAACATTATAAATGACTTGAGGTTAAAACTAGATAGTTGTAGACATGTGAGTTATGGTTGTAACACAACAAACGGAGCATCAAATGGATTCCCGAGTAAATAGTTATACTTAATTTACGAACAAAGGGCAAAGCTGTCCATTCCCGTTAAGTGGTAAATTGTCTTTTATTAAACCAAATGTTTTAAATTGATTGGTTGGCTTGGGAGGCAGACTTGGCCGACTTAAAACCATCCCTATAACATATTTCTTCAGCAAAACAAACACTAGGTTCAGTTTCAAGTGTTGTTAGCTTGAGGAAATAGAAAGTTGATGTTTAGGAAGAAAAAGTGAGGAGAAAAAGTGTAGAAAAATCTGTGGAAATTACGTAAAAGCCCTGAAGATAAGACTAATTGAAATTCTAGTTATTTATCTTATATTACTGATTTATATGATATAAATAATCATAGGTTTACGAAAGTTTCAGCCCTTTATATGTATGTATGGTTATATGCAAGTTTATGTTAAGTTGAATGTAGAAACCCTTAAAATTGCTTTGTATTGAAACCCCTTGTATTCAAAGTTGCATATCTATTTGTGTACTTACTGTAATTGAGAAATTCCAATTTTATATGAAATTAGACTCATATATTCATATCATATCTGAAAATTAGAATTTATCTCCTTGTGGTTAGGTCGTAATGATGATTTCAAGTTGGTACATGGTTTCTGTTTTTATACTTCATTTCGGTATGCCCTGAGTTTAGTCAAGCTTTTGAGATAGCAAATGAAGTCAAACAATTATGAAACTTTAATTCTGTACTATTCAGTATGTGTACTAAAAATGGGTTGAAAATCATGGAAATTTATGTTGGATAAAAATTATGAAAATTCTTGGAAGTTGAAGGAACAATAGAGGAGCTTGTAGGGAAGATTTCTTGTGTTGTAGAGAAATGGTCATAACTTGCCCTAGGAAGCTTGAAAAATTACACCGTCACTTGTACTGGATATTATATTCATATATGTTTTCATATTGATGAGGTTGGACCCCTGTATTTGTACAATTTAGGAATATAGGATGGTTAAGAATGTAAGACAATAATTTCAGGCCATACTGGGTACCCCTTTAATAAATGTTTGTATTTCGTCCTTACAAAGAGTACTTTGAGTACATGTTTCATGTGTATATACATTGAGAATTATAATTTCATGTTTACTTGACTTTGGTTATAAATTCCTTATAAGGTATTTCCTACGGTTGAATGTCCGTAACTTTATCAACATGTATATCATTGTTTAGCCTTTACCTATGTTTTATGGAATGTGACTTAATTGGAATTATATTGTTGATGTATAGTCATGGAAAGTTACATAATTATGTTTGGATAATATTTATGATTGAGGTTAAGTACCGATTTAGTTGGATTGACAGGTGTAAGGTCTAATCAACCCAGTTCAGCTCTACCAGAAGAAAACGTGAATACATAGTTGTCAACCAAGGTGAGTGTACTCACTGGAATGATGTATTTGTATACTGTTACGAATGTGATCATAATGTTATGAATATAAAATTGTTCATTTCGGTTTACCGAAATGAGGGGTTACTCCTCAACCAGGAATGGGGGAGATTTGTCTATTAATGACAAGGGGTTACTCCTCGACCAGGAATGGGGGAGAATTGTCTATTTAGACAGGATATGTGAATCATGATTCGGAAAAGTTGGTCATTCATTATGAATGAGCCGGATAAGTTAATACATAAGTATATGGACATGATTCATTTCATTTAAATTCATGCAGTAATTTAGTAGTGATGCATTCACTGGGATATTTTTGCTCATGGTTCCTATGTTCACATTTTTCAAGTAATGCGATGTCACTGCCAAATCTAGGAGGTCGGGTTGGGTTAGCCAGGAATGGGAGAAACTATGATTTTGTGTAAATGTAAATGATGTAATTAAGTTAACTTATCCTTCAAGAAAGTTTTTATGGGCATGATTACTCTGATGTTGTAAAAAGGTTTTCAGTTATATGAATTTACAATGATGACTCTGAAATCAAAACTCGTGATTATGGTTTGGTTAGATTAATTATGGTTTGACTCACTTTGACTTTCAAACTTAATTATAAGTAACTGGGTTGGGGTGTGTCAGCTTTTGGTATCAGAGCCTAGGTTTTAGAGGTTCTGGAGTTAGAAGAGTCTAGATTTGGCGATGAATGTTAGAAATATATTTTATTTGATACTAACGATTATGTTAGGAAAGATATGTATATCTGCATGTTGTTATATCGTTGATTCATTTCAGATATAAGATAATGGAACAAGGGAATGCAAATGCGAGATTAGAAGATGAGGCTTCAAATATTCCAGCAGAAGCGGAGGTTGAGCAACCTGTTCATGGAAATGTAGAACCCGAGCAGGAACAACTGACAGATATGAAAAAAATGGCACGTACTATGACGCTAATGGCAGAGCAGCAAGCTAGATTTATGGCTCAGATGGAAGAACAACAGACCAGGCAACTAGAGGCACAAGCCTTGGCTATGGCTGAGGAGGTGATACACCGGGAAGAAAGAAGTACTTCACATGAGAAATTTATTAAGATGAACCCACCATCGTTCGAAGGAGCAGTTGATCCCAGAGAGGCATAAGTCTGGGTTAAAGAGATTGAACTTATCTTTGGGGTGATGAAGATGCCTAAAAATCAACGAGTGACCTTGGCGACGTATATGCTGAAAGGAGAAGCTAAATATTGGTGGGATGCCACAAAACATTTGTTGATTACTCCAGAAGGTGGGAATGTGATCTCATGGAATGATTTTGTCAAAGATTTATATGATAAGTATTTTCCCCCAATGTATCAAAAACAAAAGGAGAAGGAATATTTCATGTTGAATCATGGGAGTATGACAGTTATATAATACGAAGCTAAACTGACAGCCTTATCTCGGTTTGCATCGAGGTTTATACGGAATGAGGAAGACATGTGTAGCCGATTTCTTGACTGGCTTGAGTTAGTCATTAAATCTAGATTATCGGCTTTAGAGACTTCTAACTATTCATCATTGGTGAACAAAGCCATGCTAGTAGAAAGGGACGTGAATGAAGCTAGAGGGAATCGAGAATGAAGTGTAAAGAGAAGAAGATTCGATTCAAGTTATCAAAAGGGTAGCGATACAGAATATTCGAGGTTTGGAGGGCAGAAATTTCAACAGGGTAGAGGTGGAAGTAGTTTGCAAAGGGGTGAAGCTAGTGGTGGAAGAGGTTCAGGAGTTTCAGCACAAGGAGATCCGAATGTTTGTTTCTTTTGTGGGGCATCAGGTCATATAAAGAGAAATTGCCCAAAGTTACTGAATATAGAATGTTTTAACTACCACCAGAAGGGTCATTTGAGAAAGAATTGTTCTATGTTGGCGAGAACAGTTTCAGTCAGTAGTGTGGGGCCTCATAAAGGATCCTCTCCAGGTTGTGCCACCAGGAGGAGAGGTACAGAACAAGCAACTGGATCGAGGGCAGGAGGAAGAGTGTTTGCAATGACGCTGCAAGATGCCCATGCTACACCTGAAGTGGTTACAGCTAAACTCTCTATTGCGAACAAAGATTTATATGCACTCATTGATCCTGGATCTACGCATTCATTTATGGCATTAGATATTGTTTCATATTTGGGTAGACCATGTTCATTTCTTAATTGTGCCTTATATATTTCTACCCCAATGAAAAGTGTGATTCTGGTTGAGCATGTTTATAAAGATTGTATCTTACGAATGGGGGAACGAGATTTCTATGTTGATTTGATACCGTTGGCCATTCGAGATTTTGATATTATATTGGGGATGTATTGGTTATCATCGTATCATGCTTCCATTGATTGTTTTCGAAAGGAAGTTACATTTCATCTTCCTAGTGAACCCGAGTTCCAGTTTACAGGGGAAAGGAATGTTGTCCCTAATTGTCTTATCTCAGCAATAAAGAGTAGAAAGTTATTGAGTAAGGGTTGTACGGGATATTTAGCGTATGTGGTTGATGTTAGTAAGGAAGCACTTAAAGTTGAATATATACCAGTTGTTAGAGAATTTTCTGATGTCTTCCCAGAGGAATTGCCAGGATTGCCACCCGATAGGGAAGTAGAGTTTTCTGTTGAATTAATTCCAGGTACTGGTCCAATTTCTCTTGCTACATATAGAATGGCACCAGCAGAGTTGAAAGAATTAAAAGTGCAATTACAAGATCTGATAAGCAGAGGTTTTATTCGGCCTAGTGTTTCGCCATGGGGAGCACCGGTGTTATTTGTGAAAAAGAAAGATGGGACAATGCGATTATGTATTGATTATCGGCAGTTGAATAAGGTGACCATTAGAAATAAGTACCCTCTACCTCGTATCGATGACTTGTTTGACCAATTACAGGGGGCCACAGTATTTTCGAAGATTGATTTGAGATCGGGTTACCACCAACTGAAAGTGAAGGATAGTGATATTTCCAAAACAGCTTTTCGGACTCGATATGGGCACTATGAGTTTTTGGTGATGCCATTTGGATTGACTAATGCTCTGGCAGTTTTTATGGATTTGATGAACCGGGTATTCCACCCTTTCATTGATTCATTCGTGATTGTATTCATAGACGATGTGTTGATTTATCCGCGTAGCATGGAGGAACATGAGAAACATTTGAGACTTGTATTGCAGATTTTGAGAGAGAAGAAATTATTTGCTAAATTCAGCAAGTGTGAGTTTTGGTTTAATGAAATTGTGTATTTAGGGCACGTTGTCTCGGGAGATGGGATATATGTTGATCCAAGGAAGGTGGAAGCAATTGTTGAATGGGAGAGTCCTAAGAATGTGACAGAAATTAGGAGTTTCCTAGGATCGGCAGGTTACTATCGCAGATTCATTAAGGGATTTTTAGCAATAGCATTACCATTGACAAAGTTGACCCGTAAAGAAGTGAAGTTTGTGTGGGATGAAGAATGCGAAAGGAGTTTTAAAGAATTAAAGAAGCGGTTGGTTTCAGCCCCTATACTTGCTATTCCATGTGGGAATGAGTCTTTCGTGATCTATACAGACGCTTCATTTCAGGGGTTAGGATGTGTTCTTATGCAGAATGGGAAGGTAATAGCATATGCTTCAAGACAATTAAAAACGCATGAACGAAATTACCCTACACATGACTTGGAGCTAGCGGCCATTGTTTTTGCTTTAAAGTTGTGGAGACATTACTTGTATGTAGAAACTTGTGAGATATTTACGGATCATCAAAGTTTAAAATACTTGTTTACACAGAAAGAACTGAATTTGAGACAGAGGCGTTGGATAGAGCTGATTAAAGACTATGATTGTACCATTCATCATCATCCTGGGAAGGCCAATGTGGTAGCAGATGCTTTGAGTCGAAAATCATCAGGGATGCTTGGTTGCATACGGTGTGCCCGTGTTGGAAATATTCTTGACTTGGCATCGATGGGGATTGAATTGAAGTTTTCAAAAAGCGGAGGATTATTATCACATGTCACAGTGAGACCTTTATTGGTCGAACGCATACGAAATTTGCAGACCAGTTATCTATTCCTTGAGAAGAAGAAACAAGATATCCTGGATGGTAAAGAGAGTGACTTTGAAATTAAGAATGATGAATCGTTGTGTTATAAAAATAGGATTTGTGTACCTAATGATCCACCCTTAAAGAAGGATATATTAGAAGAGGCACATAGTTCTATTTACTCTATGCATCCGGGAGCTACCAAAATGTACAGAGATTTGAAGGAGTATTATTGGTGGAACAATATGAAGCGTGAGATTGCAGAATTCGTAGCTAAATGTTTAGTATGCCAACAAGTAAAAGCAGAGCATCAGAAGCCGGCAGGATTATTGCAGTCTTTGCCTATTCCGGAATGGAAGTGGGAGCATATAACGATGGATTTTGTTACGGGATTACCACAGTCACCAAAGGGTCATGATTCTATTTGGGTGATTGTAGATCGATTGACGAAGTCAACTCATTTTCTTCCAGTTAAGACCACCTACACTGTTGACAAGTATGCACGTATAAATGTTGATGAGATTATCCGTTTACATGGGGCACCAGTGTCAATTATATCAGATAGAGATCCAACGTTCACTTCTAAGTTTTGGCCTCGTTTACAGAATGCAATGGGCACAAGTTTGAAGTTTAGCACTGCATTTCATCCACAAACCGATGGGCAATCTGAAAGGACAATTCAAATATTAGAAGACATGTTACGGGCTTGTGTATTTGACTTCAAAGGTAGTTGGGATGATCATTTGCCATTGATGGAATTTTCGTATAATAATAGTTATCAGTCCACCATTGGTATGGCTCCTTATGAAGCTTTATATGGGAGGAGATGTAGGACGCCCTTGTGTTGGGATGAAGTAGGTGAAAGAAAAATTTTGGGTCCAGAATTGATAGATATGACAACTGAAAAGATCAAAATGATTCGGGAACGGATAAAGATAGCGCAAAGCAGGCAGAAATTTTATGCAGATAATAGGAAGCATCCATTGGAATTTCAGAAGGGAGATTTTGTATTCCTGCGTATTTCACCGTGGAAAGGCGTTATGAGATTTGGAAAAAAGGGGAAACTAAATCCAAGATACATTGGACCATATGAAGTGTTGGAAAGAATTGGTCCCCTGGCTTATAGATTAGCTTTACCTCCAGATTTATCCCGTTTACATGATGTGTTTCACGTATCGATGCTTCGTAAGTATTTGGCGGATCCATCTCATCAATTGAAAACTCAACCAATTGAACTGAAGGAAGACTTGTCGTACATCGAGGAACCAATGGAAATTATTGATCGTAAGGAGCAAGTATTGAGAAATAAAGTTATTCCCTTAGTTAAAGTTATGTGGATGAGCCATGGAGTTAAAGAAGCAACTTGGGAAACGGAGGATAGCATGAGGAAACAGAATCCCCATTTGTTTGGTAAGTGACCTTTATATTAAATTTCGGGGACGAAATTTTCTAAGGGGGGGAAATTGTGACAACCCGGATATAAATATGATAAATTATATTTAAATCATGCTTATCTTATGTGATATGAATAATGTGATATTTTTATATCTAATGTTAAGTGATTATGTTTATTATAATCCTACTTTCATAAATCATGAAAGGTCGAATTATTTACAAACACAAAATTTTGTTGTTTTCGGTAGAAATGTTCCTGTTAGAGACTAGTTTTGACCTTTATAACATTATAAATGACTTGAGGTGAAAACTAGATAGTTGTAGACATGTGAGTTAGGGTCGTAACACAACAAACGGAGCATCAAATGGATGCCCGAGTAAATAGTTATACCTAATTTACGAACAAAGGGCAAAGTTGTCCATTCCCGTTAAGTGGTAAATTGTCTTTTATTAAACCAAATGTTTTAAATTGATTGGTTGGCTTGGGAGGCAGCCTTCGCCGACTTAAAACCATCCCTATAACATATTTCTTCAGCAAAACAAACACTAGGTTCAGTTTCAAGTGTTGTTAGCTTGAGGAAATAGAAAGTTGATGTTTAGGAAGAAAAAGTGAGGAGAAAAAGTGTAGAAAAATCTGTGGAAATTACGTAAAAGCCCTGAAGGTAAGACTAATTGAAATTCTAGTTATTTATCTTATATTACTGATTTATATGATATAAATAATCATAGGTTTACGAAAGTTTCAGCCCTTTATATGTATGTATGGTTATATGCAAGTTTGTGTTAAGTTGAATGTAGAAACCCTTAAAATTTCTTTGTATTGAAACCCCTTATATTCAAACTTGCATATCTATTTGTGTACTTATTGTAATTGAGAAATTCCAATTGTATATTAAAGTAGACTCATATATTCATATCATATCTGAAAATTAGAATTTATCTCCTTGTGGTTAGGCCGTAATGATGATTTCAAGTTGGTACATGGTTTCTGTTTTTATACTTCATTTCGGTATACCCTGAGTTTAGTCAAGCTTTTGAGATAGCAAATGAAGTCAAACAATTATGAAACTTTAATTCTGTACTATTCAGTATGTTTACTGAAAATGAGTTGAAAATCATGGAAAGTTATGCTTGAGAAAAATTATGAAAATTCTTGGAAGTTGAAGGAACAATAGAGGAGCTTGTAGGGAAGATTTCTTGTGTTGTAGAGAAATGGTCATAACTTGCTCTAGGAAGCTTGAAAAATTACACCGTCAGTTGTACTGGATAGTATATTCATATATGTTTTCATATTGATGAGGTTGGACCCCTGTATTTGTACAATTTAGGAATATAGGATGGTTAAGTATGTAAGACAATAATTTCAGGCCATACTGGGTACCCCTTTAATGAATGTTTGTATTTCGTCCTTACAAAGAGTACTTTGAGTACATGTTTCATGTGTATATACATTGAGAAGTATAATTGCATGTTTACTTGACTTTGGTTATAAATTCCTTATAAGTTATTTCCTACGGTTGAATGTCCGTAACTTTATCAACATGTATATCATTGTTTAGCCTTTACCTATGTTTTATGGAATGTGACTTAATTGGAATTATATTGTTGATGTATAGTCATGGAAAGTTACATAATTATGTTTGGATAATATTTATGATTGAGGTTTAGTACTGATTTAGTTGGATTGACAAGTGTAAGGTCTAATCAACCCAGTTCAGCTCCACCAGAAGAAAACGTGAATACATAGTTGTCAACCAAGGTGAGTGTACTCACTGGAATGATGTATTTGTATACTGTTACGAATGTGATCATAATGTTATGAATATAAAATTGTTCATTTCGGTTTACCGAAATGAGGGGTTACTCCTCGACCAGGAATGGGGGATATTTGTCTATTAATGACAAGGGATTACTCCTCGACTAGGAATGGGGGAGAATTGTCTATTTAGACAGGATATGTGAATCATGATTCGAAAAAGTTGGTCATTCATTATGAATGAGCCGGATAAGTTAATACATAAGTATATGGACATGATTTATTGCATTTAAATTCATGCAGTAATTTAGTAGTGATGCATTCACTGGGCTATTTTTGCTCATGGTTCCTATGTTCACATTTTTCAGGTAATGCGATGTCACTGCCAAATCTAGGAGGTCGGGTTGGGTTAGCCAGGAATGGGAGAAACTATGATTTTGTGTAAATGTAAATGATGTAATTAAGTTAACTTATCCTTCAAGAAAGTTTTTATGGGCATGATTACTCTGATGTTGTAAAAAGGTTTTCAGTTATATGAATTTACAATAATGACTCTGAAATCAAAACTCGTGATTATGGTTTGGTTAGATTAATTATGGTTTGACTCACTTTTACTTTCAAACTTAATTATAAGTAACTGGGTTGGGGTGTGTCATGTTAGGAGTTGTTTAGCAACCCGACAAAGAACCTTATTTTTTTAGTTTGCAGAAAATTCAAACCATTTGTTGAGTGGCTCGTAGATGACATCTTTAATATATTTATCTAAGAGGTTCCAATTATCATTTCCTCTCACTCCCACATTCATTTTTGCCAAAGATAAACACTGGGATTCAAATTTTTGAACGTGACTCTTATCCCCTGTGGGGTTATTTCCCAATAGAGATAACCCAATGGGCTTATTCTCAACTGACCCAATAGTTTTAGGACCGGTGGGTGTGTCAATTTGATTAATGGGAGTACCTTGCCTATTGCAACTCGGAGTACGGGAGTGAACTGTTGGTGGAGTTGAGTATTGTTCACCAATTGGTGATGAGAATTATCCTTGTGCTGGTATCACATCCTTGGTTGGAGCGTTGTTTCCATTATTGCCCGATATTATCTCTAAAAATAATAAACGTTCAATGTGTATCTATAATAATAGATGCATAATTTCAAATTTCAACATGAAATTATAACTAACAAAATAAATTTTTTAACCATATATTATAATCTACTTTTTTATGGAAAGACTTTAATTAAAGTTCAATGTGTCTGATCTTCGGCGAGTTGGGATTTGTTTTTAAAAAACTATGAATTTTTGCACGTGGCCAATTAGGAGGAAGCATATCTATAATGGATGCATAGATGTCAGCGATGTGAACTCGAAATCTGATCCTCTTCGGCCTATTGGTAAGATTGAGTTTAACGTGCATGTGTCGCGAGCCATCACAATCTTTGGTAATGCTCTTTATACGTAATTCTATACATAATGGGTGAATTTTTTTTCTATCTTCTCTAACAGCGTAAGCAAGGTCAGTGTTGTATCGGGACAATGTACGCCAAATATATATTTTATAGCTTCATCCCAGCATTCTGGTAAGGAAAACAGAATACGATTGAACAAGTATTGTTGCTGGAGATGAACTCCATGTTTTACAAGGTAGTTAAATTGTTCCATCTTTCTATTCTCGTACCAATAAATTAAAGTACCCACTAAATGAGGCTCATTAATGAAAGAGGTAAAAGTGCAAGTCAATTGTAACCTTTCACACTCTTGTTGCCATTTATTATCCGTGTGACTCATTTTCCCAAATAAAAATGAACAATGGCGTGAATATTATTCCTATAAATAATGGATCTAATGAATCATTAACTAGTTATTATGTACAAGGGCGTGAATCCCATGCACACATACATACAGAATACACACACAGACCGGGGGTCCCGTGAATACGCGATCGGTTTCTGCGGGTTACATTGGTCATTTTGTGGATGTATTACATAAATATATATGCATGCAATTGTGGCGTCACTTCGGGTCGAATACTCCCAAAATAGACCTCACTTTTTTACGGTCATTACGGCTTACTTCACATAATGGTCGTGAAAAACTTTATGACCCTACCTTTGATTTCCTTCACACAATGGTTAATTTCTTGATCATATTAAGTCTTCGCATTACATTGGAAATTCCCACCAACAATAGGGCATTTGAGAAGGAGAGCGTGGAATCAAACTATAGTTGCATAACTAGCCTTACTTCCCCTCACTCAACAAAATCAAACTCCACCATCTAAAATCAGTTGTAAAAATCCAGGGCACTGGACCAAAGGCTGTCCAGACAAAACTCCAAAGAAACCAGTGGAGCCACGTAGTCTCCCACTGGTGAATCCTGTATAGGTGTGTGTATCTCACCGTTAATTTATTAGGTTTTGAATACCAACTTTTATCATTTAAGCCAACAATCCCTAAAATCAATCCTAACATCAACCCTAAAATTAACCCTCACAAACATTAGTCGTAAAATTAACCCTTACAAACAATTATCATAAAATTAATCCCTAACAAACATTACCCCTAAAATTAATCCCGAATTTAGCATCAATATTAAAGGACACACATTTTTTTTATATTTCTTTATATTTCAGCCCAAACTTAAACCAACATTAGTCATATATCTATTTCTAGAATGCACACACATATACACAACATACACACACACACATACAGTATATATATACATATACACACTAAAATACACACACAGAGAAATACACACTGAAATACACACACTGAAATACAAATGCATAGAATATTACCTTTGAGATTGATATTGAGAGCCGAAATCGCCATAGAAGAGCCTAAATCACAGGAGAGAGAGAAACTTTAGAGGGTTTAGAAATTTTCGAGGGAACTGAAAAGTTCGTCTAAGAATTAAGTATAAAGGCACGGGTCGCGGCCCTAAGTCGTGACCACATGCCGTGACCCCTTTAATTTTTAACACCTCAGCGTGTAAATAATACGTTGGTCACGGCCCAAAGCCGTGACTCGATTCCCAATATGGTCACAGTCCAAATCCGTGACCATCTTAGTGTGGCTTCGAGTTATGGTCATGGCCGTAGACCGTGACCCCATCCGATACCACATTTGAAAGTAAACTTGGCGCCATAATGGTCACGAATGGATCACGACTCATATTCATGACCAGCAGAGTCACAGCCTTGGTCTGTGACGACATGAAAGATGAAAGAGTGCCCTTATGCGTGTGTTTCAAATCAAACCAATTTTCTCCAAAAATTGTCCAACTTTTAATTAGCACCAAACCAAGTTGTGAAAAACCAATTTTTTCTTTAAACCAATTTTATCTTGATTAATCCTAAACATGCAGCATCTAGTGATTAAAGTAAGTAAATTAAAGTAAAGAATACTCACAACGCCGGATGTACGAGGAAAAGCCCAAGACGGGAAAAACCTTCGAAGGGCCCAAGCCAGACAATCACTATGAATGTGGAATTACAATGAACAGAAAAAAGACTCACTCAACAACTTGATCCCCACGGGTCTTGACGCTCTTTTGATCTTCAACCACTCCTCTCATAATACCCACGTAGAAAGTCCTTCTTCCACGATACCTGTCCACAACACACGCGTTCACGTATATCTCGGTGTCCACGGAATGGCTTTGATACGTCTACGATGTCGAATAAGAAGTCCTTCTCTACTCTTCACCGCAAAATCCAGATGTTCAAGTATAGAACAAACCTTCTTGGTGCAGGAAGATCACATAAACATATAATAATGATAACTCGGATCTTTGCAAACTCTAAGGATGTATTTAAGCTTTGAAACCTTAGAAAAACATGTGCAAACAGGTCTCTGGATCATAAACTATTTTCCAGAATGCATACCTTATAATTCTGACGAAACCATGATTTAAATACAAAAACTTGACCAACTCGAAAACAGTGTTGCTCGAACGAGATCGACCAGTCGTTCACGTGACATGGCTATCTCGCTTGAACGAGCCAGCTTGTCGTTTGAACGACGCGTATGTCAGTTTGACTTTTCTTTAAAAACATTTCTTCAAAAGAGATCCAAGTAAGTCAAACTCTATTTCGAGCTTATCAGAATAAAATGTAGTGTAAAACGTTTAAAACACTTTTAAAACATTTTAAAATATTTTTCCTTATAAAATTTCATCCTTATCTTTTATATAAATAATTCTGAGCACCATTAATTATACGCATTCATACCTGTGTGATCTCGGAATGCAATTAACTTGAAGATGAATAAACTTGAACCAATTAAACTTCGACATGATTAATTCTTTGAAGCTTTAACGCAACGTCTTCAATTTCTTCAATACGTCCCAGACCAAATGGGATCATGAAAAAATAAAATCTCCCTATGACATATTACAAACACATTTTTGTTCACGAAATTAAGTCAAAACAATACATAGACTCAATTGGAAATTTATGTCCTTACAAATCTCGTCCTTTGACTATTCCAAGATAAAACTAAACCAGTGAAATACCTAAGTCGGGCCGTCAAGCCATATGACGCCTAAATCCCATCCCATAAACCCAAAGTCAAAAATTACAGGACACGGACTAGTATATGTAGCACCGGCAAGCATGAACTGTCTGAATGTGATGTAGACTTGAAATCTCGAATCTCTGAAGCATACCTACACACATGAAACATACAAACAAATACCCAGTGAAGTATGGAGGAACAAATGAAACCAATATATATATCCAAATAATACCAATTTTACAATAGATACCAATACGAATAAACTCTAAAAAATCATTTGTTAAATAATTGAGCAACAAAATGATACCAATTTGTAATACCAATTTGTAAAATATTAAATCAAAAACATTCTCAAATGAATCTCAAATCTCCCCCTACTTCACATACATCTCTCCCCCTTTTTGTCTCGAATAGACAATCCGGTGAAAAGATAAACTAATCAATAAGTATCTAGCATGAAGATATACCAATTAAAAATCGCGAGATAATCATGAAACAACCAGCTAAATATGATCAAGTAATGACAAATCAGTAACTATTAAACCAATTAATCACACAAAGATTATATCAATATAATCAGGTGTGATAAACGGATCATATGCAAAATTCCAATTTTGAAACAATAAAACCTACATATAAAACTGTCAGTCCAGAAAACTTTTAGCGGTACCAAAAAAATATACCATAATAACCAGGGTGCTGAAAAGAAAGGAAGCAAAAAATCCAGACTGTCGTTTGAACGAGCCAGGGACGTCGCTCAAACGAGAAGAGGACGTCGCTCGAACGAGACTTCTCGCGACATGGTAATATCGCTCGAACGACTTCTCGCGACTGGCCAAACTTTCTCAGATTCCCAGAAATATCATAAATCTTTTCCCAGTGAAAAAATTTCCAGAAAAAACACACTAGAAGGGCCTGACAGCAGTAAAACAGTGTCAAAATAGTAAGCTTTTAACACAAAACGCAAAAACGCATAAAAACTAACAATGTGAGTTACATGCAAACCTAGTACCGATGTGCTCAAACATGGACATGGAATGAATGGGCGTGAAACTACAACAAAAGAGTCACAATTCCAACACATCGAAAAGTTCAAGAATCTCTAATTGATAGCGATAAATCATCAAACTTTAGCACAGCCAAGGTTCTAAAAAACGCGGAGCGTGATCGAGGCGTGGAGGCCAAACCTTAAGCCTTAGAATCCTAGGCGGGCCTTAGGCATAAAAAGGCGTTTAGGACTTCTTAATATATTTTAATACTTTTTAACCATAACAAGGCTATTAAAATACTAAAATTGTACACATCATTATAATATGTCTGAATATATGCAAATTATAATACTATTTGATTATTTTGGATGAGATAATGGTCTAGTTTGTAAAAAAAATCTTTAAAAGGCGATATCGTTTCACTAAAGCATTGTTGTTTTTAGAAAAAAGTGTGCCTTAAGGGTTTTACCAAGAATAAGGCGTAAAAAGCGTAAGGCGAGGCGTTTCTCCCAAGCCTCGAGCCTAAGTGTGCCTAGGCGGAGCCTAGGCAGGTTTTTTAGAACAGTGAGCATAGCCATATGACAATTAAAGTGTGAGGTTAATGAACTAAACATACTACATGCACACAAATCCAGAGTTTTGAAGATTCTACAAATAATAGCGTCAAATTTCAATGTGTCAACATTAGGATTAGTTGTGCAAACCCGTTTAAATTTTCTCCAACCAAACTCCCTCATAAATATACTTTTTTAAGATCTTTTGAGGTTTCTAGCATTCTCAACTTGGAGAAAATCTTATTGGCCCTTTTTCTTAGCATATTGCTTTTTCTTTTGGGCTCTTTTAAACAGTGGCTTTCACGACGAGTCAATTTTAAACTCTCGCAGCCCTTTCCCGTGAATCACTCATCATTTTTTCAAATAGGTACCAATTCAAATCCTCACTGTAAACGATTCTTAAATGCACATTTCTCCTTAAGTCTACTTACGCATAGATGACAAGATACAGATAAGAACGCCTCACCAAATTCAAATGTTCAAGAGAAGTCAAACATCCATATAAACTCGTGCATGTGTGCAATGTTGTCATATATACAAAGTCGAATCAAAATGGATATCAACTTCGAAAAAACCCCATTTGAAAAATGGTTAAGATAATTCTAAGCATCGATAATAATGACCAAATGTCCTAGCCACATGGATAATGAAACGATGGGGGGGGGGGTCAAGCACACCAATATGCCACATCAAACATGTAAACTCAAAAACAAAAATTAAAAATCTTTTTGGTTTTTTAAACATATTTTGACTCAAATAAAGGCAAATCTAATGAAAAAATATAATACAAAATGATACACAAGTCATTATACTAGCAATGAATATATCATGAAGCAAACTAGCATATGACAAACATGGCAACACTGTCATCCTTTAAATTTAGCATAGGAAGAATCAAGTGCACCCAAACGAGAATCATGAAGTTTTATTCCTAAAGTCACTAAATCCGATTTCCTAACCCAAGTTGGTGTAAAACGGCGCATGGGGGTTTGGAAAACCGGGGCAACTTTATTCATAAACTTCCTAGGATCTTGTCTAAGGTCGTAACAACAATGCCTGAGATGAGCTTTCCTACCACAAAATGTGCAAGTGTAGAGACGGTGGGAATGATTACCTATATATGGACCTTTTCTTACCTTCCTAGTATTTTTCACACGTGCGGGGGGAATGAGAACAATTCTCTCATCAAAACCTATACCTCCCCTATCTCCCTTAATTTGGACGGTGCCTAAGATCTTATCTAACTTCTCCGACCTAGCCTCCAAATCAAACTTAACTCTAAACGAGTCTCTCAATCTCTCCTCCAACTCATGAATCCTAGACTCGAGTAAACGTCTAGACTCCTCAAACTCAAGAATTTACTTTTTCAAAGATTCCATCAAACCTCGGAGACTATCTCTCTCACCCTGGACAAAATCTAATTTCTCCCTAAGAGTATTCTCCCGTGCCCTAAGATCCCAAATTAAACTATCATTATTTTCTATGGAACGCTCATTCAACTTAGCTTGTAATTTTTCATTTGCCTTTTTCACCTTAACCGTCTCGGCATACAACTCATTAAATGTATTTTGCAATTCTTTCACATCTCTCTCCTCCTCGTTACTCTCTTCACCCTCACTAACATGGGATTCACTCAAAACTCCCTCAGAAGTGTCATTCACATGAGAATCGTCGTCGATCACATGACATGCCATAAACGCAACAAAGTTACGATCAATGGGCGAACTCTCTCCCTCTTTAGGATCACTAACACTTAAGGTGGCACTGTATACAATGGGTTGCTTGCCCTCTTTCTTAAGTCTAGTGGGACACTTCTTAACTTTGTGATCGTACCCCTCACACCCAAAACACTTATTCAACTCATCTCTCTTAGGCTTCTCAAACTTATCCTTAGAGGTGGGATCAACTTTGTTGTTCTTGAATTTTTCAAACTTCTTGGCATCTTTCGATTGCTTTTGAAATTTAATAAATTTTTTTAATTTCTTTGCCAACAAAGCAACATCCTCAAAATCGAAATCGGAATCCAAAACTTTAATTTCCTCCTTTCGGGTTTTCAAAGCAATACCCTTTTCTTTCTTAGGCACTTGCTTGGAGGTAATCATGTCGATTTCATAGATTTGTAAGTCACCTACAATCTCTTCTAGTTTCGTCGACTTTAACTTACCCTATGAGTTTAAAATAGTCACTTTCGCATCAAACCTACTAGGCAATGACCTAAGGATTTTCTTAATGACACGGTTGTCAGGAATTTTCTCACCTAGGTTAAATGACGAGTTGACGATATTGAACAATCTAGCATAAAACTCATCAAAAGTCTCACTCTCGAACATCCTAATTGTCTCAAACTGTGTAGTAAGATTTTGAAGTTTTAACATCCTAACCGTGCTAGTGCCCTCGTGAGTGAGTGCCAAAATATCCCATGCCTATTTTGATGTTTCAAAAGTCATAATTATATTATATTCTTTTGGTATGACATCTGAAGAAATATCGTGCAGACTCATAGAATTATATTATGAAAGTCTATGTTCAGTTTTGGTCCATGACTCGTCAGGCTTTAAATTAGTGACCTCACCGAAAATAGTGACAAGGGGTGTCCAACCTTTCTCAACTGGTAGTCACACACGCTCATCAATATATTTTAATGCACTTTTCATTCTCATCTTCCAATAGGTGTAATTATTGCCATCAAAAATAGGAGTTCGAAAAAGTTCGTTATTTCCAAAATTCATCTTTGAAAACACACGGGATCACAAAAAAAATAAATTATGTTTTCTGGCTCTGATACCAATTTGAAAGAGTGGTCCTTATGCGTGTGTTTCAAATCAAACCAATTTTCACCAAAAATTGTCCAACTTTTAATTAGCACTAAACTAAGTTGTGAAAAAATAATTTTTTACTTTAAACCAATTTTATCTTGATTAATCCTAAACATGCATCTAGTGATTAAAGAAAGTAAAGTAAAGTAAAGAATACTCACAACGCCGGATGTACGAGGAAAAATCCAAGACGGGAAAAAACCTCGGACGGCCTAGGCCAGACAATCACTATGAATATGGAATTACAATGAACAGACAAAAGACTCACTCAACAACTCAATCCCCACGGGTCTTGACGCTCTTCTGATCTTCAACCACTCCTCTCACAGTGCCCACGCAGAAAGTCCTTCTTCCACGATACGATTCCACAACGCACGGGTCCACGTATGTCTTGATGTCCACCTAACGGCTTTGATACGTCTACGATGTTGAACAAGAAGTCCTTCTCTTTTCTTCACTGAAAAACCCAGATGTTCAAGTATAAAAAAAACCTTCTTGGTGCAGCAAGATCACATAAACATGTAATAATGATAACTCGGATCTTTGCAAACTCTAAGGATGTATAAGCTTTGAAACCTTAGAAAAACATGTGCAAAAAGGTCTCTGGATCGTAAACTATTTTCCCAGAATGCACACCTTATAATTCTGATGAAACCACGCTTTAAATACAAAAACTTGATCGCCTCAAAAACTGTGTCGCTCGAACGAGATCGACTTGTCGTTCGTGCGAGATGTCTATCTCGCTTGAACTAGCCAGCTTGTCATTTGAACGACGCGCGTGTCAGTTTAACTTTTCTTTAAAAAAGTTTCTTCAAAAGCGATCCAAGTAAGTCAAACAATATTTCGAGCTTATCAGAATAAAACGTAGTGTAAAACGTTTAAAACATTTTTAAAACATTTTTCCTTATAAAATTACATCCTTATCTTTTATAAAAATAATTCCGAGCACCATTAATTACACGCATTCATACTTGTGTGATCTCAGAATACAATGAACTTGAAGATGAATAAACTTGCACCAATTAAACTTTGACATGACTAATTCTTTGAAGCTTTGTCGCAACGTCTTCAATTTCTTTAATACGTCATAGACCAAGTGGGATCGTGACAAAATAAAATCTCCCAATAACATATTACGAACACAGTTTTGTTCACGGAATTAAGTCAAAACAATACAGGGACTCAATTGGAAATTTATGTCCTTACAAAAGATAATCCATGACCACACTGAATCATGGGCTTCGTCACACCCATTTTGTATATGGTCACGAATATGGGTCGTGACCCCAGTACCATGACTATTCACAGGATTTGGTGTAGTGTATCAAGCTTACAATATAAATTAACCAACAACTTATACGTAATTAATGGAAGGAAAGAGAAAAAATAAAGGTTTTGTGTGAAAGCCTAGAAGAGAAAATAGACTAAATCCTTGACAAAATTATTAAATGTTAAGTTAAAAACTAACTAAATAAAGATATAAGGAAAAAATTATTCGATAGTAAGAAAGAAATGGTAAAATTGTAATATAAAGAAAACCAAAAATGTAGGAGCAGAATATTCGACCTAAACCCGAATTGATTCGAGTGCCATAAATTTGAGGCAAAGTGTTTTTGAATCGATTTAGGACAAACCTGAATAGCTTCGGGGATTGGGAGTTTGAACCTGTTGCTCAATTCTAATTTCCTTTGGCTCGATTCACAAAAATGGTTGTAGTTTCTTCATTAAAACTAGAACTAAAGCAATGCCAATGGCTATGCGAAGCTCACTCGGAGAGATACAACTTCCATAAAGAGTTCAGTCACGAAAAAAAAAAAAAATTACTAAAATGTCCTCAAAGTAGGGATTTGAAATGAAACTTTTCTGAAATTCAGCCAAACTTAGCACCTAGCATTCCCAACGCTTATAAAAGCTAAAACAAACTTTGCACTAGATATAAACAGTGAAAATATAGCTTATTTAGAAATTGAGCATGAATATAGTAATTAACGAACATGGGAATGCTAGAATGTGTAAATATAACGAGTTATAAATGCAAAATACATGACTAATCAATCACCACGCACCACGCACCACGCTCCTGCACAACCCCACATTGGCCTTCTGTTTAAGGATTTCCTCATCCTGGGACTTCAGTTTGTCCTCCCCCTCAGTCACCTTGACCTTGGCAACATTAAGGGCCTTCTAGGCGTCGTCCAGAGCAACTCCCAGGTCATAAACTTCCTTCTTTGATTATCGCTCCTATAAAGTAAATTTTTAAAGTCCACGATGAACTGAAAAACAAAATTACAACAAGGAAAGAATAGAAATTTTAGAACTTATAAGGGAAAGATCCTGAGAGGAGTGCATGGCTAACTTCTCTGAGGTCAACCCAGTTACCAGAGTCTAGTCGCTAGGGATATAGGCTCCCTTCTAAGTTGAAGAGCCAATAAGGCATACCAGGCAATAAAATTATCAGTAGGGGCCTTCCCCTCTCCAGGAATAATATCCCCTGACTTGTAAGGTTGGGGATGGACAACAATGTCACTAGTCGGGTTATTTTTCTTGGTAGGTTAATTCTACATCTTATCAGGAGATTCCTCCCCAACAATAGCGTTTAAGGCTCCACTAAACTCTTTTTTCTTCATCGGGCAAGCAGTGGGAGAAGTGAGGTTGATAGCAGCACTCATTAGATTATGGATCTTCCTTTTCGGACCCATACCGTCTTCGAAGAATTTTGGTATAACATAAGGGATGGGAGTAATATCCAACGGCTCAAACGAACCAGATCCAAAACTATTACCACTAGAAGTATTGTGGTTAGCGTATCCCTATGGGATCTCAGGTTCCCTATTAGCTAGGGGTGGACATGGGTCGGGCCTAGGCGGACCTAATCGGGCTTGGGTAGGACCTATTAAAATTTGAATTATCCCAAGCCTTCCCAGACCTGAGATGGACCTCATTGTGCAATCCCTAGCCCGCTCAAATTTGCAAGCTTATTGCACAGGCCCGTTGCCTAAGCCCGAACACAATTTTTTTTACCTAAATTTTATGGTTTAGCAAATTTATTTTTGAATGTACTCTTAATAGTAAGAGTAAATAAAGCCTAAAATTGAGATTTCTATATGTTCCCCATTTATATTCTTTTTTATAACTTTTAAAACTAAACTACTTATATATATATATGATCAATATTGTATCTAATTCTCGAACCTCTGGCCAAGCCGAGCTCAAGTGGGCCTTAAAATATATGCCCAAGCCCACCCAAAAAAATCGGGCCTATAATTTTTTGTCAATCCCGATTCGCGGGTGTATTTGCCTTACCCAATACCTATATTATTTCTCGGGCCTTTTAGCCACCCCTACTATCAACTGGCCAAGCAATGAACAAAGTAGTTGAGGAAGTGTACGAGATTAGAAAAGCAACCAACCTTGGATGATCAAAATCCCCAAGTATCTATTTAATCGCCTAGTTTTTTTCAAGGGAATAAAGTTCACCTCTTATAGAGTGGATTCGTTTTTTCTTTAAAACTGAACAAACAAAAAGATAAAAGCATTAATAATAATATTCAAGTACATAAAGTAAAGATTTTTAAATAGGGCTCAAAATATGGAAATCTGAACCCTAAAGATGGACGTGAACTTATTTGAAATCCCCTTTAGGGCATCTAAGGCCATTGTAGGGTTCACCGCCCTTGGGAATAGGAAAATGCTTCCAGTTCTTAACAGTGAAACCCTGATACTAGTATTCCTTATTAGAATCTGGTAAATTGATGACTAGAGCTCTCTCTGGATTCTTTTCTTTCAGATAATAAATGTTCTCATAGGTCAATATCCACATATAGCATTAATTGATATCGAGAATCCCTAGACGAATCCCATAAATCTCCTCCATGTGGTTAATGTCATTGAAGACTTTCCATATATTGAGTGATAACTGCAGGGAAAACCTTTAGTAGGCACAAAATCACCATCAACGTTGTAATAGTCCATAGGATCCATCTCCATTTAAATAGTTACCTAATTAGGGATACAATGTTGATTGAAGGACTCAAAGGTGCTCTCGTTTATGATGTACGCCACGTTTTTTACTCACTTTAGAATAAAGGAAGAAAAATATACAAAAAAAAAAAATTAGCAAAGTTGATAAGATGACTTACATACAATGAGTAAGAACACGTATCTTTGAGTTCTTAAACGCAATGGGAAGTTAAGTCCAAATGACAGTAGGAAGTGGTTTAGTAGCTTGGATAGAGTCCCAATACAAATCCCATCATTAATCATGCTTCCCCCTAAAAGACGGATGGAAGGCAAACATCTCTTCAGCTCAGACGCTCCAAAGGCTAATGTACCCATCAGATAAGTGGGGCAAAAGACTAGTGTGTCCTTAAAATATAACAAGAAATACGACTCGTTACTGTGAAGATAAAGTACCTATGTTCCTTCTAACCACAACATGACTAAGTGACCAAGACTATACGTGACTACAACACGGATTCTTTTAAAAAATCATAACAAACATTTGCGACCTCAATCAGCTGCAATGCTTTGGGGGCAATTATGAGGGAAATAATTCTTCAAACGTGGGACAGAAGCACGTGTCCCAGTGACGTGTTTAAATATTTCCACCATGAGGATAAAAATATTAAAAATAATTGGCATGCATAAATTAAGGGAAAGATACGATCGATCAGTTGGGGATGACTTCCAAGGTGATTAAGACCTGAGGGACTTTATCACCTCATCTTTTAAATGTGAACTTATCCCATGGGAAAAAGGGGAACGCAATCACTGGTAATGAAAATTTTTCAATAACAAAGTGGAACCACCCGTAGATGTAGGTAAATTTCCAAACCACGTACATCTTGTTCTTGTGTGTGTATGTGTGTGTGTGCATGATTTTCCTAGTTTGGTTGGTTGATTTGTATTGAACCTTAATCGGTAGGATTTGACCACCTACGGTATGATTTCTTTAAAAACTCACAAGATATTTTAAGCCTTTGAACAAAATGTCTTGGAAAATAGTTTTCTCAAAACTAGATTGAGTAATCTTCTTTTAGATTCATAAATGGAACCAAAAAAAGCTTAAATAACAAAAATAGGAAGAACTAAGATTTTTGCTCTTAAAAGATAATAGTAAAGAGTTTGCAAAAATGTTCTCTGTTATTTCTTCTCTTTCAGAACAATGGATAACCCACAAGCTTTATATCCAAAATTATTGAAGACATGGGTGATCTCCCTAGTATTTTATACACACAATTTGTCATAGTCACAATCTTTGGTTGCATTAACTCTCGATTCTTCCATGGAACAAGTTCCAACAAGATCTTTTAAAAACATCTCCAAAAAGTAAACTTTTGGAGACAACTCATGGGCGAGCCTAAAGAGATCAAGGTTGTACAAAAGATCTCATTTGGCCGCATGTCAAGAGCTAGAGTTTGTCCAATTTTATAGATTTTACAAAACCTAGAATTTGTTTATTCAAACCTATTAACCAAGTAAATTCTAAATAAAATATGCATTTTAAAAAATAAGTTTTATATAGGAAAAATACATTGCATCATGTACATGGCAACCTAAAAAACCATATAATTAAATTTAAAATAAAAAATAAAAAAAATATTTAACCAAAAGGTGAACCTATGTCCTCTAGTCAATATATCTTTATCTTGGGTGGTTAACTTAGAGTAACGACATGAATGTTCCAATATGTGTTTGATGAATCCTTTTGAAGACCTTCGACAATACTCAAAATGTGCTTTATAAATTAAAATAAGACATTCCAAATAACATGGAACATGTGAGTATACATACAATTTGGAGTAATATTTTTGCAACATAAAGATTGTTGTATCGTGTAAGATGACACCAATAGTTTATGAATCATCATACCGAGGTGAATATCCTCTTAAAAACATAGTGTTTAACACTTATCTCAATATAATTTTTAAAATCGATTTCATACAAATAGTATAATAATATTCTAGTTGAAGTTGATTTTATTATTGCGTATGATTTCAACATTCCATGATTTGATGGAATAATTTTTAGTGCAATTATTTAAAATAAATAAACACATTTTATGCTAATTATTTTCCAACAAACATTAGATTCAATTTTTTAAATTAAATTAAGAAATCAAGTGTTTTTTGGGGTTGAGGTTATGTGGTGGATTAAAGTTTATGATTTGAGTCTCAAGTTAAGACTTTTATTTTTGTTACAAATATAAAAATATATTGTAAAATTAATATATTCAATTTGGTAATAATTGAATTAGTGAAAACCATTGCCAACATTAAAATTAGGGTAAATTACACCAAATTCTCCTCAACTATCTCGGATTTACAGGTCACCTCCTCAATTAAAATACTCGACAAACTGACCCCTTAAATTATCAACTCGTTACTTTGAGTTCCCTCCATTTTTAAATCTAAATGGACAAAAATATCCATTACCTAATTTAAATACTCAAAAATATATATTATACCTCTAATACGATAGTATTAGAGGTTTTAATAATAGTTAATGCACCTTACTTACGTCTCTTTCTCTCCAATACTCTCCCAACTCATCTATGTGACCTCCTACCTTTTTATCTTCCATGACCTTTTCTCTCCATATTATCCTTTATAACCCTTTGATCCCATCTACCCCTCCACCCCACACACACAGAGAAAACCTCCGGTAGCCTCCTTAATAGAAGACGTACAAACCTATGCTTGGGGTCATCAGGAGGCAGAGAGAAAGATTAGAAAAGGTCATCATGAACCATATTCTTGAACTCAAATTTTCCTTTAACCACTTATCTTTACAAAATGGCCACATAACATGCAACTGTTGAGACCCCAGCAACTCTCTCGAAATATTCCAACAGAATATTATTGAAAACTGTACTGGGTCGAAGTGATGGAGGGTTGGGATTGACTGGTGAGAGAGTTGTGATTGGAGGATGGGTTAAAGTCTTCTAAGAAGGTTAAGAAAGAAATTGTGCCACCTCTCATTGTAGCCTACTTCAAGAAATTAGCGAATTGTTTTGTTGAGATGAGAAAAATATGCAGCCATAAAAAAATGTGAAGTCGCTTGGAATTCTAATTTACTAAAATAAAGCATTTGTAAAATGATATACAGAGCAAGAAATGTCGAAATCCAATTACATGGAAATTTATATTGGAATTTGAGTTTAAAAAATCCCAAATGGGTTTCTAATACATATTGCATGTGAATAAATTATATCCTACATTGGTTTTGATGGAGTGCATGAGCGACCATAGACCATAGTTTACCTTAACCAAGTATTGAAAAAATTGTGATTCTTTTTTTTTTACTTTTTTTTAATTCCCATATTGTTTTGGATGTTTGCTTCACCAAGACAAGATGCGTCCATCAAACCCACTAATGTGTCATATTTTTTTTAATATTTTAGTCACTGTCTTCTGGTTTGGATGATTACCCACGTGCATCACACCCAAGCGAAGAAGAACGTCACTTGGATCTTAGATGTTGGATGCTTCTTGCAGCTGATTACATGCACTCCATCTCAGAGGTTCCTATGAAGGAAAAAATGAACTTGGGAAGGTATAATACTTAATAAAATATTTTTTTCACACTTTCGGAGTTTCCATCCTTTAAGCTAATGAATTTTATAATAAATTCGTGCAAGAGTATGGGTTGACAACTAAGCTGCTCTCAGATTTTGAACTTCTCAATCAGGTTCATTGTTAGATTTTTATCAAGGGAGCCATTGTGTTAAATTCCTCTGTACCTTTACTTAATCCACAATTGGTGACATGTATCTAATAATATAAATGCATTATTGGGTGCAATAGTTGTGATAATATTATTAATTTGGTGTATAAATTTTATTGAGATTTTTAAGTGATGTTGGAGATCGCAAATATGTGACATGCACAAAAGTTCTTCATTCGAGCAAAAGATGGCTGCTTGTAGAAGGACAAAGCCGCCACTGAATTGCTCTTAACGCAAAATAAGAGCTTTCCTCTTTACTTTGGACAATTTTCACTCGATTTAATTATGTCACAAAGCTCGCTCTTTGATGTTGTCGATGATCAGTTAGCATAAACCACTACACCAAATCTGCACTATTGTCACGGTTATTGACCTTGACAAGTTGGACTTGTCAAGGTAAATGACCGTGACAATTCTAGGTGAGACAACTTTTTTGTCATGGACGTGTCACGGTCTATGACCGTGACAAGTTTGTAAGAATTGTCACGGTCCAGGACCGTGACACGTTTAGTCACGATTATTAACCGTGATAAAGTTTGGTCCCATTTTTAAAAAATTGTCACGGTCATTGACCGTGACAAGTCCGTGATAACTTTTGTCGCGGGCTTGTCACGGTCAATGACCGTGACAATTCTGGGCAGAATTAAAAAAAAAATCTACTGGGCAGTATGGCCACTGCCACTGCCCAGCAGTATATTTGTACCTATTATATCAACGTTGTACCTATTCAAATTTCATATATCCAAATAAACTAGAGATAACGCAAATATACATTCAAAATAGAAACTATTTAGGAAAGAAACAACATCACCATCAATTATCTCGTCCGAATAGCCACATAAGTATCGAGCATATGTGGCCTACCCTCAGGGCCACTCCCTGTCCCCTGAATTAAAATAAAGTAAAATTAGTATCCGCCCCGCAAATATAGGTAAATATAAATCGAAATTGAAATCAAAATCGAAATTGACATATAAATATAAATACATTACCTGTAGTGTCACCCAAACATCTAACTTGAGCTCATATGGCACCTCCTTCCAACTAATGTACCCCGGGCAATCGTGTCAAATATAATTCCCTTCATATCTGAATACTAAGAAATGTCATAATCCTATGGAGTTATGCGCTGCAAATTCCTTCCAATCATTGTGTAGACAAAAATCAGCAGTTGAAGTTGTCAATTCCACCTTTCAATGGTCTCCCATGTTTTGCTAGAGGTTCCAAGTGGTGGGGTATGGAAAGTGGAATTGACAACTTCAACTGGTGATGTTTGGCTACATAACGGTTGGGAGGAATTTGCAGAGCATAACTCCATAGAATTATGGCATTTCTTAGTATTCGGATAGACGAAGAGATTTGATCTCCTCTCCACAAATAGGGCACCCCAAATAACTATGTACTAATCACCTATTAAAGGTAAGAAGCGTATATTCATGGATTAGTATAAACAAAACTTAGATGTAGTTGGAATATTTATGTATTAATCTCCTCTCCACACACGCACACCACACAAGAGTGAAAATGATAAAGCGCAAATCAATTAAAATCATTAAAAATGGATGTTTCAGTACAAATTGAAATATTTATTACAAATTGAAAAATTGTTTCAAATTCAGGTTATCATCAAAAATGGATTGATATTCGGTAGGAGCAGCCAAGTCATCCACACTACTATTTAGACGCCTTGGAGCGTGTTGGACAATTGACCACGGCTCGTTGTTGATAAACTCCGAATAAAACACTTGCTTAACCTTTTGAAATGCACAAACAAACGGCTCATCGCTCACGTGGTGGTTGCTCTTCAACTTGAACAAGTCAACCATGATCAAATTGGTGACAGGATCAACTTTACAAGCATTTTTATCCTCAACTCTTACCCAGTCATAGTAAAATACAACCTCTTTGAAGCTTATATAATCCAGAACAATTATATTTTGGATTACACCATAGCAATGCATTTCAGCTTCAACGAGATTTTTATCTTTTGCGCTCGCTCGAAAGATAGTAAGAGCTTTGTATGAAATTCCCGAGTTCTGTACATTTTTACTTTCCTCGTACACTTTAGCTTCGAAAATGTAACCG
Organism: Sambucus nigra; assembly: GCA_949130495.1. NCBI lineage: Eukaryota > Viridiplantae > Streptophyta > Magnoliopsida > Dipsacales > Adoxaceae > Sambucus > Sambucus nigra. The sequence goes on along the minus strand of OX422212.1, from coordinate 450,129,847 downwards.
TTCAATCGATATTTTCTGTACTCTTGTACCACGAACAAGGGTCCAGTGGCTAGACGAGCAAGCCTTGACGTCGCATCACCCGTTTTTAGGAGCTGAGAATATAGATGAATTAATTATATTAATGGTAAAATTTGAGTGTAATGTAACGTTATATAACGAATGTTTTCATTATAATTACCTCTTGTGTCAACCACAGCCTAAATTCGTTGTCTGATTGTACCATTATTTTTTGTC